>CM020050.1:6112500-6712500 GCA_009769605.1 Bucorvus abyssinicus
AAAGCCAACCCGTGCCAATGTCCACTCGTCTCTGCTCTTCACTGCCAGGCGCTAATGAGCAGACATGGAGGGGAAGGAGCCTGAGTGCATCCCCTCTGCTCACCAGCCATCATGAGCTGTTAATAAGGAGAAAGCCAAAAGGGCCCAGGCCTCCATCCCCTGATGCATCCGTACTAAGCAAAACAAACTAATGAAGGATTCCACTTGTGGTTGGCTTGCTAATAGAAATGACAGGCTTCAAATAACCTGAAAGCATCCAGCACGATGCTTGTCTATCCGATCAGGGCTCTTCGGCTGGCACCTGACACTTTCAATACCATAATGACATTCACATGCATTCTTTTCGAATGCTGTCACACAGCAAGATCTTTCTTCTCTTCATTTGCTTCGGGGGTGCCTGGCAAAGCTATTAAGTCTGTGATGGGAGTGACAGTTAACTGCAGGCTTGTCAGCCTCACTTCCGATGTCAGCACATCCTTGTACCCATTAGGAGCATATCGCTACAACTTCACAAATAACCCGCCGGAATGTACTCCGCGACTGTGTATTTTGCATCCAAACACAGCCCCTAATGGGCTCGCTGAGAGGTCCCTTCTGAGGCACTCGCAGTGTATTTGTTTAGTTGATCCTTTAAAGGGCTTTTCTTGGGGAGAAACGGAGGGAAAGTTTAAAAGCCTTTGGAAGGTTTCTCAGTTGTGGACATAGTTGTGATCTAGGTGGGTTGTCGTCCCTGAGTCTGTCTGGACTTGCCCTTTGTTGGGTGGAACTGTGAATTTTGAATGTATTTAGCCTGGAAGTTCCTGCTTTTTCCTACCTATCAAGGCCATTAATGGAAGAGCAACTAACAGAAATTAGGATTTCAACGAAATATTTGCAATGGCAAAATGATTCATTAGATAGCAAAATTGTAGAGAGGACACTAACACAGCAATAGCTGCTGTGAGGGACAGCAGCGCTTTCAGCATTTTCCATCAGGTGTGGCCGCTCGGTACTTGAGTACCTCTGTTACGACTTCAATGGGCTACAATTTCATCCCCGTATTCTTGGCACTCTTTTATACTGTTGAACATTTTCTGTTAATAACACATCCCAATAACCCACAGGATTTAATTTTTGAAAGCACTTTTTCCATAAATGGCGGATCTGGTTGGAACCACTAACGGGTTTGGTAATGTTAGGAGACTAAACAATAGGCTTTTTAGTCTTGATCTGCAAGGCAAAAAAGAAGTGCAGTGGTACCTATTTCTGCATCACCAGCAAATACAGCAGTGATACAGTTTTGTAGTATATGGGATGGGTTTTCATCAGAATTTCATTATTTTCTCAGCTGAGTGACTCACTGGTAAACAGTGTTTCTCTTTTATTCTATCCCAGTACTGCGCCTGAAGTGAATCATGGAAAGTGCCACGGAAATGATAGTTAAGAAGTGATGAGTAGTTAAGCAGTAATGCAATCATAATTGCCATGCTGTAATTCTTCAGGTAGTCTTTCTTCCCTTGTCTGAGTAGAATTAGCCATCATCTTTCTTGTTACGGAGGATACGATGCTTAAAAAATAAGCAAACCAATCTGGTCTATATTTTCTGCCAAGAATCTTTCAGTGCCCTATAATCTGCGGTCCTGAGCCCAGCAGCGGTGCTGTTAGGAAACACGGTCTGTGTTGAGTTCGTCATGGCTGACTAAGCCCGAGCTAGGAATTAGATGTTTTTTGTAATTGCCATTTGTCTGTATGATTTTGGAATTGATAGCCACAAGAAAACCGGAAGAGAACTTAATAAATACACCTACATCTCTGCTACTCTTGATGAAGTTTGAGTCATAACTGGACCTGCGATAGAATATTAAAATACCTGTAAAAGCCTAACAAGAAGCTTTAACTAAAAAATGTGTATTTTCCCCCTGGGTTCTTCTGAGGTGCTGCAGTTGGGATATGCAATTAAATAACTTGCCAGCTCTGAGAACATTTACTGCTGCAGTGGGCATTACTCAGAGATTCAGAAGCTTGAAAAGTAGGGTGGACATCTTGTGGACAATTCAACAATTGTTTTTAAAGCCCTGCTAATGCAACTGAGAGACCAAGCTGCCTTCTTGGCATCTGCTGTTGAGTGTACTGTACATTAGATATACAAGAGATGGGGCCGGGGGGAGTTTCAAATTCAACAGCCAGCAGCCCGGGTATCAATTAAAGTCGGGTTATTTTCATGTGTCACCATTATGACCCTTTAAACAGTGCAGCTATAGTGGAATCAGGATGTCTCTCTGACCCTATACTATGCAAATGCACTGAGGCCAGAAGGACTAGAAAACCTGCTGAATTTTAATGTGAGAAGTGTGTGATGCCCCTACCTCATTGACATTCTGTGTGGATTTTTTTCACTAATCCTCACACTCAGTAGGCATAACTTTCTTGATCTTGGTTCTTCAGCCGGGTGTGAGGTCAAAAAGGCAGCTGAGATGGGCCAGAAAGAAGTCAGGTGCTGCAGCATGGAGCAACATATGTGGTTACAATTAGAAACGGGCCTGAGCCGTGAAGTTCAGATAGGAATCCAAAGTCTCTTGAAGTTGGACTGATGGGTGAGCCGTGAGTTTGGGTCAGTCCCATGGAGATACTGACCACTCAGTTCATCTGCGGCCAGAATTTCCCGAAGTCCCTTCCTGGGTTTACGTTTTGAGGGATATTTTTGAGTTTATCTGTAGTCAGGAAAAACTTGGTGAGGTTTCAGCGTAGAGTTGTCTTGACGCAAACTGTGTGGTTCCTCCGCTAGAACCTCTCTCCATAACTGGCATGGAGAAGCAGCTGTGACGTGAAGAGTAACAGAAGAGAGATGCAAGAAGAATAACAAGTTATTTTCCTGCAGTGGTTTTTTTCAGCTATATTATGTTCCCTGCGAAATAGATAGTGTTGGTAATCTCCTGGCTCCAGGCAGTGTGGAGACCAAATGATGAAGATGTGCGGTTCCCGGATCCTCCCTGGCCTCTGCACATCCAGCAGTACGCAGAAGGTGGTAGGCTGTGTATCCCCTGTCAATCTGCTCCAGTGGCTTCTTGTAGCCACGAAGGAGCTTCCCGTAGCTGTGAGTCAACAACTGGAAGGCATGGTTGTGGGGGAGGAAATAAGCTTTTCATGATTCTTACATGGTATTTGTTGCTCCCGTTGAAGATCTGTCCCATTACAGAGCTGCCTGGTTGCACTACACCATGTACCACCCCCACGCACGGACACAGCCTTTCTGACTGTGTCCTCCGTGTTTACCAGCGGTTGATGGATGGACTCAGGAGGACTGACCTGGAAGGTCACAGCCCCACTATGTACCCTGAGCTTCCACGCCAGTGAGGAAGAGGTGTAACGTAGAAACCCGCTTGCTTCCCACTGCCGTTGAGAAGACAGAGCTGCCAGCGAGATCAGAAAGATCCCTGCTTTTCGCATACACGTGTGTTCGTATTTTGGGGTTAATGCTGAGTATGGGGATTCTGGAGGGATTCAGCTTGCTGTGGTGTGTGATGTATGCAGTGCTGGGTTTATGCGATACACACAATAGTGGGTTTATTCTGCGGTGTATTGAAGGGCAGCGTTCGGGGTTGGAGCGTTAGAGAAAATTCTTGGAAGAAAGTGGGGTGCAACTGCAGAGATGGTTTTCATTCACTTGGCAGCTTGGTTTGAGGTTTGTTTTATTTTTAGTTGGCTCTGATTGGTTTTGCTTTTTTTGCTCTTTTATTCCCACCAGCTTTATAAAATCTTAAATGTTTATGAATTAGGGTCACATAGTATTTAAATTTCCAAACAGAGAGCCATTCTTCTCTATAACAACCTTCTGACTTTCTAAGGTTGTCAGACATGTTACTCTTTTTTTTAAAGGGAGTATTGTGTATAGAACCTCAATTATTTCCTCATAAAGTGATTTTAAAATGACTCCCCAGTGAGTTTTAGGAAAGTGTGTCTAGACTTTTTTTCTTGTTCTGCTTTCTCCCAGTCTCCCCTTCCAGTGTGCCCCTATCATTTTGTAGGTTATGGATAGTGCAGGATTTGTTGTACTGCAATTTAATGCTGAGTGTGTGCTGTGACCTTTGTGGGGGAGAGTCTGTTAGCGGTATCATTACAAATAAAGTACTAACAGATTTCAGAAGTTTATATATTCCAAACTGGATGCTGAAGCCTGCAGTCATTTATAAACACAGATTTTCACATTTGGCACCAAGGTGGTGGCGTGGCCCCTGCTCAAATGCCAACTGACTGCTTTTCTAAGTCCCCCTCCATAAGCCAGGCGACCTCCTTTTTGGTGCCTCTGCAATTTGACTTGTGTAGCAATTGCAGCTGCAGAAGATAAAGCCCTGGAGGGTCCAGGCGGACGTGTGCTGTCACGTGCACCATGCCGGTGTGCAGGTATTTGTTATTTCAGTTGGACGTGGCCAGCTACAAAGCCTTCACAAAACCTGGACGATATTAGCCAGGCTGCTCTTGAACGGAGACAAATGCTCAAAGTCCCGCGTGATGAAGCAGCCAAGCCATTCAGTTGGCTTTGAGGGGTAATTTTTACAAATGCAGATGGAGGTGGAAGGCAGAGGTTATGCCTGGTCCGTGCAGCGTAGCCCAGCATGCTCACGCTCACTCTCGGCGAGTCGACCGCTCTGCACAGCACAGGTGTGCTGCAGTGTGAAGGTAATGCTGGAGACAGGGTACGTCAAGCAACCGAGAGGTCAGCAACCTCTGGCCTCTCGCAGCAGGGCAGATTTGTTAGGGTGAAGAGCACACGCTCAACCCGTACAGCTTTAAATTCCCGGGCTGGCTGGAGCAGTGCTGCCGGGCTCCGCTTCGCCTGCTGCTGTGGCCCTGGAGAGAGGGGCTGCTCCTCTGAGCGGGGCTCATCGTGGGAGGGAGGATTTGCATGGCGGGATGCTAAGACAGCCAGAGCTGTGGTTGGCTTTACTGCAGGAAGTGGATTAAGCAAATCCCTGAATCAGTGCAGAAATCCATTTTCCAGGTGCTGAGGCTGAAGGAAACATATAATTAATAGTATCCCGATTTTTACTTAGTTAAATCTTAAAGCGAGGTATCCTGGAGTTTATATTTTTAGCAGCCACTTTAAGAGATGGTGGGAGAGGATAAATGTGCACGGGGGGAGAGATTAATTTAAAATTGATAACCGCATGGCAGCACCACAGTTTTAACAAGCTCAAGGCCTGCCTCGCGAAGCCTGCTGTACTCGGGGGACTAGAGTTCAATTCTCCGTGCTGCCAGTTGAAATCAGAAATCACAACTGCAGTGATTAGCAGTGAATTTCCTGATCTTGGTGCCGCAGGCAAAGGAAGGAGGGGACTGTTTTTTTCCCTATCTCCGGCATGGTTAACCCCTAGCAGGGGAGACGAAGGTAGGGAAAGGGAATCTGGGGGAGTTTACACCATTTAAACTTGTACATGCTGTTTAAAAAAAAAAATCAATGGCCATTAACGGCCGGGCCTGACTGTGGGGAAGTGCCCAGCGGCGTCTTAATTAATCTCATCGCTAATAGAGGAGCATCAGTTCCAAATGCGTGTGCTACCCCTCTCATTCCCGCGATGTAGGTCATATCCGCAGAGGCAGTATACGGATGGCAAAATAGAGCCTGCTCTCAGGGACTCAGATGTCAATGCAGAGTAATGCCAAACTCTGGTTTTACACCAGTGTAACTGGGATCGGATTTGACTCTATTCACATCAGCATCAAGTACCGCCCCACCTTGGTTTCCCCGTGCTTGTCCGTCAGTGATGTGATGGAGAAGAAACAAGTAAAATCCTGTTCTGTATTGTTACATTTGAATTATTTTATTGATTGCCTGTTTAATACTCCACCTAATTAACAGAGAGCAGCAGCACTCATGCGTGTGTCATCAGTATGCCTGCCCAAAGCTATCCAGCTGGTGCCTTGGTCCCTTTTGGAGTGGTGTTGCTACTTGACGGTTGGTTGTTTTGGTCCCCTTGCAACGTAAGATGAGGAAATTTTGACTAACACGTGCAAACAATCTCACATTGAAAGGCATGAAACTATTGTAATGGGTAGCAGTCTCAGGCAAGGGGGGGCTCGTTTCTCACCTCTCTTTGGCCTGAAAAATGTAAGCATTGTGGTAGCTAGAGCAGGAAAAGGTGTTGCTTCATGGTTTAGTAGTTAATTGGTCCAGAAATGACCTTCTGATCCAGACCTCTGCCTGATGGAGAGGGCTGGAAGTGGTTTTGCTTGTTTGTTTCTTCCTGACCCTTCTTTAGGTCAAAAATAGTATTTTTTCACCTGATCATTGCTGAGCTGCGAAAGCACGTGATGTGCAGAGGCATCATACCGAATTAATGCATAAACTGGGGTGGCTGTCATACACATGGGGTGCCCATCATAGACATGGGGTGCCCAGCTGTGTGGGCTCTACAGCTCTAACCATCTATTCCTCATTAAAAAACCAAAAAGGTTGTGGGAGACTGGGAGGTGCCTCTCCTCTGTGGGCGGCGACTGGAAGTCCTCCACTTGCAGGGTTGTTCAGTGGCTCTACGAGATGCCACTGGCATGTGGGCTCCCTTCTGCCTCCACGCTGGGAGCGTGGCTGGGCTGCACTGGGCAGCTTCTCACCACGAGAGCCTTGGCCTTGGCCTCACTGATGCTGGCCATCAGCGAGCTTTTCAAGTTGGGTCTGGCAGTTGGTGAAGTTTCTTTTGGGAGAGTTGAAATTAAATTTCACAGGAAGATCTGATGAAAGGTTTGTGATAGGTCATGCTCCAGCTGATCTTGTGTCCAGGCTCCGTCCCCGAGCACTGCCTGGTTTTTATGTGATATTTGATTTAAGCGTGAAAAGTTTGTATAAATTTAGTTTCTCAGATCAATAGAAGAAAACTGAGCTGAATTGTCTCCTCGCCTGGAGGTTTATCAGCTAAAAGTCAGTAAACTACAGTCAGTCAAGTGTATGACAACAGAATTAGTCCCTTTGCTTGTTTCACAGGGTGATTGTTCGTTTGGACATTTTTAACATGAAGATCACATACATATAAAAAAATATATATGTGTCATACTGCTTTAATTATAGAAACTAATACGGCTACAGTAAAAATCAATGCAGAGATGCTGATATCTGAGAGACTTCAGTGGATGAACACCAACCTTTACTGCCTTAAAGCTATTCATTTTCAAGCCAGTGTAGTGGCAGAGGAATAAAAGTTGAGTCTGGGCAAGGTGGCAAATCACAACATGCTCCCATTAAGAACCACTTGCTCACAGCAAACTGTCCATGTGTTTCTTCGTAGTAGGTGGTGAGTGCCTTGAGAATGAGCTTATTAATAACAAGTATTTTCTACTGCAATTTTTAAATTTTTTCTCACTCTTTGCTCACTGCTGAATAAATCCCGATGTGCTTCTTGAATTTCAAAGAGCACTCTAAGAACAGGGTGTTTGCAAAATATATCACGACAAACAAGTAAAACCACCTGAATCAGTCATTAATCCCCAAAAACTCTTGCCTCAAGCACATGAAAATCTCCTGACAACAACCTTTTTTAAACCTGGTCAAATGACAGGTTCACAGTGCATCAGTCACAGCACGAGTCTCCTGTCTTCAGCGTGGCTTCAGGAAAGCACAAAGCGACTTCTCTGGAGGTAAGAAGAACCTAGATTTAAACTGGTGTAATTTGAGCACAGGATTTGGCCCATGGACTCCAGTTCTGGCTCCCCTGGCACTTGTAAGCTTTTTATTACTAATTAAAGTTGGTAAGTAGTCCCCCTCAGGGTGTTTTGGCTTAAAAATGAAGGCCAACAAAATATCTAATTTTGCTAAATAGAGTAATTTTTTATATGCCAATAGAGGGCTTTTGGTTAGATTTTGTTTTCTCTCTCCCCACTGTTATTTAGAAGCAAAAGCTCCAATGTTTCCTATCAACGCCAAGAAGCAAAAGCAGCTCTTGCTGTTTCCCTGCCCTGTCCTGTTCCCTAAGGCCATACCTCCTCCTGTTCCCCCAACAAGGACCCACGCTCGCAGGGCTCCGAAGCTGGTTCTCAGTGTTGGCTTCTAGTGCTGAGTCCCCCCGGGAGTCTTTGCTGGAAAAGGTGCTATTCAGCACAGGAACATCAAAATCCAGTGATGTGAGGTTTGCGACCCTAAAATATTAAAAGTCATTAGCATTTTCGTAATTGTACATATCTTATTTCTCTTCCAAATGTTGTTTTCTCCTTGGGCAGTAAAACATAGGGGGCCTTTCCCTTCTTAAAACCCAACCTGGTACGCTATGATGAATGAAACAGCGGAAATAAAAGTGTTTTAATAGCATGAACAGTGACAAACCCTTCACTGACAGGCGTTATTATCATCATAATCATTCAGCAGAGTTGGGACCTGTAGAAGCCATTTTGACCAGCCAGCAATGTGAAGTATTTGGGGGTGATTTTTTTCTCTGTAAAGACCAAAAGCCATTTAAAAAGCAGACTGGAGTCTTCTGATTTACATTTCTGATATTAAACAGAGAGCCGCTCTCTGCATTTTTTGCTACAGGGCATCACTTCATTGCTAAGAAATAGGGCTATGGCAAGAGTCCAATTTCTTAATGAACCAGCCTATCTGGAGCAAAACAGCTTTTCACACCATAATAAACAATGAACACCTTTTAGATAACAAATTCAATGGCAAAAATATTGCATTGTACATGTCATAGCCCCATAATTTAATGGAGGCACTTGCTGCATTAGTGGTTTACATTAATTTTTAAAATTAATTTTGTTTGGCCTGCGGGGGAAATATTTTCTTTTTTGTTTCTGATATCCTGCAGCTCATTAACACTTTTTTACTGCTGCTCTACAATACTGTCTGTAATCGTCCAATTTGTAGCTGGAGGCTCATTTTTTAACTAGCGGGAGAGAGGAAAAAATGAAGCTTTTACTGAAATCATAAATGAAGCTTCAACCACACTGAAAAATCAGCATCTCTAACAACAGCTAGAGTAGCGTGGCTTTCTGAGGATGTGTTAATTAAACCCCGGATGGATCGTTAGCCAGCGATTTCTGGGTAGTTTTGTAGCCCGGGACAGGGAAGTTTTCATCCCGTCTCTGCCTTGCAGACGCTGGTCAGGGAAGCGTAGTTCTTCCCTCCACCATTCGAAGAGTTTGTACTTCTGGACACTTGGGGCTCTAGCTACAGCTCTCCTATATTGTCATTTTCCTGGGAAAAGTCTGATATGGATTTCAATTTTAAAAGTGATTGTGCTTATTCAGAGTTCCTGAAGAGCACAAATGCATTTTTCACCTTGGAGCATTGGAGCGCTGCCCAGCTTGGAAAAATGAGACAATGAAAATCAAAGTTAAACAACTTCAGCGTAAGCCCAATTCTCTGCACCGTTCACAGTGCTTAATTTAACAGTGGACTGATTCTGTCTTCCTGAATAAAGTGCCATGCGGACAGCTGCTGCGGGATCCCAGCCTCTAATGCACACTCCAGTAAGTCTCCCTGGCTGCAGACTCGAAGCCACACAGGTCTGCAGGTAACGTGAAACAGCAAAACCCACGCTGAGCAGGGCTTTCCGTAGGGCCCCATCTCACTGTGCTGGGTATCCTCAGCTGCTGCAGCTCCAGAGGTTGTAGCTGGTGCTCAGGTCTTTACAGAAATGGCCCTTGAATGCCCTCCCATGTGAGACAACAGGTACCCTGCTACACCGAATGTTTTGCTAATACCAGTGGTGAAGACCTGAGGTCTTTTTCAGTACGTGGCACGTGTTGCAGCAGAGACTCGTGTGCATGTCCTGGCAAGACGTTGGCGTTGTCAGTGTGGGCGCTCATGAGAAATCAACCGGCACAGCAGAATTGAGGAATGATCATTGCAGGTTGCACAAGGTGGCAGGATTATTTCTCTGTCTCGCTGTATGTCTATCCCCCATCACTGCACGATCTGAGTGCCTGTCAGGGCTTGTTTTTTTGGAGTTTCAATATAATTCCACAGCTTTTCCAACACGACTGCCCAAATGTCAATTGTGCAGTACAACGTAGAATTACTGAGCAATGAAAAACGTAGGTGTTGAACAGCATCTGTATTGCTTGACCTCCACTGTGCTTTCACTTAATGAAAACAATAGCTGTGAATTTGGTGTAGTTAAGCTGAACTTTATCTTCAATGTAAAGTGCTGTATTGCCATGAATATAAAGGTGTATTTCGCTGAAATCGATTTGATTGCATTTCTGTGCCATTAAGACCGAGTTCTCATAGTATGCAAGAGGAATGTAACGAGTAACTGGGATCTTGCTATACTGTGTTACAGGACAATATTTGTAGATGGGAAATTATATGTAATTACAGTGGGTGAGATCATCAGTTTATATAAATCGGCATGACTTTGCTGATGTCAGTGGAATTGTGCCAATTTATACCAGCTGAAGGAGACAAACACATGCACAGATGTCCCGAGTCTCCCCAGTTTACAGTGGTGGGAGTCCTGCGTGACTGCAGCTGTGGGTGGTGGGTTGGGTCCTCTGCTATATGCCACCTTCAGCTGAGCAGTTTATTGTGGCTGAAGATGGGGGGAGTAGATTTACACCACTCCTAAATGTACCCTAGTGAGCAGCTTCCCTTTGTTGCTGAAGTTCACAGCGGAAATATATGCAGCAAAGGTGTCCTCAGCCTGGACATCCTCTGATAAATGGAAGACTGATGTCTTGGTCTGGTTAGGAAAGACCAGGATGAATATCAGACTCTACCTGCACTGGAAATCCCTGCCTTGAATCTGTAATTCTCCTCTTAAACGAAGTGTTCTGCATGTAGAGCTGCTCCAGTTGAGTTTCTATCACCATTTCCGGTGGAGGGAAAGGAATCATAACTGGGATCGTTTCTTGGACCTTATGTTTGCAGCAGGGAAACTACTGATCATGGTTGACTGGAGCAAGTCATTAGAGCAACGGTGGACAGCAGCAGGGCTGTGGTATTGAATAAACCAGAGGGGCTATTGTTGTCTTTCAGAAAGACTGTCTAGGTTTTTTTTTTCCAAGGAACTTGTAGCCATTTTTAAGCTTTCATTTTTCATAATGTCACAGATAATCTTTTATCTATTATCCAGTAGTGCTATTCTGACAGACATTTGCATCAAATGGGAACGTGCAGGCTGGAACTCTCTCTAGTGGGGAAACCAGCTTGATCTGAAAGGTTATTCGCTCTCGCTGCGTCTCAGGGCTTTGTTCTTGATTTGTGCACGTTTCTCCCCATCTAAATGCAGGTGTTTCTAGAGCTTTTTCTTTAGATAAACCTTCAATTCTGAGATCTGAGCTTATTCAAGCTTCTTCCTACATATCAGTCAAAAGCTTATGTTCACTGCAAATGATGAATGTGCTTTGAAACATTTGCTGAAGACTCTGTATCTCTCCAGAATCCTTTCAGAACCTTTCCTACAGAGACATCGGCAGCTTTCTTATTTTTTTTAAGGAGAGGGAGAAGCGGTGAAGGAAAGAACTTAGAGTGGCCATGAGCCTTTTTGCAGTTGCATCTCCACCCACAAAAAACCCAAAAAAACAAAAAAAACCCACCAAAACCCCAATGGGAACAATGACCTTTAAAGATGTGGGTAGAGTATGAGCTGAGTGTCTAAAACTTAGCAAAGCAGAAAAACTGTGTGTGACTGGAAATATGAAAATGTGGTTCAGTGTTACCTTGGTTTCATAATTCTTCACTTACGAGGTTATTAAACGGCAATCTAAAAGGGTGAATAAACCTCCATTTCACATCGAGAATTTCACTGATTGAAGAAGGAGCCTTATTCTCCATCTAGTAAACCCAAATAGATGTCCTTTATAGAGCCTTCTTGTGTTCTTGGGTTATTTGAAGGTCCTTCTCACAAGACTGACTAAGCAGGCGGATTCACTGCCCATCACACGCTTTCTGTTCCCCCTCACATCTGATCAGCACTTTCAACAGTGCATCGCTCCCAAAAATACCATGCTTGCCGAGTCAGCGCTGGGTGTGAGCCCGGGACGGCTGGTGCCACAGGACGGGTAACTGCTTGGTAGTTACAGCTTTGCTAGTAGCTATTGATGCCTTAGGGTATGACTAAGGTCCCGCTGCAGCGCATTAGTGGTTTTACCCTTTGATTCCAAAGGGTTGCAGCGTGGCACCCACGGGCCGTTCCAGCAAAAATTATCCCAGCCCGTGTTTGATGGCGTCGCAGCGTTGGCTTCTCTCAGGCGGGCCCACAGGGGCTCTGGCTGCTCAGTGCTTCCCAGGACAAGGCTCGGAGGTGTATAGGAAGCCCTGGGTTTGGAGTGCCTGACCATCATGGGAATTTTCTCCTTTCTCTGTTAAAATGCCTGTCCCGAGCTGGGAAGGAGCATACAGCCATTCCTGCTGTTAAAATTGAAGCATCACATGTTTGCCATATAAATATGCATCTCTGAGCAGTGTGGGGGGTTTTTATTACACAGACACCTCGTTAATTGTTGTCATTTTAAAGTCCTGGATTAATAGCAATGAGCAGCATTTCCTCTAGTGAAGGCTAGATATAAAATTTCTTGAATACCAAAGCAGTAATGTTGAGTTTATGGTGAACCTTTTTAAGGGGCGAGGAGAAACAGGAAGGGGCAAGGAGTTACTTATTTTCCCTTCTCCCATCCTCAGCTTTTCCTTCTTTCCAGATGTCTTCTGCAAGGACCACATTTTGAATGGCAACGTTGAAATTGCTTAGGAATCCCTTTATTAACCCTGCAGCCATGGGACCTCGAAGAGGAAAACATCAGCGCTCCAGCTCAGGATCCAGGGGGGTTGGAACTGTTGTGTTTCTAGGTGCTGTATCATTTATGAGAATAAAAATTAGTTGTTTCAGGTGCGGAAAACACCAGAGAAGATCTGATCTGGCCACAGATGAAAGAGAATTTGGTTACCAAAGTTTTGTGCCGGTAGTACGTGCGTCATTCAGCAATCGTTAAAGGAAAGCTTCACATTAGGTTCTGTGGGTTTGGGGATGGGCTGTGAGTAACTGTAAGGAATCTGGAGTCGCATTTGCTCTTGCCTAAATCTGATTCGCTCTGTCACAGCAGTGAAGTTTCCAGGACTACCACAGTCTGCGTGCAGGGAAAAGTCACCTGCCAGCCACCCTGGGTCTTCCGCTGCCAGGCCAGGTCACAGCTGCCTCCTCCTGCCAGATGTTCAGTCTCTCACACTTGCATTCCTAAACTTTTCCTTGTAACTATGACTTATAACTTGTCCTTACAACTTGTTTATAAGAAGTTTCTTTCTTTGAGGGAAAACTAAGTGTCTCATGTAGTCATCTGGGTGTGGGGGGCTGAGACCTTGAGGGAAATGCTGACTGGTGGGGACATGTGGTGGGATTGCAGGAGCCAGCTGTGCTCTCTTACCTCCTTTACACTGATGGCAGCAGCTGTGTCTCTTGGCCCAGCCAGAAGTATCATCAGGTGTTGTCTGTAGTTGTTGGGTCACATGGTGGGGGGCTGGGGAGTGACCAGTGCAGAGACCTCCTGGGGCTGGTGGGCATTGGGTGCTTGGAGCAGACAGCCCTTCCTGGAGCTGCGAGCAGTGGCCTAGGACACCTTCCCATCAGCAGGCTGTGATAACGATCCGCTCCTGGGGTCCTGCGGCTCCGAGCTGTGAGAGAAGTGGATTTCCAGCACCCACTCGTGTTTTGAGCAATGGTTTGTGCCAGCAGTCAGGCCTGCCGCTGAGGTGAACGCTGGAGCTGGCTCACAGCAAGCCCAGGCTGGTGCCCTTCCGCGACGAGGGGGTGAGCAGCTCTCCGGCCACTGCTGGCTCATTGCACTTCAAACCTGGTAAGTACAGAAGTATAACTTCATGGCACTATCTGTATTTTGAACATATTTTCTAATAGCATTTTAGCAATTGTTAACTAGGAAAGTGATTAGCAATTAGGAGCTTAGTAACAGGGGAAGTTCATCATCCTGATGGAATGGCATTACCGCTGGGAACAGGAGCATTGGAGGTGCATTAAATTCTTCAGTTTAATGAAGAGTTTGTGTAATTGTAGGGCACTTTTGCTGTGTTTTGTCTGGAAAGGACAAGAGAACTGGAGTGAGGTCCGGCACACTGAGAAAGTGGATGTTCTAGTGAAGTTACTCTAAGTGAGGTGGAGTCGCAGCTGGAAGGGGAATAATGGTGGCATTTGGTGAGGAATTGAATGCGCAGCCTGTATACATGGCTTGGAGACTTAAAGTGAGCCTCAAAGGGGGTTGACTTCTGATGGCATAATCTGAAAACGGGTGGTGAAAAAAATTCCTTTCTAAAGAGACTTAGCTTTCCCTGTTTTTTTAATCTATAGCTAGTGGAACTTCTAACTGTGTACGTAAGCTTTGCAATGCGAGGCGGGCACTGCCTTCTCTCGCATTTGTTCACAAACACACACACTTGTTTGCCCAGGGTGATGCATGTTTTGCTCCTGCAGTGTGGTGTTAGGGACGCATCCTCCCTGGAGCTGCCCACCGAGATGGGTGAGCTTGGGAGAGAGTGCTTGGAGTCTGAGGAATGTCAGGGTGTGGGTCACAAACCAAAAATGAGTGGAAAGATTTGGTTTTTCAGCCTGCTATGTCCTGAAGAATAAGTTGGAGCTGTGGGAGCTTGGGAGCAGTCTGAACTCCTTCATCAGAACCGCTTCTCTTACGAAACTCATCTGTAGTACGTAAGATGTGTGTGTTTAATTCTGTCTGCGGTGTGTGTAAGCTCCGCCATGTTTTCACTAACAGTGCCAAGAACACTAGCCAAGTGTGACTGCAATATCACTAACCCCAAATGATAATGGCTGCCTTTTATACTCTTTTTAATAGTATTTTACCATTCGTCTTGGAAGTTGTACAGTTTGAACCACTTACTGATAAATACTTCATAAGCTCCTGTGGCTCTCTGCTGCTGTTGTGCTTCGTGCCATAGATGCCTTCATCTCTCTGTGTGTACTACATATTCTAAAGTGAAAATGGGAACCTTGTGGGACGTAGATGCTTTCTCAAATATAAATCATTATTGCTAATGATGATGCAAAAGTGTATACCTAATAACGTAGTGTTGTGGAGTCTGTTCAGTCCTATTAAGCAGAAAGTTTTGGTCTCTTGGCTCCAGCATCTCGGAACAAAGTTTTAAATAAGCAGCTGATGATGCAGTGTCTCAGAATAAAAAGCAAATCTGTGCTTTTAGCTTCTGCTCCAGTCTGTTGAGTTTGGCTCTGTCGGAACTGGAGCAGTGAAATTTAGTAAAGCATGTGACACCTGCACAATGAGCAAGTGGACTCTGAGAAATAAGTACAAGTTAACCTGATTTTAATAAGACGTAGTAACAACAGAGCCCAGGACACCATGTCAAAGGAGAACGAAATGAAAGGGCTTCCCATTTTGAGTATATGGGATTGAAAACCTGTATAGAGCACTGTTCAGCACCAAGAAACCTGCAAGTGTTGAATCTGAGGATTCATTATCCTTCAGTATAGAAATTGTAGTGCAGAAACTGCTGACTGATAAATAATATTATCCTTCTTTCTTGAAGGAAGTGTGTGGTTTAAAGCCCCTTTTTAACTAACAAACGGTATCAGAGGTGAAACAAATATAGGCTGTTCTCTTGATCAAACTGACCTTTTTTTATCTTCTCTGGACTTCATAAATGGACTTGATTATATTGTTGACATCTGAAAGCTATTATTGAATGACAAGTGTATGATGTGGGGGTTTTAAGTGATATCTGAGTTACTGCTCTGTAAAATCTCATGGTCACAGGGAAGCATAATCCAGACAAACCTCAAGAAGACATTTTCATGGCAGCAGAAGTAGTGATCATGATGTTCTTGGGAATTGTTACTTTGAGTCCCCCCCGGATAGCTGATGTACCCTTGTGGACCCAGAGAGGATGTTACTCAGTGTTTTTATTAAAGGTCTCTTTATTATGGAAAAATCATGTATGCCCTGAGAGTTTAAGGGAGCCCAAAGGATCAATTGCAAAACACATGAAGCATGGAAAATTCACAGGGCAGCGGGGTTGGAAACAAAGCTTAAAGGAGGTGGTGGAGAGCAGGAACATTTTAAACAGGTTCCCTTCAGCTGTCTCTTTGGAATAGATATTCTGTGCTGTGCTAGGGATTCTCGTGGAAGGTTGGGTTCTTGGTCTGAAATTGCCCTCACCTCCCATGTGTCTGTGTCACAGGACACGTGTGTGTTTTCTCAGCAGTGGGGGTTCGCTTGCTGCAGTATGTTGCCCTGATGTCATCTGCTTCCATCTACCTGAATTCAAGAGGTTCACAGCAGGGGTTGTGTTGGGCGATATTTCACTGCGAGGGTTAAATATTTAATGATTATTTGCTAACTGCCTTTTCAGTAGTGGGCACTTGAAAGCAGGCACTGCACTAAGTTTCTCTGGAGCAGGTGAACGCCTGATAAGCATAAAGCTTTAGGAAAGGGCTGGCAAGGTGAAGCTCTGAATGGACAGCTTTTTTGGGTATATTAACATTCCTTTGCGGTCTGGGCAATGTAGCTAGCGTGGCTGCGTGTCTTCTCTGATTCATCCTTCAAATGCAACAAAGGCCTGCCTGAACCATAGGGACTTTGAAAACATTTTGAAGTGTACAAAATAGTTACGGATTACTGCTAGCCTCTTATCCCCCGTTTTAAAACTCGATCTGCGTAGTTAACAGTAGGAGCTGAAAGACCAGAGCAACCGCACTTACCATAACCAGCCATCTGAATTCTCTTATCCCACGAGGAAAGGTGGATCTTGCAGGAAGTCCAGAAGGTCTAATAAACCCAGGGAATGTAAGAGCAAAAGGTGCCCCTGGCAAAAACCAATGCCACCTGAGCTGCACTTTTCATGTTGTATCTCCTCTAAAGAGTTAACCAAAGTAACCTGTGCTCGTGTGGCAGCCACTTTGGCAAAGGCAGCCACAGCTCAGGATCACGCTGTTGTTACTGCACTGGGATCTTCCTGCTTTACTCCCTCGTCAGCCCAGGCGACGCTCCTTGCCTAATAGTACCTTTGGGCACTTCATTAATCCCTTCTCGGCTAGTGGCGGCAGCACTTGTTTGTCCTTCTGGGGTGGCTGGGAAGATGTGTGCGATGGCATTAAGCAACTCTCAGCGTGTACGTTCCAGTTGACAGTGCTCACACGGTGGACCCGTCACATTAGCCTGAGCGTTAGCAGTGTGTAAGGTTTAACTTATGTCCCTTGATTAAAGAGCATGTCTGGGCTCTAAGTTAAGGGCTCCTGAGTGTTGATAGGACTTGAGTTATTTAACTTTGCAGTGAAGACAACCCCCAAGGGACTGTCAGCTCAAGAACACCCACTAACCACAACTTGTCATGTTACTACACAGAGAGAGAAATGAGCTTTTAAGTAATTAGTGCCCAAAGCATTCACTGCTTTGTAGGTCAAAATCAAAACCTTAATTCTACCAGAAAACTAATCAGAAGCCAACACAGATTTCAGAGCAGGGCTGTAATCAGCTTTCCTTGTGACACACCGCTTAATAAGCAGGCAGCAGCCTTTTCCTCTTGCTCAAATTTCCAGCTGACCCACTGACAGCGTGTCACTGTAGCCTCAGCCACAAGGTGACGAAGGTAAGGAGAGCCACAATGGGTCCAGGGTCCAAAACTGAAGGCTTTATCACGGAATGGAAATGGCAGAACTCATTCTGGCCTCTAAGGAGTGTAACCTGGGTATCCTCAAATCGACTGGACAATGAGGTAAACAGGAAGAACCTGTTGCTCGTGCAGCAGAGAAGTGGACTGTCTGAATTGCTGTTCTTCCACGAATATAAGCCTGGACAGTCTCGTGGGAAAGGTACTTGGGCACAAACCACGTGCAGGGTCTGTAGTGCCCTTTGGCTTATGGCGGGTGTGTGCAGACAGGCAGGAATCTGCTTCTTATCCGTGATCTTGAGTGCGGCTGCGAAGATAATAGGAGATTTTCCTTCTTTAGGCACTTCAGAGGATCCGGAGTATCTCTTTTGGAAGTGGTTGTATGCATTTGTACACGAATTGAACACTCCTCTCACCATCGCTTTAGAGTTTGAGAATTAATTAAGCCATTTTAATTGTACACTCTCGTGTATGGTTAACACGCAAGGGGAGTAGAAGGAGAGAGGGAGTCATGTATTCACTTGGTCTGTTCAACCTGCCATCGCTGCTGTGTGTACTGGTAAAGATAAGGAGCAACATTAAACTAATAATGTTCATTATAATGCGAGTTGTCAGATGCTTATGCCAGTCTCAGTGAAAAATAAACTTCTGCCACCCTTGGAACACAGGCTGTGTTTTCATAACGCAAGAGGAAGTGCATTGCTTGGATTGTTTCTCTCTCGTTTCACCAGAATTTCCTGGGGTCTGAAACTTCTCTGTCACTTGTTGGGGTTGATTTCTGAGTTTCTCGTGAGCAGCGAGAAGACGTGGAAAAATAGAATGATACAAAGATATTTCTAAGGCGATATTTGTCAGCTGAGGTGCAGAGAGAGAATCTTAAAGGAAAAGTGCTGACAAGAGGGACGGGTGAGACAAAATCTTCCAAGGAAATGTGTTTAGCGATACTTGTTTACCGTGGAACCCAGGGGTGGGAAGAACTTTTATTTATGTGTGAATAAAGCAGATTTTTTTTTTAATGGGGTTTCTGGCATACCAGGCAAATAGACGTAACTACCAACTCAGTTAGCAATATAGCAAGTACACTCGTAAGTAGATAATCCAACCTAATTTTCACCTTTACCTGAAGATTTCCAAGCGCTTCTGAGCCCCTCTCTTCTGTAAGATCAGAAAGCCAGTTCCAGTCACTTCAGAGAGGAGTGGTCTGAAGCACTGTCAGCTACAGTGCTGTGGCCACTGAATGAAATAAAGATGGAATTAAGTAACTGATGCAGAGACCTCTTCTCTCAGCATTATATTGCTACTCTCTCCGAGTAAATATGTCCTTCACATGCTGCAGAATGAGTTCAGAGTTGATTCTTGAGTAAAAGACTATCCCTTTCTTCACTTTTTTTTCTCTTTAGACCATTTAACTGTATGAATAAAGCCCAGGAGCAGGACTTGGCAACTTGGTCAATTCTGATCTTGGTCTGCTGGCGGCAGGGAGCAAGTCTCTGCCTCTCCAGCTGTTGTCTAGAAAGGACCATGATGATGTTGTCCTGTCTAAAACAATTTCAACTATAGAAATGACAAACAGTAGCAAAACTTTCTGCTGACTTCTGTTGTCTCTGTATGTGCATGTATAAAGCGATTATTCGTAAGTGTCTGTTTGCTGCATCTTCATTTTGAAACCATCCTATGTGTACAATTAAGGCTGTTGGAAGAGAAACCTCTCGTATCCGTGCAATAGAACCTGCAACTTCTAATTGGTTTATTCTGTTATAAATCAAGCAGAAATTTTGAAGGTGGACTTGCAGCTCATGTTCTGTAGGTTGTGTTTATAGAGTGAGGGTCCTGGGAGTCGTTACAGGGATCTCTTTCTGCTGCTCTCTTCCCTCCCCCAAGTCCCTTGTGCTGACCCCTAATCCCAACAAAATGAAGATCTGGTTGTCATATGGATTGCAAAGCTTTCCTCTTGCATCACAAACAGTATAGATCAAAACCACCCCATTTAAAAACAGATGTTTTCTGGTAGTGATTAATACAGTTCCTCTCCCTCCCCACACCCCCTCCCTTTTTTTTTTTTTTTTTTTTCAGAAAAACCTTTTATTTCATAATCATCTGCTTTAGCCTTAGCTTAAGGGACTGAATTTAGGCACTAAGAAGACTTGGATGGACTAGTTCATTTGAAACATGAAGCTGCTCTGAATTTTCAAGCTCAAAAGGAATCCATTTACATTTCCATGCGTGTCCTCCCTCGTTTGGCTTAGAGGAAAAAATCCTGTGCGGATAACCATGTTCTCAAATACTTTTCTCGAGCAAGCTAAGGGGTGCTGAGCACTCATGGCCTTTCATGTCACTGGTGTCTTCTGAATTTCAGAGCCTCTCTCCAGATACTCTTTTTAAAAATGTTAGTACCAGCCGTTTTATTTGACAGCTCTTTTGAAGAGTGATTTTTTTCTTCCAGGTTATTTGGCCAAAATGTTCCCTGTTTTTCCTCTTCCACTCTTAAGCTGTGCACAGTTTGGCTTTCTGTGTTGGAATTGGCTGCGTTTTACTGAGGCTTCAAATAGAGAGGATTTGAGCCTATAAATCCTTGCTCTGTGTGAGTCCTTATTTTCACTAATAGCCCTGCTGAAGTCATCAAGACTGTTTACATGAATAGGATCAGGAGTAATTCTAGTTGGGTCTAATTAGTTACACCCGTTTGAGTGAAAGCAGAATCAATCCATTGTTTTGCAGAGTACGTTAGGATGAAATATGCTAACACGGAATATAAACCCACATTATTGTATGTAGCTGTGTGGTT
This sequence comes from Bucorvus abyssinicus, assembly GCA_009769605.1. Classification (NCBI taxonomy): domain Eukaryota; kingdom Metazoa; phylum Chordata; class Aves; order Bucerotiformes; family Bucorvidae; genus Bucorvus; species Bucorvus abyssinicus. The sequence continues at coordinate 6,132,834 of CM020050.1, forward strand.
AAAGGACGTTGTCTGGCATTTTTCACATGGAACGATCATTAGTACAAGTTGGAAAAATAGAGGGTTTGGGGCTGCATTTTCCCTGCGATTTAATATTACTTCGTATTGGTTAGAAATATATTGTTACAGACTCCCTTTGAATTCCTTTAGGGTAAATATTTATCACATGTAACGTTTCCTCAATATTCTGAATTTTCAATACAATTAGCTTCACTGTAGGTTATTTACTCCAAGTTAAAATTCAAGGAAAAGCCTCCAAGTGTATTTTGAGCTGAGCTATTCATCAGAAGTCCGACACTGTTTTGTTCAAAGTGAACCAAAAGCTGTGGGAGTTTTTTTATTTGGGGAGCTGCGCTTGTGAGATGCATAGAACTAATGGCGTGCACAAAGTGACTTGTTTTTCTTCCTTGTTGTAGTCTGGATGCAGTTCCACGTTACAACCTACTGGTGGTAAAGTTGGTGTAAGAAGTTCCTGCCTTTGCCCTGTGTAGTTTAGTGACCTTTCTGTGGGTTGTACTCTGTTCTGGCTCAGTAAAATGAGCCAGGGTAAGCTGGAGGATGAAGAAAACAGAAGGATAATTCAACTGAACTGCTGGAAGCCCACGAGGGAAGGGGTAGGATTCTTGGATAACTGTAGGAGACCCTGGGACAAGGATGGTACTTATCAGTGACATTTTCAAAGGCCAAGTTCTAGTCACGGAGATTTATAACTAAATTTAGCATGTTCCTGGAGTTAACATAAAGATAGCTCATGTATTGCAATCCCACCTTTGAATCACACTAGTTTCAGCTGTTTGGTTTTGGTTTTTTTTTCATTTTGCTTGCATAAACATTAAAGCCACCATATACAGCATCTGCTGATATGGGTCGTGATCCACCCCGAGCTCATTTAAGTTGAGCGGTGCAGCAGAGAGATCAATTTCTACTTCATCCGTGGTGTGACTTCCGCTAGGGCTGAAAGCTGGAGAAGATGAAATCTCTCGTTACTTGCTTTTAGGAGGGACAGACCTAAACATTAAAATGCTCCAAACAATTCAGAATATTTTAAAGGTTTCTAAAAGACTTTTTCCTCTTGTTTTTTTTTTTTTAAAGATGTTTCATTATAGTAAACTTCAAAGAGTACATTTGATCTGCTGGTATGTTTTTGACTGTATCCACCAGGAGTTCACTAAGCCAAGCAGTGAAACAATAATGTATGTTGTACAGCTGAAATGAAAATTAACCTAATGTACAGTATTTGCTACGTTGCGCAGATGAAATGAGCTCCTGGTGGACAGAGAAAAACATGCTGGCAGATCAAATACACCTTTTGAAGTTTATTATAATAAAATGAAATAAAGCTTCCAAGGGAAGCATTTACAAAAAAGAAAGGCTTAGGAGGGCTACAGCTGTTGTATACTCTCTCCTTTTTTTTTTTTCCTTTTCTTTTTTTTTTATTTGCCCCAATCCAGAGTCTACTGAAGGCACTGTGAGTCTCACCACTACTTCTGTTGGACCCTGGTATCAGACTGCTGGGACCAGACTGGCCACCTTCTGCTGAGAGCCATGTGTTTCACCTGGAGCCTTATTGATTTCTTTAGGGCATTTTCTCATGTGTGGCTTGAATGATCCACCAGAACCTAACGTGTTGCTAGAGTCCACTTTCTTGGAAGGATTCTTCATATAGAGAATTGTGGTATCATAGTTTTCAGTCAGTCAGCATTTTGCTCCCACTAAACAAATCCTTCTCCTCCATCCTTTGCTCCTGATAAATACCATCATAGTAGTCCTGTTTTTAATCAGAAGGTTAAGAGTGTCCACTGACTTTAGCTGACATTGTAAGTCCTCTTCGCTGTGGACCCTGGAAGACGTTAGCCTGTCTGCATAAACAAAAAAATTTTTATTGACATCAGTAGATTAAACAAAACTGTCCATTTGGAGACATTTTCTTTTTTCCCTGAAAGGTGATTAGCATGTCCTGAGACTCATAGAATCACAGAATGGGTTGGGTTGGAAATGACCTTAAAGATCATCTAGTTCCAACCCCCTTGCCATGGGCAGGGACACCTTCTATGAGACCTGGTTGCTCAAAGCCCCATCCAACCTGGCCTTGAACACTTCCAGGGATGGGGCACCCACATCTTCTCTGGCAACCTGTTCCAGTGCCTCACCACCCTCATCGTGAAGAACTTCTTCCTTACATCTCATCATAGTTTCCAGGAGCACCCAGAAGTGTCAGTCAAAACTATAAGAGCATAAATTAAGTACTCGGCATTGCTCGCTCTGGTCTCTCGAGGCAGTTTCAAAGGATCAGAGTGAAAATGATAAGCATTTGCCAGTGGGATTGGTGTAATTTTCTCCATCTAGCATTATGCCATTTAGGAGAAGAGAGTAACTCCAAAAACAAATTAACATAATCTTCTCTTTTTTTCCCCTTATTTAAGGGGAATAATAAAACAAGCCCTGTGTATTTACACGCGTCCCATACGAACGTAGTAGATCTGATGTTGCATGTAGTAGTTTGCTTTGACAGAAAGAGGTTGTTTTGACACATGACCCAGCAGGAGGTCATTATGGATCCCATAAAAACTGGTCTGGACAGCAGATCTTGCCAGTCCCAATGCGCATAAGCAGCCTGCAGATATCCTGTGGGTCACTGGAGTTAGCCAGTGTTACTGGGCTGAGACCATTATGCTGGGATCTTCAAAGGAGTCGAAGGCAATTAGGCACCCACTTCAGCCTGAATTTCCATTGAGGTTTCCTACATAGCACTTGTTGCCTGAGCTTCTGGAAATGTCACCCTTTGCAACACACCCCATGTTGCTGCTGGGCCTCTTAGGACCTCAACTTTGTTTGCTTTGGCGCTTTCTGATAGAAGCACCCAGCAGACTCGGCTACAATCAGAGCCTGTTTGTACAGGATACTGTGAGTATATGTAGTATATGTCATACATAGACTATATACATAGTAATATGTAGGTAGACATATAGTTCCATATCTGATGCAACTGAATTTCTTCCTACACTCAGAGCTGAAGCTTGGGAAGATGAGGAATTTCTGTAGATCTGTTTCATTCAGTCATGGGACCTCAACCTGTGGCTGGGTCAGAAATTGAACCCAGATCTTCTGTCTCGGTCCAGTGTCTAATCAGGGCACTGTCTTGTGCAGGATCAGTCTTTTGTTTTAGTATTACAGAACTATGGCTTGATCCTATAAACCCTTCCGGGGAGGGGGATGTAATCTGTACTTATGGGATTAGTCTCTTTGAAAGCACTCCTGTGTAAATAAAGTGTACTTGCAAGAGTAAAGCTTTAGCAGCGTTTCAGTTTGTATGTAGTAGAGGTGCAATGCTGTAGCAGACAGGACCCTCTGGATTTTTCCCTGTCAGTATTTTTCTCTGTCAGCCCCTGGTGTTAATGGGTGGCAAACCAGGAATTATGCGGATCCTAAATTGTATTTGTTTGACAGATCAGGCATTGTCTGTGTATTCCCCTCCTTCTCCTGGAGCAGTGGGCATTCCCCACAGAAAGCGAAAACTGAATGAGCTGATTGCTTAACCTCTCCTGACTCTACCCTGGTGGTAGATCATTAATGGTGTAGAAAACGAGGGCCAGCTCTGGCAGCACAGGGTGGGGTGTGTGTGCATCTTTAAGAGATTTATGTGGAGGTCTGAGATGAGGAGACAGCACTGTGGTACATCATCATGCAAGAGACATCAGAGACGTTCTTCTTCGCTTGGATGCATTATCATAAAAAGTGATTTAGACTAGAGCTGATTGATGCAAATGGTCCTCTGTTCTTTCCTATCATTAGCGGCCTCTTTCAGTGGCCAGAGGCAGTGATTAAAGCTGTCATTTGGGGCTGCTCATTAAAGACAAGCACCCGAGTAGCAGGAGGAAAAAAGGTTGAAGAAGCGTGATTTTTTTTTTTTTTTTTCCCCCCTTTCCTTAAAAAAAAAAAAAAGGCATTATCCTTTTTCCAGTTCTGGCTCTACAGGAGAAGTCTCTATTTGATGTGAGTGAGAATGCAGGTGGCTTAAAAAAATAAAATCAGAACTATATATTGTCACTTCATATTTTGAGGATAGCACAGCGCAATGTTAAGAAGATCATTATAAAGGTATCACCGGGTGTATTTGTTATGAAATGATCTGATGAAATACTAAACAGTGTTATTCACACAAGGCAGGCATTGCCACACGGAAGTTGCGCGGGGCTGTAATGACTGTTCTTTTTGGGGCTGGCTGGGAAGGATGAGAAGAGGCACATGCAGAGATGCCGGATGGTGATTAGATTTGACATGCTTTATCGTAACAGATTTGCCTCTTCAGGCTTCAAATTCTTCAGGGCAAGGACTTTGTTTCACTGTAGATATGTACAGTGTCACACAACAGAGCCGTGATCTTGAGCGGGACTTCTGGACATCATCATACCACGAACGAGGAATCAGGGCAAATGGTTGTTAAATATGTGTCTTGCCGTTGTGTTTTTGTATAACCACGGACTGTGCAAGTCATCCATAAAGTTGTCCACGGAGTAGTCTTAAAGCTGAGCATCCAGTGATCATTCAGGGAATCCTGAGGGTCCTTGGTTCACACCTCCGTCTCCTGGATCACGGGCAAGTGGGCAAGTTGCCATTCCTCGAGGGCAGTTCCTCCTTGTCTTTGCCAGAAGCGAGGCTGATGGAACGCTCTGTCCTTCCACCCTTGCTGGGAATTTAATGATTCGAGTTGGTGAGGTGTCTGGGTGGAGAGGTGAAGTGCACGAGAAGGGGACAAAAGGACACAGATTAGAAATAGCAAAGCCTTGTTAGAAGCCAGCTAGCCTCTTGCTCTTTGGGAAAGGCAGTGGCAGCCCATGGGCAGGTTAATTGTGTGCTCTACATGTCCTCTTCCCCACATGCCGGCTGCTGTCAGAATTAACACATTTTTAAAGAGGTCACAGCCAGAGAAGCTCGATAAGTGCTTTTAGGCCAGCCTAACAGAAGATGCCGCAGAATGACTGAGGGGAAGTTATGATGATAGTGAAGGAGTAATTTAGCATGTTAGGGGAAATATGTCAAACCAAAAGGATTGCTATAAATACAGCCTTCTTATTTCAGAATCTGGCTGTGCCCCAAGGATTTTCCTATGAAATTATGGAAGTGCAGCTTACTTATTACTCACCGACTTTCACATCATTGTGCCGCCTTTTTCGGTCATGTGCTTAACGCTAGCTAATTGGTACCTTTCTGAACATGCTATTTTTCTTTTAGTGATCCCATGTGAGACAGAAGAGACAATGTTGTGACTCCGGGAGGGCGGTGGCTTTCCTAAAGCTGATGTTATTCTTCAGGAGAACCGTTCTGGTTAGAGATTCTCTGGCTGGAGCAGGTTGCAGGGTGTCAGAGTAGGTGTAAAGGGACTGCAGTGCTCAGCCCTAAATGCTTGGGGAAGGAGAAGGAGGCACTTGCTGGGCTGGGTGTGGTGGGGTGGATTTGGACATGGCAGGCGGTAGAGGCAAGAAGCCAAGCTTGCTGAAGGTAGCTGGTAACAGGCAGTTTGGGATTTGCCTGTGATTTTAACAGCTTGCTTTTCCAAACTGGGCCGAATTACTTCCAACAGAACCTACTTCTGCTTGTCTACTCGGCTGTGATCCCACTCTCGTAGCAGTCGTTACATTAGATACGTTGTATTTTAACGTATATTCTCCTAATACTCAATCCTTAGTGTACTGACAATGGTAATAAATTCCTTGGTGTTAAAATGCCAGAATAATTGAGCGTTTTGTGCATCATGTCATTCAGGTTTGGCTGTGATTGATCTGAACAACAACCAAGGCTTAAAAAGAAGTATTTTGATTTTGGAAAATGCTCTGGTGCTTATTTCCTAGAATTCACTGTCGGCAGCGATGGCATTTTGGAAGGGAGGTGAAAGGTAATTGTGTCAACAGACTTAAACATTACTATAGTTTTAGGCCATTTTCTCCTCCGTATATGTCAAACCCAATTTGCTAAGAATTAGTAAATAGTAACATTTCCTTTCTGCTTTGCTTCCCTTTTCCTTTATGCCACCTTACAGGGTCTCTGCATTTGTCTGTCTTTCCTCCTTTCTCTTTCTTGTTGCTATCGATCAGCTCGGTGCAGCTACAGCCCTGCTCTGGAGGTGGCACGCAGCCTTCCTCAAGGAAGGCCACTGCCATGATTGGTGGCGTAATTGATGCCTGCCACAACCGGGAAGCGTTGAGTGCGGTACAGGTGTGACATGCACAACCAGAAAGACTGATGTCATGTGCAACAGAGGTGCTTCATTTGGGCCTCCCCAGCAGTAAAAACCTCCCTGGGCTGAGGTGTCTCACTGACAGCGTCTCCTATAATTTTTGCAATAACAAGGTTAAACTAAGTAACTTTCTCAGTATAACTAAGGAGTGATATTAATGAGAACAGGTTCAGATTAACTCTTTCATTATCCTCTCTTGCATATGATTTGGAGGAATACAGGTTGCTTAATCTCTTCACTTTTGACTTCACGTGCTATTTTTGACTGTCACATTCAGAGTGGGCAGCACAGCAGAGCTTTCAGTACAACTACTTCTGCAATGATGACAGTATTGATTATTTTAGATTTGCATAATGCCGTGTGTATACATTACGCTTCACAACATGGTTGGTCTCCACCTTGCAAAGCTTAGTTTTTAGTGCTATTGTTGGCACTCCTGTCAGCCCCACCACCACAGCTCGCTACCAGCAGCCAGACAACTGGAGCTGCGCAGAAGTTCATTGACTTTGAAGTTAATCCCAAAGAAAACAGCAGGTTGGCCCCATGCTGGCCTGGATTTAGCTCAAGAACTTGGAAGGCACCAGTTCAGGTCCAAAGGGCAAAGAGCACGGTTGGACAAGTGTGAAGATAATTTAAAATTTCATTTTGTTTCATGTATTTTTTACCAGAGAGCAACTTAACAACTCTCAGGTCAAGGGAGTGTTTTGAAACTATTGATTAATATTGTTAATAAAATAGAGTTGCTAAATGAGGCTCAGGTTAGAAGAACAACATATAGAAGCACACATGCATCGTAAAATGTAGGTATATTATTATAGCTTATGTATGGTAGCCTGTGTATTCTCTGTCTTCCTGTCTCAGTATAGTTGTCTATAGAGACACCTGAAAACACCCTCAAAGAAACAGTGATCTAAAAACTTCTGGATGCTGAACCATAAAGTTATGCTCAGTTGCTGTCAAAAAATGAAATATACCACTCACATTTTCTTCTTGATGGAGAAGTTGCAATAATTTGGGGGTAAATTAAAAATACAATCCAATCATTTCCTTGTAAAACCTGGAGCTGACATTAGCCTTTAGTTATGACATTGCAATTATCTCCATAGCAACCTGGTGTGATGTGACAGCCACGATGACTGTAGGTTCACGTGCTCTTGAGCTGGAGCCGAGGGAGCTGGTTTCTTGCCTGAGACGTTCTTGATTTTTCTCCTTCCTTACGGTAGATTTGTGTTGGCGTAACGTGGCTGCACTCAACTTAGGTCCAATACACCTATTCAGAGAGCAGAGAGTAAGATTCTGTGAGTTTATGGGAGTCTTTGAAGCATATTAAGGAGCAATATCTTATATGATCTCTTCCATTAATAAATAATTTTGAGAAAGCTCGTACATGACTACAGTACTTTCAGGCCATTACGCGCAGGAATACATTATCAGCGTAGATTGCACCCTTAGCTGTAAAGCCTGTTCTTTAGTCAAACACATTTGGTGTCTCCCTGAAGCGTAGCAGGACACCAGCCTGAGCAAAGCTCAAAGAGGCTGATTGCAGATTGAAACAGCGGAAAAATCTAAAAAGGTACAAGCCAAATTCTGTAACTAGTTTTAGATTGGACTGTGTTTTTTATGTCTTAATTCCTTGTTCCGTCCTTAGATTGCCCGAGGATAGTCTCTCAGTCTTTCCTAGAATTACCTCTCTGCTGTGTTTTCATTTTTAGTCATCTGCTGAGGTTATGATATATAACTGCCCCTTCAAATTGAGGCTGTACTGCAAGGTTTCTCCTTCAGAGACCGTGGCAGCGTGGCTGAGCTGAACCCGTAATCTATTCGAACATCTCCACCTTCAGGGAAACAGGGAGGCCGGCTGGCACACCGAGGCTGAGCAAATTCACTTTCAGCAGCGCATTTCCAGCTCTTTCTGTCACCAGAAATGGCAGGAGTCAAACCTGTAGCACGCTCAGTGCGGAAATGACTTTTCAATACTAGCTGAAGGCATTTTGTTGTAGAAATGCACCGCCAAGCATGCTGTAATTTGTTAGGGAAACTTTTAAATTATTCTTTTTCCCTTGGCGCAATCATGGATTGAATGGTAATGGAGCCATCCGCTGCCAACTTTAATGCTTTGGTATCTAACCGTGGACACTGCTTTATGTGTTCTTTAGGCCACCAGCTTGGAAATGCTATTATCACAGTCCTGTAAAAGTGATGGGTTTATATATATATATATATTTCCAATATGTCACTGCTACCGCCTTTCAAGAGAAGAACTTGTTTTCTGCAGGCATCAAGACTAAGATGTATTTCACCACCCTGATGTGTAGTGAGTTGGGTGATTAAATTTCTGTGTGGTGAGATAAGACAGCCTCCTGAAGGATTTATGTCTGTGTCGCTCTGTAGGCTGTGTATTTGCCTTTTTGTTATCTTGGTGAACTGTGCTGGAGGTGTTTGAGGACTTGGGGGGTGCTTTTCCTCCTGTTACTTTCTGGCTTTTGCAGCTAGTATCCCTGAAATCGGATTTTTTTGAATCATCTGGACCACAAGGGTAAGCTTGAAAGGAGACATTGCACTACGTTATGCCTGGTGATGGGCAGGAGGGTTGCGATGCAGAGCTTGGGAGCACTGCTTGAGGCAGTGCATAGGCAGTGCTGCTTGTGGGTTACTAGAGGGGAGGAGTGAAACTGAAGAGGAACAGGCTGCCGTGGGCTTCCTCAGAGTGGTAACCTGGTCCTACAGTAGCCGGGCTGCTCACCCCCTTCCTCCTGCATTTATTCTGGCTCTTCTTCACGCCTACGGTGTCCTGGGACTCCTCTATCACATGGGCAACCCACAACTCTGGTCTCTCCCTCTCAGGAGCAGGACACAGGGCAGGAGGCAGAGCTTGGGTGAAGGGAGCTCATACAGAGGAGCTTCAGAACAGCACCGGGTCTTTCCTTGCTTCTTGTGAAGCAGGAAGAGTTGACTCAGGTTCTCCTAGTGCATGACAAAGCTGTCTTTGATGTGAAACAGAAGATGTCTCCAGCCCTCTGGTTGTGCAAATCTGCTGAGATGTCATGCGATCAGCTCCTGATGTGCAGAGTAAGGGAAAATGCAGAGCAGTGAGACCATAGCCAAACGGCAGGGAGAGATCCAGAGAAACCATGAAGATTTTGGAAGATACTGGTTCAGCGCACCCTCCAGAGCTAGAATTTATCCACTGTGTCATTTCTCGGTGCTTGATCCACAAGGAACTCAAGGCTGGACTTCGATTGCACTTTAAAATATTTTACTTCTATTAAATCTCTGAGTAGCTGTTTTGCTGCTGGTTTTCTTTTAGGCTCTGTTATCTAGTCTTTATGCATTATTTCTTCCTTTTTTTCTGAGAATGAAAAAGTGACACCCTCCCACAAAGCAAAATTGATCTTTCTCAGTACTGACGGTTGGTGTTTGCAAAATATCTCCATTTAAAAGGTCTGACTTTCCACCTGAGACCTCCAGTAAATCTGCCCGCTGCAACAACTGGAGCTAAGAAAACTCTGAAAGGAACTGCAATTCCCATGTATACGTGATTGACGCATCCCTTTACCTGGCATCCTTAGCACTGGTTTGTTTGGGTTTTTTTCCTAAGGACAATCCTAGTTAAGGGATCGGAGTTGGGTTTTATTTCTTCCTGCTCCAGCTTATTTGGAGGGATCTGTGGCTTGCAAGATGCTGTCAACAAAAGGACTGGCCCTACCAACACTGCTGAAGTTTGGGCTTCAGTGGGACTATTCAAAGTCCCATTACGTGCAGTTGTGTAGGCTCAACTCAAAATCTGCTGAGGTGTTATTGGAAATCCTCCCATGCTTTCGATGGGGGCCTTAAATTTCTGCAGATCAGCTTTTCCAGCGTCTGCCACGCTGCAGAATGGCTCCTCAGCCGTGGGGTTGGCAAGCAGCATCTCCCATGCTCTTTGTGCGCTTTAACTGGATAGAGAGCTATTTAGGTTGGCTTAAGGTTTTAGTTTCTGTATGAATTCTCTCCTGACCCTCGTTAGCCGAAAGGAAAAAAACAATTCTGAAAGGGTTTGATTTCCTAATATTGTATCTTTGGTATCTGCAATGCCTGTTGTGGCCTATTAAGAATTAAACCGAGATCACTAAACTCATTTCGTTTATGCCTTGGGCCTCATTCAAACCCTGGTTTCCCAGCAAAGTAAGGCCAATGGATTAACGTTTCACCTAGCTCAATGGAGTGGTTTTCATCTCTTTTAATGCCTTTGACATTAAGGAAAAAAAGGAAGAAAGGGGAGGGGGGTGGAAAAAAAAAAAGAGGACGATGCTTTGTCTGCACCAGAGCATTTTGTTAGTGCTCTGACAGTGCCTTTACTGGGATTATTTTGTAGTGTGCTGGGCTTTATCCTGCTTCCAGTGGGAGGGGAGGAGTGGCAGAAATGCTTACTGCATCTTTATATCATTAAGCAGTTTGACCACTTTTTTAAAGGGATTTGGGTGTCTCTCTTTAAAAGGCACAGCCTGGTCTTCCCTGGCCACGACCAGCAGCATTAGCTGCTGTCAGACAAATTACAGTATGGGTGAAGCTGTGATATCGACATGTGCGACTTGATCTTTTTTAATGGGGGCACCACAGGGGTTTCTGACTGCCCCACTGAGCTTAATGTTCTGTAAGGAAAAACAGACACAGAACTGAAGGACATTTCTAATGGGCTGCCTGCTTAACCCTTTGGTAGCTGCTTGCCCGACTCCACTGCATCTTTCTTCTTCTGTAGGGCAAGTGTTTAAGGAAGCCCACGGGAGCTGATTTTCGCTTATCCTCAACGCACTCCGCTGTGATACCTGGGAAAGCACTGTTCTGTAGGGACATGGCTGTCCTTCCTCCCCCTCCTCCTCCTCTTGGTTCATAATTAAACCAAATGGTTGCGAACTCTCTGGTGAAAGGAGCTCTGTAATTATAACAACAAAATGGCTTGTAAATTGGACTTGTCTACTTCTTTATATTAACAACAGCTTTATGTGCGGCTATTTATTTTGACCTTTCATAATAATTAGCTTCCTAGGGATAAAGAATTCGGCATCTATGAATTCAGCAATGCAGAACAGCAAAGGCAAAGACCCTTCTGGAGAATGGGGAATTCTGCAGATTTACTTGGGGTCTATATTTTTGTGCATGTGATCCCTTCCTTTTTTACTTCGTTAACAATCATTAACGATTCAATTCATTAACAATCTCCAAAATCTAAGCAAACTGCAGGACCCAAGGCGGAGGTCAGTAGGTGCAGGATTTCAGTAGCTATGCCTTCTCCCGGTGTACCTTCTTACCATCTCAGCGTACCGCTCAGAAAGGTGTATAAGGCTCTGGACACGGGGCATTAACTACCACTTTGCAGAGATAAAGCCAACCTTGCAAGACCCCCCCAGGTGAAAGGTTAGCTTGTTTTGCTTAAAACCTCAGCCTAAACATCAGGTATAAACTCAGGCACTTGGGTTACCCAGTTCAGTTATTTTTCTCCCCATCACTGTTACTTTACTCCCTTAACTTTTACCGTGTCTCAGTTTTCACTAAGCCAGCGGTCCGCAGGAAGCACGTCGCGTCCCTGTGAAGCCTTCCACTGATCATTGCAGTATCCATTTATTATTAATTGTCATTAGCACTAAGAAGCCATGAAAGCTCTTAGCATCTTGTTTACTTCATGCCGCTCATACTGAGGACTCCTCTCTAGCTCTTGAGATAGCGGAGTTGTTGTAAATAGAACTTAAAAAGTAATAAAACCTGTATTCAGTGCTGTCTGCTACTGTCAGAGGCAACTGCTTATCTCCTGCTGTTGGCGAGGATGGGGCTGGAAGGAGCAGTGGACTTTCTTTCACGAACTACATGATTTCTAGTTCTACTGGTTATACCCTGTTCCAAAACCTCAGACAAAAATATTTCTGCCCCTTGGCAGACCCTCATGAGGGACGGGTAAAGGCCAGGAAATTTCATGTGCTTTCTGTTTTTTTTCCTGTAGGTATCGCCCCACACTCAGAATTCACCCATCATCAAAGGCCACTTAACTATCTTACCGACAAAGCACAGAGGGGTTTTGGCTTTGTGCTGTTGCGCTGGCTGCGAGAGGCCAGATGGACCTGCTTGGCCTGTGGTCTGGCTTTGGACACGTCTGAAATGGCAGAGTCAATCTGGACCCTGGGAGGGACCGTGCCACCCAGGGTACTGCCACCCTCGCCTCGCCAGAGTTTTTGTCACCGTCAGTGTAGACCATAGAGTTTCCGTGATGGAGTAACAGTATCATTAGCCCGCTGTGGGGTGTGTGTTTAGGGACGTGCAGTGGACTAAGCTCGTAAGGGGCTTTCTCAAGAGAAGCTTTAGATAGGATCATCACTTGGGCATTACTCCGGGTCTCCCTGAGGGCAGGGAACTATGCGAGAGGATAGAGTTAACTTTGCTCCGGGTGCTTTTGAAATCCAGCGTAGATGTACACAGCATGTTGGAGAGGTAAATCGAGGCACAGGAATGAATTTGGAATTGATTCTGTCCAAATTGGAGTTACGTCTTTGAGGCGGAGGCCACTGAGGATCCGATGGCTTGCTCAAGGTTATTCTTTGTATGCTGTCTACAAGGTCTTTGCCTGTGCAGCTTGATTTTTAGGGTGTGTTTGGGGATATATAAGTGTGCCAAGGCCATAGTTGCAGGATGCACGACACTAGAGTGATGCATTCCTGGAACATCCCAGCAATATTAATTTGATCGGAGTCAGGTGTACTTACGTGGCTACAGTTCTATCTGTGTAGCCAAAGCGTATGATAGAAGTTTACGTTGGCTTTTGTGCTCTCCCCTGGCTTTAAATGAGCTGTGAGATGACAGGCAGTAACTCCTCCAGGGTAAAGTTTGCTGGCACAAACTCACCCATCAACTTTTTGTAAAAATTTGCATTGGCGGTGTGAGTTGGTACACAACTAGCCCTTTGAGTGAGAAGGCTGCAGGGCTTTTCATCAATGCCACCCTAAAGTTGGGTTTATTGTGCAATCAAACCACCGTCTTGGTGCCTGTCAGCACAGAGAGCTGTTGTTCTCTACCTTCTTGCACCTATGCAAATACCTGGCATCTGCTTGTGGTGGAGTAAAGCCACCCTGTGCACACTACCACTTGTTTCGCAAGGAATAAAAGTGTTTCATGCTGCCAGGTGACTACTAACAGAACCAGGGACTAGGTTGGTATTTAAAGTTTAGAAACACCATAGCAGGGAGGGTTCATAGTGCTGCGAGGTCAAATGGGGTAAAATTCTTTTAAAGGGAGGTAGCATCTAAATACCGATCAACTGAAGGAAAACATCATCACGGTAAAGTCTGATTAAAATTGTGGAAAATTGTCCCAAGGAAGTAGGAGGTGCTCCATCCGCTGCGGGCACAGCGCTCTTACCTTGTCACGGAGCAGGGCTGCATGGCCAAACTGGGGCTTTTTTCAGGTCTGCGCTGAGTAATTCTCGCAGCGAGCTCAGAAGTGCGACTTCAACAACAGCTATCAAAGAAAACTATATATATGCATAATTTGTTTTTCTTGAAGTGTGCGAGTACTCATTGGGGACAGTGGGAGGTGCACAGGCTTTCTGTGGTCAGGGGGATAAAGCCCAGTTTGTTGTGTTTGCACTTGCCTGTGCCACTGCTGTTGGCTTTTGCACTAGATCCAGCAAGTACCCAGGGAGCTGCAGTCGTGGTTTTGGGGGTTAGCGTCTGTTACTTTGAGATCCCGAAACATTAGCCCCCAGCAATTAATATAATTACGTCATTAATGTCACACCCCTGATGTTACTGTGTGTCAGAGTCAGACAATTGCAGTGTTGTGATTTCTTAGTTATGTAAAAGGCGATTAAGGCAATTAAGTGGGTGATTAAAGCTGCTCAGTCAGAGGTGCTGACTGATGCTATTACCGAGCAGCAGCAATGGTGTATAGTAACAGCGATGTAAAGTACCCCCACCAGCAGGGACGGCTTGCAGCCTGCTGTCCGGGGTGTTTCTCCCGCTAGCTGGCCCGCACCCCCGTGTATCCTCCCCACCTCTCTCAGCCACAGGGATTTACCAAAAGTTGTAACTGAGAAAGGAGCACATACAGTGTCAACTACATGGTTAAATAAAAAGCTTCAACGTTCCCTTTGAAATGAGCATTATTGGCTTTATTTAATTAAATATGGATTTACACTATAAATATTGGAGCTCATAGAGCCCATATTTCAATTAATGGATCATTTATATGTCATGCTCGCTTTGTAATTACTGGAATGTGAAAATACAATGAACTGAAATGATTTCCCCTCCTCTTCAAATAAATCTGAGCAAGAATCAGATAGAAACTGTTTCCCTCCCCAGAAGGGCACGGGCATGTGATGCACCCAGGACAACCACACACGTACGAGACAGAAGCGGGGATTTTTTGGCAGGTCATCGCAGGAGGAGCACGCAGGTTTTGAGACAACTGTCTTAATACCATCGGTGATTCTGAAGGACTGAGATCCGCATAAACGAAGAGTTTTTCTCCCAGGGCGAGGCTGGCTGTTCAGTTGACGAATACAACGTACCATTTGTGCAAACGACGTAGATGTGTCGTTCTGTTTCTGGTCAGGACACCAAGCGAGCTGTGTTTTGCAGTGCCGTCACAAACTGTTTGGTGGTGACTTGGTGAGGTAAGGACTGGCTTTGGTTTTTGGTGCCCAGAAAGCAAAAAGCATAGAAATGCTGTTGTCTCCTGTCTTCCAAGCACTGCCCACACGCGTTTTTATAGTCCCCTCCTTCTATTTGCGAGGATGCGGTATCCATTTTCCAGGGTATTTTATGTTAAAAAGAAATATCAATAAATATGCCAGGCTTTGCATCAAACCAACCCAGAGGTAATTCAGCCTGGCAAGGATCTGATGTCAGGAAATGAGGCCCTATTTTCTGCTCGGCAGAAGAACCAGCCCTGGCCTCGGCCACCTCCTCCTCCTCCTCGCTGGCCCCTGGCCACGCGTCCCCGTCTCGCCGTGGCTGGTGGCAGCCGGCGGAGCGGGCGTTGGAGTCTGCCTGGCCACCATTTCCTGACGGGCAAAAGGTGGCTCGAAGGGCCCGCCCGCGCGCTGACATGGCAGACGTAATTCCGTCTGAAAACATCCGAGGGTGGAAATCATTGTTCTCCGAACTAGCTGAGCTGGAGCCAGAGCAGAAATGCTAAAGTCAGTTGTGCCTTTGAGCTGCCTATAACAGCGCCCTTTGGAGACCCATTTCATACAAAATTTGAAGCCTGTGTTTATTGCCCATTAAAGCAACCTTTATTTTATGGCAAATGTTGCAGTAATTGCCTTTTACGAAGAGCACTTTGTAACACACATGCACTGTTGAAAGAAAACCACTCTGGTATTGTCTATCGGGACTTAATGGCGCAATTAATTTTACTCCATCTGTTCCTGAGACTTTAAAGGAAAATGGATTTTTTTTTTGAGCGCACTTTAATGAAGAAGATAAAGCGGCCCGGCTGGTGTCCCACAGGCTCAGCGCAGTAAGTTCAGATTATTGCTCAGTCTGTCAGAATGGGCTGCTTCCCTCGGCAGCCGCCACAGCCAGCAGCCCGCGCTGGCCCCTCGCCGCGCCATTCCTGATGACAAACTGCCAGCCGGCTCCCACAAAAGCGCGATTAAAATGTCAGCACAGGATGACGAAGGGGCCAAGAGGGTCCTCGGAGACAAACTGTGTTCGGTATGAGTTAATACTTCACTGCAGTGTGGGGCTGGGCTGCTGCTGTTTCAGGGAAGCGCGAGGCAGAGACTTACAATGGGCTGGTGTGAAAATACAGATCCACCTCGTGCAGCAGCCTCAGCTGGAGCGCGCTGGCTCAGCGCCGCTGGCCTCCGCTTATTTATACCGGCTGAGGGTCTTCCAGTGGAGCCGAGCTGCCTTTTTTTTTTTTATGTCAACCACCCCAGACTGCACTGAAAAATAGGGATGCAGGATTCATTTGCCTTGCTGGGAGCCATGCTGCATGTGGGGGCACTGGAGAAGGGCAGGGGATGCTGTCGGGGCAGTGGCAGGAGCCAGCCGTGCTGCTGCAGGCGCTGGGTGAGGTGTTTTATAGCCAGACCCTGCAAAGAGTCTGAAGATGGGGATGTTGTAGCAGAACCTGCGGCACAGAGGCCCCGGAGCTCCGTATCATGGGGCTGGGGCTGCCGCAAGGGCACAAAACCCTCTTCAGGCAGCTGCGGTGCTGCCGAGCTAGGGCCGGTACCCCAGACCGTTGATGTTCCGGTGCACTCTGAAGGAGGGAGGGTTGGCTGAAGCTCCTCTTGCCGCCGGCCCAGAGCCGTGCCGGTGCTTCCCCTGAGCTGTCCCGCCGGTGCAGCTCGGCACGGCTCCCTGGGCACCGGTGCCTGCGGGAGGCTCTTCAGGGGCAGCCCTCAAAGGACAAGCCGACTTGTCCACGAGTTGTGGGAGCGTGATAGCCCTGTGCCGCCTCAGCGCGGTGTCCCCGTTGGTGCCCCTCGCCGTGTTTCCGCACGTGGCCCATCGCGGGGCAGAAGCACCGGGGCTGCCAGTGACTCGGCCCTCGCCCGTGTTTGCTAACTTGCGAGGGGGCAGGACCCGCTTTGTCACCGCCGTTTAATTCCCCGAGAGCCCTCCTGAGTAGTTTCAGGGGGTGTGGAAGCCACAAAAGCCCGTAATGAAAAGGAGAGGAGATTTTCAGCGCTGGCATCCCGCTGGGAGCGATCTGCGCTCCTCCTGGGCAGCAGGTGGGAGCTTCGCCATTGTCCCTAATGGTTATTAGCCAGCGAAGAGAAGGACAAATGTGGGGTCACCTCTCCTGCTGGCAGGGCAGCAGTTGCAGGATTTAAAGCCCCTAGGAGAGGAAGAAATGACATGGTTAGTACCTACAGCTCAGGACGTGACCTGCTCAGTTTTAAATGAACTGTTATACTTTGGGGGAGGGAGAGCTGTGGACCGCTAGAGCAAGTTGAATTCAGAATATATTGCGTACTTGAGTTAAACGCAATCAGAGACATTCACTGATATCATAATGGCTCTTGAATAATCAGCACAAGACATAGCACTGGGCTATTGAGTATTTAAAGCAAGATCCAGCAAGACAGAGATTGCAGCGGGCTGCGTTTGGCGAGGGGTGCTTTTTGTTTGCGATGCCATGTGCTGATTCCCAATGAAGATTTAATGCAAAGGATGTAAAACAGGAAGCCTTTACGTTTCAAATTAAATTTGCTTGCTTCTTACTGTTCGTGTTCAATTAAAAAGAAGACGCATCTTCCTGGGTTTCTGTGCTCCTTACGGATTCGCCTCATCCCACCTCCGACGTGCTGTCTACTGCATCTTGCCCCTCCCTGCTCCTCTCGACCTCCTCTTTCTTTCCCCTCTCGGAACACTCCGCAGTTGGGGGTTGATCTTTCTCTTGTGCCCATTTAACTGGAACAGCTCTCCCTTCTCTACCCTGAGCCACTTCCTCGCCTCAGGTCGCCCCTTAAAAACTACTGATTTGCTTTTCTGTGCCGCCCGTGCTAAACGCTGCATTATTACACCTTCCCCTGCTACTTTAAATTACCTTTTTTTTTGCCTTGTCACTACCGGCTGCATGAATTTGTACCTTATTGCTATTAAATTTCAGGGGGTTTTCAGACTTAACTTTGTCTCCCTGAGTAGTTTGCCCTGTCTGAGAGTTACTGACCCAGACGTGTGCAGTAAAGTGTACCGGCTGTGTTAATAGCTGTGCAACCCCGCTTGCCCGGGGATCTCCGAGCGCTTTGCAAACAGCAGTTGAGGCTCAGGGTCTCCCGTGAGGGTGAGTGCGTTGGGTTCCAGCTGGATGAGCCGAAGCACGGGCTGTGCAAATGTCGTGGTCAGATGGGGTCAGTGGCAGGAATTGAGATGCGCAGGGCTCCCGGCTGCCTGATGGTACAGCCAGGGTGCGGGGCTCCTCTTTCTGCTGCTGCAAAGCATTTTGTGGTACTTTCTTCAAAGGATTTGTATGAAACTAAATTGTATTGGATTGGATTAGGGCTCCATAAGTTTACTATTTGCAGTATAGCGTGCATCTGCTTCCATAGTAATCTCCCCCTTGGATGGGACGCACACTTATTCTGTGAGCTGCTTCAACAGGAAAATAAATGTGCCTGTATCGGTGTGTTATTGAGGGAGTAAAGGGATGCAGCTGGTCCCCAGCTCATTCAGCAAACCTGTGCTGTGACTTACAACTCTGTTCTGCGCACCCTGGGCCGTTGGCTCTTCGCAGCGCTGCCTGTTAATGTAAGGGTTTATAAGTAGGTTCAGTCAGGGGCAAGATTCCTGTCTAACACTTGGTGCTTTCCAAACCCTGCGGTAAATCCCCTTCTGAATGGAGCACTGTGCTGGCTTTTCAGGGCCGGGGAGAAGGGAGGATTGAAAGGTTTGCCTTTGCATTCTGCACGGCTCGCCTGACACAGACATATAAACCACAGGAGGTTTGCGCTTGTGTTTTCCCAGCTCATTTCCCATAGCCTGAGAAGTGATCCCTGAGTGTCAGGTGGCATGAAGGCCACTTTCCGTGTAGAGTAAAGCAAAAGGAACCAGTCTGCTCCTCTCTGTGGCTAGCTCTAATTTATCCTTTCAAGTGTTGCTTGTAGAGAAATGGAAATGGCTGTTCCCCAGTTACCAAGCTGGACTCAACAGCATGGCTCTGACACTGAGCTCCATTTCAGGAACTTCCCATGTTAGGGCTGAGGGACTTTTCAGAGCTGCTGGGATGGCAGAGTCATTGTTTCCCTCCATGGAGTTTTGATCTATTTCCAAAACGTATCTTTCCCCATTCACTGGGGAAAATTAAATGCCAGGACAGTTCTTCTTGACAGCCCCTGGCTTCAAAGAGACTTACTCTGCCTGGTAGATATGCCCAGCCTTGTAGCTGTGGCCAAGAGGCAGTGAGAGGCTGTAAGGTGGCTTCCAGCGAGTAGAAAAATTCAGTGTTGACAGCCCTGAGGGGCTGAGACTTGCTTAAAATAATGAGGGTGTTGCAGTACTAAAAGCTGAGCTCTCTGTTTTGAGGCAGTTGAGCCACAAGCGTGGTCAAGCTTTTCCTTGGAATCCTGGGGAGCAGAGTGTCCTTTTTCCGTATTTAAATGAAAGCTTAGAGTCCAGCCTGGCCTTGGGAGTGTGGGAGGCTTTAAGAAAAAGTGCCAATATCAAAGAAGTTGTCAAATCAAGCCATACACCGAGTCACGGTTATCTGAAGCATACTCAGAGCAGGAATGGAGGTTAAAGACGCACTCACTGGGCAAAGGTTTGGCTAACTGGAAGACAGAAAACCTGAGAACTCAGGGTATTTGTGCTTATTTACTGTTTTCCAGATGTAATCTGTGGTGTGCAGGACCCTGTAACGAGGTTTGTTCCTTCTCTGCTGCATGCAATAGTGCCCACCAGAAGTAAATTCATTAAAGACAGTGGCAGCACACTGCTGGAGACTGGGCGTGAGTAAGAATGAACTCAAACCGTGGGGAGATGATGAAGGAATTCGGTTAGATTTGGGTTGAGGCTTAAATTGTTGGGTTTTTTTTTAAGTTTAAAAAAAAAATCAAACACCCAGGCTGTGAAGTGCTCAGGTGGCTGCAACACCTGTATGCTCCTGAGGAGTCCCGGCAGCCACAGCGTGAATATCGCAGTGAAAAACAGTCTGCAAAATCAACATCCTGCATTTCAAGAGGTCTACGCAAAAGGAGACCTGATACGCTACAGAAAATACTAGGAAACATCTTCTTTTCATGGCAATATACTTAAAATACAACTGTGACCCAAGGGAAATGTATAATAGCATTTTAAGACAGTTCTTTGAGAGCAGACATTGAATTTGCCCTCGTGTATTAGATCAGCAAGGAAACAAATGCTGTTTCTGCGTAATGGGGGAGGCAGAAGATGGTGCGGCGCTGTCAGTAGCCCTGCGGTGTGTGCGAAGGGGATATGAATTCTCCCTGGTTCCTTGCAGCAACCAGATGGTGCCCTGAAGCCTAAAATTTGTTTGCCCTTCCTTTGATTTCCTAAACTCTTTTGCTAGTGTTAGTGATCCTAAAATTAGCACTGCTTGGTTGACAGGTGAGCCAAACCCCACACCCACCCGCTTTCTCCAGAACACAAACCCTGACCTGAATTCACATTTTCTTCCACCAGCCCAATCTTTATGCTGGTGCTCCCCACTTTAAATGCTACTAGAACTGCGATGCTCTGAATCCCCTGGCCAAATGTTGCATCACCATCTCCTCAGGGGGCTGTTGTAGGAGGGCTGAAGCTGCCCTGCCCTGGCAGGTCCCCATGGGTCCTGCTCCTCGTTGGCTCCTCTGACGATGGCAGCCCTGGGCGCGGGCCAGGCCCCTCGGCCCCAGTGCAGAGTGGTTTAAGGCATCATCAGCGCTTGCAGGAGTGGTCTGCGCTGGTTGTTTTGGCTGTGCATGATGCAAAGCTCTGTTGAACACTCATGCACGTGTCCTTTCTGCCTTACTCTGCTTTATTTCTCCTGTCAACAGCGGAGCGCAGCTTAAGAGTAATGCTCAGCTTTTGCCCAGCGATGTTTTCATCCGTGGATTTCAGGGATCTGTAAGACTGATCGCCGTCTCCCTTTGAGGACAGCGGTGATACCTACGGCCACATGGAACGTCAGTGAGAGAGCCTGCACTGACAGACTAGATCTCAGTCCTGAGCCTTGTCACAGGCTGGGCATCACCGTGACTTGTGGCGGTCTCAACTGCCTCTTCCCTGCTCCTGTGTTGCCTTCTGTCACTCCACGGCGCGGTATAAATAACCTGATGGGAAGCAGGCGGACCACCTGCAGGCTGCAGCATGCTGAGCCCTTCTGCTGAGGGATAGTAAGGCAGAGCAGACGTCTGAACTTTTAAAAGGCTGCCTGGCAGAAAAAGCCAATGGAGGAAAAGCAAAAAAACTCCTCCAATAAATTCCACAATTCATACTGTCTTAAAAACATCTAGTGATTTAGGCTTTTGTTAAAAATTTCACCTCTTGTTCTTCAAAACCCGAGCTAATGAGGGAAAAGAAAAAGCCAAAACCACAACCCTCTACAGAGTTGTATATATTTTATAATAAAATAACTTCCCCATGACTTACATCATACTAATATTTTTTTAAAAAACAGCAATACTGACTTTTGCTGCTGGAGTGGAGTTTTCTGGTTTAATAGGCTACAGCCGAAGCAGGTTCAAAAGGCTTCTCCAGGGTTTTGGAGCGGGGGCAGAAGGAGTTAACTTCTTCACGCCCCTGCGGAACGCCTGGACCAGCAACAACTTTGGCTTGTCAGGTTGGGAGAATTTCTGCAAATGAACTTTGCAAAGAATTATGCAGGGCTTGGCATTACAGTATTACACACTCGCCTGTTCTCAATCACTCACTGGAACTTATTTTGTAGTTAACCTCCATAAAGGACTGTACAACTGAGCAAAGGCCTGTCACACACACATTATTTAGAAGCCCTTATTATTATTTTATTGCCAGTCCTTGACAGCTGAGGAAAAGCCAAGCGCTTTAATCTTTCTTTCCCTTTAGTTTACAGTGTAAGAGCTGCATGTAAGATGGATTTGATTAATATGTAACAGAGATGCAATTCTCTGTAAAATGTGCTGTACTTTAGAACCCTGGAAAACAAACTGCATCACAATGGCTTAAATCTCAGTCCATTGTATTATATAGACATCATAAATAATAGAGAGCAGGCAGATATTGCTGCAGGCTTCATCTACATAACACATCTGAGCTCTCTATAATGTGTTCAACTTGTCACTTTTAGTACAGAAGAGAGGCAATAAAGCTAACAGCTGACTAAACCACATCAGCCTTGCTTCCACTTCCAGGGTGCTGAATGCTCATTAAGCAATCTTAGCTGTGACTTTTAAAATCCATAACTCTTACAAATGTAAAAAAGTTGCCACAAAAGATTAAGCGTAAAATACATGTCAAAGCATTAATTTTCTGTGCGTAGATTCCAACCACCGCAAACCTCAAAGATTTCTCTCTCTTTTGTTTTATATATACTTTTGGTTAAAACAGATCTCCATAAAAGTATTTGTTTCCATCTGGGGCAGAAAATATCAGTGTGATTGTAGTAAGTGAAGGAAAACCGTATATCATGCAGCTAGAACAGGCTGCACTTCTGCGACCCAGCAGGATTTTCACTTGGCATAAATGTTGGCACGTCAGCTGAAATATCGTGGATGAAATTAGTCCCTGGGCAGAGTTCAAGTGCGGTGTGACCAAGACGGAGGAGGTCCCTCCCAGGGGTTAGGATGGAGTAGAACCTGCATTAGAGGCAGGGCCAGAAGGAAGCTGAGAAAGCAGAGAAATATTGGATTGGCATGAAGTAAAGGTTGGGCACAATACCAGGCGAAGAGCAAGGGAGCTCATTTTATCATCTGAGAGGGTCTAGGACTGAAGGCAGGATCGGGAAGGGGAGATACGAAGGACAAAGAGCCAAGTGCCTGTCTGCAGAGCTGCGCTTACCGGCTGATGGGATTTCATGGGGCACCCATGGGACAAGCTCTGGCACAGCTCTCGGGTGCAGGTGCTGTCCCCAGTGACTTGCTCTGTGCCCCAGAGACTCTCTGCCCCTGCGTACCCCTCTGATACCAGCTGTCAGACTGGCTCCTATGGATGCACACATTATCTTTTAAATACTCCGGAGGCTGTGCTCGGTGGCTAGGGCACCGGTGGCAGTGTCCCAGAGGTCCTGTTCGGAGAGCAGCCAGCCTTCTGGAGGCAAACTGCCTCCTTGTTCTCCAGCCACCTTCAAATCACCCTGAACTCCAGCCAGACAAAAGGGAAAAGCAAGTAGAAGCGGGTAGTTACAGTAAGCAGGAGATGAATGTTTAGGAACTTCTTGGGTGAAGAAATAAAGGAAAAAAAAAAACCCACGTAGGTTATTGTCACAAGGGTATGGGCTGGAGGGTCTCTGCTGGTGTCCGGTGGCTGAGCAATGCTTTCCCAGGAGCCAGCACAGGAGAAGGATTTTTCTAGTGCCCAGGAGGTAACCAGGAAGGCTCTCAGACAAGCCAGTGGCTCCCAAGGGTTTTGTCGCAATCCGGTTGTGAGAAAAGCCCAACTTGGGCTCAGAGGGCAGTCCTGCCCTTAACCCCGCTCAGTTAGGGTTTATCAGGCAGTTAATCTCTAGGAAAGCTCAGGCTTAAAGTGAGAAGCAAGTAATATATAGGTTTTGCTTTGCTTTTTTGCACAAAGGAGTTTCATCTTGTGACAAAAAAAAAATTTGCTTCTAATTATGGGGGAAACATTTCAAAGGCAAAAAATACGACTTGGAAAGGCTAATTCCCCCTTGCGCTAGGGCGGGTGCCAACCTGTCCTCTTCAAAGCCTTTGTTTTTGTAGTGCTGAGACAAAGCCCAGATTTAGAATGGAAGAGACCTGAAAGAAGACCCCCTTCACCTCCGATTTGAAAAATGGTGTGGGGGTTTTTTTTTTCGAAAAAATTAGTGGTGTCATGTATGGTCTGGAGCAGAGGCTTCCGTGGGGCTAAACTGAAAGGGCTGTGGGAGAGAGGGGTTGGTGAAAGGCTGTGGGGTGGAAATAACATGGGGAGTTGCTTTCAGGATAGGTGAGAAGCCGCTGCAGCCTTTCGGCAGCCACCTTCCCATCGCTGAGGCCCCTGTAATCATGTGTGATACAGGGGGTTGCATGGGCACCAACGTCCTTTCAGAATGAGGGGACAGAATTGAACAGGCAGCTTTATGTCTTATTAACACCCCCTTTTCTGGAAAGCATGGAATTTCAATGTCTTGTCTTTTACATCTTAAAGCAAAACATTAATACCTGAGGCTGATTATTCTTGAATTCAAGTGTGCTGTAGTTCCCTCCTCCCCTCTAATGGCACCTGGGACTCTCAGAGGGTGTGATGCTGTCACACAAAAAGTCTTTAAGAATCTTTCACTCCAGGCTGACATCCCCACAGGATGCTTTTTAGCAGTTTCAGAAGCTTTTCTTTCCCATGGGGGTTATTAAATGTCTGTCTTGCGCATGGACCAGTATTTGCAGCATTCATTTCAGATTTAAATCGGTTTTAAAGTTCTGGTTTAGGCGGTAAAGAAAATGCAATATTATTTAGAGGCTGCGGTCATGGGAGCAAAACTGGGAGTGATGTGACAGCTAGGAGCCCTTGAAGAAACAGAGGTGAGGAAAGGGAAAGAACTGTCCCAGCAGTGTCATTCTGCTGCGGAGGAAAATGATAAAAATACCATCCCGCAGGCCATTTACGCTTGGGCAGAGCGCTGGAGAAGACGGCGTAAGGTACCGGTCTGTACTGGCCATACAGCTAGGGAAGGAACGGGACTATACAGTCCAGCAGGTCAAGTCTGTCTTTCATGCTTAAGCTAAAAAACCCCACACTTCTCTTTTTGTGGTAGATAGAAGCTAATTCTTTTATTGGGACATAAATATAACCTTATTTTTCTTCTTTCTTTTCACTCTATACATGCGTGTCGTGCTTCTGAGGGTGGTGAAGGAGGGTTGGTTCATTAGCTTGAAGGAAACTGGAGTAGAAAAGAAATTGGAGGAGGAGGACGAAAAACTAGGAGATACAAACCCCGTGTGCTCTTCAGTAGAAGAAGGTGTTCATTCAAATTTTCCAGTTTCTTCAGGATCTGCCTATATTTCGGTGTCTTGCCATATGTTGGAATGACAGCGAAGTTTACCCTTAATATTTTTCAAGGCACTTCAATGTTAAAATGATAGATAGACTTCACACATGCTCTCAACACGCTGCGTTAGTGCGAAAGCGGAGGATATAGAGGCTGAGCGAGTCTGTTAGTCCTTTTTTTCCCTCGTTGCTCTGCGCTTGTATTCTTATCTTTGCTATCTGTTGTATCCCCGTGTGCATTGGTGAACACGGATGCTCTGAAATGAAGATGTTCAGGTGGTTTGCGTGTTTGTTTTCGGGTTTTCCACCGTTTGCCACAGGGATTAGGTTTGAACTTGTCCCGTGGCGGTGCAGCGAGCGGTGCCTTCAGAAACACAGACCACTTTGCTTAACTGTCCTTTGGGGGCCATCCAGAAAGAGCTCGTTACAATGGACGCACCAAGGGAAGAACAAAGCCTTGTTAGCTTTCCCATCCACAGGGTAATTGATGTGTTAGGGCTGGTACAAGATTAGCCTGACTGTAACATTTAAAGAGCCTGTCTACAGATCGGTTGCATTTGAAAGAACTTCCAAGGGAAGCATGCCAAGAGGTTTTTTTGGTGGGGCTAGCCAGCAGCTCTGCTGGAAGAGCAGAATCAGCCTTCCGCGTTGCACGCCCGATACCTGGCTTACTCTCCTCTTTATTACTATCGATCTGAAGGAGAAAATGTTTTAGCAATTCTGGAGAGTTAATCAGTGCCACGTGATTGCCGCGTACACGCGCTGGCGAAGGACGGCGTGTGGAAGCCTGCCTGTGCCCTGCCTGCTGGGGGAAAAGTAGAAGCCTTCAGTCTCCCAGGCTGTCAGTCCAGCAGCTTTTGCGAAGTGCTACCTTCCAGCCTAACACACAGCACCACTGTTCCCAGCCAGAGCGAAACAAGCGTCTGAGCATCCGTTGGATGAGGGTGCTGTCTCTCGGCTACTCCAACGCTCCTGGCAGAGCCATTTTTCCGCTGGGCAGCGCAACAAACCGCCTGCAAATAAAAAAAGCGACTTGCAAACAGCAGTGATGAGGGGAAAAATGGCGCGATAACATTTGTGAGTGAATAATGTCGCTTGGGCGAATGGGATCCGACAGGAATCTTAGCTCAGCAGCAGCTACTGAACTCTTTACGGCACAGCCAGATGGCCTGGTGCAACAACAGCCTTTCAGAATTAATAACTGCTGCTCTGGAGGGAGAGGTTCGTTCAGGAACCATTTCACATTTCGGCAGGAGTATTTTTTTTTTTTCCCCCAGTGCTTTCTGGCCGCTTTGCTCTGGGTGAGATGTCAGCTGTGCATAAAGGGGGTGGGGGGGAGGGTAAAAAAAAAGGAAAAATTCTCTGTCTCCCTCCGCTTTCTTTGCTTCCCCCGCTCTCCCTCTGTGCTGCCTTCCCTCTGCCTTTGGCTTCGAACATTGCAGCTTTTAATCTAGAAATTATGGTAACTTGTATGTGCATTTTGAGAGTATATCATTGCTGCAGTTAATTAACAGTTATTAGCGTTAGCGTACTGTGCTGTATTATATGTCACAAATCATCGAGTCTCCCTGTGCAGTTACAGCAATTAAGAACTCCATCACACCTTCTGTATAGTCATTTGGTTCTTTTCCAGGTCTTTTCAAAACTGGAAATTGCTAATCAAATCATTTCTGCTCTGTGCCTCAGTATCGTTTATTCCATTCCTAATGATGTGCGACTTTTTTTTCTTTGGCCGTTAACAGAGGCATCCGTGCGTCTAACCCATTTCACACCACCGTCATGCTTTAGAGAGGCGATAATGAACTTGCAGGAGGAAGTGTAGGCTTTGGTGCTTCTCCCCCCGCTGCTGCTGCTGCTGCTTTTTTTTTCCTTTTTTTTTTTTTTTAAACCAATGTCTTTCCTGCTGTTGGGTGATTGAATTTTGAAACTGTAAAATGCATTGACAGACTTACAAACCCAACTTGCCAGAGCTGTAGCTATCACAGTTTAGCTTCAATTCAGAGCTCAGTGAGATTCCTGCCTGATCAATTTGTCATCCCTCTAAATGGAAACTAATTACTTCCCAGGGAAAGATTGCAGGCAAGTATCACCCTTTGCATCAGCAGCCTTCTGCAGTGAGGTGGAAGCCAAGTCCAAAGGGTTTTAACTAACAGAGAAGAGCATAAACCACTTTTACCCCCTTCCTCGGTCCTGTCAGGGAGAGTTTATTTTATTCACGCTCTCAGTAAAATTGCCTTCACATTTGCTTGGGTCCTATATCAAGGACATATTTTGCTTTTCAGGTCAGCTGCATGTGAACATCATGATCCTGACAAGGATGTTTGATGTCATGCGAATACCGAGTCCTTTCTCTTACCCAGAGATTGACATGCCAAAGCTCGAGACCCTCCAAAGCCTCTCCAGTGTGTTTCTGTGGCTGTCACAGCTTTCCTTGGAGCGTTTCAGTGCTGTGTGTGCCATGGCTGAGCGGACTGCACTGCACCATGGTGTCACGTTGACTTGGGCAAACTTTGTTGTAGAGCCACAGTTCTGGACATAAATAGTTTCAGGCATTGTATGTTGTTGAATAGTTGTATATTGGAGAGGAACCATCATGCGAGCTGTTAGGAACGCTGTAAGTGAAGGTGGTCGTTACTTCTCCTGAGCCCTGGGGGATCTGCTGACCGCTCAGCCATCCTGCTGTCACTCACCAAATACCCATAACCAAGGAATCCAGACATCTGCTTCTTGATCCAGCTCATCCACTGACTTCTCTTTCCCTTGACATGTTCTTCTGTGTAACTTGACCTTCATTGCAAGATTTTCTGAGCATTATATAGTGTTAACAAAACACATCAGGATGGTGTGAGAGCAAAGGGACAGCTATTATCTGCTGCAGGCAGGAAGAGCCCGGTTCAGAAAGCAAAAGCATCTTAGCATTAGCATCATGGCTAATTACTCACTGCAGGATGTAGGTGCCTCTCTATTCATCTCCCCTTGTGTTGGCCACTTCCATGAGAAGCATTGGCCACTTCCATGAGAAGCATTGGCCACTTCCATGAGAAGCATTGGCCACCACAGACTCAGCTTTCTTATCTTCTACTTTTGGCTCTCCAAATGTTTTCATAACTTTATCAGACAACACAACTGAATTTAAGACTGGACTTCCTAATTTCATTCCCTTTGTTTCACTTCAGCTGTAGTTGTGCAGCCATAAATGTAAAATAGGTTTGTAAGAAAAACACATTATGGAATAAAGTTGAACTGAGCGCGGCGAGCCTTCCTTATGGTGAGGGGACAATTTTTTGGAAGAAAAATCTACACAAGGCTTTAAATACGAGCAGGCATCCTTGGCTTAAGAAATCTCAGAGCCATCAGTGGCAGAAAGCAGAGAGCATGTCCCAGCATGCTGCTGCTTATGCCATTTCTAGAAACCCAGCTCTGGCTTTTCTCGGAAACAGTCCCTTGCAAGTCTGCGTTTTAAAAATTAGCTATGAAGGTACTGAGAAAATCAACAACAGAACCGTCTTATGGCCTGATTTAGGACTAATGTAAGGTGTAAATTGAAAACAAGTCAGTGCTGGCTTTATGGACGCTTGTGTTTCAGTTTGAGGGACTTTAGTCTAGCTCAGGTCACGGGGGAGCAGACTTCTGAATCAATATCGGCTGCTCCTTAGAAAATTAAGCGTATCCCCACAGCTCTTTCTGACGCTTTAAATACAGCAGTTACGGAGTAAGTTAAGCAATGCCATACATTCGGGCTCACTAAACAGGCTTAAATGGCAATGAGATTCCCTTTACCGTGTCATGAGCTGGACAGTCATTAAAGGCCTGGCTTTGCTTTCTGTTTACAAGCCTAAGCCACCTATGGCATTTCAGTTGCTAAAATTGGACGTAGCTTCAAAGAGGATACTGTTAATGAGCTGGGCAGCTGTATGGTTATGGTGCATTTCTTGTAGCTCAGATGCTTCTGCAGGTATTTGGAACACCCACTTTGACCTGACTAAAATGCAGGCGTACTCTGAAACCCCAGACGTAGCACAGCTGGATTGCTGGGGGGGTGCGAGGGGCTGTACTTTCGACTTGCCTCCCTTTGGAGATGTGTGCATAAGCTTTACTGCAACTATATACGGGATTCATTTTTTTTTTTTCCTCTCCTATTTCATGCAGCCTTTCATAGAAACAAATTATTGTATCTTTATTCCCAAAGCTCCTTGGGTTGGGTGTTGTCACAAGGTTTGAACTATGCCTTAACTTCCCCCAAGTCTGGTGAGGTTTCTATTTTAGGTTTTCTACTCAGCCTAATTCAGGAACTAATTACAGAGAGGTGAGATACAACCAAGGTTTGGTGGCCGTCTGATAAGAGCGCTGCCATGGTTGGACGCCGTAAAGATTCAGCTGGACCAGGTGATGGGCCATCTTGTCTAGACCATGCTTTTGCCAAGAAAGGTTGGACCGGATGATCTTTCAAGTCCCTTCCAACCTGGTTTTATTCTATGATTCTGTGATTATTGGTCATTTATGTGCAGATTTCATTATCAAACACACAAAAAGGGTTGGTCCATGTCCAAAAATGCTTGCGAAGTTAACCGAGAACAGGAGACAGCAGGAGAAAGGGAAGGATTGACTCCTTTCTCCACTTAGGAGAAACCTCTTAGGTGGATTTAATAACGCAAAAGATTCTTCCGTAGCTGTATGATGGTGTTTTAACCTTAAAAGACGATTCTTCTTGTCTGTGAAATTCAATGAAGTAATGTCCAGTGTGGATATTGCTCATAGCTCGTGGGAGCATCTGTTCAGATGAAGGGGAGGGAGTCTGCACACGGTGGATGGCCTTTGCCATGCTCCACTTCAAAGGTACTCTCTTGCCATGGCACTGATATGTAGGCTGAGTTTTGTGATTTGGCAACGTTCCTTCAATGAAGGTCTCAAGATTTTTCTCTTTTCCAAAAGATGAAGAAAACCTCTGGTAACTTGAGAGTTGGTCTTTGTGAAAGAGAGAGCGGAGCAGCTCCCCTGCTCACTGCGGTATCACTGTTACCTGTTTAGATACCATTAGCTTGGCCTTTGAAGGTAGTAGATGAAGTTGCCAACAACAATCAAAAAACAATTTTTTTGAAAGTGTTGGGTTTCCCGGGCCCTTCTCAGATCAGGAAATGAGATTAAAATCAGCTGCTGAAAAGCTACTGTGTTTATTTGAATACAGCAGAGCATGGCGGCTCAGGCCACCTCATTAAAGGAGGGTATTATAAGCAGCCTGGTATTGTGTTTCCAGTTTGATAAAACGCATTGTCTGACAGCAAGCTCAGTGCAGCTCCGACTATATGCTCTGGCACATATTTTCTGCCTCAGTGGTTCCTCGCAGTAGGATAGCCAGCCTCTGCCATTCTGTTTGACGTTTTTGCTAATAATTACTTGAAAAATCATCCACTTCTATTTAAAAATTGCTACATGAAGTACTAGTCCGTCTTTGCATCATGACAGCAAGAGGCCAATGAAGTAACGGGTGTTCAACCACATGAAGCTAACTTCATAAAGCATTGCCCAGGGTGCACTGCAGGATGACTTGAAATAATTAGCCTCTGGAGGTTGGAAACCTATGCTGTAAATCCCAGAGCTCGGAGTGAGGATAGTTTTTTATCACTGTCCTTGACAGAAAAATTGTAACATCATGGCTTACTCCGTCTTTGACATAATAAACTTACAGCGGTGTTTTTCAGAATCCTGTACTTGCACCTCCATTTGCCTTTCCCCTCTCACAGCCTTTTCTCATGGGTTAGTTGCTGTAGGAAGCTTCCTTTGGGCCTTAAACCATCACGTAGACATGTAATAGCTTTCAGGCGTCTGGCGTCCAGTGAGAATCAGTCCCTCTCTGAGTTAGACAAATTTCCACTGATGCAATCACCGCGACCTTATAGAGTGGCAAGATCCGTCCAAGGCTGAACTGCGGTGAGAAGCTCATCTACACTGGCGCCGTTTATCGGTGAAGGACGCCTGCACTGGGACTTGCACTTCTGTCTGTACACAGTGGTTTCGTCAGCGCAGACCTCTCGGATGTTGTTAGCACCTTGGTGTTCAATGCTGAAACCCAGAGTGGGACGTGTCCGCACAGATACTTGGGTAAATTGTCGTGTGTATCAGGAGTGTCTTGTAAATGATAATGAACAGATGCCTTGTACGTACTACACAATAAGCCACTTGAAGTTGTCACCAGTTGTTTATAGATGTTATTAATATTAATAATTTAGCAGTCATTTCCATATGAAACCACATTAGGCTTGTCTACACTGCATCCAGTTACCTGCAGAAGCTGGGAAGCTGTGGCAGCATGCCCGAGCTAACACATTCTGCTGAGAAAATGCTGCCTTTGTTCGTGTCTCAGCGGCTCGGAGTGGAGCTATATGGACGTAGCAGGGCATTTGCTGTTTGCTTGTGTACCCATACACAGCACAATGAACTGCAGTGATTAGTCAAGCCCCTGCTCCAGGGACTATTTTAAACGTTACGCAGAGTTGAATGTCTGCTCAACAAGGGGCAGTTGTTTGGTGCTGAAGGTGCTCTTCAAATACGAGAGAGGAGGTTCAAAGCCCTGGGGATCTTTCCTTTGCAGAAGACTTTCCAGGCACCAGGTCTGACTTGTTAAGAGAACTGGGAGTAAAAATGAATCATAACAATTTGCCAGGCTTTGGAAATCTGAAGTTTAATCCTCTCTAATTCAGATTAGAAATCTTGGTGTTTTGCACACGTGGAAAGCGGGAGTTTAAGTCAAAATGTGAGATTTTCTAAAGCTATTAGCACTGACCTGCACCTTCTCCCAAGGAATCTAATGGCAATATGCCTGCTAATGTCTGTAGAAGATGCATGCCAATGCCAAACACGTTCAAAAAGCTATGTGAAATGTTCCTTTCGCTCCTCTGCGCACAGCCAGGGCGGTCACCAAGGAAGAGGTGACTCCGCAGAACCAGAAGCACAGCCCTGAGATCTGGTTCCATGTGTCCTGGTGGAGTGTCTGTGTGACGCAAAAAGATCTTCTGGTGTAACCTCAAGCCTGAAACGAAGGTTCCCAGGCTCTTCCTTCAGGGCTTGGGCGTGCTGAAGTCACATCCTCAACGATTGCTGCATTGGAATGCAATTTTTGTGGTTTAATATACAACATGCTCTGTTGAGGCTGGGCACGATTATCGGTATTTATTCCCAGAAGCCCGGGGAGCTTTTTGCCAAAAGACAAAGCAACAAAAGTTCCACGGTATGCAAAACACAGACCTTTGTACTGCAAGTGAAATATTTAGATAGGAATCATTACTGAGTCCTTTTACAGCAACCTTGCCAGAGAAAGAGAGAGGGCTGGGAAAGAAAACACAAAGGAGGTAATAATATCTGATTAGCCAAGCAGCTGGAGAACTGATGGGGAATTGTGAAGCCTATCAAGGCATCACGACTTTCTGTGTGAGTGACATCCTGCCGCAGGAAGCGGCTACCAGCTGAGGAGCTTACCCCCAGGACTTGTCTTTTATTGGTAACCTTGCAGTATCCTTCGCTGGAGTTGTGTGTTTCTGAGAATTTGGTGACTTGTCTACAAGGCTTAATTGACAACTCTTGTCACGCTACCAGCTGGGTCAGAGTGATCCCGAGCGCAACGCCGGGGAAGCCGGTGGCCGTGCGTGGTGGTTGGATATTTTGCAGCTGTCCTGTGTCATTCTGTGTCTTTTGGAGGCTGAGACTGTCACAGTGACCTGTATGTGTGCCTTGTTTGTGTTCTGTGGATTGATATAGTAGTATTTTTTGGATGCAGTGCCTAGTTGAATATTATGCCTGTGATATCTAGTTCTCGTTTACAACAGTGCAATGCCATCATTTGGGAAGGCATCACTTACAATTTAAAGCACTCTACCAGACTCAATCCCATTATTTTATAGGGATTTTTTCTGAGATATCATCAAAAGCAATAAGAAGCCATAGGCAGTCTAGTTTTATCATTGGAGGAGGCTGGAAGGAGACCAGACATACCGTGTTGACTGTAGCTGTTGCTCTATAATTCTTCCGTTTTAATATCAACATTCAGGATTCTGATGTTTGCAGGTACCTTTTTTTTCCCCCTCCCTCCTTAACGTTTAATTTGGATGTGACGGGTTTGCTTTGCCTTCCTTAGAGCATCACCCTACCGGCACTTGGGATACCCAGCAGCGGTTTATTCCTTCCTCAAATCGATGGTGATATTTCCTTTAACTGGAACAGGGACAGGACAACACTGTTCTGTGAAGACTGTAGGCTGTCAAAGATGTTATCCACATGAATTTGCACGTTAACTTCCTTAGTGCTGTGCTCCTTCTTCAGAAACAGTTCCTCGTTTAACTAATAAAGCCGTGTTTTTCTCAGATTTGAGCATAGAGGAATCCAGCTGAGTTTTGTAATAAAACAGCTCTTTCAAGAGATAGGGAGGGAACTGTTCTCACTGTGTGCCTTAGGACCTGGGAAACGTGACAGTGAGATGACGTTCTAGCTGCTCTTTACGTATTTTAATTTTTAAATCTGTGGAACATCATAGATTTATAGTCCCAAATTTCGCACTTGCAGGTAGGATCTAGTTTACAGCACAATATACAATATGTGAGACGTAAGAAATAGGACTGCAGCTTCCCGGAGCTGGAGGAATTGGCTATACCAACTTAATCTGAGTCCACCTCCAACAGAGAGGATGTGGGAAGGAAATGAAAAGTGTATGTCAAGTTTTGTGTATTTATTACTTTTTAAAAATAGTTTTCATGGGTAAAATCTGTCTTTAATGACGCATTCAAACTGTGTTGCTGAGAAGCATTGCACAGCTAATGCATTGTTTTGTTTTTGTTTATTCTGCAGAAACGATGGAATTTCATTTTTTAGTAAAATTACCGGTGCTCCTATATTATTCACAGGTCTTAAAACGCATGACAAGCTGAACCGCTGAGTCCTTGAGGATTTTAATACCGGCTTCTTTGCGAATCTAAACTGGTTTTCCAGCCCGCTACTTGGTGGGCCACAGGGGTTTCTACTGTAGTGTAATACACATTTAAAGCTTCTTACGGATGGCTACGTCTGCAAATAAGCTCAGAAAGTAGAAGAGGAAATGCATTGTGTTATCTGGAGTTGAGCAGGGAGGAGATTATCATAGGAGAGACCTGAACAAGAGGTGTGACAGTTTAACAGACTGAGGTGCTGACTCTCAGTATATAATAGACACAGGCAATTTCTAAAGGATCACGGAGTTAAGAATCCAGCTTTCACTCATCGTTACCAGTAAAGAAACTTCTGGCTCTCTTGCTTGCTTTGTATGAATAGCAAAGGTGGAAATACCAAGTAGTAAAGGACTGTGAATATTTAATTCACATGTAACATTAGGGTTTATTTTGTTTGCTCTGTCATTTCTCCTGCGAACGCTTTTTGGAAATAAATGCAATGCATTAGCCTGGATTCAGCTGGGCAATGAACGCCTTAGTGTTTGTAACTCTAAGACAGGGACTGTCTATTTATTTTAGACATCCAGAATCCAAGTTCATAACTAAGGCTCTTAGGCAAAGCAATAACATAAAAAAACAATACTGGAATTTTTTTTTTTTTAAAGGAGTTTATAGACTTACTGTCTATATGCGAGGTTGGCATAAGGGGCATTTGATTTTTCCATCAGGCTCCCTAATTATCTCCTTGCCATTCTCATACACACGTAGCTTTCCTGAGCTCACGTGACTTTCAGATTTGCTCAAAATTACAGGAGTTCAAAATCTGTCAGTATATGGTTTAAGTTCCCTTATTAGACTCACTAAAAGAGGTTGCTGGGTGAAAAGCGTTCCAGAAATGCAAGCAGGTCGTATGTTACAGCCACGCAGACCTGCCCAGCTTTGCGTGCAGTACGTGCTCCTCGAACGTTGGCATGTTTCTTGTGTACAATATTTATACTTCATTCAAAACTAGGGCAGTAAAAACGATTTAGTGAGATTCACGGTTTTTGAAAGATGTTACCATGCTAGAGTACGTGCTCAAAACTTTCTAAAAATATTTATACATCATACATTTACATAAGGATGGGTTTGCAACATAGCGCAACTGAAACGAGTGCGTGCCGTCACCGAGCAGGTTTTCCAGCCCTCCGTGGCTGCAGCACTGGGAAGGGAACAGCACAAAGCTGTCACAGGATGTGAGACGGTAGTCAGCCTGCCTGGGAATCCTGAACCTAAACTGTCATTACGTGAAGCTAAATGCTAGACACGTCCACTGGTGCCCTCTTTGATCTGCACCATGGCCGGCGCGTTGAGCAGAGTTTCATCTGGGTGCGGGTGGAGCCCTGCGTGCTCTGCAGGTGAAGATCAGCTAGAAGAGTAGAGACGCCCGTTTTTCTGTGTGTGTGTGTGACACTGGAAAGCTCTTGTAAAATAGCAGTCGTGCTGTCCAGTGTTAAAACCTGCCT
Source organism: Bucorvus abyssinicus (assembly GCA_009769605.1). Lineage (NCBI taxonomy): Eukaryota > Metazoa > Chordata > Aves > Bucerotiformes > Bucorvidae > Bucorvus > Bucorvus abyssinicus. The sequence goes on from CM020050.1 coordinate 6,168,085, forward strand.
CAGGACCGAGTTACTTTAATTACTGCATAAGGTGGCCAGTTAAATGTTAGGCAGCGTGGCACAAATACTTTATATACCTTTACATTCCCTCTTTGTAAAATTTTTTTTTTAAAGGCTCACCATTGTCTAGTGTGCTGTAGAGACGAATGCCAGAGAAACTGAAACGCAGAGACTTGGTCGTTTAAGGCAGTTAGAAAGGGAGTGGGGAGAGAGCAGGGCTTGCCAGCCACGTGATCTGCCGGGGCAATATGATAGGGACACTGTATTCTCTGAAATCTGGCTTAGGGAGAGGAATCTGGACGAATCCCACAGTGAGAACATTTCTTTTAGCTCCGCAGCTGACTTTGGCAGCCGTGAGTTTGTGGCAAGCTGCAAGGCCTCATTAACGCTGCTTGATGAGCCCAGGAATAGGTGGCGTTGGGCTGCTATAACCTTGCCACGGACGCGGGGGTTGACCTCATGGTGTCCTGGACATCTGGGATGGGGATCCTGGCACCGCCGAAGCATTTGTAATTGTCTGACACCAGCAGTGTAGAAGATAGTGGGTGAATGATTACTAATGAGAAAGATTTAGTCCCATTTGGTCTCCAGTAGGATGTCAGAAGGAGTGCAGCCCCATCGTCATTACTTACACATTTTGAGATGCTGACTGTGCATTGCCTTATCTGTCTGATACCTAAGTTGTTGTTCTTGGAGTGACTTTGGCCTGATCTCTTCAGATCCTGAGAGCTGCTGAGCTTTCTCCGTTTCCCATGAATTCAAGAGCACAGCGTGGTGCTCGGATGCTGCCATGAGCCGGGTTGCTCATACTCTCCAGGGAAGCCCAGCTAGCAATTTAGAGCTGCTATATCTGCAGCCCAGTCAAGAGCAAGATATATTCAAAAGCCCAGGAGTAAAGCCAGTGCTGTGGTGCTCTTGCCCTAGGCAGGTGCACAAAGAATCAGAAGTTTCTTGCTGAGTGTTTATTCCTCCAAGCTCATTTTGCAGGTGCAGGTAAACTCAATCCCTTCTTTCATCTGCTTGTCCAAACAAGACCTATTAAAGAGCTGTCTGGTGTTTTACAAAATTCCACTGTAACGCCAAACCTACTGCAGGCATTCTGCGTCCTCTCAGAAGAGTTTTATCTGGTATTTTAATGTCGCTTTTCACCCAAATGTGATGTATTTGAAATGTATAAAATACATACAAAAGTTTATAATGACATACATGTACACATACAGACACATACAGACCTAAAGGCACAGCCCAAACCAGCTGCATCTCCTCTGTAGCCTGCTGGAAGTTGTTGAACTTTTATAGAAAATCAGTCACAGCTCTGCAATTTCATGCTTTATCTTTTTTGTTACATGTATGAGGGAAATTATAAACCTTGTAATTTCTCTCTTACTACATAAAAAGCTTTAGATAACATCAAGATATGGACGTAATACAAAATAAGATGCCTCGATACATTAATGAACAAGATCTAATATAGACGCTGTGCACCTCAATGGCACAAAAAGGAAAAGAGAAAAATTCAACCTTGAATGGTAGGATTAAAAAACCTGGGGGGGGGGGAGGGGAAAAAAACAAACCACAAACTTAGGAGGAAGAGGCCTTGGAAAGGGTAAGGCAAAGCAAAACATGCTATAAATACACGAGACCTTATTCCCATCTTACTATAAAATATATGTGAAGTGGTAGGTGGTTTGTGGCAGTGGGATTCCTGCCCTCAGACACCTGCAGAACTGTGTGCTAGGGCTGAGATCTGACCCCAGACCAGAGAGTCCGTCTGTCCCTCTCCCCACTGCCACCATCGCTGGGCTCCGCCAGACAAAACCCAGCCCTGCTCTTGCATCCATCCCATTCAAAAAGATGGTTTTATTTTTCCAGTCCTCCTACGGGAGACCTAAGCCTAACACAGGGCTATTTAAACGTGTTGAACGTATGACCTGTAGCACTGCAGAGAGCTCGGCTAGGACATGCGCTGTACAGCCATGTCCTCCTCCTGAAGCCCTGGATGTGATGATGCTCCAAAGGGCGTGTGGGATGCACCTTCGCTGTCTGTGGATTCCACTTTAGACCCTCTCCAAAAACGTCATGCCAGTATTTGAAGACCAAGCTTTTAAAACTGGCATCTAATTCGGTTTTATCTGCATAAATTAAATCACCAAATCAACGCCACTGAACAAGTGAGGCCATATATTTGGTTCTTTAAAGTATGGTAGTGTTATAGGTACGTCATTCCTATTCTAACCGGCACATGTCTGTTCTAACCTTTGTGTCAGGCTGGGGCCGTGGTGTTCAACGTCTTGGTGAGATGAGATAAATCTGGGCCTAAGTGCCTGACTCCGAGTACTGGGGTTGAAGTAGTTGACTTAAAGAAATCATGTAATAACAAGAAAAAAAATAAAGGTCAGCACTCCACATGGTTTCCTGGTCCTCCCCGTTATCAAAGCCAGGACATTTAGCTGGGTGCCATTAGTGAGGCATCGGGCCAGATAAAGATACGGGAGACTCCCCAAACATGTGTTTTCCAGCCTTCACTCTGCAGGAGTCGTACTTCCGCAGAGGGCTGTAATTATCTCCCAAGGCACGTTCAAAGACACCCTTCCTAAGCCATGCAGGTCTGGTGCCAGGTGCCGAGCGGGTGCGGCGCCGGCAGCTCCCCCATGGGCTGAGGACTCGCCCAGTGTCGGGTCTCACCCGCGCCGAGAGCAGCAGCCTCAGGACGGGAGCGATGACGGTGGCGATCGCTGCGCTGGGAAGATGGGCTTGCTTTGGTGTGGATGGGGAGCCTCAGCACGTGATAGAAACAGAGGAGCAGAAAGTCTCGGGGAAGCGGGGAGGGGTTTGGTAGATGTGGGGTGAAGGCAGCCGGAGGCTTGGCTGGCACAGCGCTGTGCATCTCATCTCACCCTCAGTCTGTTTTAATTTGGCTTTGCATCCCGCGAGCAGTTATACATGTGCTTAATGCAAAATGTTTTGCCCGATTTATGTGGCAAGACTTTCTCTGTGCTTAAATTCAACATATGTGTTTCTAGCGCAAGGCCCGTGGCTTAATTTCAGCTGCAGTTTTTTAAAAAGCGGGGTTTAAAAGTTACGTAGCTGCGTGTGGCAATTGCATTTGTCAGCTCAAACTCCAACTTTAATTGGCAAAGTTTTCATTCACAGCCACGTTTTAAAAAGCCATATTATTTAATCATGAAGCACTTTACCCTGTTTGTATTTCTGGTTCTTTCTGACTGTCGTTCCCCGTGCCTGGCTAATCGCTGAAAAGCAAACAGATGCTTCCTCCCATAAAACCAAATTATTGGAGTGGACAGCGTAAACGGCACATTATTGCACATGGGGTGTTAGAACAAGGAGGAAGGAAAAATGTTTCCAAATGCCTGCGATATCTCCTAAAAATCTTATGAATGGTGGAGGAAGAGGGAAAGGAAAGGGAGGGTTTACCTGATTAGCTTTTGCCCTCTGGGTCTAACCTGGGAGTAAAGCTGAGAATGCCTTGTCAGGATGTACAAAAATCCTCAGGTCCCCGAGTTCTACTCATCTGCAGAGCACTGAAAAACCGTACATGCAGCGAAGCTTATTCTGTGAAGGCTCAACTGCCAAAAATAAACCTCATTGGGATTCCTGGGATGGCTGCTGTCAAGGAAAGTCAAATTTGGAGCTTTAAGCATGTGAACAGTGTCATTTTAAAAAGTCTGTTCACCAAGGAGATAAATAGGGATTAGCCTCACAGGCTGCCTTAACTCCCCTACATGCCAGCGTGTGCCAGGGAGGGGAGGTGAGAGGCACCAGTGACAGGAGACCGTATTGGGGTTTGTCCAGTTGGCAAAGTCCCGGCCAGCGCCGCCGCAGGGGCAAGCGAGGATGCTGTTCCCGAGCAAAGAAGCCCTGACGGTGCACACGGGGTGATTGTACTTGTCTTGTTGGCTGACAAGTTGCACCTTCCCCGGTGTGGGCTCCTGAGCCGTTCCTCTGCGTCTGATGGTGCACGGGTTTGCTGAAGGGCGGGCTGGGAAAGAAAAGCTGTGTCGGACTGGGTTAAAGCATCCTCAGCCCCATGGGTTTTGTGCCAGAGCCACGTTATTAACTGTAGCAGGCTGAGAGCTAAGAACCACCTCGTACCTGTTCCCAAACAGCAGCTGAAAAGGGAAAACCAAACCAACCAGCCCAGGGAATTATAATATATCTGTCCGAGGACAGCATTGTTCTTTGTATTTCTTATAAGTACCTTCAGTTCAAAAAGTCTCATCGCAGGTACTTTTGTCGTACTGAACACGCAGATACGCATTCCTCTTTCCGGTAATTCCTTTCACCAAATTTTACTCGAAGTTTCCTTTATGAATTTTGGTAGTTTCTGGATACACTGACCCTGCAAGAGCTCTGCCTGAGAGTGCTTCAGCAGAGATACTAAATCAGCAGCAGCCTTTTGCCACTGCTAACAATTGCCAGGTACATCCTGAAAGCAGTTCCTTCCTCTTGTACGGTTCCAACAACATCATTAAAAAAAAAAATCTTGTCCTTTGTACTTCCTCCCCCCTCCATACACGCACATATCTTGTACTAAATTCATTTTTCAGTCCTGACTTTGTGCAAACACAATGTTGTGCTGCAAGCATTAAAAGGCAATTTAGTACTCAAAGGATTAAAAGCTCATGTTAAATTGAAGACTACACTTGGCATAAACATTAAAAATTGACAGAACACCCTACACATTAACTGCACCAGGGCTCCATAATTAGCATTTAAAAGTAAAACATCATTTCCTCACTGTTTCCTACTTACTCATTTATAATGCATTTATTATAATATGCATGTGAATATGAGGCTTTCCACTATTGTCAGTTAGTAAATAAAAAAACCCCACCCTACTCCTGTTAGAAACATGGGCCTATATACAAGGAATGAGGGATGAATTGTTTGTTAACCCAAATCTCAAATGTACGATGAATCAGCAGTGACTAACTAAGCTCGATCTAGGTCTAATTCTCTTCTGTGAGCATCCACAGAGAGAGCTCGGGGCTCGGCAGCGTTGGGTTTCATTGTCTAGCATCGGCAAAGGGAATACAGGATAAACTCCACTTGTTGGGATTTTGATGTATTGTGTTGGGTCTTGTGTTGTGCAATGTGGGAAACTAGATATATGCTTCATCCTGTAATGCGGAAAATTCTGTTGCAGATTGAAATTTGAATGTGAAAGAAAAAGAATGAGAAAGCCAATCTAATTAGGGAAGCGGAAAAGAGAGACTATCAAATGTTAAAGGAATAGTTCTTTATGGACTTGTTTTCTTTTTGGATGAGATAGCGTTTTGCTCATGCATACCAATGCGGACCTTTTTTGTCACTAAAAATGGAAGGTAAGATGGCTAAGGGCTAACTCTGCTGGGTTCCGGTACACTTCAGTGTCTGATTTAAATCACGCCCCGTGTCTGCAGGGGCACGGCATCACCTGTATTACATCTGGCTTGCGGCTTTCTTCCCGTTCCGCATCCCCTCAAACCACTTTCCTGTATTTCCAACACATCTCTCAGGCTCCAGCCAAACCTTTTTGTTTAAACCATCCGTAGCTCTAGATGCGTTGGGAGAATTTTAATTAGGCTGCTTAGATCATCCTGGGTGTCATTTGATCAAGATTACGATTTGCCAAAAAAAAGGTCTCCACTTCCAGGCCTGGGTCAGCGAGCAGAGGTTCTTTTTCTCCAGCACAAAAGGAGATATTCACTCCCCTGGTCGAGGCGACCACCTTCAATTGTGTCTGGCTCTGCGCTGGAGCCGGGTGCGGGACCAAACCCTGGCCCACTTGCACAGGGTGGGCTTACAGATGCCCCGTGTTCAAAGCGATGAGGATTGAGCCGGCCACACCGCCTCTACGAAAACCTGCCATTGTTTACTCGTGTCCAGAAATGTGGCAACGTGCAAATCATCCTGGAAGAGCTTCGCCGTTACCTCTGCACAGCTTGCTGACATGATAAACTTCTTTTTGTTCCTGCTCTGAGCCCTCACATCGTATCCTGCGTCCTCCAGGGTCACTGCTGTGTGGAAGACAAGACCGCGTTTTGTTCAGCCTCTGTGAAATGCAATTAGAAGCCCCTCCGCAGCCAGCGGGAGCTGAAGTTAAAAGGAGAGAAGGGGAAAAAGGGACCTCCCCGCTCTCCAGCAGCGTGTTGACTTTGAAGTCCTGGGCCATCTTTTGTGTCCCCCCCCAGAGGGCCTTTAATCAGGACCTTTGCCTTGTCGCTCGGGGAGGGGGAAAAACCTGACACAGTTGGTGGGGTTGTCCCTGTGTGTGCCAGGAAGAAAAGTCTTTGTCAGAAATTTCCACTGACCCAAGCACTTTGTTTCTTTGTCTCTCCCAGACGACTGTTTGAACTAAAAAGAAGACAAAAACTCTCGTATGTGCTAACAGTATTTTAATAGGGAGCCCGGGTGACTTCTTGCAAGCTTTCCTGCCAGGTCCAAGGCAGAGACGGGGCTTTTGGTCTGAAGGCCTCTTAGAAACCCAGCTCAGGCAGCTTTTTATAGCCTTCTCCTCTGCGTTCATCCTGGGTGATATAAAGATGCTCATGCCATAATACTGCAACATGCTGCTGAGTAGAAAGACTTAATTATCATATCATGTGTAATATTCTACAGACAGAGAAGCTCGACTTGGTCATGATTAACATCTTATTTTCTGTTGTTTTATAAATCAGCTGAAATTTCTTAAATAAATGGCCATAAACCCCAAGCATCATACACGTTATATAAATTTTACAACACGTGGAAGCATTAATGTAGAGAGACCTGATAGCGGCCTTAGCGCTGGGAACTGTATCGCAGCCCCAGCCTTGCCGGTGATGTACTGCGCCGCCCCAGGGCAGCCGCTTGCCTCCTTGTCGCCAGAATGGAGATGACACAGGGCTAAGCAGGAATGATTTATGCTCTGTTTTCTGTAGCATTTTACCGATGAACAAAATGCTCCACTGAAATGCTGAGAGTTATATTAAAATTCAGGTTGCCAGTGTTTTACTCATGAAAAAATCTACTTGAACTACTTTTTTAAAGTATTTTTATGTATCTCGTACTTTGCTATTGAAATACATACAGCTGGACTCATAACTATGACTTTTATTCCTCAGGTAGAGGCATAAAGTAGTACTCGGTGCTTTTCAAATGATATAAAATATTTCTAAGGTAACTCTTCCATCCCAGATAGGCAAACATTATTTCCTTACCCATTTTTCCATTCATGTTTTGATATGCTGCAGCTTTTTTTCCCTACAGTTTCTTAGGACAGGCTGGATTGAGGAGTTGAGGCCAATGGTGACACGTTCAACATGGCCAAGTGCCAGGTCCTGCACTTGGGTCACAACAACCCCCTGCAGTGCTCCAGGCTGGGGGAAGAGCGGCTGGAAACTGCCCGGGGAAAAGGACCTGAGGGTGTTGGTCAACAGGGGCTGAATATGAGCCAGCAGTGTGCCCAGGTGGCCAAGGGGCCAATGGCAACCTGGCTTATGTCAGCAGCAGTGTGAGCAGGACCAGGGCAGTGATGTACTGGGCACTGATGAGGCCACACCTCGAACACTGGGTTCAGTTTTGGCCCCTCACTCCAGGAAGGACATCGAGGGGCTGGAGCATGTGCAGAGAAGGGCAATGAAGGTGGTGAAGTTTCTAGAGAAGTGCACTGGGGAAACTGGGATTGTTTAGTCTGGAGAACAGGAGGCTCAGGGGAGAGACCTTCTTGCTCTCTACAACTCCCTGAAAGGAGGTTGTAGTGAGGGGGGGGGTCGGTCTCTTCTCCCAAGGAACAAGTGACAGGACGAGAGGAAGTGGCCTCAAGTTGCACCAAGGGAGGTTTAGGTTGGACGTTAGGAACAATTTCGTCCCCGGAAGGGCTATCCAACCCTGGCCCAGGCTGCCCAGGGCAGTGGTGGAGTCCCCATCCCTGGAGGGGTTCAACAGCCGTGTCGAGGTGGTGCTGAGGGACAGGGGTCAGTGGGGACCTGGCAGTGCTTGGGTCAGCAGTTGGGCTTGATGATTTTAAAGGTTTTTTCCAATCAAAACGATTCTGTGATTAAATCAGTTCCTCTTTAGAAAAAGTGGATTATTAAAAAATGGGGGGAAAAGTAAGAGAAAATATTCTGTAGCAAGAAATAGATTAATAACTAACCATGATAAGATCTGGCAGCCTTTCTTAGAGGTGTGTGTGGAGTCGCACGTGTAGCTGTATTTACAGGTTAAAGTTTTATCGTGACTCTCATCTATTATATTAGATTCTCAAAGCTCACCTTCTCCAGTAATGCCTGGAATAATCCAGACTGGATATAGATTAACTGATTAACTGCATCTCAGGAACAATAGCTCAGCTTTGGTATCAATTTTACTCTTTGTTTCATCTCCATGACCTTCCTATCATTAATTTTTGTTTGTATTATTTTGTATTTGTTCCTTTCTTCCTGTAAATTCAAACATTTATTTTGAAGTGAACGCCAAGCCTTCATCCTTGCAGATCATTCACATGTTCCATCCCATTTATGAAACATTACGTTACAAGAGAAAATAAACCTGCCTGCTCGCGCTAACACAATAACAACACACACACTATTAGATGCAACATGACTGACACAATTAATAATAGAGGGACTTTCCATAATTTATCTTCAAACCCTGCAGTCCTGGCTCTCGCTACGTTAGCTGTGCATTTCTCGCTTTGCTCTCTTGGTAACTCTGGCTTAACCTTGGAAAGGCTCTGTCCCTAATCCAGCAAATTTTATAAAACGGTGCTTAAGTCTGAATGCCAGAACAGCCCTGTTAGCTTCAAAAGGGCTTCTTTTTGCCTAAAGTTAAGCAGATATTTAAGTGCTTTGCTAGCTTAGGGTCAAAGTGTTCAGCACCTTGTTGGACTATGTCTTATCTACCTCCTCATTAAAGATACATCAGAACATTTGGCATGTCTTTATCATGCAGAGAGGTGCAGCCAATTGACTTTATGTGGCAGCTAAAAGTAAAGGAGATCAAGGAAGCTTGAGAGACAAAGAAGTTAGGTTTTGTTAGAATCTGAAATGAAAGAAAAATGGCATTTTGAAAGCCAGTAAAAGTGGTTTCTTGTGCTAGAAGGATTTTATTTTCAGAGGACTTTAGATCAGGACTTTTTGAGAGATTTGGATGTGCGGATGGAGGCTGGACTAGAGCAGAATTCGTCTGCTTATTTTGTTGTCGACCTTTTTGTTGCGAGTACCATGACCTTCCGCAGCGCTTTGAGCATAGACTGCTGCAATCCCAGGCCAAGATGCACAGAAGAATCGGGAGCCTTGAAGAAAGTGTTAGCGAGGCTCTCACGTAATTTTGACAAGTGGGTTAGAAACACAGCAGGGTGACTGGTAGGCTTAATACTGAGTGAAACTAGAGAGCAAATTTACCGTAAGAGGCCAACGATATGACGTGAATCGATCTCCAACGTTTCCACAATGATGACCAGGGAGAAATTTTCTCTTTTGGCTGCAACATTAGCTTGATTAATTCTCATGATACAAATCAAAAGGTCATTTGCATTTATATTTCTGGTAACGATCGTATGAAAAAACCCTATTTGTTTTAAACACAACGTTGTATCTGTGCTTTCTCTTCTGCTCTAAGGTCAGCATGTGAGTGTGATGGACCTTTTGTGCCATAGCAGAAAGCTGTGAGGCCCTGGATGAGGTTCTGCTCTCGCTGGAGGATCAAATAGTAGATGAAAAGGGCAGCGTTAAGTTTTTGGCACTACCTGCATTTATCTCGTTTGACTTTCCTCTCCCGAGGAGTGGGAACTAATCATATCCTTTGTCTCCTGTTCATTGTCCTGCCTGTTGCGTTGCAAGGAGACTCTGCTCCCACGTGATTGTGCTGTACTTCATGCCATGAGACCACTACAACAAGTTTTTTCTGGAGCCCAAACTGTCGACTGGGTCGGTGCAGGGGATATGTGCCAACACTGGTGGCCCCTGACCCACCAGGATGATGACCAAGGTGCATTTTTCGAGATCCCGAGAGGTGGAAAAGCGATGATAAGCGTTGATCCTTGGGTGATGCTGGCCTCTGCTGCAGGGACGGAGCTGGAGTCTCCCGAGGACAACTGGGTTTGGGGCAGATTTCAGGCAGTTTTCTCTTACTTGATGTCCGTATCAGTAACCCTTGTTGTGAGATGAGAAGTCTCTCCTTCCCCGAGCTAGAGGTCTGCACAATGAACTGCCTGGTTTTCCCACGCTATTTTTTTCCCATAGGAGGAGATTTTTTCTTTCTGTCTATGCCGCCTTTTCTACATCCTGAAGCTTAGATACAACTAGAAAATCCTTTTTTTAATAAAAAAGCCAGCATAAATGTAAACCATGCAAGTGTCAGGTTTACATTTATCCTTATAAGGCACATCAGCAGGAGATGAGCGTTTCTGCTAGGCTTATTTATTAAAGTGTTCTGCATGGCAAAGGAAAGATCTCCAGTGTTATTTTCAGGCTCAATGAACTCCAGAATGTATTTGTGAGTTTTCCAGTTAGTTATGATGACATCAGCATGGAAACGCGAGGAAGGCGACTCGGCAACAGCAGGCAGCTTTCCTGCCTCCGCTAATTTACTGTATTTCTGAGAATTAGATCCTAAACACTTGAAGTATTAACATCATTTCAGCTCTGAAGTAAAACTAAAGAAGTCTTTTCATCTTTCCATTGAGTGGCGGGCTCCTTAAGTAGATCACAAGCTTTATGCTGCGTTGTCTGAGTGAGGAGGAAAACTTTAATTGTTCCCATCTTCTAGTGCAGGTATTGATTAATAAAATGTATTAGCAAAGATCTTGGCCTACTTTTTGCACCATCAAACAAGTACTTAATGACTGTATTACTGTGAAAATGGCATCGCTTCAAAGCATTGGATTTGAGCCCCTTTGTATTTGGCTTTCATTTGATTTTTTTTTTTCCTTATCCCATTATGAACAATAAAGTTTCTGCTGTACTTTAATATTATACAGCGGAAGGGAGGGGAGGCAGTGAGTAGCTCTTACTTGAGGGTACCAAACTCGGCCAAGCTGGGAGCTGCAGGGCCAAGGACGTCCCCAGGCAGAAGGATGTGCTGCCAGCTGGGGAGGCTCTCTGCAAGTGCAAACTGGTCAGCGAGCAAATGTTAGATGGTAAATCTGTATAATTTACTCTAATTCAGCATTTGGTGGGTAGGAATACCAACATGACTCACATGCTGAGAGGGAGAAGGCGTGTTTATGAGGAACATAACTAACAGATCTGTGTAAGATAAAGAATGCTGCCTCCCACTGCGTTTAATCGTCTTTTCTCCTTTGGGTCCCCATTTGCAGAATCTCACTTATTTTACGTCCCTTTGCAGCTACCGACCAGCCTGCCTCCTCCCACCCCGCACCCCCGTGCTCACCAACAGCTATGCTGCGTCATGCATAAAGTGCCCTTATTTCACACACTTGCCGAGTGGCCAATCCATGTGCGTTGCACCAATTTACCACTTATTGTCAGGGCCCCGTAACGCTCTCAGTTTTTAAATACATCATCTCACATTATAGCTGGGAGATCTTGGAAATCCTACCTTTTCGTAGCCTCAAAATGGAACTCGACTCAGTCTGGAGAAGCTTCTCCAGTTTGCGCCTTGCCAGGCCGCAGTGTCGTACTAAACATTTGTTCTACAGCTCTTTGAGCGCTAGTACAAAATTGGTAAGACCTGACAACCATTTCAATTCGATGCTTTCCATCTCAATGCTTTTATCAAAGCTGTCTTTGCCTGTACCTGCTAATGTGTCCAGCCAGGCTGGCGACCGAAGCCGAGTGGGGCTTATGGTGACTGGAACACCACCACATTTCTTGCTGCAAAAAAAAGCATTACTGCAGAGCACTTCATAATCCATAAATCTGGAATTAGGCTCAAGGTTTTATAGTACCCAGTACTGGAAAGTCCCATGTCTGTAACTAAAGTATGCACCATGGTGACAGTAACAGTTGGATTTTCTGCAATGCTTTTACATCCCCTGCTGAAAATTGAGGCACAGAGAAGTGAAATGAGAGTCCAGCTGCCTTCCACACCGGGGAAACCCTGAAAATGTACCCCTGGCTGACTGGTGGTCGTAGCTGCTGGGCCACACTCAAATAAAATGCACGTTAGCCCACCTTTGCAGACACGTAGGTGCTGCACAGGAGTGGCTCGAGTGCCACGTTGGGGTGGGAGGAGTAGGAAAACGTGGTTGCGTGGCTTAAAATAGCCAGAAAAGGACCCTTAGTCCTTTCTTGCCTTGTTCCCTTCACACTCACAAATGTTCATCTCTGTCTCTCCTTTTTTTTTTTTCCATCCTTCCTAGGGGCGATGACTGACAGATTAATATATGTCTAGCTACGTGTCTTAGAAATCAAAAGGAAGGTGCTGTCAGAATCGCTTGTCAGAAAATGAGATTAGGCACACTTGTCATTTGCTGAGGATTGCAGTCTTTCAGAGATAAGGTTGCATTTAATGAGTGTAAAAAGCCTCCTTGTGAAAAAGGGGGTGGTGCAGGAGCGAGAGAATGATTATTTTTCTGGTGTCAGCTGAGTGCTTTATCATATAACTTGATACTGTGGCACCCTGGCAGGCGCTGATAATGGCTGCTGGGGCCATTGCACCTCTTCAGTTGCTCTGCAGCTTCAAAAGTGATGACTTGTTACCTGCTTTTAAACTCTTCTTGGATGTCGAAACCCACTATCCTAAGGGAAAGAAGCAAAAGCATGTAGTGTGTTTTAAAGAAAGACCTGTGAAAACACACAGCATAAAGGGAACGTGCTAAATGTATAGCCACTTTCCCCAGCAAACTATAAAGAATACTCAGCGGGTTTCAGTGAAATATGGAACTTGTCTGACAAGTGAAGGATAACTAATGAGAAACAGAGCTGTATCCCACTGAAACCAATTGTGGTTTGTCATGGAAAATATTTATCAAGGTTGTTTTTTTTTTTTTTTTCATTTGTTGGTTCTCCTAATAGTGCCATAATAACTCCTCTTACGTCTGTTATTCAGTATCTCTCATATACATCTCGGTGGGGTGGGGTTTTTTGGGTTATCAGTTGGGTATTATCATTTTGTACATGAATATTTTAGGTGAATGTTTCATTCATCAAAGTAATGGTCATTCTTTTGCCAAGTTAATGTCTTTGTACGGTTTAGAAGCTGGCTAAACATATGGATTTATTGTCCATAATGTACTATCTAAATATAAGATGACAGTCAAAAATGGAATTTATCTGTTCAGCAGAAGCAACCCTACATTAGCTACATGTTTTCTGCAATCGTGTCTCTTTCCTTGGCATACCTCTTTTAAAACGAGCCTTGGAAGAAGAGATTTCTGTCATATATTCTTCTCATAAAATGAGATGTGATTTTCATTATTTTGCTTGAATGTTAGAAAATGAAAGAAATTACTTGATTGGTTTGTGTTGCTGAGTCAGCATTTTCAGGGCTAAAAATGACCTGAAAGACAGAATGGGATTACAGCACGCAATAATGGATGCTTTATTCAGTGATAAGAAAGTCTCCTCTTCTGACTGAGAAGAGGAGAATGGAAAATATTTCTCTCTTATTAGTGGATTCAGTACCCAGATATTGACAGACAAATTAATTTGAAATACTTCTTCAGCTGCAGAACCTGCTGGCAGGCAGAAATTAGGGGAAGATAATGGCCACATCTTAAAAGAGCTGCATTTATGAAGTGTACTCACAGGAGTGCTAGTGGATGGGGAAGAATTTATATTTTATCTTCTTACTCGGCAATAGGATCTTAGGAATGTTCCCGGTTAGGCTGTTGTGTAGGCAGCAGCTCAAGAGCCCAGCAAGGTCTCTAGGAGCCAAATCCAGCTGTCCCATGTTCCATCATATATTGAGGAACTCAGAATTCAAGCCGCAGGGAGGTGTACAGAAGAAGAGATAAAATGCGTGTAGTTTCTGATTGAGAAGTTATAGCCAGGAGTCGATTTGGGGATTCTCGCTCTTCATGGTTGGCAGAGGGAAGGAAAGACGACTGTGATGTTCACCTCAATGCCTTCACCCTGTTTGGAGAATCTTGGGGGAGAGGAGGTGGCTTCACACTTGTCGGACAGTGAAGATTTCTCTTTGGTGTACAGCAAATGGGTTCAGAAAACCAGGAGTGCAAAGCCGGGCGAAATTCCGTCCTCAAAAGGAGTGGAGACCACTTAGGGTTTTATAGGCTCAGCCCCGTAAGGATAGGGAAGAGAGAGCAGCCCTATTGTTCCCTGAGCCCCACTTTTTATCTTTGTTTCCATTTGAAACCAAAAGCATAAAACTGCCTGCAGAGCCGTTGCCTTGCTGTTCCTCTAAATGAGAATTCCAGCTTTTATGCTAATTCAGTTTCAGGTTTCTTTGAACCTGCAGTTTATGGGCCTCTGCTTAAAACTGCAATCTGTTCTGCATAAAAGAAGGGATTACAAAGTGGTTTAGTTTTGCAAATGCTGCAGAAAAATAAAAATAATAAAAAAGTTGCACTGTCATTAATACGCTCTCGCAGAAGTTTTCTGCTTTGTCAAATGGAAAGCTTTACTTACAGCGAGAACTTAGCCGGTGACGTTACACAGTCCAGTAGTTCAGTTTCCTTCGAAAAGGTGCATTTACTCCTTGTAGCACCTTTTCCCCTGCCTTATTTCAGCAGAAAGAACACGAGCGCTCTGTCTCTGCGGGAAGGGCGGTGGAGAAGGCATCGCTTTCATGGGCTGCCAGGAGCCCTCGGGGCCGATGCTGCACTCACGCAGCAGTGCCGAGTCCGGCCTCCTGGAAAAACCCGGCCTCGTCGCGATTTACTTTTATTGACATCTGTTGCTACCTTTTTACGGCATCAGCCAGCGGTGATTTTGTCGTTGTTAGGTCGCTCTCAAGAGCGGGTCCTTTTCTTGTACCTCTTTAAAGCGTGATGGTTTAAGTACTTTCTGGTTGGGACATTATGCCATGGCTTGCTGTTCAAAGTCATAAAACCCCGCTGATAGCTCCATAAATTCTTTTCTTGGAGAAAAGAACCTGCATCTCCTATCCCGTAATGGACAAAATTATGCCTGTTTTCAAAGCGTTATGGAGGACTTTATAAGGCATCGTAATCACGCTCCGAACGCAGACACCATCGTGTCTTCTGGAAAGATTAGCAGCTTAATGGAAACATAAATGTTTCCAGTCTTTCACAGAGTACCAGTGAGTTGGAATATTCAGTTTTCGTGTTGCCAGGAAAAAGCTGCAGAACCTTCCAGGTGAGGTGAGGTTTGCCATAAATAATTTAATCCAATATCTTCTGCTGTAATTTCAATATTCATTTGCTTCTTGTGCCAGAGATGGGTAATTCTTCTTTGGAATTACTCTATGCCTTGGAAACAAATGTCTGCTTCGCCGCCTGCCATCTAGGCGGCTTTAGGTCATTTTTATAACATAGTTGGATCTGAAAACCTCTTTCAGAGAGTGAAAGATCTTAAAATCACTTTTGATCCAAGTTCAATGCACTTCATTTGGCTGCTGTTACGGCAGAAACAAATGTCGACGCTGACAGAGACCACAGACAGATGAAAAAAATTCTGGCAAGGTCCCACACAGATAAGAGACAGAAGGTTTCAAAAACCTATCCAGGCATAACCTAAAACACAGGAAAGCATTGCTGTCAAGAGAGGGGGAGGCTTGATCCCAAAGGCCATCGAAATCATTAGGAGGTGGTGGTGGTGTGATTTTTTTTTTTTTCCCCCCTTTGATTTAATTGGGCTTTGGGTGAATTCCTAAACTCCAAACTTCTCATTCAGAATTATGAAACGCATTTCATGCATGTGTAATGTTCTAGCAGGAAAACAGAGGACCTCTACTTATCTCTAAGGCACAAATAATGAACATAATGAGGCCCACAGCCCTGCCAATAAACCTTAACAGCCCCAGGGACATGAGTAGGTAAATGCATTTCTGATTTTGTGTATGCTGAGATTTCAGGTGTGGCGTGTGGTTAACGTTTGAAAAATCCAGTACAGACAAGCCTGTAGTTTAAACCAGGTTAAATTTATCAAATTAAAGTCTTGTGAGGAGGCTAGGCTTTAATTAGACCAGGTCTTGCCATGTCGAGATGTGGAAAGTCTTGACCAAAGTGCTCATAGACTATATGAGCTGCCGCACCTTAATATTGTGCGTTTAATTCCTTGTCCAAGCACGGTCTCATTGTCCGTGCAGTCTCTGACTCCTCCGGCTGTTGTGCAGAGAACAGTTTAGTGCCTTTATTAATTAATTTTTGGTAGAGACTGAAAACTGCACTCAACTCCATTTCCTTCGCTGAGCTCGTGAAATAGCCGATGGACCGCGATGGCTTTTAGCCACTGTCCACTGTTCCTTCTAGAAAGCAGACGTGAAGCCGTCTCTGTTGGGTTTCTAGAGGAGGAGACGGAAACCATCTCTCTGATGGCTCTCTTTGTAATGTATATTTATCAGGAGATGCACAAACCTGTGAAATTTTAACAGCCAGGGTCGATGCTCCGATACGTTGTAGAAATCCAGGGATAACCCTGTGAAGGTGGACAGCTTCAAAGAACTCTTATGTCTCTTATTGCTTAACCAGGAGCTGAAGTTGGCCCCATTTTTTAAATTTTGTGCTTAAGACGATTTGTCGCAGTTTTACCGAAGTGTTCCCACTCCTGATCAGACGTGCAGTGAAAGCGCTGCAGGGTTCGGAGCCGTGGTCTCAATCCGCAGCCATCGTGCGTGTGTTCGTCTCCTGCTTATTGTCCTTTCTGTCGTGCATCTTCCCACGTCGTTGTTCCAGGGGAAGCCCCTGCAGCCAGTGCAACAGTACCTTAAATGAGAGTTTTGGGGAAGCCACGCTGTAATGCTGAGGAGGAGAACTGTTCCTTGATGGATCGTGCAGTGATGGAGTGAGGAACAAATAAGAAGTATTTGAATAACAGCCTGTAGCTCTACGTCGGTAATTGGTAGGAAGTTTTTTGGAGGAGCTTTGTGCGCGTGTGGACAGTCCAGGCCATGCTTCCCCTCCCGCCCCTCTCATGCTGTCATGCTTGCCGTGGGAAGGGCTGCCAGAGCCAGTGCAGTGTTTGGAGCGCGGCTGCACCCAGGTCACTGTGCCACTGCTTGGGGACAGCTCAAAGTGCCCACCTCAGCAGCCGGTGCCTCTTCATCCCACATCATCCACGTCCCATCCCTGAGCTGAGCTTAGAGCTGGGCCAGGACGTGAGCGTGTCTTTCCAAGCTCCCCTTGGATTTTGGGTGGGTAACGCTTCTCCTGGCTCAGGTGAGGCCAACCACGTACCCACAGCCATTGCTCTGCTTTCAGGTTTTGGCTGGTGTAGGTAGCTTCCATCTTTTCCTTCGGAGAGTCACCTGCTCCAGGCTGAGCTCCACTGCAGGGCCTGAGGCGAGAAGGGTTTGTCAAGCCCATTTCTGAGGGTTTAGCTCAAATCCAAGCAGAGCCCGCTGGAGTTTCATTCCATCAGCACTCCAAGTCCAGCATTGGTTTGGATCCAATGTCAAGATTTGAAATCTTGAAAACGCTCCCTGGACAAGGCCTCGGGAGCCCTTAAGACCGCTGTTAGCACCTCGCCATTTCCCAGGAAACATCTCGTCGTACGGGCATACCGTGCAAATGAGCATAACGGCCTCTCATCTTGCCCGTTTGGCTCTGACCGCCGTGCCACAGTGAATAATCATTTCTATAATAATGTAGCCGTGCGTTTATTTTCTGCGGTGGCTATTGCTAATGGTGTGCGGCGCTTAAGAAAAACCTGCAGTGACTAAGAGGTCCATTGCCCGTTGACAATAACGTTTGGGGCTGCACGGAGAGTCAAGCGAGTCTCTGCGAGCTGAGGAGCCCTGGCCCCACCTGCAAGCGGTCAGAGGTAGGTGCGTCGCTGGGAGGTACAGCTTGGCGAACAGCTGGGGGTCTCCATGCAGACCCTGCCTGAAGTTGGGCGACATTTATTTTCCAGTTTAAAAAAAAAAAAAAATCAAATTGCCTTAAAAAAAAAAATTGCTAATTGCAATATGATGTTTTCGCTATTTCATCTCGCGGAGCTTTAGCGACCGGTGATCGTGTGCGGCAGCCGCCACCTCCGGGGCAGGGGGGACTGTCCGACCCCGCGGCCGCGCACGGCTGTCCCCCTCCAACCCGAGGAGCGGCCCCGCAGGCGGAGGCTGCGCGCAGCCCCCCGGGGGAACCGCCACTTCGGCCGAGCCGCTGCACGGGGAACACGCCTCCCGCGGATGCTCCCCCCGCCCCGCCGCGGGCCGGGCCACCCCCGCCGCGGGGACCCCGGCGGAGCCCGGCTCGGCGGAGCGGGGCGGCGCGGGGCGGGGCGGGGCGGGCGGGCAGGCAGAGGGAGGAGCTGGCGGAGGGCGGGTGGGAGGGAAACGGCTCTCGGAGCGCCGCGCAGTGCGGAGCGGAGCGCCCGGGCGGCGGCGAGGGTCCGGCCGGCAGCCCGCAGCCAGGCCGGGCAGAGCAGCGCGGAGCGGAGCGGCCGCCCCCCGGGGATTACAGGCTTGCGAGGTTGTTTCGGCGGGGCCGGAGGAGCTGGGGCCGGGCCGCTGCCCTCTCCCCGATGGAATTCACCTGAGCGCGACCGCGGCGAGCCCTGGACGGCGGGAGGGACAGTGCTCCGGCCGGAGCCCGCTTTGTCTCGGGAGAGGACGGGCATGACTTTTTAACAAACCAAAAAAAATCACCACCCCCTCTAAAAAAAAAAAACAAAACCAAAAGCAGAAGGAGAAATAAAAAAACCGCCCGGAGGAAGGACCGCGCTGCCGGCTGCAGCTGCGCCCCGCCGGCGCTGGACCCCGCGGAGGGAGGTGCGTTGGCAGAGGGGCTGCACCGCCCCGGGACCCGGAGTTGCCGCCGCTGCCGCCGCCGCGGAGCCGCTGCCCCTGGCTCGGCGCTGCCGCCGCACATGGTTTTCTTTGTCCTGCTGCTGCTTTATTAGCGTTCCGCGGCCGCCGCTCTCCCCACGCCCGCTCGCACACACGCACACCCCTCGCTCTTGCTCTCTCCTCCCAGGGAACCATCTTGCGGGGAGAGGGGAGGGGGGGCTCGGCCGTCCGGGAAGGATGTCCGCCGGGCGGCCTGCGCGCCCGGCCCTCGGAGTTTGTCCCCCGAAGGATTAGTTGGGGTTTGGCTGCGGGACTTTGAGAGCCGCGCTGGATCGGAGTTTCCCGGCGCCGCCGCGCACCCGCACGCACCTCCCGCACCGCCGAGAGCCCCGGGCCGGCAGCCGCGCTTAACCCCCTGCGAGCAGGTAACGCCGCGGGGCTGGGCAGCGGGGCGGGGGGCGCGGGGTCCGGCTCGGCTCGGGGCCCCCCCCCCGGCTGCGGAGGGCAGCGGCGGGAGGGCGAGCGCCGCGGCCGCCTCCGCCCGGCCCCGCGGGGTGAAGTCGGGCCGCTGAGCTCGGGCACCGCGGGACAGGACGGGACCGGGCGGCGGGAGAGGGGCGGCGGCGCTCCGCGGGGTTCCGCGCTGGCTCCGCGGGGCGCGGGCAGGTGCGCGGCGGCCGCGGCCGGTGGCGGTGCAAGTGCTGCGGTGGGGCCGTGCCAGGAATGAGTCAAGCCGCGCTGTCTGGACAGGAAATATTTTAGTCGTACATCCACTTGAGTGACAGTGCGTTCCGTGAGGAGCGAAAAACACTCTTTAGGTCTTTTTTTTTCTTTTCTTTTCTTTTTTTTTTTTAGCCCAGGGATTGGTGACTTGTTTCATTTCACGTTGAAAAGGATTAAGCAGCGCTTGGTAACAAGAGGATTTATAAGGGGTAGCGGCCAAAGCGCAAGGAAGGGAGCTGTTTATAATCGGCTCCAGCTCTGGTTTTGGCACTGCCCGTACAGGAGCTGGGCGAGGGTGACTTCGTACACCGAGAGGACACAAACCACCCTGGGTAGTCAGGGTGCGCCGGACCCGGGTGGTTTCCCCAAACGTACCGCTGCCAGCAGATAGTGTCTTTCCATCAGCTGCTCAGGGCAGAGCTGGAAATGATCAGGATAAAGGGGAACGAAGAGTTTCACTTGTGTCGCGTAAAAGGGATAGCCGAGCTCCTCTCGATTGCTTAAACATCAAGGTTGGACCACATCGCCTTAAAGCACTGCACCACCGTGGACATAAAGGCACTTTGTTGTCTGCCCGGATTCCTGTCAATACAGAGGAGGTTTTAGGTCAGCACTGCAAAGGCATTGTGTTTCATCCTTCTGCCTTACTGCGGAGTTGTCGGGGATTTTTTTATTAATTTGGCCTTTTGTTCCTTTATTGTTGTTACACGATATGACTGCCTAACTACGAAAAAATAGTAGTTGCGGGGAAATTGATGCAGTATCTTATCTGCTGGCAGGGACTGTATTTGCTGCTGTGTCACTGGTACCTTACCCTAACTGCCCCTTTACATTTAAAACCAAATTTTCAAGTAATGAAGCAGGCAGTGAAGTTCCACCTCACTATTCAAGCTAGTGAAATGGGTTTGGGTTATTTTCATGGTAACCCAGGCAGTGTTTTTTTTTTTTCCCAGTTGCTCTTCCATTCGGTGGTGTGAGGTCAGTGATGCAAAATGAGATTCGCTCTTGGACAAGCTTTGTCTTTCTAAAATTATTGCCTTTTTCAGATGTGTGTTGTACTGATAATCATCTCCCAGTTTGCTCGGGAGTGATTCTCGGGCAGGATGTATTGTGCACCGTGTTATGTCCGAGAAGTGGCACTTCCAGATTTCACATTAGTGTTTCTGACTGGTTTATGCGATAACACAGAAAGGTGTTGCCTGACAAACTGTAACTTCAAAACAGTCGGTTGGTTTATGCGTGGCATTAGAGCAAACTTCTTAAAAAACCATTTTCCTCTTTCTAGTGTTTGGTAAAATCAAGCGAATAGGAAACTTGCAGCTTCCCTGTGCTGTTTTGTTTTGAAACAGTAAAATAAAGCAGCAATTGAAAGTGTAAGAAGTTTGGTGTGTAATATTGGATTTTCATTCTGAAAAGAAACAACAGTTCGGGGCGTTTTGCCTTCTGAGAGAAGCTGCATTTAAAAAGACAAGGACAGATGAAATTCCCTGGAAAAGGTTATTATTTTTGATCAGCGAGCAGGCTGATGGGCAAGGTTAGGAAAGCATTGAGCGTCCCTTAATTTGTTGGGCTAATACTGGACTGCTCTTTAAAGCACATGGCCTGCTTGATCTCTTCAGCTTGTGCATTATTCACATGTTTTCATTAATTTAGAGAAAGTCGTCACTGAATAATAAATCCATCATTGGGTAATAAATCCAGTGTTTACAAGGTATTTAATCGAGAAGAAATACACCAGCTCAGCTTTTAAATAAGCCAACAGTAATCTAGTAAAATCTGTCTAGAAGTCTGAGAAAGAAGAAAGCTATTTTTAATAATTAATTATAAAAGTCTTGTATGTTCTTAACCTGAGGGCAAACAAATTATTTCAGTGTATTACTACACTACGATGTGCAGTCTGAACCGTACCTACTTATTTAGTGGTGACTTCACAGCTGAGTTTTTAGTGCAGTCGAGATACCTGATGTATGTTGCTCCTCTGGTGGTTTTTACCTGGTTTTGAATTGAGAAATTCCTTCCCCTTAACAACAACAACAACAACAACAAAAAGCAGCCTGCTTTCCAAATAGTATTTTTGATTATTTTTCCTGAGTCCGATGAGAAGACAGTTTCTAGGAGAAGACTCAATTCTTTCTCAAGCGTTGCGTTGTATGCCCGTTTGCAATATTTCGTTACTGAGGATGTTTCTTCCGCCGTGTTTTCCCAAAGCAGCCTGTCTCTCAGCGGGGCTGGGTCCAAGAGACAGTTCAACACCGAGCGGCTCTCTGCGTTTTGTGAACGTGTCGGTGCTGGAAGTTCAAGCTTTAGATGGGTGTACGTGTGTGCGCACAAACGCAGCGGTACACAGGCGTGTAAACTTAATCCTTTCTGCTTTTGCCCTCAGGATGGGGATAAAATTAACATTTTCGGTGTTCTCTTCCCCCGTCTGGTTTCTTGCCGTTACAGTTTCTGAAAGCGGGAGCTCGGTGGGTTTGGGTGAAACTTAAGTGAGGTTTTTTAATAATAGGTGGAGAGATGAACTGGTGTGCTTAGTTACACACTGTAGGAGCAGACGAGGTACTAACACGATATCAGGAGGGAAATCCTCCCACGGATAGAGGTGGCTTGGTGAAAAATAAAATGGATTATTAGTTTTTCAGAGTGTGGTGTCAAGAATCACTTATTCTGTCGAAGGCAAATCTTACTTGGCGATCCATACCAATACTAAACACCAACATACTCTTTGTTTTCCGAGGACTTTGTGACAGTAATTTATAAAATTACTGAGCAAAGTCATCAGCGCCGCTTTAAAGATGGTAAAAATCGAATGGGTGACACAGCAGGGGGTCTCCAAAAATACTTTGAAATTTAATTACGAAATCCGCAGTTCTGCAAATTCCCGAACCCAGGCTGTCTGCTCCAAAATCCTCACTCTTCTCCATTGCAAAATCAGCATCAGAATGTATTGGATAATGACACTACAAAAATAGCGTTTCTGTACAGCTGATATGTTGAATAAAAAAATAATTTCTTTCTTCGTTAAATCGAACCTTTCCCAGTCGCGATCTGCACTGCGGGGCGGTGAAGCGCAGCCCAGCAGCACCACCTTATGGGCATTTTCTTGGGAGGCTGCAGCTTTCATTAGCTCTCTTGGTTTTGTCACCTGATTTGTTTCTCTAAAATATACATACATATGTGTGTATAAATACACCGCCGTGCCTTTTGAAATCTGTCGCTTGTAGAAAGTGTAACTCCTTCTTTTTTTATTGGTCTTTCAGGCATCTGATGCCAGCTCTGAAAAACTGTTCAACGCTGTTACAAATAAAGGTAAGGCTGCAATTCACATCACAAACGTGGGGTTTTTTCCCCACACGTTTCTTTTCATGGCAATTTCAATGGGAGATGAAATGCAACTCGTCTCGCAGAAATGTCGCAATCAGCTTGTTAGTGCTCTTTATGTTTCTCTTGGTTTCAGACGTGTTCTGTATGCTTGGTAATTGCTTTGCTTAATATAAAATATAGGCTTTAAATAATGCATTGCCTGCCAGGTCAGAATTAATTTAAATAACAATATTAGGGAATAGTTTATTTTACAAATGGCTTTAATTTAAGCTCATTTAAATAACTGTAAGAGTTTTCAAAATGTTTTAACTTGATTGTTACTCATCAGCTACATGATAGACGTGGAATTATGAATAGCCAATTTGCACTGCTGACAGTAATAACCAGCCAACGTTTAGTATTCACAGGATAATAGCCATAAACCATGGCTTACTGTGCTGTGTGCTTTCTGTGGAGTTAATAAATGATATAGAGGGCCACATTTAAATATTCAGTATCTCATTAATTTCTTCCAAACAGCAATCCAAAGAGAGAGAGGCTAATGATATAACAGTACATTAAGGGAAAACTTACCCTAAATCAGCGCCAGCGAGCTGCTGTGCAGAGCTCGTCCTGCGGCAGCGTTATTAGAAAGACTGTAGGCTTTGGGGATTTTTTTATTTTTAATTCTTGTTTTTGGTTTGGATTGTGTTTTTTGCAAGGAAGGTCTGGGGAGCAGCTCCAGGCACGAGTTGCGCTGACAAGTACAATTCAAAGCCTTTGAAATGCGTCTGGTTTTTGCCCTGCTGCCCGACTTCTTAATGGCGGCATGTGATAACTGCTTAGTAAGAGGGTGTGCTTCCAGCTGGAAACCCACAGTATTTTCAATTATGGCTTTCAGAACGTTTGAGTCTGTCTGCATTAGAAGAGACAGATGTGATGAGTTTGAAATTTAGGTCTTTTTTGTTGACCAGGTGTGGATTTGCTCAGGATTCGCCCTGTGTGCTTCTTACCGGGTTTGGGTTTGTTATGCCAGTGCGTCACTCTGGTATTCTTCCGTGTCTTTTAAATCCACAAAGCTGTAGTGGTTTAACTGGGGACAGTAAGCGACCCCGTTGCGTTTGGGATTCCCATGCTGATGTGCCATTGCTTCTGAAGTCTTTTGCTGCATGTCGAATTACACCTGTATTTAATTGCCTTACGGATCCATATTCCTGTTTTTCACGTGTGAGCATCCTTTGGAGGTGCAGTCTGCATTATTTCCGTGGTCTAACTGCGTTATCTCACTTGGCGAGCTTATCTATCCTTGCTCGTTAATTGCGTTTACAGGTTCCCCTCGGCCTCTCCGGAGGAGGAGAATAGGTGGCACACACAAGTAGAAAGGAAAAGTTGCGTGTTCCATGTTTGGAGTGACCCAAGACCCCCAGCTACATGGGACCGCAGCTTTATTTTGCTAAGTTGCTGTAAAAAGCTTTGGCATTGGAACAGCCCTTTGCTGGGGCTGGGCCAGGGCGGAGGAGAAGCGGGTGGTGAATCCACATTCCTGGCGGAGCCCTGTAACCAGGGCAGGGGCTCTGCTCCCGGGAGGTGGTGAATGAAGAGGTAGGCCCCTCTTCCTCCTCCTTTCCTTTTCTGGTTTGGTTTGTTGTTTTTTTTTTTTTGAACCAAGCACATTTCCCACATTCTTATTTTTGTTTACTTACCGAGCTTTGGTGCTGAATGCCCCTGCGTGACAGGGAGCCTTTTCTTCTGAGGTACTTTTCTTTGGTGATTTAGTTCCCTTGGAAGGATTAGGGTTTCTTTGTGTAGCCTAAAATCAACATGGGCTTTTGGAAGCTTTGCTTGGGAAACCGTACACAAATAAGCTTTTTAGTTGATGGTAGATTATTTCTTTGCCCCTTATTTCCATCAAAATGGTGTCTTTCTTTTCTCCTCCCCAGTTTCCCCTTAAAGCCATATGCTAATTCCTGTTGGTAACAGGAATGACAAGGGAAGAATCAATGCAAATCCAGGTGCGGCCAAACTAGGCTGACTGGTATTTTCTTTTTTGGTTTGTGGGTTTTGTTTTTTTTTTTTTTCCACTATGAGACAGAGATTAGGGCGAAGGAAGGCGAAAAAAGCATGGGGGACAGTTTTGTTAAAGGGATTAGCGTTCAAACTGCTAAATATCAGGAAAAGAGCCTCCAAGAAGATGCCCTGTGTGGAGGTAATGTCAGTAATTGCTTGCAGCCAGGTGCAGGGGCTCTCTGCTGCTGGCGGTGCTTGCGAGGCTGTTGCCTTCTCCAAGCGCCTGCCCTGGGGACGCCTGACGCCTGCCCGGGCGCTGTCAGTTTGATATATATTGCAAGTTCAAGTTCGCTCTCTGCAATTCAGTTCTGTTTGCTTCCAAGCCAGTTCTTCCCCCCCTGTGTTGTCCACGGCTGCTTTTGCCAAAAGCAATAAAAGTCACTCATAAGAAAGGTCAGATTTGCATTGGGTAAATTATGATGAAACCTTCAAAGCTGCTGGCTGCTGGACCAGGCTGGGAGGGCTCGGCAGACTGACAAGCGTACGTCCCTCCGCGTCCACAGCCGTTCCTCTTCCTGTGTCCTGTAGATACCTGCGTCTCACACGTACTTTTTTATTTTCTTGCTGCTTTTATTTTGCAGAATTTTTTTGTAGCTGAGGTAGCAGAAATTACAGAAGTAACGTATTTACAAAGCAGGTAGAAATACTGAGGCATTTTAGGTCTTGTATATACATTTTGCTCCCTTTCTGTTGTTTACTTGTGGACTTCGAGGCTGATGATGAGGTCAAGTTTCAGGTGTGACGGATTAGTATGGATGTGTAATGTGGAACAGTCCCTTTCTCAGAAACACTAATAATTAAAAAAAATCTAGAGCAAAGTGAAATCCTCCCCCAAACCTTCCTTGAAGAGGTGGTAAAACCCCTTGAGAAGTCGCTCCGCTTCCACTTAGGAATTACCTGTCCTTGGAGCTGAACGGGAAGGTGCAACCCTTAATCTAGAAGGGTCCGGTGAGTTTTGGGGGGGCGAGCCCGTGGGTGTTAGGACCCCTCAGGGCTGGGATACGTGTCATAGCTGAGCGATGCCGCGTAGGGACAGGGCTCTGGAGTTCCCGTGTCTGCTCTGTGCTGCCACCCCTCCTGGAAGTCCCTAGCCCTGCGACCGTCTGCAGCAGGGCTGGGAATTTGGGAGGGACGTGACTTGGTCTCCAGGGCAGGAATTGCTGTAGCTGCTGCAGAAATGAGTTGTCCCTGGTCATGAATCAAGAGCCCTGTGCTCTATTGCTCGAGCAGGAACACTTTACCTTGCAACGCTTAAAATTATCTAGGGAAATGATCCCCTTGGAGATCCAGGTGGCTGTGTTGGGAGCACCTAAACGCTCCCAAGGGTCTGGGCCCTTAATAATGCTTGAAAAAGGAGCCGTTGCCGTCTAAATAAATGAGTTGAGCAAGGGATGGCAGAGGAGTGCATCACCCGCCTGCAGCTCCCAGTCTGCGCCCTCCTCCCTGCAGGCTGGGGCTCTCAGTTTGGGATTGCTGGTTACAGTCTTTGAAGGTACACAGCTTTCCTTACCCTCTGAGACCGTCAACCGCAGCACCATTAATCCCGGCCAAAGTACGAGTTTTGTTCATGATTTTCGTAACAGGATTTTCCAGCATAATTAAATTCCATTATCTCTTAATAATTTAAATAGACACATCTGAAGCTGTAGAGCAGGCAGCTCCTACTACTGCTGCGTATTTCATTTATGTTAACTCCCTCCCACGTACCCTTGGAAAACAGCTTTTCCTGGAGGGAGAGATGAGTCCCAAAGTGATGAAGTTTTCATTTGTGCTGTATATTGAAGTTCGCCTTTGATCAGAAACACAATTGGGCTGTTACAGCTTTTTATGTTCAAGTTGTTTACAGGATGTTCATGTAAACTTTATGAATCCTTCTGCTTCCTGGCACCACCAGCTGTCAGGGAAATATTTATACTCTCAGCTGGAGGTAGATCAAGGCGTCTGGGTTAGTCGTCCTCACTGGTGGCTGAAATACCCGTCAGATCAAGCTCTGGCTTTTTAGGTGGTTCTACAGCCATATCCATCCCTGGGAAAACAGACGTATTGTTGTCTGTCTGGTGAATCATTTCTGGAGGATCCTCCACCACATCTGTTTCTGTAAACAAGTAGGGAGCTAATGTTGGCAAACGCTTCTCTGCTGATCCCATTCACAGGAGATCCTCGGCTGTAGAGAAGCGCTCTTGCTCTCCAAGTAAACCATCCTCACAGCAGCTCGTGTTGAATATAAGTGGATCTGTTACTACATAGATGGCCCACGTGCAGTATTAGCGTGGTCAGAATGCCCGAGAACTGGCTGCTGCTGCTGCTTCCCCGCTGTCCGAGGGTCTGTAGGAATCTACCGAACATCCTCGCTCACTGTGTGTATGTTCTCAGTGTTGCTTTCCATTTTTGGCAGGGCAGCTGCCTGCATCTCTTGGTCCTTCATGCTACCTATCTCTTTGCTCCTCACTGAAATGCTTCTTCCTAGCTTGCTGTTGGGGCTCCAGAGCAATCCCAGTGCTGCAGGAAACCCACCCGTTGGCCAGCAAGCCTCAGGAACTGCTGAATCATACAAGCAGTTCAGCAGATTTCTTTTTTTTTGTGGTTGTTACCATGACTGACCCTCCCAAAGCGATACCCTGATGGTGGTGTCTCCTTGCCTTTCCTGTGGAGACTTCTCTGGTGGCTTTGGATCACTTAGTTTGCCAGTGTTTTGTGGGTTTAAATGGTTTTTCAGTATTTTCCATGTGAAAGCTCAGCGTCTCATTAGTGAAGGACTGAGCACTGGAAAAAGCTTCCTGGTTTGAGGACCCCAGGTTACCTGCAAGTTAGATTAGAAGAACTGGTGTGTTGCTTCACTTGAACTTCCGAGTCAGGCAGACAAAAAAGTCAGTATTTGTCTTGAGATGGTCCTTTGTTCTGGTACACAAAAGAGCAAGGCAGTTATTTCTGCACTGTGAAGGCTTTATCTGAGCAAGGAATTTGTTCCATAATTTCCCCTTATGAATGCATCTCCTGAGCACAAACCACTCCTCTCCATCCGTACGCTTTCCATCCCCTCTCCTTCTTTATGTGCTGGAGGTTTTTTGGCTGGGACGCAGCGGTTGGGCGGGGTTGCCAGTGCTGGGAGATACCGTAGCTGCTCTGTGGCTGCAGGAGAAGGTCTCTGGATAATGTGATGTACTCAGAGGGACAGGTGAAAGTCAAAGGTAGCCTCTTCCAAAACCTTTCAGATTGATTCTTAAATCCTAAAATTTATGATCTTATAAAACAGGAGGCTTCTAAGGCTTCACTGATGATTTTTAAGTTAGGAATTCAAAAAACCTGTAAAACCAGCCAGCATGGTACAAGCAGTTGTGGGCACTGGCTTTTCTTGACCAAAGTAGTGAAGGGAGACAATTGAAAATGTTGTTCTGGGCATTGTTGCCTGTTTGGACTGCTATCAAGTACCCTTTGGTGTCAGTTGGTGATCGTTATTTCCCTCAGAGTTGATTTAAGGCTGTTGATTTTAGCAAAGTCAAACTATTCTAGTCTCAGTGAGCAAAAACCAGCAATATTTACTAATACACGATTCTATCCATTCTGGAGAGAATTGTTTTAGAGATTAAACTGTATTTGATTTTCTTAAAAAAGACTTATCGGTGTTGGGCTGCAAGATAACAGATCGTGATAATTGGTTCAAAATAAGGTAGAAAAATTCTTGGGGTAGGAGTATTTTGGTGACAGAGATCCTGACTTGACATACCTGCAGTTAGTGGAGACCGCGCTGGAATCTGGTGTGAGATTTCCTAACGGGAGCATCCTGCAGACCTCTGTATCTGGCCTGCTGTTAGTCTCTCCCTTGTAATAAAATGTTGTTTTCACTGAAAATGTATGTTTATTTAACTAGGTCTCTTTTTGCTTCACAATCTGGATTCCATTCAGTCAGTTACCACTCCAATTAACTAACAATTATTTAACATTAACAGTAATTACAGACGCCAGTTAAGCGCCTACAGATGTCAACTGTTAGCTTTGTACCTAATCACTCAATGAAATGGAGAAAGTTCAACAAACATCAATTAGCCAAGCAATTAGTATGAGGTAGGAAAGAGCATGTTATCATGTGTGAGCTGATTCAATTTACTTTATTTTGTCAGTAAAACACACACACAGAGACAAGCAGCAATAAGTTGCTGAGATTAGATAAAGCTGTATTGTTTTGCTGTTCATACAAGGTTTTCCCCCTCCTCTTCTTTCCCTTACATAACATAAATGTCTTTGCCAGGCATTCGTTATCTTATCAAATACATTTCATTTCAATTGGAAAAGCACAGCAATGTCATTTTCAGCAGAGGCGAAGACCGTTTACCCCAGCAGAACTGTCACCTTAGCAAAGCAGCTCCTGCGAGCAGGTTTAACCCGCGAGTTAAACCGAGGACCACGTAAACCCCACTGTTCTAGATAACGCCAAACAACGTGAATCGGTTCCTTCATGTGACTTACCCATGCATTTGAAGTGGATTCTGAGTTGACTTGGGCTCTGCAGCACCTTGGTTGGGTTGTAAGGGGACAAAGGGGCTTCCTCAAAGGGTGCGTCAGCACGGCCTGAGCTGTCCCAGCTCAAGGGTGGGAGCAACCTGCACAGGGTGTTTCCGTTGCATGCGGTTGTCTGAAGAGGAGAAACTGCCGCTGTCGTGGGGAGAAAACTGTGCCTCCAGCAGCACCGTGTAACCATGTATTGTGTGCCTGTGTGGCTTGAAAGAAAAAAAAAAGAGTAGGAATGGGCCATAAATTCACTTTACCTTCAGGAAGAAAGGGCTGATTTCTAGCCACCATCCAAGGTATATTGCAAGCCTCTCTTTTTAAGATCTTTTGAAGCCTGTAGACCTGTGCAGAAAATGCTCGGTATGCAGCGTACGGCGTACGCAGGGTGCCCAGCCTTCCCAAGTACCCAGCTGTGCCCCTAACCCACCGGTTCACCCCCCTAGTCCCTTTTGCTATAGGATCTAATGTCTTCTCACTTGGCACAATTTAACACCTCTTGCTCAGGCTGTATTACATCCAGCTACTGTTAATTTAAAAAAAAATGCACTCCAAAGTATCTCACATCCCACGGTGATCAGTTCTGATGCTCTGGATGTCAGTAGGAGTTTCACAGGGACGTATATATGAATTGGGGGTGGGTGGGGTGGTGTTTTTATAAAGTCTTCATAGCTGCTTAAAAACTATAGCAAAGAGGCTTTTTCCTTCCAGTTCTCAACTGTCCCCCAAACAAGAATGCCTTTTGTATTCACCACTGTGCTGACATATTTTAAACGTTTCTCCACATTAAATGATCCCACAAAGTAAGATATTATTTTATCGTGCAGTCTGCCCACAAAAGTCCATGAAGTTATTTGAATTAGTCATTGTTTTCCAAAGCGCAGGAATAGGAGTGGAGGACCACAGGCAGATCTCGCCATTGCTTTCCAAAGTCTCAGCTTTTGTTTTTTTCGAGAAAAAAAGTCTGAACATATAAAGGAGCCCTTCAGTGTGTGACTTGAGCGCAATAATATTTGTCTGAGTAGGCAGAAAAACTGAAATCGAGCTTCCGAGTGAGAGCTGCTTCATTCACTCTGGTGGCAAAGACGCCTTTGCGAAAGATGATACTATAACTGGTGAATTTTTGACTTGCTCACGGCTCAGCACAGCTTATCCAAAAGAAAAGACAGGGCTTTGTCACAAAGCGATGCTGCCGTTTCTCAAGATACGGAGAGGGTTGTAAGAGGGCAGTTTCAGTCTCACTGGGCAGAATAACCAGACCCTAATAACCTGTGCTCCTTCAGGCTTCGGTTCAGTAATGTGCCTCATCGCTTGACTGACTTTAAACACTTGTTAACACCGAGCATTTACTTACGAGCTTTCCTGGATGAGGGCCACAGGAGTAAATCCCGCAACACCCTTGAGACTTTGGGCCACCCAGGCGCCACTGATCTTTTCTCTTTTTTCTGTCCCTAGTGCACCTCTGTGACTGGAGGGGGCTGGGGGCAGGTCTCAAGCCCATTTCGCTGGTCCCTGTCCCCAGCAGGTCCTGCTCTCTTCCCCAACTTTGCTGTTGCCCTGGCTTTGGATGGGCTCTGAGCTGAGCGGTTTCTCTCCAGAAATCCAAACACAGCAAGAAAAGGGGAATGATTTTGCAGCTGAGTTGCCCAAGTGAAAGGTGCGGTGCAGGGGAGGGGGCAGAGAGGCTGCCAGCCCCTGCACGGTTTCATCCTGCCGTCACAACTTGCCCTGGTATTGTTCAGTGCGTGCAGTTATCTAGTGCAGCATAAGCTATTTTCGAAGCCAGATGTGACTAGTACCGCTGCCACGAGCGTGCTGAGGAATGCTTCAAGGAGCGAGCGTGTGTCCGAAAGGGCTGTTGCACAGCATTCCGCAAGCCGTTTAAAAAGGCCAGTGTAAATGTATGCTTTAAAAGTGACAAACAGAAGAGCAGATAAACTCATTTAAGTGCCTTTTAGAGCAGTTAGCGATCTTGACTTACATATGGTGGGAGAGTAAGGCAGGAGCTGGGGGTGGGGTTCCTTCTGTACTTATCCAAAAAATATTGTTCTAAAAAAATTTTGAGCTGAAGAGCTAGACTCACAAAAGGATGTTCAAAGTGGGGCCAGGGGAGAATTTCCAAGTCCAAGTGCACAAGACTCAACCTGCACCTGACTGCGAGAGCCTGCGTTCACTGCAGCAGGCTTTCCACCAGCACTGGAAATCGTGGCCTAAGACACACTCACAGCTTCTCCTGACCTCCGCAGGGCCAGCTGGCTTATTCCCATCTCCTGTTCACAGCCAGAGGAGCTCCCCAAACCCCATGCTACCCCCTTCACCTTTAGCTGTCTACAAGTCGGGCAGCCTTTGGACCATGGGCCAAACCGCCTTCTTCCTCAGCCCTCTCTGGGAACCTTATCACTGGGTTCACATCGTGCTCTGTGGTTCCTTTACGGGTTTCTTGCTTTATGAATTCAAGAGACGAGGTGGGTCTGGAGAACTTGGGCTGCCTGGGTCAGCACTTGGCCCGTGGTGAGGGAGGCAGGGAGGAACCCGCGGCTTTGCTGCTGCGTGTGTTTTACGGGATGAGAGGAGTGGGAGAGGGATGAGGTGTAGCACTTCTGAGCTCCCGCAGCAATTTGGTATCATTTCCAAGTAGTTCAAGTTAGTGGGCACTGTTGAAAATTGGAGGCAAAGGAATTTGAGTGGCTTGTAATAGAAAACAGCTGCTGCAGAGCAAGCCGTGTCCATAGAAAAAACAGCTCCATGAAAAGCGGGCTGCCAAGTAATATAGCCACAAATTAATACTTAGTTCATTTACTAGGTTGTTAGTCCCATAAGTGCTTAAACTTCATTTGTTAAAAGAAACAGCATTATAAAAATCAAAAGCAGATGAGCGAAAGCCCCGGTTTTACTTTTGCTCGCTGGTTTTTATTGTTCCTGGTTGTACAACTGTAGCCTCTGCAGCTCCCAGCAGGTGTGATTGCTGTGTGGGTACAGCAGATCCTGCTGCAACAACAGCACCGTTTTGTTCTGTCCTAAGATAGTAATTGTTCTTTTTTTTCTTTTTTCCTTGCTTATGTTGCTGAGATAAAGGGTTATGAAAATCTAACTTGGGCAGTTTTTCAGTGCTGGGCAGGACCTGCTGTTTCTGAGGAGGGGCGAGAAGCTGTGCCGGGAGCACGGCCCTTCTGTAAATCTCCACCTCAAGCGTAGGTCTGCTTCGAAACTTGAAATCACAGCTCTCCTTGGCACCTTGGGGCAGTGCAGAGAGAGTGTTGTCATTAAGGGGATTGCTCTCCTCAAAAAACTCAGGTGATTCTCAGTTTTTTGGTCATGGGGGCAATGAGATGCTTCAAGCTTTAGTAGATGGAAAGTCTGATAAGGATGCTGAGTTTCTGATACTTCTGAGGGAGAACTGCTTGAATCTTTCCTCTTGCATCTGACTGCATCTAGATGAGTTACTGAAGCTGTTCTGTAGGTACCCCTGACACTTTTCCTGAGGTCCAGACAGGTCTTATTTAGTTGACTGGGACAAATGGGATGAGCTCATGGGCTTTCACCTCACCCCTTCAGGGAAGACAGAGGAATGATCTTGGTCTTTGTTTTGGTCTTAAATGATTGCTGGAAGTTCAGTCTTGTGTTTCTAACTCACAATCGAGTGGGTGTGGATTTGAAGATGAGGATTGTTGCTGTATGAATAAACAGCCTCCAGTGTCTGGGATCTGGAAAAGAGTTACCGTGTGGATGGAAAACGGGAAAGCTGTCAGCGTTTTGGAAAGAGCAGCGTGGAAGGGTAGTGCTGACCAGGTTCTCTGAGCACGTACATCCAGCAGGGATGAGACTATGCACGGGAACAGTACCAGCACTCATAAAAACACTGTATGTATCCTCTTCTGCCATACCAGAAGAAATCTCATGATTACGTCAGACACGTTTAAAGCAGACCACTCTGGGCAGAGTTGTTTCGAAGGACATGGCTCTTGAGTAACTGGCTCATTATAATCCAGTTCATATTTGAACAGTCACGTCTGATTGCAAGCTGGGTTGAACAACCCTTGGAGTACACAGGCAATTGCCTGTAAGCATCCAGAGCGATTAACTCGTGCTGGTCCCGGTCATGTAACTGTGCCTTGTGGTGCTGCTCGTGGTGCTGCTCTCTGTGCATCAAGAGAGATGTCGTAAGCCATCTGAGGCCAGGCCCCCTGCCACTGCCGTGAATAAACAGCTCCCTCTTGACTGTGCTTGGTTCATCATCGTTTGGTAAAAAGCTTGTACTCGAGCATTTATAAGGTTAAGCAAAACCAAATGGTTCTATGGGTTACATTAGAAAACTCTCCTTTGTTTTTGTGTTGCAAAGGTCACTTTGCTTGTCTTACAGCTTTTCTCCGTGCTATGGTCGGTTTTCCTTCTTGAAAATTGGCTGTTCCTGCTTTCGTGTTTTCCCCATGGTGTTTCTAGATACATCATGCCCAAATTAGCAAGAGTGCTCATCTCTGCTGAATGTGGTGGAGTTACTTGTTCTTATCTTACAGAGCGTTTTCCTATATGTCTGTCTACATAAATACTTTACCAAAAATAAGGTGTCTTCTTACGGTGGCCCTCTTTAAAAGGTCGTGGCCGAATGCTATCAGGCCATCAGGTGCTGTGTGCGTTTCCTGTGATGCGGACAGGATGTGATGTATAGTTTGTGGAGATACAACCCCAATTCAATCAGTCAGACAAGTCTGAACCACTTCCCACAGTGTGTGTGGTGATGACCAGCACGATTGTTTCTGAAGGTTGCTTCGGCAGAGCCCAGTCCTGCGAGGTGCTAGATGTGTTTGTGGGCATCGTGGGTGTGCGTCCGACTTACTGGAACAGTGGGGAAACTGGAGAAAGCAGGAGAGAGGACTTGTGCCCTACCCTGCTCCTCTTCAGGTCGCTGAGGCGTCATGCCAGCCTTTCTCTTTCGGTGATGGCTCTCAAAAATACCCATCTGCTTCCATATCTGCACCCTGTATCTATATGCTGACTCTCATTGTTAAATTCTAGGTCTTCGGACCGTCTTTTGTCCTGTTTGCAGAGCCCCTCACACTGTGCAAACCAGGCCCGTGGCCAGGGCTCGTGGGAATTGCTGTAATGCAATTAAGTGTTGATAATAATCATCTGGCAAGCTTTTACACTTGTCTGGAAATGGCTGGGTGATACGTGCACATGGGACAAGTCTGTACATCTTTCAAATTAATAAAAAATTAAGTTTGTTGGCAATCCAGCCTGCAGTAAATTAACACCTTGCTTAAACAGTTAGCTGACAGCTTGAAGTGGGGGGCGGCATTTTAATACTTAAGCTGGTTTTCTCTGTCTTTACGTGCCCTGTCCAGCATCTCATCTTCAAATAACCTAATTGCTATCCAGCCTTTCAACAGCACATCATCTTAGCACCTTGCTGCCAAGACAGTTACTCACCTAAAGGCCTCATTATGTTTTGCCAGTGTATCGGGGGCCAAAAATAGCTTGACAATAACTGCTCGATACCCAGGTCTCTAAATGACAAACAAATAATTGGGTGAAGCAAACCCTAAGCACAGTGCAGCTGACACAGACCCCTGTGCGCAGAGCCCGTAACGGTAACAGCCGCCGCTCTGCCTGGTTCATGTCAGAGCAGAT
Source organism: Bucorvus abyssinicus (assembly GCA_009769605.1). Classification (NCBI taxonomy): domain Eukaryota; kingdom Metazoa; phylum Chordata; class Aves; order Bucerotiformes; family Bucorvidae; genus Bucorvus; species Bucorvus abyssinicus. The sequence goes on from CM020050.1 coordinate 6,203,119, forward strand.
CTTTAAGCAGCAGCTAGTGCTGAGACGTGTGGGTGACAGCTTGGGGAGTAGTGTGCTGGTTACTGCAGCCAGTAAGGAGGGTCTCTGCGGCAGTCTGGGACAAGTCGCTGTCATTTTCCTGCAGGTGAATGGCTGACACCTTGGAACAAAGGCTTAACAATAGCGTTAAAAAGTAAAAGTTAAAAAAAATCACACACAAGCCGTCATCTTGAGAGGGCTTATGTGTGGGCCAGAAACTTGCCTTTTTAATCTGATATGATAATTAATTTAAAGTGGATTGCTACGAGTGGCTGTGCATACTTAAAAATTAGATTAGCCAGTAAATTGTCTCTAATGATGGTTTTTATTGCTCTGGTAGTTTACACAAAAGCAATGAACCTGCCTTTCTTTGGAGTGTATTAATGCATCCTGAGAAGGCAGCAACGGCCAGTGTCAGGGCTCCCCGAAAGGAACATTTCCCCGGTAAGGCAGCTGCCTCTGTGGTCATCGTCCTTCAGCCCAACGGCTCTCCCACTGGGTCCGCAGGCAGCCAGCATACCCTGGCAGCGAGCTGCCGGCGTGGGGACCCGGTCCCCCGTCCTCGCGGGTGGGACGCGGGTGCCACGGTGCGTTGGGTGCTGCCCTTCCCGGCGCGGCATCTGCAGCACAGACCCGGAATTGCTCTGCTGATCATCTCAGCAAACCCCAAATTTTCAGAGGGTTCCTCGGGTTAGCGCTCCCTGTGTTCTTTGTGGCATAATCCTATGGGACTTCGCGTATGTGACAAAATTAAGACGTGAGTGACTTGAAATTTCTTGCAATTGTTCCTTTTCATAACACAAATGTTACCTTTTCTGTGGATGCGAGTAGCAAATTGGGGTTTTCAGCCACATCAGTGGTTCAAAAAGATGCAAATTCTGGCAAAGAATCTATAGCATTTTTCTGCAACGCTTTATGATTCTGCTGCTGCGAGCCGTTAAAACTAGGAGTGGCCAAAAAAATTTCAGGCAGTTAAGGAGACTTCAAAGCTTCAAAAAGATCGGCCTAATTTGTAGGTAAAAGTTTGCTTTCATAATTAATATGTCTGTGTTGTTTATTATGGTAAATATATATGGATAAAGTAATTAGCACATGCAACCAAATGCCGGAGGCAAAGAATATGATTCTGGCTTTGAGCTGATTCTTCAGGAGATGCTAAACAGCTTTAGCAGTTTTCTTTGGAATGTTTAGGTTTCGTTGGCTTTCCTTTGGTTAACTGTGGAACACAAGCACTGCTTAAAATCCAGAGTTTATCACTGGGCGTTCGTTTTCTCTCTGCAACTTAAACTTTGTCCTTTGTAGAGAGAGGGAATACATTCTGTTGGGCTGTGTTTTGGATATACAAAAAGCACGCAGGTAGCTTGCTCTGACAGGCAGAAGGTAAATGGTTTCCCTAGATCTCAGGCAGGGTAGACTCTTTTTTTTTAAGGAAAGAAGTTGCTCATACTCTATTTACCTTTTCCCCTGAGGAGTAAACGTGAGGTGTAGGCATCGCATACTTTTTGAGGTGGTGTTTTTGAGTTTTTTATTCACTGCAGCAACACGTAGCCCAGAAGCGAGTTTCCCGAAGGCGGTTTGGCAGTGCAACGTGCCGAACCTTGCCTTGTCAACAGGAACATTCCTGTGATTTTATTCAATAACAAGCATGTGCAAAATGGGAGCTTCGCAGAGTAATAATTCATGTGGTGTTGTGAAGATTAGGAACAAACAACAGCAGTGTCTGAGCCGCTTATATCTAAGCGTAACACTTTAAAGCCAGAAGGAACATGAGAGAGCAGCTCGGGAAATGCAGTATATTGTACGTGTGAACTGGAGCGGGTGAAAAGTAATATCTCTGAACAGAATGAGTCCTGTTCTAACTCAAACCAGGGCAAGAGTCTGCAAAAGCGAGTTTGTTTGAGACTCCCGCCGCCTTTTGATGCAAAAGACGTTGGTAAGAGAAACGGACTAACTAGCGACCAAGGTACTTGGAAGTATTCGAAGAGCAATGGAGAGAAATAATCGCTGTCAAATTACAGAGAAAACGCCCCAACCCTTGACCAAGTGTTCCTTGAGTTAGGGGTTTGGGGAGGGTATTTTGGCCCCTGGACTACCAAGGGAACACTGTTTAATGCAGCTTGTGTCGTTTGTCAGTATGAACCTGCCCAGCTTGAAGTAGCACCAGCCCTCTCAAGGATAGGATAGTGCGGATACTGTGGGTTTGGTGCAGTGACTGGACTCCACTTAAAAATGTTCTTAACTGGTTTAAAAATCTTAATCGATAAAGTCAAGTGCACGTGGGCTTGTGTGTCCGTGCTGCCTCTCTCACCGATTTAATGTTCTTCAAATCCTTTTCTAATCACTGCTGTACAGTGATCGTGGCTGCTGCTAGTCCCTTTGAGAAAACGGAAGGAGGGCAGTTGGTCTGGGTGCAACACGGGCAGAAAAGTTGATAGTTTGGCATGAAAGTGTGTTTTCAGCTTCACTCTGGTATTTCAAGCAACGCGACTGAAATCAGCTTGTGTGGCTTTGTGGAGGTGTGCTCCAAGTTAAGTCCTGTGGTAAAATCTCAGATCCCTTTTTCTCATGCATGTAAAGAGCCGTAGGGTCAGGCATCCCTTGAACAGCGGTGGTTAGTTTTCGGGACAAAAGGGTTTGGAGTTATGCGATGTTAAAATCATGGTACTGAAAAGGTAAACCAAAGTTACTCAGCCTCCGTGATTTTTCCTACGCGTTTGCAGGAATGCTGTTTCAAGTACATATATCTATGTATGTTTTTAATAATACTCCGTCGTTCGACGTGGTGTCTTGCCAAAAATGAAATCATTAATGAACTCCACAGGGTGTTTATGCAGATCCAAAGCTGCTCATTACGTCTATTTTTAAGTACATTGCTGCGGTGATGGCGAGGGGAATTTGTTGAAACCTGTAGCGTAAAACTTGTAATTTTGTTTGCTAACACTTGCAAAAGATTGCAAATGCGATCCGAGGCCCTTTGAAGTCAAGGGCAGTAAAGGAGTCATTAGTGTAGGAATTAGTACATGTTTTTCTAATATAATGCTCTTACATGATGCTCTGGGAAAAGCTCCCCCTCCCTCCCTTCCCACCTCCTCCCGCGGGGGGAACGCACACAGCAGTGACGGTACGTGAGGGTTTCTGTCCAGAGCGTGGCTTTTCCAGAGCTGAAAACTTGGCCTCTTGAGTGTCCGTGCAGTCTGAATGTCCACGAAGTCTCTCACTGTGTAATTGTAAAAGAAGAAGCCTAAAAAAGGCTCCTTATTCTTAGAGCCAGTTTTCTGAGCAACTACTTCTGTGCATGAGAGGTGCGTTTTGAAAAATGCCCATCCATGTCGGCTTGCTGGGTGTTCCCCAGAAAAGGAGTTTTGAGAAGCCTCAGGTGTCCTTGTCTGCGAGGCGAGGTGCACGGTGGCGTTACGGATTTGCAGCATCTCTTCCTAAAGCGGTTGAAACAAAGGGTCATCAGAGCCAAATAAGTGCAGGTTTTCATACAACAAGGTGGGAAGAGCCTCTTGCTGCAGCAGGGCACAGATGTGAAAAAATAACATTACACGCGTCTGCAGAAGCGAGAGGGGGTTTCAGTTTGCTGCTGGTGTTCGGTTCTCTGCAGGTATTTGATGGGTTTTGCTGAGACATGCTCCCGATTGTAAAATGGTTCTGGAGCTGACAGGTTTAGCTCAAGGCAAATTCTTTTCATTAAAAAAGGATTTAACTAATTAGACCCGACTGTCAAGTGACAGGTTAATTGATAAGGGAAGTGGGCCCAGTAACCCAGAGGTGAGATTATATTCCAACTTTAAATCTTTATAGTCTCTGATAAAACTGAGTCTTCCCCTGGAATGTCAGAAAAATCACACTGGCTTTTTTACAAGGCAGAGTGCCTGAAAAGATTTGCCAAAAGAGCTTCAAGGTAAGGTCGGATCTGGTAAATATATTCCGAGGTAAGGCTCACTGAAGGTGGTTCGGTGGAAGCTTTGCACACTTCCACACTGGGGCTCACGTATGGTTCGGTTGGGGCTGACGGGTAGTTTATGCGTAACTTTTTAAATTAACTGAAATACTGCATCTTCTTTTAACTGTTGAAATAAGTAATCACTTGGTCCAATAAATATTAGTTCTGGAAGCACTCTTTTCTAATAATTCGGCTTTTAAAATGGAAATGAGCTTGGAAGTGTGTTTAGTGGTTGATAGGAAGGAAATGGTGAACAGAGAGCCAGCTGAGTCTGCGCTGAGACCTGCGGACAGATGTGGGCTCACATGAAATCCTTCTCCAAATACATCTGGTGATCTCGAATGACAGAGGGGAAGATTTCTGGTAGTTATTCTTTCAGCCATGTGGAAACCATATTTTACAGAGTAGAAAGATAATAATGAAAAGACATGTAATCACAACAGGGTCTGGAAAAATCAAACTGAAAAACTGTCTTGACCTCCACCCAAGTCCACTAAAGCTGTAAGAAGAGGCTGTGGTGGGTGAAAGCCCCTCTGTATTTAACACTTTTTGTTTTGTCCAGGTTATTCCGTAGACCTGGAGATTATTTCCTTTATTTTCCCGTGTCCAGATAACATCTAGGCACGAGAGGGGCTGGCTGACAGCATGAACTTCGGGTTTTGTGCTAGGCAAGAGAGGTCGGACCAGTGTCAGATCGTGTGAAGGACTTAAGGGAAGGTGCTGGGCAGAAAGGTCTCTATCACTTGTGCCGCTGTAGTTTACACCTAGTTTTTGGCAGTCTTTCTACGGAGAATCACTGGTGCAAAGGAACATGTTTCCTGGTAAGCTGAGAGCAGCATATCATTCATCGGATTCAGAGGAAGAAATTTCAGCTGCTATCAGTGAGGTGATTTACACGTGTTAGTAATAACTCTAACTATGAGTTTGGGGGGTGAGTCCTAAGGATTTATAATAAGGGTTGTTTTCATTGGCATACTAATACCTGACTGTAAGAGCTGAGACGTTTGGTTACAGCCCTTCCTCTTGGATAGAATTAGAAGCATGGATTGCATATATTGGTATAATCAACCCTGCTAAGATGTCAAAACATAGAAAGTCAATCTTATCATAAAGTCTAAACCCATCTTGTTTCCCTTTTCCTATTTTTTTATCCCCCTTGTGCTCCATCTAAAATAAATAACTGAAAATAACTGAATGAATATAATCCATTCCTGCAAAGGAAGAAGAATAATTGCCTCCAGACTTCTAAGTTACCTGCCAAATTGCATCCTGATGTGAATCGCAATGGACAAATTATAATCTTCTGAGACAAGGAAAGAAACGATGGAGTCTGTAAGTGACCCTTCCCTTGTAGGCACAGTCAAAATGAAACTAAACTTGGCAAGTGATTTGCACTCACATCGGGGAAGAGTTGGTCCCTAGGTCATCCTTGAAAGGCATTAACTTATGAGTGAGAGGAAAATACCACAGTGATGGCCTGGGGTTGAGCAGAAGGCAGTCTCAAGTGCTATCAGCAGTATGCAGACCACAAGCTCTGTATTCCACCACTTAAGAAAAAAAATGCAAGCTGAACAACCAGAACAAAGCGATGACAAGAAAAAGCACGGAGAAGGAGGAAAATCTAACCAGGGAGTCGCGTGTTTGCAGGGTTGGTCTTGCAAAGGCTTTTTACAAACAATGGAGCCGGTAGGGATGGCCACATCAGCAAGATTTGAGCATCTGTCTTCAAGAAGTTCAGTATTTCCAGTTGTGCCCCAGCACAGGGATGATCCTTTGTTCAGCCCTGCTCAGGCTGTTCCAGGCTGCTCTCGGTTATTTCGGAGTGCAGTTCTGTCGTAACAGCCGGTCCGTGGGCTGTGTCTTAGTTGACTTTGTAATCAGGACTTTGCGTAAATGTAAAGCAATTTCAGGACACGCTTTTTTGTCGTGTTACAGAGGGATCAAATAGCTGGATGTGTGCTGAAGTTGGAGCGGGTATGCGGACGGTTGCTTTGGCAAAGACAGAGATTTCTGTAATGCGTTTCAGACTGGGTTGTGGCTTTTATCCTGGTTTTAATGTTGGAGTGTCTTCTCTGGGACTCAGGGAGCTGTGGCGCACAGGGACGGGGGCAGCTGGTGGTGTTAACTTGCAGAAGGTCCTGTACAAGGGGGTGAGAACTGTAACAGTGAATGATACTGAGCATCAACATTTGTTTTGAACTCCAGAAAAACACCAATGAAGAAACAAAATGTCATTTTCAGATGAGAGAGTGTTTCGTGAAAATTGTTTCCACAGACGCTACTCAAAGCCCATCTTTGTCTGCACCCCGAGTAACTTGAACTGTTGACTAAAAAGCCTTATTCTGTAAAATCTTAAGAATAGATGGACACTCTGTCAGAAACTACAGTGCACGCTGTAGCATCAGCTGTGTGGAAAAAACAAACCAAACCAACCGAACAACCCCAAAAAAACCCAAACCAAAAACCACCTCAAAATGTTGCAATTCCCCCGTAGAAAGGATCCATTAAGCCAAAATGTCTTGATGAACATAGTAACTTCCCCAACACCTGCAGTGCATGGTGGGGTTGATTCCTTCAAGACATGTCTGAAAACTGAAATGGAAGATTATCTTTCTTATTTTAACCCAGATGCATTCTTCCTTCACCTATTGAGAGGTATAGGGATATGCACACTTACACGTCATGGTTTTCTGGCCCCTTCGGTACTGCGATTGTCTGATTTTTTTTTTTTTTTTTTTTTTGTGAAATGTTGCCCAAAGTGACTTCCTGACCTCTTGCAGAGAAGTCAATCAATCTCATAGCCTTTGTTGAAACTCAAAAACTGCCTGGTATTTTACCGGCTTACTTAATACTGTTACTACCTTTGCACATTGAGGTCCATTTAGATGCGTCCTCAAGATGTTCATCCACAACACTTGCTATCGAAAGGCTTTAGCTCTAGCTGAGTTTGGATGGTCTAGGCAGGTTGAGAGATCTCCCACTAGTTGAAGCTGAGTCAGAAGCCAAGTTAAGAGCTTTTCACCCACCCTGAGTTATCTCAAAACTGGTCACGAACTTTGTATTGTAGCTGGTTGTGAGAATGGTGCTACCACTGGAGGTGATGCTGGCTGAGGAATTAAGACTGGAAAAATAAAGAAGGGAGTGAATCCTTCCAGCCTGGGTTGTGAGTAGCAGGAACCAGTACAAAAAGGAGGAGCATATGGTTGTGTCCCACTGTAAAATGGATGTGCCGATCTGGTGAAAAACATCACCCCCGTATCCACGGCAGATTCTTAAACTGCTGTGTTTGTTTTTTTAACCTCAGGAATATTAAATGTCGTTTGGTAAACTGGCTATAGGAGATGCTAGCAGTACTGTAAGCATTTTCAGAGGGAAACATGAGCTGTAGAGATTTATTAATAGGATGTAAACCAATTATTTGTTTGTGTGCTTCCCCCTCAGGAATCTTTTTCTTTATGTTTTCTAAATAATACAAGACATCCCTGGCAGCAGAATCCCCACAGTTGTTAACGTCAGATTGTTATCAGGTTTGGCAGTGATTGTTTTCTAATAACATGTATGTTTTTCCCTTGTGCCCGTGTGAGAGTGACAGTTTGCTGAAACTCGACGCAGGATTAAAGAAAGGTCAGCACTTGCCATTAACATCAACGGATGATCTAGTTAGCACAGATCCTTTCATTTTTCTATTGTTTATTCATCTTTTAGTTATCGAAGAAAAGGATTTCCAAGAAGCAGGTGAGAGGTGGGGTTGGAATTCCTCCTGCTTTTTAGCACCTATTTAGATCCTGTTCATGTTTGGGCTTGAATAATAACTTTCTTACGCTCCCAACAGAAAAGCTGATGAAAATCTTTTCAGTTTGGGTCATATTTGTAAGGTTTGTTGAGATGTTTTAATTTAATAAGCTTCACAACAGCCTAGTTAAGTGATTAGTATCTTCTCTCATGTAAGCGTGGGAAACGGAGGCTTGCAAGTGGAAAACGTGTGGTACAAGGGCTCGGAACTTGGCTTGTGCCAGGATTCATTTCGCTCAGACATCGTTCCCAGGGCTGCCCATTGCTTGTCCATAGCCTCTTGAGGAGCGTGCAGGCCAAGGACTGCCAACTCCTACTCCTCCTCCTCCAGGAAGCTTCAACAAGGCTCGGAACAGGGTCCACATTTCTGATTTTTCTCATTTCCCACTACTGCGGTGAGTCCGTGTGTCCGTTACTCTGACCCGAATCGGCGCAATATTAAAAGCCTTTCTGGTCGGCAGCTCTGGTTGTGCAGACGCTGAGCTGTCCAAGGAGCTCGGGAGAAATGATTCTCTCTGGAATCTTCAGCCATGTGGCAATGAAAACGCAACAGCTGTCAGGATCCCAAACGGAACCACCCACTTTTCTCTACACCAGCCTGTTTCTTAAACAAAGCTCTCCGATTACCGAGTATTATCCATCTCCCTGAGGAGCCCTGGCTACGCCTCCAGCTGCCGTCCTCGTCCAGAAGCGAGCAGGAGAGATGGCTGGGTCTGATCTTGGGGCAGGATTACAACTGCAATGTGTCACAGCAGAGAAGAAAGGGCAGCATTTAAAGCTCCTCTCATCTGTTATGGCAACAAACACAACAGAAGAAGTAACTAATTACCAAACACAAGGAACCTCTTTCAGAAAAGGATTAAGTAGCTGAAAGCACTTTTTTAGACTGAGAGTGATACTGTGTTAAATGTAACCCTTTTAGACTAGTTCTTCCTGGGGATTATTTTGGAGAAGCACCGTGACCCTAGAGCAATGAGCATCCCTCGATGCTGAAAGCATTAACTAGGAATGATAACATTAAGTGGGCACGAGCTACTATGGGTTATTTTTTGCCTTATCAGGCTTCATCTCAAGATTACTCACAAGATCCTCTCGTCTTGTCTATGTGATGCTCTTAGCTGGAAGATTAGCTTTTGTTAGAAGAACATGGGATGTTTAGCAAAGAGGAGGCTAGACATGATAGCCCAACCCCGACTCCCAGCCTTAGTGGTGACTGACTACAAGTTGGTGTGGAAAGGGCTGGCATCAGGTTTCAGAAGAATCCTTTGAAGATCTCATTTCAAGAAAATAGCACAAGTGGAGAAAGTATATTTTTTCTTTCAGTGATTTTCTTTGCTGTGTTTTTTGAGTATCGAATAGCGTATCAAGTAATACCAAATTACTACACTTATTTGAGCAAAACACCCTGCTCTGAATAGTTGTTACTTGAACGAGCTGGCTCTGTTGTCACTCCTAATAACCAAAACTGGAGTTCTGGAACAGATATCCAGAAGTATTTTGGGGGTAGAAAAACTTTCCCCACACTTCCCTTCAGACTCTCTGAGAGCAGTGCTGAGATCTCACCCTTTTGTTGATACCACAAAGTTCCCACCACACTTTGGGAATATAGTAAATCCTAGAAGACCTGGAGCAGAATACTGTGGGTTTAGCGTTAAATCAGAAAAGCATCCCTAACCTGTTATGGTTAAGTATTATATTGTATTCAGACTTTAAGTGCTTGCATATACGTTCATGTAGCTGCCTAGGGCTGGGCATAGCTTGGTGAAATGGTGGTGTTGATGGCGTACAGAGCAAACCTCAGTGGCCATACAGCAGCAAAGCTGAAGCTTTTTTGGGTGGGAGGAGAAGGAGGAGAGCTCTTGAGACTGCACACGGTTGTACACTGAATTCACCTCAGGCCACGTCAGCTTCTGTAGCCTATCAACATGAACTTAAATTGGGATGGGGGGAGAATAGTGTTGGAAGTGATACCTATTTCAAGGAATATATTCTAACTCGGTGAATGAGGCTAACGCTGCTGCATCTGCCCTGCTTGGATGAATTTACCAAGTAATACAAAGTGAAGAAAAGAGCAGCTTCCTAGTGAAGCAGGAGGAGATATTTCCTCTCTGCTGCAATACTTGACTCTGTGAGTGACCACTTAAACCTTGCAGGCAGCAGTGGAGAGCACCTGAGACTGCATCTCTTTCTACCAGGACAGAATGCAGGTGGGATTTCTGATACCCATTAGGATTGTAATACGCATTTGGAGTAGTCCTAAGCCAGGAACCAAGACCTGTCACGCTGCAGGATGTACAAACATCGGGGCAGCATGTACAAACATCTGCAGCAGGGCAGATGTTTCCATTGCTGCCTTTGTGCAAAGGCACTGAGGGCTAGAAAAAAGATAAGAGGAACCAGAAAAGACTTCAAGCAGAGGGAGACGTACAGATATCTCCAGTTCTAGAGTCTGAGGGCAGAACACGTGTTTGTATTACATAAATAGAAGGGCTCCAATTGCACGGGTTTTGATCAGCCAAGATGTGATCGCTCCATGAAACAAAGACGTGTTGAAATGAAAGCATTACCTGGATACTAATCTGTCACCTACTTTGAGAAATATATTGTGGTTATTACTGGGGACCGTTGGGTATTTTCATTGAAGTCTGGCTTGGTTAAAGCGTGCTGTTACTTGTGCCAACTGACACCAAGTTCATACTGATATTTCAGAGAGTGGTACTTGTACTTTTGAGTCAGTATTTAATCCACACTCACTCACATGTTATGTTGGGGGTTCCTTTGGACGTGTAGAACCCGTTGTGTGGATAGTCTTTAACATTTTGAACGATAAAAGGCTGAGATGTGAAGTGGACCCTGTTCTCACACTGTGGTAGTTTCAAAAGTCATTTTTCAAAGGTGGCATGCCAGGAGCTTGGATAAGCACAAAGCTGAGCATTTATTGTCCTTAAGTGTTCACCAGTATCTTTCATATCTGATCTCCGCTAGCTATAGCGGCTGGTTCAAAATCAGGTGTGGGTACGGTGCCTACCTCGCTTCTGCTGTAGTTTCAAGCAGGTGGTACTTCAAATGGAAAAAACCTGCAGTGATTTACCCACAAAATGGTTGCACTTAACTGACGCCTGAAGTAGATTTGCAACATCTATTCACCGTAGACAGGTACGTTATTTCTTTCTTTGGTGAGTTTGTGGTTACTTAAACAGCTTGAAGTTAACTCAAAATATTATTTCGAATGATTTTGAGAAGCGGCTTTTTAACCGCAAAAACCTGTAAAATGCAGAGGATAATGTTACCTGTCAAGCGCGTAGCCCTGAAAGGAGTCAGCGTCTCGGCTGCTTTACTGTTACATCTTCTGCATCATTAGCGAAGCTCAACAACAGACTCTTGTCTGCTATTAGAGAGGCCCTTGCCACTATTAAGAAAAACTGAATTACCATGGAGTGGTAATAAGATGCAGCATTACTGCCTTTCATGATTTTATCAGCAGTCTCATGGTTTTTTATATTATTTTTTTAATCTTAGATCTTGAAGTAATATCATTATGTGAAAGGCAGTCCCTTTCATGAGGCTAAAAATGAAATGCAAATAAACTCAACTCTTAATATACATGCCACGGTTTTTTAAAGCAGTTTCATGGAAGGGAGGCATTGAGTTGTTGTGGTTTTGTATACTTGAGGTTGGAAACACTACAAAGTTTCGTCAAGCTGTAAGCAGCAGTGAAGCATCTCACACAGGCACAGCTTTATAACTTGAGCGTATTTGCCATTAGCCAAGAGCAGTCCTGGGCAGCATCCTTTCTGTCCTGCACGTCTGGGACTGTGAGGGTTGCTGCTGTGGCTGCAGCTGGTTTGCAGAGGCAGTTTCTTTTCCCAAAGCCTGGTCGCTCCAACAGCCTGGCAGCTCCTGGGCTGCCTCACCAGTGTCACCCAGGGGGCGGTGTGCGAACAGCAGTCGTACCTTGGCCACCGGTTCTGCTAGCACAGCTGGTCCTGGTGGCTTTTTCTAGCTTGTCCCGAACACCCAACTGTAAAAGTGAAGGTGCGCTCATGCCAATGCAACTGCATCTGTGCTGTGGGTCCACCAGCACAGCTCCAGCTTCTGACCCAGCCTCTGCAAAGGATCATGGCTCCAGCTGACCCTGGTCCCCTGCCGGAGGCTACACCCTCCCTCCTGGGGTGACAGACATGGCTGGTGATCTAAATTCATACATCAGGTTTGAACCAATCAGCTGAGGACCTGGTTTATGTCCCCTTCTACTGCTGCACCTTCTAACAGTACCTCTGTCAGAAGGGGACGGGATATACAGCTCGGGATAGCACAAGGTAGCTACCATGGCTACAAGACGCTCTGTATCTCCGTCATCATTAAAACATTTGCACTGATGTGCGTTTGTAGCACTGCCCCGATGTCTGTATTGGCGCTTAGTCCTGGAGAGCGAAGGAGGTGGGTCTTTCTCTCTAAACACCATCGGGAAAGCAGGATTGCAGTACATATTCTGTCGTTAGAGTTGGTCAGCAGTTCTGTCCTTCACTGGCCTGAAAAGAGAGACCCATTCAACGCACGGGGATAAGAGTCTGTTCGTTCCTCCTCTTTCTCTTCTGCAGCTGAATATGAATTATCCATTAGAGACAGCTGTTTTGGGAAGAACCAATGCTGAGATCAAGCAATCAAGTTCTGTCAGGGATTGCACCAAGTTTTTAGTACCTCTGTTGAATAAACAAAGTGAAAGATTTTACTCCTGGTACTGCGCAGAAAACCCTGCCTTTTTCCTTTTCAGACCAGAATACTTCACTGCAGCTACTGCCATTAATAGTAAAATTGTGCAGTGTATATTTTAATAAATCTGGAGCACTGGGAGTGGAGTAACCACACAAATCATTCCCTTGAAGATTTCGGTTTGCGTTGGCACCAAGTTGGTAAGGGCTGAGATAAAAGGCCTGCCTAGAGCGCTCTGTATGAACCAAGCCTTCCCTGTGAAATGCATCCACTTGTTTAAGTTAATCTAACAGCTACTTGGCTTTGAACAAGAGCACTTTTTTTTTCTTTGTGGTTTCTGTAGATCATTTTGAGCTCAAATGTAACTGCTCCCACTCCAGTGTCTGCTGGGCAAAGGCGGTTATAAAATTGTGGTGAAAAGCATTGGCTTGTAACTGTTGTAACTTTGCGGGGCTGTACGCATCTGATACGAGACCGCGGCAAAACACGTCCTGGAGAATGCTGCTGTGTCTTCATTAAAAGTCTGTTGAGCAGTGAGATGGCAAACTCAATTGTGAAAACACAATTACTGGGGTTATTCAGGATGAGAAAAAACAATGCTGAGCACCAGAGTGAGAGAGCAAAGGCAGCCGAGCAGAGCGAGCGACGGCCAGAGGAGGTTCTGCATTAACACTGCAAAATTGGGGCTGCTGGAGGAATGAACTATTCATACAGAGCCCTGGCCCCTAAATTAACTAGGGTGATTCAGTGAAATGACCTGTGGGCAGCTCAGTAGATATTTTGTTCAGTGCACTGTAACACTCAGGAAGATGTAAATAATTAAAGGCCGATTGAAATCTTAGAGGCTGGAATAGAAAACACTGCTGTTTAAAGCAGTTGCTCAAGGCAGCCTTCGAAGGACACGCTGTTTTCATTGTGCTCTAGTTCCCAAAAGACAGAGCTGACGTAAGGGTTTGCAGATGGCGGTGGAGATGCTCACACATAAGGAAGGCCAGAGTGTGAGAAAAGGCTGGAGGGACTGTGACTTGGTAGGGGGGAACTAGCGAGGACGTAAGAGTTGTAAAGGTTAATGGCAGAAGCAATAGCTAAAGCAATCCGTCTCCTTCCTGCGAGGTATGAGCACAGGGCACGTGCAGCACGACCCGTTTGGGGCTGGTCAGGTTTCTCAGCAGACGACGCGTAACGGCGTTGGGGAGCCCACTGCTGCGAAACAGCTGGGGCAGCGTGGCCGTGGACCTGCGAGCAGGTGAGGCTGGCTGGAAAACCAGGGGGAAGAGTACAGAGGCAGATATGTTAGCACTTATTTTTCTTCTACACCGAGATGTATCCAAAACCCATGAGACCACCTCTGCTGTGCCAGCACTGGGGGTGTCCCGCGGGGTGGGAGATCCAGTCCAAGTGCCTGCTCTGAGAAGGGGCTTGAGGCAGCTCTGGGCTTCGCCTTCCTTCCCTTCACCCACAGGCTGTTGTCAGACCTACGTCCTAATGTGCCCCGGTGAGACCTGCGGTGCACACAACCCTGTAGGAGCGTGTGGAAATAAAATCAGACCCTGGTGGATGGTTGATTTTTATCTTTCCCACCAGTGGCTCTGTGGCCCAGTCTTGATGCTGCTGTGCTCTGTCTCTGTGGAACAACATAATCACCCTCTTTCCAAGCGCTTATTTTTTTTCTGTTATTTTTGTGCAACAAAGATAGACTTTCACTCGGTACTTTGCAAAATCATTTAATGTTGTTTGTTTTTAATCTGTTGTGTGATTAAAATAGATTAATGTTGTAGTAACACAAAAACCCTTGGGGGCTTTTGTTCTCTTTGTAAATATTCTCTAGGATCTCTTCTGTCTTCTAAACTGTGTGTAGGGAGAGTATTTAATGGACCTGGGAGAAAAGAGACGCATTTTGAACTTAACATAAGAATTTAATTTTTAATAGGTTTCATTTGAGGGTAGAGTATTCATATTGGAATGGAAATTAAAGTGTCTCAATGCTTTGTGTATAAGCTGCTGGAAAGTCTATAAAGACATGTGCGGGTAAAAACCTTTTCTTTTTTATCTGATCTTAAAAATGTGACATTATAGAAGCCATTGACTGATATTTAGCCTGGTTTTGCAAACTTTCCTTCGAATTTTCTGTAGCTGATCTAGAGGGGTTTACTGTGCAGCGTGGAGTGACCTCCCCTCCTCCAGCAGGTCTCGTTTGTCCTCACAAGGATCTCTGGAGGACCCAGAGCACGGGCTGGTACTACAGGGATTAGGTCGCTTACAGTATGTCGCTGACCATATGGACAAGTGAGGAGAGGTTAACTGAGCTGCCTGTGCCGCAGGAGGCTTTATTCACGTTCAAGTAAACGCCCGTGGTCTCCTGAGATTCGTGGGTCGGAAGGGTGGAATCAAGCAGTACCTGCTTCGTAAATATGCTCTGGTCTTTACCTGGGAGTAAAGGCTCTGCGGTTTTCTTTCAACGTTAGGGAGATTTTTACTTGTGTTATCATCTAGTAACAGGCTTTAATCATGTGAGCCTGATGAGGAAGTGGAGGCTCGGCTGCAGGTAGCTCCCGTAGTGCTTCGTGCACTGCAAGTCCAGAGACTCTCCTGTGTCTTGTCTTGCGAGGGAGACTCCAACTCTCAAACCATCAAAACAGAGATCGCTTGCATATGCGATCACCATTTCCATCTGTGGAAGGTGTTGGAGGAGGGTGTTGAAGTGCTTCGTCTCTCCTTGTGCAACACTCCCTCTGCAGAACTGGCTCCAATGGCCACGGGCGACGCGGAGCTGCCAGCAAAGGGAGCGTGACGCAGCAAGGGTAGTCAGGCTGGCTGAACTAGTGAGCGGTTAGACTTCGGTGTCTAAATCTCAGGTTTGTTCGATTTCTTTGAGCCAAAAACTTGCGCGAGTTTCTAACTGGTCAGTGCCTCAGTCAGAGGAACGTGAGGCAGGGGATGCCGAGATGCTGGTGACAAGAACCCCCTTTAGAGCTAACGACCCCCTCTGGCAGCCACAGCCGTAAACAGCAGCGATCCCTGCTGCATGCACGTTTCCAGGTCTGTGAGATTAGTTTAATACCTCAGCTTTATCTTGGCATTGTGGACTGCCTTCTGTCTTCATGTGGAGGCATCAGAATGTCCTCGGGCTCTTTTGTAAGATTAAGAGCTTCTCTTGGCATCCTGACAAGGAGGAAATTTAAGGAACAAGAGTGTTTAACTTAAAGCTAATCTGGTCTCTGTGAAAGCAGGAGGATTAGACCATTAAGTTCTACATGCCTGGCAGGTTTATGGCACCGATGAACGAAACATTGCGGAGAGGTGAGCTGGAGACTGGTGGTGTGTTGGAGCTGGAAGGAGGGAACGAGCGCATTTGCAAAGCAGCGTCTGCAGCCCTTTGCCAGGCAGCGAGCGGTTTTGAGTCCATGCATGAGCTGCAGCGTGGCTGTAGGTCTGTTCTACGTGACTGCATTTCATTAAGGAGGAACAGAGCACATGGACGAAGTTTGCGCATGGAAAAGGAAGGGGCAAGTCTCTACCTGTGCCTTGCGCTAGGCTCGTTGGGGTGACGTGAACTCCCAACCCTGAGCAACGCCAGTGTATTCCTCCTTCATAGCATCTCCTCCCGTCCGTATTGCCTGCACCAGAGTAAAACCTTCTGGATATCTCTAAACTTGCTCTGTATCTGGAGTTCGGTGTTAAGCCTTGTTTGAAGAAGAGCAACTTAGAGAAAATGCTTCGTACATTCGTCGTGGCACTGCCTCGTTCCTCCCGCGAACAAGCTGTGAAACGTTTTCGGACAGTTTCCAGTAAAACCCATGGCTGTTGGTAAATGTTAAAACTGTTTTTTTTTAGTTCCTACTAGTCAGAAACAAACTCTAAGTAAGCTTGATGGACACGTTGGAGAGTTTCCAACACAAATGGCAGACTTAGCACCTCTTGGGAGCAGGGCGGGGTTGTGTCCCTCCAGAAGTGGAGTGTGAGAAGCGAGGGTGGGTTCCTACCTGCAGCCAGATAATTTGCATGTGCTGCCCTTCCTCCTTCCCTCTGAATAAATCTGACAGCCTTGCTTTATAACGACTCGGAGAAATCCTCCTCGCTTGTACCAGAAGAGGGCAAATGACTGCATTCGTGTACACGCGTTGCTGTGCAAAGGTATGCGCATGCGTATACGTGATCGATGTGTCTCTTATAACGGGTCGATCTGTTGAGTGGAGCTTTTAATAGTTTCTTTCTAAATGTTAAGGGGCCCACTTGATTTTCTAACGTATTTCTGTGTTGCACCGGATACTGCTCCAGTTTTGGCCTTCTGCACGTTCTGTAAGGATTATATGTGATTATAAAGTATTCGTGGTTGTTGGAGCCTAATGGAAAACTAAACACATGAGCTCAGGACCTGATTATAAAATGCTCGTGGCTGTCAGCCCCACTGAAAGGTGAAAAACCCAGCCAGGTACTTTCATACATCCGAATGTAAGGAAACAAATTATTATATATTGCATTTACTTACTCAAATGCATCCGTTGAATCACGGTGAAGAGTGCTGGCATTCTGCCAGGCTTGAATTTAACCTTTTTTAAATCCTTATCATTATTCTCATGAAACGAATACAGAGAGTCCTTAAGCAAGAGCTGATTCTTGTTTTACCTCAGCCCCTGCCCTGAAAAGCTCATCATCTAAATACTTGGGAAAAGGAAACCGGGACAAGCATGACCTCACTGCGACTGGAGGGAGCCGGAGCAGAAGTTTGATCTTCTAGTCTAGTGCACTGGCCCTGAATCACGGTGATTTTCCATAGTTCAGATCATTTTCTCTCTATGTTTGGAGATGTTGCAAGATCAGTTTGCCCAATACATCCTCAAGGGTTATTGCTGAAAGCTGCTCATAGCCTTGCGAGAAGTATGTGCCGTGGCATATCTATTACCTATTAAACCTGGCGAAATAATAGAGTTTTCCCATGTCATAACAAATCATGCCTGTGCTAAAATAGCTGCAAACATTCTCTAAGATTTAATGAGCTCTTGCTGGTTTCCCAGTGGTCCAAACAACTTGTTATTGTGACTGCTGTATAGTGCAGAATATATTATCACAATGTCTCATCAAAAGGGACAAGACACGGGTGTCGGGGAAGCTCATCGCACTCCGCAGGAAGGCGTGTGTGTTTCTGGCTGTGGGGCACAGAAATGTGCTTTATAGTCCTGGGTAATGCAGTTATAGGGGTGTAATCTTCTGTAATTCTGATACGATTAAACAGAGTAGGAGCAGAAGGCGGTTTTATTTCTTCCTATAGTCCCTTTCTAAACTGAAGCAGAGTTAGAGAGGACAAAACAGAGAGAAAGCAACGTTTCATATTTCTCTTAGGCTTCGCTGAAGCAGCCCTGAGCCCGAAGTGAAGCCAGACAGGGAGTTTGGGGAGTTAAAAGTCCGCTTTGACTTTTAAAAGCTTCTCTTGGAGAAGCTTCCACACACCATCATAAATAACGTCAGTGTAAAATACCTGAACTAGAGCAAATGGAACATTTGGTGATTCTAATGCTTTCCTCTGAGTTTCATGTCTTCAAGGATGTGAAAAAGTCAATAACGTGAATTGAAGGTATCGATTATTTTGCTGGGCTGCTGCTGAAACAACATATGCACTTGATCTGGCCTCGCAACACCCAGTAAACGTTGTCTTCAGTTTCACCTCCCTTTGTGAAAAGAATTGAAAATACTATTAAAACTGAAAGTGGGGTGGGGTTTTTTTCCCTCATTTAAAGTATTTTTCTTAAGCTTAAATAAACGTTATTTATAAAGGTTCTGCTCGCTCCAAGATGGGTATTTCGTGCCACAGATGGGCCTATTCTTGGGTTTTAAGGCACTGAACCTTCTGTTCGACCACTGCCATCTGCAGCCCCATGGATTTTAGGACATTGGGTAAGGCTTGTCTCCATCAGCCAGCTTGTGGCCTCTGAAACAAAAACTGGGTATGGAAATGCCCTTTTTTTAGCTCCCGCCTCTCTGCCAGGACCTATCTTTCCACCCTGCTAAATTTTAGCGAGAGGTTTAAATGAAAGCCTCACTGGGAGGATGCTTGGGGTCAGAGTCTGTGATGTGGAGGATTTAAGGGCCGTAGTGCTGCATCGAGGTCAGCTCTGTGGGCTCCTGAATGCCAAAGAGCACCGTGTTACCCAAGTGGCGCGTGTGAAGCTGCCGTTGGCTCTACTGCTGAGCGTTTACACCATCTTAGCTGAGACAGATAGAAAGAGAAAAAAACAGGAGAAGTGATTGTTGTGGATATTTGTAGGACTGATTTGACTGTAAGATTATCCACAAGAGTAAAAATATTTACATCCCAGTTCATTAAAATCTGTCCAAGTATGTCTGTCTGTGTAGCTAGAGATCAGTGTTCCTTAGATCAGCTCCTTCTGGTAGCAGACTATTCAGTGTTTGGTTAATTTCCAAGATTCAAACATCTTGCTTTTAAACTCCGAGAATTCAGATGGAAACATACTCATGCTAGTTTGCTAATGCAGCGTTATGAAAATAACAGCCGCTGCGCTGTGAGCAGAAGACAAGGGGTTGGCATGGTCCCACTGGGGCATGGCGGCGTGAAGTGATGGGTGATGGGACCCAAAACACTGTAGCCCTCAGCTGAGCACTGCAAGAGGAGTCGAGCTGCCAGTGGGAACAGTGGGGGAGAAGAACAGAGATCGAACCCCTTCGCCCCAACTCTGTAAAACCTCCAAGCATGTCTTTCCAGTCTGACCCTGACCCACAGTTAAGCGAGCTTCAGCATGTGCTGCAAGTTAAGCGCGTGCTGTAATGCTGCGCTAAGAGGGATGTTTCTCTGGTCAAAGGCCTTGAGAGGAGGAACAGAAAGGAGAAAATAAAATAAATGTGAGTTGTTTAGCTGTTGAGATAAAAATGAAAGTTGAGCAATTAAAAGCTCCTTTTTCCCTGGTTCACCTATGCTAGATGGAAGATGTTGAACACAGCATTCCAGGCCGCTCTGCAGAGCGCCGAGCCAAAGGAGGCTCTGTTGAACTGGGGTTGTTCTGCCTTGTATCTCCAAGCTGGCTGTTCAGATAACGTGGAAATTCCTAGCTTGCAGTTCTGCAGAGCTGGGGCTGCCAGCTGTCTGAAGGTGGGTTGCCGGTTCCTTACTGGAGAGGTTTTGAGCGTGGACTGGTGCTGGCACTTCACAGGGCTGTTGAAGTTACAAGCATGATGTGCAGCCCTGGCCTGGGGCAGTCTGTTACCACCGGGCCCTGGTCGTAGGACACCGATGATGACCCAGGCTGCGGACAGCCTGGCCGCATGAGGCTGTAACACCAGAGGAGCTGGAAAGCCAATGACACCTTCGATTGTACGATGTGAAGATCCCCGAGCAGGGTACAGCCCAGAGCGCAGCGGCACCTGGGCACGCCGCTGCTGCTGTGCCAGCTGGCGCCTGCGAGCCCAGGTGCCTCTGTCGTGTTCATCCACAAATCAAATAATCAGCTGCTGCTTAATCAAGGATTGACTTTCTTCGCATCCAGTTAAATATGTGCATAACTTGAGGGCGGGGTCGAGAGCTTTAATGCTGAGGCTGTTGCTGGCTCAGGATCTGCAGCGAGTGCTGCCGCTCAGGCTGAAGTGTGGGGGCAGTTTAGCAAGCATTTCTTTCGCCGCAATGTCGTTTGAAGCAAGCTTTGCTGGTTCAGGCTGAGGGTGGTTTGAGAAAACGGGAAATGAAGAGAGAAGAGGTTACTTTGAGTTCAGATGACTTCCCCAGACCGGCTTGTAAAATGGCCACACGTGCCAGGGATGGCATGGCCAAGGGTGGTGTGCACTGAGCTTGTGGCTGCTGGAGACAGCTCTGCGAGCGTGAATCTGCCTCTCGATCTGCCGGGAGCGCAGGTGTGACGTGCTCGGTGCTTGCAGGATCTTGGGATTCGCTTCGTGGTAAGCAGCAGAGGTGGGAAGGACATTTATGGGAGCAAAGCAAAGCACAGCCTCCGTTCCCACAGCTGCCCTTGTTTCCCTCGTCCCTATCCAGAGCACTTGTTCAACATTTGTTTTAAATTCTGGTGTAAAAAAAAAGTTCAATTAAGTTAGTTTGAAATATTCTGGTGAACCTGTAATGTGGGAATAGGGAGATGGCTTCTCATTTCCGTGCCTAAGGCATTTGAAAGTAACAAAAGGAAATTGTAAGTTGAGTTGTAGAGCTCCCCAATGCAAGATAACGTTAAGGTAAAGAGCTTAGGAGGGTTCAGAGGATTATTAGACGTTTATAGAAATAATAAAAATGTTATCAGAGTTCTACCGGGCGGGATATCAGTTGCTAGAGGGAGCGACCCTCAAGGATCATTGTATTACCCGACCTCTTGCTGGGAGGGCTTGGAAGAGCTTTCCTGCGTGCGGGTTATGACCAAGTGCTGCGTTCGCATCGTCCCACTGCATCGGCCACTGGTGTGAGTCAGAAAGCAGATACCATGTTAGATGGACCATTGATGTTATGCGTCATGCGTCACCTCTGTACCGGTCTCTGGAATAGCTGTTTCTTCTGGTTTCTGATCTAACATGTGGTGTGTTTTGCTGAATTGACACTCACACGGGTGCCTTCTGGAGAGAGAAGATAAATGTGATTGTTTATTTAGAGGAAACACTGGTGATTAATGGTACAAACTGTTTATCTGTATAAAGAGTCTTTGCTCTTATGGCTGGGAAACCAGCTGCTGACAACGTGGGGCCGTCCTGGGTAAGCACTGCCGTTCCTTCCCTCCGTTTCTGGCGTGATGGGGAACTGGCACCCGCGTAGAAACCGGCTCGCCGTGCAGTCGGCAGCACGGCTGCGTGCCCACACGGGCTGTATATCCCAACTGACAGCTGAGCAAACTTATGAATACCAATTGAGGATGATTATATTGGTTCTGAGGATTAGCACAGCAGGTAGCTGTGTTGGCACAGGGCAGGGTTTGGGCCGAAGGATAAGTACACATTCTTTTTATTATTGCAGCTAATAGGAATGTGCCAGACTTTGAAGCCTAGAAAAGGCTCACTGGCCACCTGTGAGCTAATCACAGGGATTTGCCTCCTTCTGTATTTCAGCTCACTTGGAGCCTGTATCTAATTTCCAAACAGACAGGAGAAGAGTGAACAATTCATTTTCTACTTTACGTGGCTGTGCTGGTAAACTTTTAATCCTTTTAGAATTACAGTTCTTGCAGCATGGAGGCAACACCAGAAAGTCCTGTGTGTAAGCCTTGAGTCTTTGAATGCACGAGTTGCTGGATAATAATTAAGCCTCAGCAAGGCACAACCTGAGTCCAAATAAAAGTTAGGAGCAGAGGACATTTTTCAAATGGTATTTTGAAGCGTACACAGGCTAACAATTTCAGTTTGCATAGAAAATCCCTGCGTTTTGGACTGCAAAAGCACCTTGCAGCAGCCAGGTTCAGCTTGAGACTTTGCACCCTGATGTTGGTGTCTTTTCTGCAGGCAGGACACTATCATGCCAGTCTTGTGTCCTACCAGCTAATTAACCAGATCGTAGTTCCAGTGGAAGTGTGTGGGTGGCAGATCTGGCTTTCCTCTGGTCTTCATTGCTCACCATGGAATTTGGGACCCAGGGTATTCATTAGATTTTTAAGGTGGGTGCTGAGCCGACGTTAAGCTGAGGGTGCTTACGTCCAGATAGAGGAAACTGTCTGAGAAGCAGCCACATGAACACAGCCTGAAACACGCCAGCGTGAAGGAACATTGGGCTTTTAGCAGGCGTAAGCACCCTCAGCTTAATGTCGGCTCAGCACCCACCTTAAAAATCTGTCTCTATTTGGACACACTTAATAAGACCCTTTATTGACCTGGAAGATTGAAGTCTCATTTCTGCATTTATCAACGTGACCCAGACCAGAAGAATTCTTCCTAAGCGATGCTACAGTGGAGCAGACAGTTGGGTAATAGCCATCTTTTTTTCTCTGCAGCTTTAGAAACATGAGCTAAATAGTGCCGAGTGCGAGGATACTGTGAAGTGACACTGACCGGTGGAGTTGTGATGTGTAAACTCAGACAAGTTTCCCTGTAGCTAAAATAGCTGTAATTCAAAGTGGGTGTTGTCATGGTCATACCGAGCTTCATCTTAGTGTTAGCGAGAGGGGCACTGGGCTTTGTAAGCTCTCTGCTTATACTGACGTCTTGCCTTTAAAAACGGAGTAGAAAATTCTTGGCTTTAAAGAACAAATGGTATGTGTCTGGTGAGTTACGGGTTTGACACCTTTCAGGAGGAATAAACGTGCTGTTTTTCTGTATAAACATATCACACAGGTCTTTTTTGTCCTTCATATATTAAACTGAGCTGAGCTGTCATGCCGAATTCTTTCAGTGTTCATAAGGTGATATTTTTCAAGCTGCTTTTGAAAGCTGGTGTTGTTCAAGCTCATTCAAGTAATGCTGTCGCATACGAGCGCGGTGAGCCGATGTCATGAGCATTTGAGGGGAGGGTGATGGATAAACCCAATATATGGGATGGGACAGCAGAAAAAATAACCAGAAGTGATCAGGCATGTGGGAAAAGTCATGTAGGAAGAACAACTGGGAAGACAGGAGTTGAAAAACTTATAAAGGAGATAGAAGGGCAAGCAACTTGATTTTGTAAAGGAACGGTTGATATTGATGGTTTGTAGAGAAGTCCTTTTCTCACAGATTTGCAAGGACCAAGTGGAATTAAAAGGTGAGACATGAAAATTGTGTGGAAGGAATGTTTTCATACGACACGCTAAGAAATTCACTGCTATGGGCAAGAACTTGCGGATACTCAGAAGGGACTTGGGATTTATGTACATAGCAAGGCCATGGTTGTTACCACAGTTCTAGAAAATCTTGGAAGAAAATCTCAGGCTTTTGAGGATAAGCCAATCTCTGACCAGAGATCAGCATGAGATCTCATGGGTTGGACAGGTTGACTTACGTACAGTGGCTGCGAGGTTTTTACACCTATTCTAGAAAAACCTTGTGCTGGCTGCAGTCAGTGGGAGGGAGCGTGGACCTTCAGCCTGGTTTAATAAAGCGTTGTCTATGTTTCTGTGAAAGTAGGTGTGCTTTGCAAGTATTGTGATTACAAGATTAAAAGGCAAAACTGAAAGAGGAAGCTACAGCTCCTTGTGCTCAAACCTGTTATTATTAAAGACTATCCCCCAGTGACTTCGTCAGCGTCCCTTCCCGTGTGTGAGGTTTCCCAGCCCCTTTGAGAAAGTCCGCTTCAATAAGCACTCCGCTGCTGGGACCTGCATAGTTAATGATGTAATTCATTGCTTCCGAACTGGAAAGGGTAGGAAGCCAAGAGACTTTCCCTGTTGGAAATAAACCTTCGGCTGTGCCTGTGTGTGTACGTGTGCGTGTGTTGAGGCAGGACTGAGCTCTCGTGGTGTTGCTTTCTCCTAGGGTCTCTTTGGGTGTTCCAGTTGCATGCATCGGTTTCCTGATAGGTAAAACGCGCTGATTTCAGAGAGGGAGCGGTGTTTGGATGCTCTGTACTTGGCTTTCCTCTAGAAAGCTAGATCCCATTCCTTTTTACTAAGAAAAGAGGCGTTTTTTAAAAAAAAAAACAAACCCCAAACATCAAGTGCTCTCAGTATTACGCTCACAGTGTACAGGATAGAGGAGTGACATTTATGGCGTATGTTCTGTTTAACAGCTGGATGGAATAAAGTGTTTCATGTGAGATATTGGAGGACTCAGCATTCTCAAATCAAGGCCAGAAGCAGCTCAATGACTAAAGAATTGTCAACATCTTGTGCAATTCCACTAAGTGCTTCTTTTCATTGAGCTGCAACTTTATTGTTGACAATTAAATCCATTTCAACGCAGAAGATAAACATTTTTAACAGGAGGTAGCCAAATCTTTTGTCCTGAATGATTTTCTTCTCTGTGTTATAATTGAGCACAAAGTGTGTCGCAAGTCTTGCTATTCAGTTGTGCTAAATAGCTGCTTATTGTGGAATAATTGGTATCAGCAGATGACAGAGCTGCTAGCAACCATGCTTTCGAAGGCATGTTTTTAATTTGCATAATCAAATACTTTGTTAGTGTCCTTGGAAATTAGGATGAAAGATGACTGTGTGCTAAAAATGAAAAATTGTTTTTAGCAAATTATGTGTATCCAGTACAACAGATGAATCGCTCTGGGCCCTTTATGATACGTGTTGGCTGGTGTAACCAACAACCTCCTCCATCCTTTGCAGTAATAGTTTCTGTCATCTGCCTTTATTTATCCAAACGTTTCATTGACCAATGTCTAATCAATATGAAATGTACAATCAGGTCTTAAATCTGATGAATTATTTCAAGCCTTGTGAAATGCTTGTTGAAGTACACCTCCCAGGGCCACGGCTCAGCGGGGTCTACGTTTTCTGCCTTCCACTGACTTCAGAGAAGTTATGATGGTTTATATTGGTTGACTGTGCACCAACTGCCCACGTATCCGTGTTAAAGCTGAAGAAAATATTTTTTATATTTCTCGAAAGATCTGGTTTTTTATCTTGCATTAACAAGTTTGCAGAAAATTTTAGTTAGGCAGAGGTAATACTGTCGAGAAGAGTTTAACTAATCAAAGTAGTAGAAGAAATTGAATGCTATTTTAAAATTGAAACAATGCTATCAAATATTTCCTTGGCTGGGCTGAGTGCTCCGTCCCAAAGATAATTTATGCTGCAAATCACTGAAAACTCCTATAATTTTCCTGCTTGTGCAATAAGGACTTTGAGCTTAATCCAAAACCCTCTCAAGAGAATGGAAAATTCGGTGTCGATTCTAAATTGCTCTCTTAAGATACCTGAGTACTCCCAGGCCAGACACAGAGAGGCTGAATCCTCACGTGGACAGGAGGAGGAGTGACAGGGTACGATGTAGTCTGGTCTTCTAATGAAAGTCAGTTGTTCCAGACATGAAAAGTTGGATGATTTTGTGTTTAGAAGAAAGGTTTGGCCAGTGTATGTTGACAGCGACATGCAGGACGTCGTCTAAGATTTCCAAAGCACCATTAGGTCAGGTCAGAGATGCCCAGTTAACGTGCCTTTGGCTGCCACTTGGGACCTCACCAGGTTGGTGGTGCCTCAGCTCTTGTCATGAACTGCCCTGTGCTGACACTTAGTGTCTCCTGTGGTCTTCAGCGCAACCACACATGTTGAACCAATCTACAAACAACACTTGACCAGGCAAAAATCAGAGTGTTCATTATTGCTGAAATCTCTGGGAATTTCAAATTCAGTGAATTTCAAAAGGGCCTTGTAGTCAGCAGAAGAACAGTTGATGTTGCCTTGTGGCTGTGATGTTCTCAGCTGGCCACCTCTGGCCATCCTCTAGCTCTCTTGGATCACCCAAATGTTACAAAGGAGCCAGAACACAGAGTTCAGGTCCAGTTTTACTGGTTTGCACATGAGGAAGAGAGGCATTTCAGCTGAATGCTGCACATAACCTGCATTCATTATGAAGTCCCTGTCTTTAGCGGAAGTGATGGCATGCACCGTCTGTGTGTTTCTCTATTAACGGTGGGTGTATGTGTAACAGATACGGGTGTATATCCATATAAATAATATGGATTACATGTAACATGCGTGTGTACATGTGTACGTTCACAGGACGTGTACGCGGTGTGAAGTGAACTCAGAGCTGCAGAGTCTCTAGTTCACGCTCTCTAGTTTGGGTTACTGACAGGTCTTCCCGGTGTGGCCTCATCTGCTCCTCTGGTGTTACTGAGCCTTCCAAGGAATAGTCACGTAGAGACAGCAAACTGCTCCCTGCGCACGTGTAACTTGGAGGTACTTGTGTAACCGAGTCCTGCATCTCTAGAGATCCCTGGATTGTGTTCGGTGACACAGAGAGGAACTTGAGATTTAAGACGCATCAAAGGGCAAAGACAGGGAAGGAAGATGATGGAAGTGCATGTCCTGTCTGGGTGGGACATGCTTTGCCAATGTTTCTCCTCAGCCCTCGGAGAGCATTGAATTATGGCTTTACTCCTTTTTTGGTAAAAAGACTGACTGCTGTTGGATGCAATATCAACCCAGTGGAGAAAGGGAAGCTGGTGTCAGCACAGAGCTTCCATCGCAGTTACCGCTCTTCTGAGTACCCCTGCAGTAACTTCACTTGATCCAAAGCAGAGGATGGAGGCTGCCATTGAGTGAAGTTAGCTCACTTGCTGCTTTAGCTGTTGGATGGACATGAATTCCTGTGATGTATAAACAAACTCAGGAAGTTGTGCAGTTGGATCGTTTGTGTCATAGTGACGGGAAGGATTTTTTCCCCGTACTTTTTACTCTGAGCTAGTCAGTCAACATTCAGCAGTAATGTGATGTGCAAACACATACTGCTAGTAAAGAGTAATCTTGCACGTATGACCTTGAAGTACTGTTGATGAAGACTTGAGCCCTCTTTACGAAACATGCAGTTGGTGGCGTTCATCACTGACGGGGGATTGCAGCTCCCTAAACAGATTCTGTGGGGTGAAGAATTCTTTCTGGTTTGCATATCGTAACTAGCAGCCATGCAGGGATGCGTGTACCAGGCACGCTGGGGTTAGAGAGACTCCCGGACATCTGATGCTGGTTTGGGGTAAGCGCAGGTGCGGTGGTGTAGGATAGAGCGGCAGAAGCTGTGCACACATTCAGCACACGTTTGACATTTGGAATAACATTATCTTACTAAATGCAGCATCTTCTAAGCTGTAAACTAACAGGAATGGTACTTAAGGGGCTGTGTAATGAAGATGTAAGCAGCAGCAAAAGATGCCCAGGAGACACTGGGATTCGTGGTCCTTTTCTCCAGGGGAGGAGGAGCGACTGCGTGAGGAACAAACTCCCCAGCAGAGAGCTGTGCCAAATAAATGTTACACACATGAGAGACACTGAAAATATCAAATGAAGAGATTTAATGGATGCACTGAGTGCGAGGTGTTCCCCATGGATTTGGAAGTATCACCTCTGCCGGTTTTTCAGACCAGCTACTGTCTTCATCTTGTAGGGAATTTCTAAAGACAAGGCTACGCCCTCAAAGCCCTCATTACTGTCCCTTTCTGTCAAAACATAAATAAATCTTGTAGGTCTTAGACCTGTAAGGACTAGGAAACCATAGATCCACCTATTCCTAAACAAACTGTTGCTCAGTTCTTTCCTCCTCGGGGACCTGCCTTAGCACGTGTGGTGATCACACTCCGTCTAACTTTTAATCATGTTTGATCAAACAGGACTGATCCAAAGAATTAATGCAAAAGGAGTTTCCTTTATTTAGAACCTGCCGTTTAATTGCAGTGAGATAGACCTTTGGCATACAGCAGAGTAATTCTTATTCCTCCAGAGTCCCACTACTGCCCCCATAGTCTTCTCATCAAAATTTGTGGAGGAGTCTCTGTGCCTGTTACAGATTGCGTACTCCAGAAGTAACTAAAGTACATTTAAATACTCATCAAATAAGTCTATTTACTTTTTCTCCCTCGTTCTTGCTCGCTCTTTCTTCTTCTCTTACCTCCCTTTTGCTCCCAAAAGGTTTTTCCCCATCTCCTGTCGACCAACTATTAAAATCATCTGAGTTGCGCTGTACCAGGCTGCTCACCATTGCAGAAGGCCTGTACAACACTTAGTAACAGGGGGCCTGACGTGGGGTTTTTTTGATCTCTGCATGAAATTAAGCCCAGATGATGACATGGTTTTGACACGTTTCTGGCAGGCTGTCTCTGTCAGCTCTAGCGATGCGAAGGTTGGCAAAGACACATGTGCCCAGGCTATGGACTGGCAGAATACACTCCCCATCATCTTTATTTGCACTCCTTTACTTCAGGCTTTGAACAGTGTAGCTGTCAACTGTTTTCTCTGAATGTATATTATTTTATTATGCATTTATTCATTTTACCCCTTAAAATTGGCAGAAGAACGAGTAAAGTTTTCCTGTCTTCAGAATATTTAGAACTCTGAATCCTTTTTTATTTACAAGCTTGTCCCAAGCCCCTTCAAATCTTGCGTATTTTCCTTATGTTTTGTTTCCATCACTGCCAAACCCCAGCTGTTCCAAGTTGCTGTGCGATATTGCCTGACATGGTGCTCCTAATTCCCCCTGCCTACTTGACTGCAGGCATCGCCTTTCCCAGTCGTGGGTCAGCAGCGTTCCCCCTGGGTTGTTCAAAGGGGTGCCGTGCAGCACGTATTTACTGGCAGGTTTGGAGAGTGATTCAAAAGGGAAATCACTGTAGAGCCCCGGTGAGCAAAACTCCGCTGTGGCAAATGTTAAAGTTATAATGATACTCGTTATTGTTGAGGACCAAGTCATTCCATGACCAGCCACACCAAAACAGTCTGGGTTCCTACTAATAGGTGGTTTGAGGATTAGATCTCATGTAATAAGGCACAGAGCTCGCGTTGCATTTGTTCCCTCCGCCGGTCAGTAAGGGAGTGATGACATAACAATAATAGAAAACAGTAGTTCTAAGTAGGGTCTCTCTTCTCTACCAGGTGGTTTATTTTGAGGAGAGTTAGTGGAGAAAGAAGACAAGAGGCAGATGCGCACCCTCACGTGCAGAGTGTGTTGTCCAACGCTCATGTCTTTAAAGAAAACATATTCAGGACTGATCCCGACACCTTGACTGCTTTGGCCATTCTTCTGAAAAATAATGTCCAAAATGAATGTCACCAAAAGAAAAATAGAGGCAAAAATATGTTACTTCCCTTAACCCTTTTGTTCTGTTCATTCAGCAGCCCAGGCAATAGGGACGTTATAGTAAATGTATAGCAGCAGTTAGGGATGAAGGGATGCGCCTAGAGAACAGCAGTTCTCCCAGCAGAGCAGGCGGGGGAGCCTGGTGTCCTGCGAAGCTCTGGTCACCCCACTCCAGCAATTCGTGCTTATGCGATTCAGTAGGTAATTTCAGTGGGTGTTATGTGATCGTTTAGGAGCCGATTTTGCCAAATACGCGTACAGATGGTATTACCTGCGCTCACAAGTTTATCAGAACCGTTTTATGGCCCCAGATATTGGAGTTATGCGATCATTGTGCAAATCTAATTTTTCTTAAAAGTCAATGAAAATCTAGCATGGTTGATGGGGAAGCTGGGAAACGAATCCCTAGGAGACAAGACCCAGGAGGCAAGTATGGAGGACGTGTATTGTGGTACAGAGACAGAACGAAGCAGAGCACAACCCCTCCTGGTGTTTTCCCTAAGGCAAAGGTGAGAATTTGGGGAAGGTCTGACTCGAGATTTTTAGAGCACTTGAACCACTGCACTCGCTCAACTTTTGTTGGCTTCCTTTTTTATATGGTAATGAAGACAACCAGAAACTTTTCCTCATGATAAAATAGGAGAAGAACTATCAGGAGAAGGACTTTAGGTTAGGGATGCTGCTGGAAATGACTTTGGATTTGATTTGGTTTCATGTTGGCACGGTCCTTGATGAAAACAAAGCGTAACTGCCCAGAGCGTGACTCTGGCCCCGCGGTTAGTTTGGTTTTGCCCATTTTGTTGCACGCTTAACTGTTTTATCTCTTTCTTTTGTTGTTGCAGATAAAGAGTTAGGAGTGAGTACGCTCACTGAAAATGATGACCCTGGTGCTAGGGGCCCAGCCGTCCCCAAAATATCAGGACTAGAAAGGAGTCAAGAGAAGAGCCAGGACACCAGTAAAGACCCAATACTTGAGCCTGTGGTGCCTAAAGACCCTTGTCCTCAGGTGACACAGCCTTTGGCCCAGCCCCGCTTGGAGCCGCAGCCTGAGGCGCCCTGCCCCAGCCCTGCGCTTGCCCCGCGGCCGGAGGCTCCTGCCCAGCCGCCCCTGCCACAAGCCACGCAACTGCCACCAGCCTCGGAAGAAGCCACTCGCCCGCCTGCGCCGCAGCCACCCGTCCAGCACCCGCCACGGCCGCAGTCGCCAGTGCAGCCGGCCCATCCAAACCTCCCTCCGGTGCAGCCCCATCCGGCCTCTCAGAGCCTCTCGCAGCCACTCTCTGCCTATAACAGCAGCAGTTTAAGCCTCAACAGCTTAAGGTAGGCGAACAGAAATGCGTGCGTGGTGAAGCCCTGTGTCTTTGCAGGCTCGCTGCCTGGGGGTGATGCTTTACGGTGCCTGGAGGAGGAGGAGATGCATTAGCTAAAGGAGAGAAGTGACAGCACATCCCGTCCCATCGCTGGGAAATAAAGGGGACTTCAGGCATTTAACCTTAATTCCTTTCCTGAAGTGAGCCAGGATCACTTTATTTCTGATCCTGCGTTCCCATAAATGCTAGCTACTCTCAGACGCTGAGTTAATTCGCTTTTACTTGTCCTGCCTGTCATGGGGTACTTGGGTTTTTGGAGGGGATTTATGCAGTATAGACCAGGGGAAGAAGGTCCCAATTCTTGCAGGTTGGGCTGCTCGCTGAAGACTGACTTCTTTTACCCTCCCATCCCTGAAAAACCTTTTGCTTTCTGGTTTGACTGAAGTCTGGAAGGTGTTTAAGACTTTGATTTATTTTTAAGCAAGTTGGCATTGCTTGTCTTTAAAAGTCACTGCAGTAGAAGCGTGGTTTTACTTGAAATAATGACAAGTAGAATTAAGCGCTATGTGAACGTATTTTAAATACTCATTAGTAGGAAATGAAACCTGAAAAATTGCAAACAATGTAATCACAAATATTTATTTTGCTGACTTATCTCTTTATATCATGGGAGTAGTGAGAAGCGTTAACTGTACAGTAAGCACATATCCATTGTTGCTTTCTCAACTTCATTTCACATTTTCTGCAGTCTTTCATCTTACTAAGTCATAGCAGAAAAAAAGATTAAACTTTTATTAATGCAGTGATCACTGATTTTGAGCTTCATTTGCCTGAAAACATGAAGCAGGAGCAGTCATGTAGAAAGGACCTGGTAATTAAGTAATGAATGCAGAGGGCTGATTACTCCTCTATGTGTCATTCGTGTGCTGTTGGAGGACAGAATATCCCCTCAAGAGAAGGAGAATATGTCTCAGGTTTTGGTGTGGAGAGACCGCAGGAAGTGAAAGGTCCCAGGAAACGTACAGCAGATGGTTGGAGGAAGGGCTGTCACAGTGGAGTGGCTAGATAAGGAGAATAACTTGCATTGGTAATACGTAACTTGTGTTAGTGAAGTGTTTAACGTGAGCCACGCAGAGCTTGGTGGGGTTGTGTATGTGTACGTCTGGAGCTTTTCTCTCTTCCATGCAATGCTTAATTGCTTTTCTTTTCATTAACAGCAGCAGCAGAAGCAGCACTCCTGCCAAGACTCAGGCCCCTCCGCCACACATATCTCACCATCCCTCAGCCTCACCATTCCCCCTCTCTTTACCCAGCCACAGCCCGCTGCATACCTTCACGCCCACCCTCCAGCCCCCCGCACACCCACATCACCCCAATATGTTTGCCCCTCCTACGGCTTTGCCTCCTCCACCTCCATTGACGTCAGGGACACTGCAGGTTCCAGGACACCCAGCTGGTAGTACCTACTCAGGTAAGAGGCAGACGGATCATGGCCCGAGCGTGTCTAGTGCAGCGTAGGAAGCCGATTCTCCGGTTTTAGTCAGAATAATTCTTTTTTGTCTATTTGACGAGAGCTGTGGTTGGGTAGAGGCTGTACTCATTGCTGAATGCTTTGGATGATATCAAAGCCGAAAAACACCCAGACGTACCCAATGACCATTCTTCTGCCCTGGGAATGCATATTTTTAGAAGGCTGTGCTTTTTTCCTGTCTATTTTTTTCTCCCCGTGGTAAAAACTCACTAGAGTTCATAATGTGCCCACACAGGCTCAGTGACCCCTTCGGGATCGTCTTTGCTGTGGTTGTGGTCTGTGCTCAGCGTTGCTTCCCTGGCTGGAGGGAAGGTCTCCAGTGGCTGTGCACACAGCGGCCCCGAGCTCGTGTTCGTGCGGGATTTTGTGTGTGTGATGTGGAGATTTTTATCAGTGGGGAAGAATGTGCTCTTTTAGACCTCAGCTGTGGCGAGATGTAAAGTGTCTGTTCCTCCCAGGTCACTGAGAGGGAACTGGGAGAAGAAAATGGAGGATTATCAG
Organism: Bucorvus abyssinicus; assembly: GCA_009769605.1. Lineage (NCBI taxonomy): Eukaryota > Metazoa > Chordata > Aves > Bucerotiformes > Bucorvidae > Bucorvus > Bucorvus abyssinicus. The sequence continues at coordinate 6,235,574 of CM020050.1, forward strand.
CGCCTGAGTAACATCGTTTTGTGTCCCCACAGCAGGGTGCTTGTGTTAGCAGAAGCCACTCGGCACTTACTCTCTCCAGCTTACCCCTGCCTCCTCCCCTGTTCAGGACTATGTCCATGTCCATGCAATTTTAGGGAGAACCCTCAGAGCAAAGCTCAGGGGAATGCTGTCGTGAAGACAGGCCTTGTGAGGGAGAGGTGGTGGAGAGACTCTTCTGTCTCTGTGGCCTTTGGGGAAGACCTGAGGGAGCTTTCTTACCCCGTACAGTGTCATGGTTTACCACCAGGAGGTTTTAAAGACAGCATTGCTACCGCAGCCAGCAAAAAGCAAGTGGCGCAAGGTCTGGAAAAGTCCCTGAGCTCACGGGGGTTTGTTTTGCTGTTTGTATTTCAGAACAAGATCTTCTCCGTCAGGAACTAAACACGCGATTTTTGGCCTCGCAGAGCGCTGATCGCGGGGCCTCCTTGGGCCCACCGCCGTACCTGAGGACCGAGTTCCACCAGCATCAGCACCAGCACCAGCACACACACCAACACACACACCAGCACACCTTCACGCCTTTCCCTCACGCCATCCCACCCACTGCCATCATGCCAACGCCAGCACCGCCCATGGTGCGTACCCCAGGCAGAAATGTGAGGATAAGTAGAGCACAACTCTATTCTTTATTATGAAAATTTCAGATTTTGCCAGGTTGCGGGGAAGGAGAACTCTGCTGCCCAGGTGTGGTTGGGTAGGAGAGGAAGGGCTGTCCCTTCCTCGTGATTGTCATGTGTGCAATAGGTTGAGGTGGCAGCGCAGGGGCTGAGGGATGAGGCTGCTGGCTGAAGGGGCACGCGTAAGTGGGACTTCCCAGTGCTTGGAGTGGTGCACGCTGGTGCCTCCTCCTGTTTGTTGTCTCCTAAAGACCTTGTTTTATCTCAAAGAGAGAAAGAAAAATCCCAAACAGTTTCATTGGCAACTGATTTTTCTGCGTATTTTTTCCTCTCTGTTGGTTGCCAAATAATAGAGCAGTAGTATTCTATTTTACCAACAGAACTAAAGCAAGGAAACGTAAAGTAACTAGTCTGTGCTTTGATCCCTTTGCAGTTTGACAAATACCCTACAAAAGTTGACCCCTTCTACCGTCACAGTGTGAGTTTTATTACTCTCTTTAAAACTGCCTTAACTGCTTTTCTGTGGTGGGTTGGGATCACCACTCGATCAGTGGCACAATGTCAAATCTCTCCCTAATCATCACTCCAGGATTTACCATTATTGTTCTTGGTTGCTTTGGCTTTCGAAGGCTTGCATTCATGGTGCTGGTTTCTGATAAAGATGCAGTATCAGCTTTTCCAATCAAAAGATCTCTTGCTCATACACCATTTGAAGACAGGTTTGATGTGAAAAAGATGAGACAGAAGAGCTGACTGTTACGCGAAGCAGGAGAGAGCAGTAATTTCCTCACTGTGTTTCAGTTGTGCCACAAACCCTTAGACTGATGTTTTTCCTAAGAAACTTGAAATGAAATGACAAACTATCACACAAATCCTTCAGGGATAGGTAATCTAATAGTTTTCCTAACATACTGTATTTTGTTTTATAAAATCTGAAAACTTGTCTTATTCTTCAGATTTCAAAGGCACATCTGATCCACTGGGCTTGTTATGTTTTGAAAGCTCAGTCTGATGACAGCGACATGAATCCAGCTGTGCACTAGATGTGTTTATCTAAGAGCTACCAAAACCATTATTTATTGAGATGAACTCATTTTTAACATTCCAGTTAATTGTAAAGCTTCTGCTCTTAAGGGTTTGAATCTACTGATTCATTTGCTGCTGAAATACGGGTTGCATTTCCTTCATCTTATTGGCAGGGGCAGGTATCAGGTTGAGTATGTCAAGAATTTCTGAATCCAATAGTGATATTTTGATGAGAGAAGGAGTACTGCATCAGCACTCAGAAATTTCAAAGCACTCGGCTTTATGTGTTGGTTTTGCTTAGAAGTGGAACTGGGCAAAAAGACTGGTTGAGACGATAGTGTGATGCCTTCTGCTGTACCGATTAAACACGGTTCCTGCTAACAACTCAGACCTGTGGTACACCGAATAGTCCTGTTAATTTCCGACACCTCATTTGAGTAACTTTACCTGTCTGTTTGCAGGATCAGAGCTCTAGGAGAGTTAGGCAAACATTTAAGCCTACGATAATCACTTTTACTCAAAAGGGTAACGCTGCTCATTTGCATCATTGTTTGCAAAATTGCACTCTTTTGTGCTGAGCTTTCCATGGAATCAAAAGAGATATTATCATCAATGTGGCATGTTGATTCAAGCAAGAACGCGGAACTGGGAAATAGGTAAAATGAATTTTAGACAAATAAAGCACAGAAGTCAACGTGTAATATAGGAAACACTGCAAGAGTCTCCACCATATATGCTTTTCAAATTCAGTGGTGTAATCTCTTACAAATCTGGCAAGTACCTGAACTGTAAAGGTCATGGTATTACCCCCTTTAAAATGAGGGAAGGCTTCACGTTGTTCTCTGTTCACCGGTGAGCCATGCTATTGAACTTGGCAGAGCTCCACAGCAGAGGTCTGGTCCATTAGGGCTCCCCTGCCCTGCCTTCAGGAAAGGTTTGTCCTTGCGAAGTGGTTGCAAAATAGTCACTGTTGCCTCTGTTGGATATTTAGCAAGCTAATACCAGAAGATCAACGTGATGGCTACAAGTTAGATTGGATTGACAATCTTTCTGAGACATCAGCAGGCCCATACTAGCCAGGGTATTTCAGGGTTCTCCTGAAATACTACAGATCAGATCCGGTAACAGTTTCCTGAGCAGCTGCAGTATCAAACTCATTCTTCTGCTGGTGTAAATGCACAGCCGAGGGGGCTTCTCCTGTTGTAGATGCGTTGGGAAACTGTGGCGCTTCCACAGACCTTTTCCTAGTGACAAGAGTTTCCACTGTAGATCCACACCAAGAACTCAAGTATCTTAAAAAAGCTGGCAGTGCTTTTAAAGCTTGTGAGAGAACTTGGCAGGGGAACCAGGTCTGTTTCCTGACAATCAATCTACTTTAGAACAGGGCACACAGCTCACATAGAAGCGCGTGTAGAGATTTCTTGGCATCTTTGATTTTACAGTCGCTTCTTTGAGGGGGAGCCTTACTGAGGCACAGTGAGGCTTTACTTTACCTACAGATAACGCTGGGTCTGGTTTAGTGTTACGTTACCTGGCCCCAGGAAAGCTGTGGGTACAACATCGTCCCTTGAAGAAAGTTAGAATGGGAAAATGTTGCTCAAAAGAGAGGGAGAAAAAGGAAACAGTGACTGTGAAAAATGTATTTTGAAAACTGAAGGAATTTAACTTGTACAAGGAGATTCTGGAGATAAAATGTTTATATTTTATTAGTAATTTTGACCTTGAGGGAAGGTCACATTTAATTAACTTACCAGTTGTTATAAAGCTCTAAGGAAAGCATTCTTTATTATTAGTCATAGCCAATAGAATATTAAATATTATGTCTCTTTCTATCGTTTGGAATTAGTCTGTTACTCACTTTCAATGCAAAAGACACCGGAGGATTTAAAACACATTTTACTCATTAGATGTTATTGTAAATGAGGACATGTGTCTCTTAATGATTTCTCAAATGCCTACAGTTCAGTATCAACTAATCTAAAAAAGCTTTCTGCATCACTGAATGGAGCAGGTCCAAATTAAATAGAATTAAAAACAACAATAGAAGTGTGTTATGAAAGGAGACTTGATACCGTGCTTTTAAACCGAGAAAATCTTTTGTTAACCTCTGAAATACTGGAATATTTTCTCAGCTTTCAGCACATATAATATGAATAAATGACCTTGCAAGATAAGCTAGTGGAAGGAAAAACGATTAAGAAAAGCACTTACATATGCCTTTCATAAACAAATTCATCAGAACTTTGTGATACTGATTTACCCTGGGATGTGATTTTCTCAGCGTTTGCCCGCTCCACACGTCCAGTCTTTTACTTTGCCCAGTCCTGCTTCTTTTCAATTGGCCATTAACTCATTTATTTTGATCTTAAAAGTAGCATACAGTAGACAGACCTTTGGTCAGCGGTGTTCAGAGGCAAATTTGTATCAGCCAGGTCATCCCTGTAGCTTTTTGGGTGGCAAAACCAGTGGAGGGAGCAGCCATCCCCCATGAGATCCTGAAGCCTGACAGTGAGAATGTGTGTGGAGTGTGATGCTTCGAACCCTGACTCCTACCAGAAAGCAATTTCGTGTGTCTTGTCAGCATTTTCCGTGGAATTGGGCGAGTTGACTGTGTTTCAGCATGAGTAAAACATTCCCAGCCGGACCACAGAGACACGATACGATTTGGTCGTTGCGGTGTACTTGTACCCCATGTGTTTGTCTGCGTTAGTACAGAACCGCTGTCTCTTTGTTCTAAATTCCCTCAGAGCAGATACAGTGGGATCAGGGATGTCCGTGGAGATGAGCACTTCTTTCTGCTTAGTAGCCTGTCTCTATAAAAACAGTACCCTAAATTTTCGAGGGGGTTCTGCCTCAACGTTTTGTTTAAATAATAATATTTAACAAATCAGATTGTCTCTCTGCTAATACTAGATGCGGCAGGATATCCTCTCAGACAGGCTAATGGCGTAAGAATTGTGCGTGTTTTCCTCATTTCCTGCAGAAACTATTAAAATCCTGACATACTAATGGAGTTTTAATGATACAATAGCCTAGAACTCGCAAGGGGTTTTTTTCCACTTAAGTTGTAGTTTTCTGAGTTTTATTTGGCTCGGTATTCTGCATTTTCTCTTGGAGTGGTTTGCAAACAGAAACCATTTCAAACTTTTATCCAATTTAAAAATTAATAGTTGGAGGAAAAAAAAGTCTCTTATGCTATGATGGGCTATTCGGGGGGTCAGGTTGCTGCTTTATGATTTTGGAACTGCTTTTAAGCTCTAAACATCATGACATTTATGAACATTTCATTGACTGCTTAACTAACATTGTTGTAACGAGATCACTTCTTCAACGCTTCTGTTTTCTCCATGTACCATTTCCCTAATGTTACGCAGGAACGCTTTCTCTGTCCTGTTCAGCTTCCCGCCTTCGTCTGGACGTGCACTTGTACTTATGTTTGTCTCTCTTTCTGTTACAGCTGTTTCACTCCTATCCTCCAGCTGTATCAGGGATTCCTCCCATGATTCCTCCGACTGGCCCCTTTGGCTCCCTACAAGGAGCATTTCAGCCCAAGGTAAGAAATACTCGCATGCGCTGGTGGTGTGAGCCAGGTTCGGGGTTAGCGTGGGGTTCCGGTTCTGGAGCAGTTTTGCTCTGAACTACAGCCTATTTCCACAGCAGACAATTGGCTTTTCCAAATTCACTACAAAGAGAAGTTATTTCTCAGCAGGTTCAGATAGATCTACACGCATTTTAGAAACGTATCTAGTGGCATAGTTAACTTGAGAAGCAATATAGTTAGTTCTCAGATAGTACACATTGATGTAAGGTCATGCCATAATCAGGATGTTAAGAAATCGTGATCATTATTGTTTACTCATTTCCATAATTATCTCACAGCTCTACCACACTGATTTAGTTCTCCTCTCGTTTCTGATAGCCAGGATAGATAAATGTGATGAGTGTGGGGTTTTTTCCTTTTGTTTCATGAAGTCTCTCTTGATTTATAAGTGGGAGGAAATCGCAGTCTGTAGTCTGTAGTCTCTGCAACTAAAGACTGAAATCAGGATGGAAATTTCTGCACAGAAGACACCTTCTTTCTTAAATCGGCCCATCGCCGTAATGACTGAATATGGAAATTGCAGTTCATTAGTGGGATTCTTTGTGTGTATGGTAATCAGACTGTTAACAACTCTGTTACTTAATTGTTCATTACACTGTAGCTGATTTGGGTTTTTTCTTCATTTTAATGTAGGGAGAAGCTCTGCCTAAATGTAGTGGGTTTACAGTTTTGATTCACAAAGCTGCATTTTGTTACATTAGCTGAATATTTGCATTGAATTCATGAGGAAAGCTTTAATTTTTTCCAACTGTGTGTTGCTTTTTCCTGACATCCGTATAGTAACAGCTCGTTGTGGGTGGAGTTCAGATCCCTGTACAGTGACTAAAGAGATGAGTGATGCTTTGTGCGCTCATGGTCAGGTTAGCAGGTTTAGCCAGTTCTGGTGCGTTATTGATAAGCAGCAGAGCGTGAGCTGGGTCCTCCAAATACTACTTTAGTAGTATCGTACTAGTACTAGTAGTACTAGTAGTAGTATCGTAAGTATGATCCCAGTCAGGTTTTCGCAAGTGGCAAGATTTTCCAGCGTAAACAGTCACTGTTCCCTCACGTGTTTTGGATTAAACTAATGGGAAGTTGGTGGACAACGGAAGTTTGAAAATTAAGATGATAATCCATGTAAGTGGATTACAACAGTTATCCTTTCCTCTTTAAAATGTTTATCTGCATTGCTTTGGCAATGGTAATGATAAAGAAGTAGTATTTTTCACTTTTTGTTGCTTTTGTGCGTTGTGTTTCTCATTAATGCTGTCTTTCCTTGTGGTATTTCTAGACTTCCAATCCTATCGATGTTGCAGCCAGGCCCGGAACTGTCCCACACACCCTTCTACAGAAAGATCCACGGGTCTGTAGAAAACGTTTTCTTTTTCTCAAGCGCAGCTAATCTTCCTGAAAACCTTGAATGCTAGAGCTAGCATCTTCAACACGTCCAAATTTACATCCTAAAACTAAAGCTTAGTCTGAATGGTTTAAGTCAATGAGAACTAGAGAAGTTGTATGAGTACAGCTTAAATCCTGATCCTCGCTCTGTTCGTCATTAGCAAAAGCAAACAGATAGTCCAGAATGGGAGGCTCTTTCCCTGCTGTCAGCAGGCGCCCTCACAAGCCCAGGGCTGGGCTAAAGGCATAGAAGTCCAATTCTGCATAGCAATGTAGAAGATTTATGTGTATCTTCTGTAATTGTTTTCAATGTGGATAGTGACAGTTACTTCCTTGGTTACTGTGTCATCGATTGCACCCGTGAAATGTGGATGCTCTTTATTGATCACTTGGTGCCTCTGGATTTTTGAGTTCTAGCATATGTGAGCAGCATTTATCGTCTCAGCGCTTTGTCTCTCAGCCTTTTTCCATTCTTTGTGAATGCCCGTGGGTTGTTTGCATGTTTGAATTAATATATGTTGTCTGCAGCGAGGAACGTCATCTTTGTAGCAGAACTCTCTGACAGAAGCAATGGGAAGCGCTCCTTAAAAATCTGTGCTGTGCTATGGCTAAACTTGCACGTACAGCAGAACTGTTTTCTCTAGGCTATGCCAAGTTCCAGTACTTGGTTTGCTCTGAACTGGTGCTGCAGTTGAGCTTTATACCAAAAGGAACCATGTTTTTTTGTTCTTGTTTATTCTGTGTAATTGAAAAGATAACTAGAGTCTCCCATCATTAAGTCATTTAGCTTTACGCTCCCTTTCAATCCATTGTTTGATTATTTCAGGATGATGTATTGTGCCATCACTGCATCTGCAAAGTACCTCTTACACCTCTAGTTTTGCATTTCAAAAGAGAAAATCCAAAACAAATGAGAAATACCCAATAAATTGAATCTATTTCCCAGCATTAATTGATGAAATTTGAGCAAAAAAGAATAAAAAAAAACCCTACCCTCAAAAAAACAGGCCACACACAAAAATAATAATGAGAAAATTGGGTTTTTATACAGCCTCTGTTCACCAACATCTGTTGCAGTGTGAAAAATATTGAAGGCAAAGCCCCTGTGTGACAGAGAGCACAGCAGGCAAGCAGTCAGTAATGGCTGTGTGAATGTACCAGTCCAGGACCTAATGCCATAGCCAGTGGATGGACAGTCCCTGGTTGGCAGGGGCACGTCTGAAACTGTGGTATTGCAACCCGGCTGATGTGAGAAAGGGGCCCAGTCAACCTTCTCGTAGCTGAGCAACTCTCCAACCTCCTTGTGGCTGAGCAGCTTTGAAAGATGAGAACAGAAGTTTGCCCAAAGGATAGATCTGTGTTTGTCTTCAGAGCAGTTAACCAGCCACTTTTATAGCATTAAATCAACAAATTAATGGTGATGCCAGAGGACAGAGCGCTCCGTGTGAGGCTTGTTTAGTTGCTTGTCAACACTTAGCTACAACAGCCATGGGGGGAGGGAGACCGGCTCGAATACGGAGGCTGAGGACTAATTATTACCCAAAAGAGCTTCATTTGAAAGTAAAATTATAACATTTTAATTTCATCTCTTAATGAAGCAATACAAATTTGTTAATTAGAGCAATTGTTTGAGTGACAGGCATGTAACCAAGCTGTCATTTCTTCTTCACAGTTGACGGATCCGTTCAGGCCCATGTTGAGGGTAAGAAATCTTCTGTGATACAGTTTGTCGAGCTCGTCTCAGTCCCGCCGGGTTAAAGCAGCAGACTAATTATAAAGCAGAGCCGTGTTTCATCTTGGGTCTATTACACCGTGTTTGCTGAGCAGCGTGGTCGGTCCTTTGTGTGCATCTTGTGGTCACTCCAGGAAAACACAGAGTTTCAAAGCTGGAAGTTTTCAGTTCTTCTTGTGCAACCCCCTAGCATGAGTGCTAGAGGTTAAATATCGATAATCCTTCCATCGCGCTGGCTGACAAGGTTTCCTGAGGCAAATCCTAGAGACCTGCCCTGGCAGCGATCCCCTCTCATTTCACTGTAGTCTGGGGGATTTTGCTTTTTATTTTTTATTTACCGCGTGTTTTCAGTATGGCACTTCCTACCCAAGTATCTTACTGTGAAGTATAGACAAACCACTTCAAACACAAAATATTTTAGAAATAAGGATCAAAAGATCCAGTCTTTCAGGGATCCAAAAGGGGGTTTTGGTTAATTTTTCAGCATGTTCAAGAAGGATTTTGATGGAACCAACCAAGCGAAGGTATTAAACCACTAGCACAGCCAGTTGCTGTGAATAAGCAAAAGGCTCGAGTTTAGGGGAATATGTGTGAGAGATGGGTTTCCTGTTTTGTGGGTTTAATTGTTGGTTGCCGTACACCTAGAAATAGAAGGCAGACCACATGCCATCGTTTGTGAAACATTTAAGTTACCGGTATCTTGAGGAGCTGCTTGAATCCCTGTGACTATTTTTAAATCTGCAGGAATCATTAGTTGTGTAGTTAAGTACAGACCCCTAAAAAACGAAACTGGAGGAGATCTATCCTGAATGAGTCGTCTTCAGACAAGATTTCCAGATGTCCTGGAAATGGAGTACAACATCAACAAGAAAACCCAAATAGGATTCTGGTTCTTTCCTCCCTCTCTCCTCCCCATGATTTACAAGTGTGGTGACAGGAAGGATGCAGAGAGCCTTCCCGGAGTGAATTGTCTGATCCCCAACTTTTTCAGTAGATTTATCAGCCAGAGTTTTGGAGGTACCGACCGCCAGTTATGTGAGGGGGTCAGATTCACTTTGAAAACCAGGGTGATCTTTTAAAGTGTTTTCATTTTCCTCTGTTGGTGGAAAGGCCAGTCTTGGAATAGCTCCATGTTCAGAACTGAGCTCAGTGTGTGGTTGTGAAGCAACCAGCTATGCAGAGCAGCTGCTAACTGGGTGAGTTTCACCGATTTCAGCAGCACAAGCTGCATTCTCAGCCAGTGGCATCAGAAGGCTACAAGAGCGCGTAAAACCTGAGCACAAGTTTATTTGGAGGGGAGAGTGACCAGAAGCATTCCTGGATATCCAGATAAACTTCTTAGCAAGGGACAAATTCTTTGCATTTCTGGCTTCCCAAGAGGGCGGAGAGGGCAGGCACTGAAGGGAGACCCTTTGCTTTCAGTCGTCTTGGCGTGGGGAATCCCTTAGGCGAAAACAGACCAGGCTGAGGGTTGGCAAGAGTTGCTAGAACTAGAATAAAGCATCACAGGTTTTTGAAAGTTACTGATTCACATTGTATCCCTTTGGTTTTTTTTCCAGAAACCTGGAAAGTGGTGTGCTATGCACGTTCACATCGCCTGGCAGATATACCATCACCAACAGAAAGTCAAGGTCAGTCTCTGGGCACGCCTGAATTTCAGATGAATTGCACAGTGCAAATCTGTGAGGAGAGGAGGTTGCCACTCGCTGTTAGCAGTTCTGTGCCATGGCTAATGCCTTGTTCAAGTAACCACAGGTAGCATGATAGCATAACCTTCCCTCTCAGAGCGATTGCATATTGGAATTAAAAACCTAAAGGTAGAGTCTCAAAGGAATGTCTGTGATGCCTTGGAGCAGACACCAGATCTTAGGTGATAACAACCATTTTGTAGCTGGGAAGAGCTAAGTAGGTGTTCCTGTGACCGACAACATTGCTTTTATTTATGGCTGAGGACACAAACACGTCAAGATTAATTTTTTTGCGGTCTGGAGAAGCTAAGCACATGCATCCCATTCTTCATATTAATGTTCACAGACAGAAGAGGATAGGGGAAGATTTCTCTTGTCCCTAAAATGCCTTATCCTTGTAGTGTGGCTGCACAGGCTCCCGTCAGTCTTTGTTCACATCTCGTAGCACCTGTCTGTGTCTGGGCTGGTCAGGCAGATGCAGCCTTTCTGGTGAAGTGATGTTATCCAGACACTGGCTCATTGCACCAAAGGCAAAGGGATGGACATCTTTCTTTGTTATACGTGCTTTGAGACCTCAGGGGTAAGGGCCATGGCCAGCTTAGGCTGTCCTCAAACAGATGTCAGAGACGAACAAATAGTTTATTCATTTAATAGTTAGGGTATTTCCATTCTTATTTTAACTGTATTTTCATTGCACATGGACACTGTGAGGAACGTTTCTTTCCCTTTATAATATTTTCACTGTACTCATCACTGAGAAATTCTGTGCTGCTCCCAAAGTTTTTCAGAGAGTCAGGAAAGGTTGGTGTTCTTTGCTGTTCATCCTTGTACTTCAGGAGTCAATAGCTTGTGTTAGAAAGTAAAATGAACGAGGAGTCCGTAGCGCTTTGCAGCCTGTGTATGCAGTTGAATATAGTGCTATAAGAATATGAAGATGTCGAACAGCTACTAAAACCTGCAGCTAATAGAGTTTAAAAATATCCCTTTTAAAGAAGGTTGACAGGTTAATTTGCTGCACTAGACATATCTCTCTTCTCGGCTTCCTTATTTTTCCCCTGCTAGTGATCTTCATTCATCTTCCCATTATCAAAAAAGACAAGATTATAGACCTGGAGAGTTACATGTCCTTTTTTTATTTTATTGAAAAGGTATTTTCTTGAAATGAAATTATTATTCCCGTGCTATCTATGTCCTTTGAATCTTCCTTGATCTGATATTCAGAGAGAGGTCAAACTGGTGTATTTATAACTCAGAGTAAATGCCATTTTCATGCAGCCACTTCTTTTACCTAACACTTTCCTATCTTGCATGTTAAAAAAAGCAGGAGTAAAGGCCAGAAGTACAGGAAAGGATGTTACTTGACTTTTTGAGGTTGTGCATGATGATAATTTCAAGAATAATCGGGAAATGTATTTCACTATCTCAGTTCAGTCAAAAAATTAGGTATGGTCAGACGCCCACACGGGAACGAAGTCTTCCTGTCTGCACGCGAGCACGAAGTGTGAAGTCTCTGGCTGAAGGCTCATCCAGAACGATTTCTCCTTCCAGCCCAAGGTTGTGAAGGTGCCTTTTTTTCTGCACAAGCCGAAGATGCTGCCTGACCATAGAGCAGGGAATAAAACAGATTTACTCAGAGATTTCAGGTTTGCATGCAGTGCCACCAGACCGCTTACAAAGCAAGGAAGAATTGGTAACTCTCTGGCCCGCTAGTAATTGCTTGCAGAGGGCAACAGCAGCCACTCAAGAAGCAGGCGAGATAGGAAACTTTAAAACACAACCTTCCCGACCTCAGGAAAAATTGCATGCGGCTGTGGATGCTGTTTGCCTGCTGATACCTCTGCACCAAGACGCGGTTCAGACCTGTGTAACCTGTTTGCGCACCCAGGTTGCAGCTCAGATTGCATCCTGGCTCTGGGCACAAAGCAATTTTACACTCCTCCTAGACTGACCAGTGCGTTACTGGCCTGACTCAAGAGAGAATTTATGCTGGCCCTGTCTCTTTTAGGCCTGATCTAACGTGCCATGAAATTAGTGCAGACATTTACATTGAATTTAGTGAGTCCTGAGTTAAGGTGTTGCACCTTTTCTGGACTTCAGCTACATTTGTAAGGATTAGCATCAAGCAGGGTGCTCTTCTGAGGAGCATCTGGGGATAAAACCAGTCTGATCAGTTCTCTTTGGTACTGTTTTAAGGTAAACCAACACATCCAAAAAATCTTCTAACACATCCATGATATTCCTGTTCCTCTTCAGACGGGAGTTTTTCATTATTCAGATCAGCACCGTTCATGTGGCTGCAGTTAAAGTTTCAGCCACCTTTTGCTGTTCTGAGTAACGTCTGTCAGAGGTTTAGGTCTTGGTTGTTAAGAAGAAGAATAAAGAGAGCTCACAGCATAAAAAATCTGGCGCACAGGCTTCAACTAAGGCATTTGTATTTGCTGAACTTTTTTTCATGATTAAAGCCCTACAGAGTTACTTTCTTAAAAGACATGACCTTAACTTGGCCATCTTTACCATTTTGATATTCTTGCCGGCCATTATCTGAAAACATTGATGAAACCTTTTTTTTTTTTTTTTTTTTTTTGTTCTCATAGCTACATTGACGTGTTACTATCACTTGAAAAACAGCTACTAGGCATGCACATTAACTTGCTCATAACTTTTTAATATGCATATTTATATCATTGTAATGGTTGGTACCCTGAGCTGGCACAGTATTAAATACTGATTTATAAAGCGTAACATGCTCCAGAATTACTGTGAAGATCTACTGGTTCAGTGTTACGCATTTGTAAATCCTTTTAGCTGACCTGCACAATTAATCCCCAATCTGTGTTTAGGGAGTTCTGGCAGCACAGGTAATTGGGAATTTGGTTTTCTTCTTCATACTACAAAGCTGTTGCAGTGGGGACCACTAAAATGAGTATGTGGCGCAAAGAAGAGCCCATCTTTCATCCACTTAGCATTTACCATCCAGCCACCTCAGCAAATTTACCTTAGAAAAGAAAGCCTGCTGATTCGAATACCGTATAAATAAAGGCAGCAACTTACAGTGCTTTGAACGTGGAGAGCAGGCAGTCAAAGTGGGAGTTCCGTTCGCTAGACTCAAATACGCTTCATCTGTGAGTTGATTCATTTCAGCGCCCGGCTTGCTCGGTTGGAGTCTCGGAGGCACTGGAGGATGCACTGCATCAAGAGTTTCTTGATGGCAGCTTCATATTTCACGTGCATGGTTCTGGGGTCCATTGCCTCGTCCCTGCCGTAACTGTCTGGCGAGGGATTCCTGCAGCACGAAGAAGGTCGGCTGCCAGCTGGGCCTGTGCACTTGGTGCTTTCACCCAGCTTTTGACACGCCTGCCCGCCCAGGATCAGCTCCAAACTAACACTTCTCTTCGCTTTTGGTTTTGTTACTTTAAAACAGACCTATTCTTACAGCTAAGCAAGTGTCTGGAGGCCTCTTCAAAGATATTTATGTTTGGTCTTTAAGTCAGGTCTGTGCTGGAATGCTTTGCTCTGGAGGGATGGACGGGAGCGTGTGTGAAAACACTGTTGAAATTTGTGGGAGATGTGCATTGTGAGCCTGAGATTTTTCTCTCTCTGCTTTAGATCCCCCTTTCCAGGAAAACAGCTGTGCACCGATGCTCGGGGTCCCCAAAACTAATACTCTTGTTAATATGGCAGTCAGTATGAATAAATTGCTATAGCCCCATCATTCTGAAAGTGCCTTTTACTGCTGTCTCAGGACAGTCTCTTCCAAATCCTGTTTTTACGTTTCAGAAACAGATGCAGTCTGATCCGCACAAGCTGGACTTCGGCCTGAAGCCTGAATTTCTGAGCAGGCCACCAGGCCCCAGCCTTTTTGGAGCCATCCACCACCCCCATGACCTGGCCCGGCCCTCGACTCTCTTCTCCACAGCCAGTGAGTAGTGAGAAGTGAAACCTCTTTCTTGTGGCATGTTCTCATTAAAGTGCTCATACTTGCCACGTTAAAAGGAAATTTCCCATACGCTTTGGCTTATGAACTCTCGGCAAGACGTGCCAGGGGCTACTAGTCTATTTGATAAATATTTTAGAATCAGTCTATATGCTTTTAAAAAAGCCCAACCCACTGAAATGCCATACAGGTAGTAAATGGAGGAGCATTTCTTCACGCGGTGATGTCCGATGCATCATGGAGATGACAGGTTGGAAATAAGTTGTATTTTACATGCCCTTTTTTTTTTCCTCCCCATTGAAATATTCCCACCCAGCCCCTTATATGCCATCTGAGAATTTCTGTTTAGAAAAGCAGCTGCTACTTGCATAGGACCCTAACCTGAGAGCCCCCGCCCCACGAACAGCGATCGCTGCTCACATGAGCTGCCATTTAAGACATGATAGTCAAGCCCAGAGCACTGTGAGTCCCTTTCTGAGCTTTTTTTGCTTTGTTTTGGCAGGTGGGGGTCACCCAGCCGGCACCCCTTTCGGCCCACCACCTCACCACAGCAACTTCCTCAACCCAGCTGCTCACTTAGGTACGTTCTCTCTGCAGCTATCTAACAGCAGAAGTAACACACACTGACCTCTGAGACCAGGAGAGGTTTCCCACGCGGAGGCTCTTTGAGTCTCCTGCCTACTTAACCTTTACAAATTGCACATTTCAGCCATTTAATTGTAGCTCTTACCCAAGCAGCAGCGCTAAATGCACATAATAGTATCACTGACAGCATGTTTTGAAATACTTCTGAAACCAGTGTGGACATTAGAGGAGCGGAGTGACAGGGCTGGGTTAGGGTTCACTGTAGTCATGTTTATAACCAGTCAAAAAAAATGCCTTAAAGTTAAGGCTTCGGCTCAGAGCGGTGTTTCTTTTCCTAACTCCTACTTAGATGTCGGCTTTTCTGTTTGAGTGAGTGGGAAAGATAACCTTAAAATCTGTGATCTGGCCTCAAATGTGTCTCTAAGTGGAAATTCTTGAGTACACGTTTAAGAATGGAACCACCCAAGTTACCAAGTGTTGATATTTCCCTTCTAACTGAGGTTGGAATGAGGGGGTCTGCTGCCTACAGGAGCATCCGACATCAAGGCTCTAAACTGGCATTTTATTTTGCATAGGGAAGGGTTTGGGAGGTCACCAAATTGACACAGCGCACTCTGGGTGTAGGTTTGTCATTCTGCAGTTAGCTGCCTGTAGCAAATGCTAGGATTGATCTTCCTCTTCTCTGTGCTGGTGTTCAGCAGAAGTAGTTTCATCAAAGTCATTAGCCTTCTCCAACAGAAAGTGAGAAGAGAATTTGCTTCCTATGACTTACCTATACCCTGTATGCATTAACTACTAAAAAAAGTCATCCCAGTATTTTTCAGTCCATACTAGCTTTTCTTACAGTATTAGCAATAAATACCAAGAGAATAACAAAATGTTCAGGTCAGCGTGACATATCAGTGTAACAGGACATTTTATTTTTATCCTGGCTCTGGTTTAGGAGGCATGGTCTGAAGGTGTTTGGAGTACAGTTGCCAGAGTTAATAATAGTCTCTCTAGCCAAGAGAAAGACTATGGAATTGAATTGGAAAGGAATAAAAGGAAATAAAAATGGAGATGTTGCAGGTTTTAAATTAAGTAGCTACTTGCGCTGAAGTACAGGCCTCAATACCGTGTCTGTTTTAACATCTTGTTTTAATTTGATGAGGAAGTTTTTCTAGTAAGACAATCCCATGTGTACTGTCATTGAAAAAAATTAAATGTTTTTTATGTCATTCCCCGCCCCCCGCAGTCACTGCTGTGTTGTGGGAGGACGATGTTCAACCACCGATGGGCACAGACTGAGCTTTCACACAGACTTAATGCAGTTGATAACACGCTAATGCTTCATCCTAATCCCCAACACGCCTGTTTCTGTTGGTTTGCAGAGCCTTTCAATCGACCGGCTTCCTTCAGCGGTCTCACTGCCGTGGGTAGTAATGCCTTTGGGGGACTCGGGAACCCGACAGTTAGTGAGTAACCTCTTTGTTTATGAATTGCTGTTTGCGGTGTAATTCAGGATATTGAGTGGTGATGGCTATTTGCCGTCTTGTTTACCAGTTGCTTAGACCACTTAACCACTACGAGATGGGAATTTGAAAAGCGACCTTTTTCTTCTAAATAACAGTATTTTTTAGCCATCAGTAAATTATTTTCTATTAGTCACTTAATAGTTTGGGTTCAACATAGTGGTAAATGTCACCATTACATCATTCAGAAATTAGAAAATAACAGAACCTGTGAGTCTAAGGAGTTTGTGAAATATCCCATGGTTTTGTTGCATGTTCAAAAATAGTTGATGTGTGCAGCATCCCTCACTGCGGATGGAACATTTGGGTTTTTTTCTTTTCTCACCAGTTACCCAGGCCACGTGCCTGGAAAAGATCACTAACCTGCATTTATTTGTCCAGGGTCATCAACATTTCTCTAGATTTGGCCAGTCACAAAAAACCCATCCTTTTAAAAATCACTCTCTTTCTCCCATACTTCAGATCTGGCATGATTTCGGTCACATATTGTTTTACTTTGGTTCAGGATCAAATGCAACAAGTTCCATTATTTATAGTCCAAAATAATGGTCATTTCCTGATGACTTCAAACTATTTGGAATAAGGATCATTGTCACTTTTCTCTTACTACCTCATCCCTTGTCAATTTTATCCACAGCATTTCCCTTTCCAATTAAAAGCGCTGTCAGATGCCTGCCCATGTGTAGGAATGAGACCCTCTAATGAATCTCTGTTAATTTCCTTTCCTTTTCCAGCTCCCAATAATATGTATTCATTTTAACTCTGAGTGCTGTAAAAGTTGTTTTGGTAAGTACCTTCACTAGAGCATACCTTTTTCTTAAACCTTTTTGTTTTCCACTTCACCATTTCAGCACCCAACTCAATGTTCGGCCACAAGGATGGCCCCAGTATGCAGAGCTTTAGCAACCCTCACGAGCCCTGGAACCGACTGCACCGAACTCCTCCTTCGTTCCCGACCCCTCCGCCCTGGCTGAAGCCAGGAGAGCTGGAGCGCAGTTCATCTGCTGCAGCTCATGACAGAGATAGAGATGTAGATAAACGAGACTCATCTGTTAGTAAAGATGACAAAGAAAGGTACGAAAGAACACTTCCAAGAATTGTCTAGTTCAAAGCTTGGGGCTCCGTTCCGCTTTTAACCCTTCCCAGCCTGGCACATTGTTAAACCAGACCTTCACTAGAGGGACACGTGGAGAGCTGGCACCGTTGCTGCCTGCAATGTGAGGCACTACACGAGATGCAGGTTTCTAACTCGAGTGTTTTCTTCTTGAGTCTGTTTCTCTTCTCGCTTGCACCACACTTCATCAGAAGGAACTTTGCTGGAGCAGAGTTCAGGCAGTGTCGAGTGAGAACGGAATCAGACCCACACGCTCTGTTACCTTGTGAGTCACGCTGTCGTAGGTCTTTTGAAGACTTAACGTGTAGATAGTGCCTGACAGGGTGAAAAAAGCATTATGAAGTCCATTATGAAGTCAGACACCTATCTGCACCTTCTAATACTTAAATAACTTCGTAAATTGGACCTTGTCTGCAAAGAGGGACTGACCAGAGGGACCACTGGTGAAATTCTGATTTCTAATTCTAATTGTGAAATTCGAACAGTGTAAAATGCCCTGGGGATGTCATGTTCCAATACCACAGTAAGTTTCAGTGCATGCACTTCATTCAGTGAACCTCAATTCCCCTCGTGTATAAAAGCCACACACACATGCGCTGCTGCTACACACCTTCAAGCACAGGTTTTATTCTGTGTTTTACATTGACTTGCACATTAACATGTCCAGGCTGGGAAGGGTTAATGGAAAGTAAAACCTGGTCATATATTTTTTGTCAGGACTGTTCCCATTATATAGTTAACGCAGTAACAATTCCTCTTAACATTTAAGTGCCAAATTATAAGAATTTGCCATTCAGCAAGTGTCATGACTTCCTTGAAAAATGCAGAGAGGCTGATTTCAGCTTTTTCAGTTGTGGCTTAATGGCTTTCCTGTGAAGTTTGCACATTACTTTACCTCATAATGGCTATTTGTTTCTAATTTTTTAACATAAAAGAATATTTAGGAGATGTGCTTTTCTGGCTTCTCTGTCACTAACCCAAATATATGCATTAGTAGCCTTTTCTAAAAGAAGTTATGCTAACTCATTAGATATTCTAAAAATACATTTAAGAGCTTTTCGATGTTGTTGTGAAATGTGAAGAGCAAGTCAAACTACAGATCTTTTCACCTACATTTTCCATTTGGAATATTTTCTGTTTGGTAGCATAGCTTCATTATTTTCATGTCTGGTGTTAATGCTTCAAAATAAATTGCTGTTACGAATTGGGGATTCTGTCCTGCAAAATGCTTAAGCATGTGAGTAACGTTACTGGCTTGAATGGCAAAGCGGTTTAGTCACTAATGATACGGGTAGTCTTCAGAACAATGTGATTATTTCAGTTGCTGTTTTGTTGTTTCTTATGAAGTGTTCCTGCTGAAGGAAATCCCCTTCCAAAATACATTCCTTGCAAGCTGCTTTGGCATTGCCTGAACTCCATATCATAGCTCAGAAAATATTTATTTTCAATGATTTGAGAGCTTAAAAGTAAGCGTCATTCATACTTCATACTGCTGCTGCGCAATTACGGCTGCCAGTTTAGTACAACGTTTTCACCGATGCAGCATTGCTCTGCACCCATCTGTGTGGTTTTGAAGAGCTCTACTTTGCAGCATGCTCACACTGCTGCCTGTATGAGAAGATGGTGAGAATCCCTTCCTGGAGACGTGCTCCCTGTGTAGATAATGTCTGAAGTAGCTTGTGAGCCTCTCATACCTACTCTTTTATCTTCAGTGGCACCCAGCGGGGTGGGGATGTAGCCCAGCTTTCTAGTTGAGGTCCCAATCTCTGCTACCTAATTTGACCAAACAGGAAGCTAATTTGACCAAACAGGAAGAACTGGGAATCAGACCCTGAGGTATGAATTCATCTCAAAAATCATCCTGTCATCAAGGGTATAACCATATCAGCCCCCAAATGGGCCATCTAGCCAAAAGCATTCATCTGGATTTCTTCTGTTATCAGTGGAAAGGTACCTCAGAGGTACCTCTTAGCTTGGCTCATCCTCATCTGAGATTGGTGTTCGAGCAGGGTGCAGCAAATCACTGCTGGCTGCTCTTGGATAAGCTGTATGGCCAGTGTACCACAGCCCCTTCCCAACTAGACTGAGATAAGGTAAATCCCTCGGTTTAGCTCAGATAATAAGAAACTGCAGTCTGTGAACCTTTCCCAGGGTGTCCTGGTGCTGTGTCCTGATACTACAGTCCCCGCTTTCTCCTGGAACATCATTTGCAGTTGTGGAGGTTTTCTTGTTTTTAAGGACTCTCTTACTCCAGCTCAGCATTGGGAAAAAAATCAGTAAAAATAGCTATTGTGAAAAACAGGATTTGTTCCTTCTCAGTGGTATGTTTAAAAGATGTCACTGGGTAGTTCCATTCTAATAATGACACTTCAGTGTATGTAATCCTAGAGCAGTAAAAAAAAAAACCAACCCAAGAGTCTATAGAGCTTTTTATCTACATAAAGGAGGCAGAGTACCCGGCATAAGATACTCAGTCTCTTTCAGTGTAGCATTCAGCCTCAAAACATACCTTAGTAATAAGTCCATATGAGAACATGATCTTAAGTTTCTTCTTTGCGGAGACAAAGGCTTAGAGCTGTTCCCATGTTATTAACCTAAGGAGCCCCTGACAAATCTGAGGATAAAAAATTATTCCCTCTCTGACCACTGAACTACATGTAGTTCACTTAAGTGAGCTATATAATCAATAGCCTCTTGAAATAATCCCATCACTGTAATTGAGTAGGACAAAGTTCGGTTGCACATACATTTTTCTTTAGTTACAGAAAATGCCTGTTATTTCCTCTAAATTTTATGCGTAATTTAAAATACATCAATTACATAGAAACTTGATCAAATATCAGCAAAACGACTCAATGATCTCTCCTAGTGAAATAAAGCAATTAAGGGTACCCTCTGAACTAGTCCCATGAGCAAAATAGATAAAAGAGTAGGTATTGCAGAGTCCACAAGCCAGGGCTTTCCCAGCAAAGTAAAAGAATTGAGTCTTGATGTTGAGAAGCGTTCATTGGAGTGCCTTGACTTGGTCTCACTGGGTCCCAATCTGGAAGCTGTTAAATCAAATGCCTCAGCTTTTGGAGGAAAGTAAAAGGAGGGAAATTAGAGCCAGAAAACCATTGCCAGACCTTTTAGGGCACAGTCAATCAAAGCAGAAGCTGATACCAAGGAGTTAATTGGTAGCCAGCGCAGACTAGGCAGTTCTGGTATCAAATGCTCCATCTTACAAATGTTTTCTACCAGTCACATTCTGGGCTCTTGGAGGTCTCTCAGACTTGGCCCGTGAAGTGACAGTTTCAACAGTACAGACTAGACACAGCAAAAGACACATCTGGGGAGGTTTTAATAGTGAGAGTTTCCTTTTCGAAGATATTTTTTCTGCAGTTGCTGCAGTTTCACCATCCAGAAGTACCTACAGGGAGAAATGTTATGCGGTTCAGCTCAACAAAAAAGCAGGTAGCAGAAATCATACAGGTGAAGGAGCAAGTGTCCACTTAAAAGTCACCCTCTGAGTTGCCCTTCAGCCAGCCAATATTGCTTGTCTTGTCCAGAGTGAGTTTTGACCTGCTGTCCTCAGCTGAGCGTGCTCAGGTTACACATTGCTAAGCAGAGACCGCAGCACCCAAAGAGAAACCATGTCAACCAGAGCTGGTTGGGAGTGCAGAGGGCCTCATGCTTGTCCCTCGCTTTTGCCTTTAACAGTATGTTGTCCATTACTCTGCATAGAACAGAATTTCCGTGCTCAGAAACAGCACGTGTCCAACACTGAATATCTGGAGCTGTCTTTATGGAGAGGCTCGACTCAGAGATAATTGAAATTAGTGAGAGGTTAAAATCATTGGAACTGAGGAATTAGATTGACCTTACGAATTTGACTGATTTAAATACGAAAGCTTTTTCACTTAGTGTTGCCCGTACCAACTCCGGTCAGCGCTGCTTCCAGAAAATAACTGGTACAGAATCCATTCAAAAATTTAGTTTTTTGTCCACTGCCAGACAATAATTCTCTAATCTTCTGTGCAACTTAAATAGGTTTGAAAGATGGAATGAATTCACAGTATTTTGAGAGTTCCCAGCTTTGGCAGGGAGACGCCTTGGCCCTGTCCCTGCACTGCTTGCTCTACTCTAGAAATGGGAAAGGGTTGGTAATTTGAAGAGCAGCTGACTCCAGAGAGATGGTGTTTTCAGAGCTCCCCTGAATGATGGGCATATAGGGTAGACTGATCTCTGCAGAGGATGTCAACACATAATCTATGTGTGATGGCCATCTCTCTTAAAAAACTTGCACTGAGGATCATTGCACACTTGGAGCAGTGCCTACTTGTTCAGAGAGGTGGATTGTCACCGTCAGTCCTGGTGTCTTGAGAGGTTTTTGTTTTCAGTTTTAAGAAGTAAATTTATTTGTGAGAAGTAAATTGAAAAGCTGGAAGATCGAAGAGAATAGAGATAAGAAATTAGTAACGTACATAGGTCTAGAAATGCTTTTACAAGCCAGGGGAACAAAATGTCATCTATTTTCCCAAATGTATTCTTAATAGAAGAAGCAGGTAAAATACGATTAACCGCATAATTTGGATTTAATTGCCTCACTTTTTGGGGCTGAAATTAGTATGTTTTTATTTTTCTCTCTCTTCTCTGCAAACAGTTAAGGCCATTCTCTTAGAAATATGTGTATGAGGGCTAGATTCCCTCGGGAGCCTTCGGTGGACTTCAGTGTTTGAAATCTCAATCAGCTCACTCACAAAGCAGCTTTGGAGATCTTCTGGGTCGAGATAACAGAATAGGACTAGTTTAGAGATGGGATGTTCTTCTGATGTTGTTGGCGTGCAAAAGGAACAGAGCATTTAATGGTGCATGTTACGAGCTTTCTGCAAAGCAACAAGTGTGAAGTCAGACATCCTTGATGCTTTGTTTTATTTGCAGATTTTCTCAAACCTTCATTTTCACACTTCTCTTTCTTCTAGGGAGAGCATTGAGAAAAGACACTCCAGCCATCCTTCGCCAGCACCTATCCATCCAGTAAACTCCCTCGGACATAATCGCAGCTCAAATGAGCAGATCAGGAGCCATCTGAATCCCGAGGTTCGAGAAAAAGAGAAACCCAAAGAACGAGAGAGGGATCACTCCGAAGCCCGGAAGGAAATTAATGTGGAAGAGCACAAGGTGAAGGACAACTATATTTCGGAGAAAGAAGGCCTGAGCCATGAAAGCCGAGTGGTGGAAGAGTCGAAGCAAATGCCCAGGGTTCCTTCACCCTATGCTAGGCCCCCAGTTGTGGAGAGCACCAGGCCTAATAGTACTTCGAACCGTGAGGCCGAGAGGAAGAACGAGCCAGTGTATGATAATCCGAAGAAAAGCAATGAAGTCAAAGTAAAGGAGGAGCGAAAGGAAGACCATGATGTTCAACCTGAGGGACCTCAGACTCATAGGTCATCTGATCAGCCACCACCTATATCTACATCTAATGTCCATCCGAGTCCTTTAGTGTCTATGCCCATGACTGTAGGTGTAACTGGTATACATCACATGAACAGCATCAGTGGCCTGGACAGGACTCGCATGATGACCCCTTTTATGGGAATTAGCCCAATTCCTGGTGGAGAACGTTTCCCGTATCCTTCTTTCCACTGGGATCCAATGAGAGATCCCTTAAGAGATCCATACAGAGAGCTAGATATTCACCGCAGAGACCCTCTGGGCAGAGACTTTTTGCTAAGAAATGATCCCCTTCATCGTCTTTCTACACCAAGATTATATGAAGCAGACAGGTCATTCAGGGATCGGGAACCTCACGACTACAATCATCACCACCATCACCACCACCCTCTCTCTGTTGACCCTCGACGTGAGCACGAGAGGGGCAACCACTTGGATGATAGGGAGCGGTTGCACATGCTCAGAGAGGACTATGAACACGCACGTCTGCACTCAGTTCACCCTGCCGCCTTGGATGGGCACCTGCCTCACCCAAGCCTAATCACACCAGGACTTCCTAGCATGCACTACCCCAGAGTCAGTCCCCCGACGGGACACCAAAATGGCATCCTCAATAAAACTCCCCCCACAGCAGCTCTCAGTGCCCCTCCGCCTCTTATTTCTACTCTGGGACCTCGGCCTGGGTCTCCCAGAAGGACTACTCCTCTGTCAACAGAGATGAGAGAGAGGCCTCCTTCTCACACCCTCAAGGACATTGAAGCTCGATAAGCAGAGGGAGACTCAATAAAAAACAGAGAAAGAGGGACAGAAAGTTGTAAATGAACATAATATAAAGACCTTCTTACTAGTCCTTGATACAGACTGGGGATGTGACCCACTGTACAGTATGTATAGACCTGAGTGCAAAGATTTTGAAATGGTTTTTTTGTATATTATATGTTGAAATTTTCCAGATCTTTTAGCCAAGTCCATATGGTCCTCGTGTCTCCTACTCTATTTTATTTCTACTTAAAAAACTTCAAAATTTGAACTGAAGAACAAGACGTTAATCTGAATGATTTGCCTAGAAACAAGCCACCACCAATGTCAACCCTACAAAGCTCTTCGAGACCGGAAGTGAAGACAATTGTAGATATTTATGTAAAAAGATTGCTTCATGGGTTAATGGTTCATATATGCAAAAAGGGTAAGATGAAAGCTTTACTTTGTACAAATGTAAATAGATAAAATTAAGTAACATAATACATTAATACTTCTTAAACTGTGCTATTTGCAAACTTAATATTGATCAACACAGTCTGCTTACGCTGTGTTACATATATTGTTATAGACAGCTAAACCCCTTCAACTATGCAATGAATTTTAAGGCTTTTCACAAAAGCCTTTATAACTCAAAGGAGCCTTTTCAACACTCAACATAATTAAAGTCATATTTTCCCTGAACAAGCTCATCTGTAATACAAACCTATTTCTCTTGCTTGTTCTGATGAAGGAGCAGCCCGTTAGAAGTGTAGTTTTCTGTCCGACCCCCTGCATCAAGAGGCCGATGTTCCTGTAGTTCGTGTATTCCTGAGAGCTCGTCAGGGTTAGTGATCTGTAATCACTGACACTGTAGTCATGACAGATTGGGTTTCAGTCACATTAATCTGGGTTAAACAGAGTAATAATCAAATGCTGGATGTTTTCCAGAACTCGTCACTTAACATGTCGAATTTATTTTTGGAAGAACATCTGCTTATAGCCATTCATGTCTGGTTTTATTGCCAGTGTGTCATTTTTATCTGTACACACTTTTTTTTCATTAAGTGATTTTTAGCTCCATTGAAACAAATCCGACAAGAAAGCTCATACTTTTCTAAATGATGGATATTTTTTCACTGTGGATCAGTAGCTTAATTAATGAATGCCGATGCAGATTTCATAATGCAATTTATTGTATTTCAGTTGGTAATAAAGTCTGTGAATAGTTAACAGGTCAGCCTTGTTGTTCCCTAACCACAGAAGACATGAAATAACATGAAGAATGTGGTCCTTTTTAAAAATATGCATCAATCTTTCAAAATCTGTCTTTTCATAACACACTTTTTTATAACGCATTAAGTTTCTTGTCTAAATATTTGGAGAGAATATGACTTTATCAGAGAGACTTCAATATCTTGTCTACTGGACTGTAAAATATATGTATGAAATAAAATTAGTTCCATTGGTCTTCTAGTGTATTAAAGTGCTATCTGAAGTTGTTACTCTGTTTTGGCAAAAAAAAAAAAAAAAGAAAAAAGTTAACTCCAGACAGTTGTTTCTAATGATCAGAGATCTATTTTAGTAGTCAACTGAAGGTTTAGTTGTGAGCTTCAGATTTTGTGAACTCCAGATGTTGTGCAGTGGTTTTTCTTTTTTTTTTTTTTTGTTTTTTTTTTTAAGAACAGAAGGAAAAATACAAAAAAAACCCAACCCTGAAGAATATGTACACTGGAACCGTAGTGGTAGCTTTCAGTATTGTAAAGAGATTGTTATATACGAACCTTTTTGCTGTTTATCCTGTATGTAATAAAGTCCTTTCTAGATCCTATGTGAACAGAAAAGTGAAGCGGCTCTCAATCTTCAGCATGTTTCCTCATCAGCGAAGACTTGTGTAATGTAAATTGTGCCATGTTATTAAAAAATGTGAACTAAACCGCTAGGTGCTTCTTTGTGTGGAGTAGTACCCCATCGCTGCTATGGGGAAGAAATACTTTCTCCCAAGAGTGGGGTTTTGTTCAGAAGAAATAGCTGTTAAAAGTGTAAAGGAAACGGCAAGCTCTTCTGAGCCATCTCAGTAAAATTATATTCATGAGGAAAAAAGGAACAAAAAGAAGACCAGATCCTTGGCTTGGCTGGATTCTTTGAAATATCCTGACACCCTTCTTAGGTTAGCTTTTAGTTAACCGAGGAGTTGGACTTTCAGGACAGTCCCCTGCGTCAGTAGGTGGCCGCATGCCAGCCCTTCTGTGTGGATTTGTGCAGCTCCACACAAGCCAATGGCGTTTTACCAGTTTTCATCAGCTAAAGAGATGATTATCTGTTACTATGAACAATTTGTATATAAATATGTCCAATTTCTTGCAAATTGCTTAGTTCTTCACGGTACAGCTTTTGTGGTGTCCTTTTTTCAAAAAGAAAAAAAAAGTAGCTCCTCATGATCCATGATTTCCAGGAGGGTTTTTTTTAGTTTGGGGCTGCTTTTTTACAAGCTGCTTGTAAACACTTTGAAACTTTTAGCCAAGTTACTTTGGCAGAGGTAACTTGTGACACTGAAATTTGCTTTCTTGAGCAAGACTTAGGAAATCTTTCTTCTCCCTCAATAATTGCCAGTTGTTTTGGTGAGCAATTAAATGTTTGCAGCCACATCTTCAAGTGTGGTTTTGTTTCTCTCTTCAGCCCTGTAGCGCTTCTGTCTGTATTTCTACTCTTTCTCCTGTGTGAATCTGATAAAAGTGAAAATTTCCCTGAATTTCAACTAAGTAACTATAAGGAAAGAAGAGCCTTATGTCTTTTTTAAAATCCAACTCTCTGTAAACTGTGCAGAATGTCCAATAGCAGCGTAATGTGCAAAAAAAGAGCTTTTTTCTGCGAGGAACCTGTGTCTCAGTCTTTGGGATATACATCATTAAGAAACCTTCCAAGTGTCTGAAGGAAGCCAGTTACAGCTGGCCACAGAAAGATGAAAACTGTTGGAGCAAGCTTGCCCAGACACAGTGTGGGGGACCCTGTGAGTCAGGGTCTAGTGAAAGCATCATCTCCTAGCACTGTAGTAGAGCCCTAATGGCTTTGTCAGTGTCTGCAGGGGGAAGAAAGGTGGTATCTGGTTGTACAGACTGTGATCCTGGTCCTCCCAGGTGCTCAGCACCCTCCTGGTGATGGTCCTTAATTCCCAATCAAGCCAATGAACCCTCACTCCCCGAGTCCCAGAAAGCACTGAGGCATTTCACTGCCTTTGAGTTCAACACCATTTAAGGTGGCTACATGCCTTTGAAGAGCCAGGTGTCAGGTCTTTGAGTAAGAGCAGGTGTGCTCAGTGGAAAGGTATGGTAAGAGATGAAACAACTTTTAAACTTTTTCAGATGCTTTCCTTGCTTTTCCAAATTTGATACGGGGCCGTCAGCTTGCAGGTATAGATCAATTAATCTTTTTAGCAGGGTTTGCCATGCAAGATATTTGTCTTAAAATCTTCTGGTTTTGAATCACCACTGTTCTAAGAAATAAAGTTCACTTAAAGACCATGCCAAATACCACCCGGAGGAACGAAAGGAGTTGTGTGGGTATTATTCTGTAGGGTGTGAGAGATTTGGATTATAGCAAACCCGGAGCTACTGTGCTTACCATACCCAGGACCTTTGCTTTATGCTTTAAAGCTCCCACCTTCCCAGACCCCAGAGTTAGAATTCTGCCTAGCAGCCTCCTATCACTGGTCGAGATGCCAGCTAAAGCAGCGTATAGGACATGATTCTTTGAAAGCCATTGTTACATTTGTCCCGTGATACGGTGTTCATTTTTTCCATGCTTTGTCCCTTCTTTTTTAACCTTCTATGTTGTCTTTGTTTTTCCTCACTAAATACCTGGCTCTAACCTGGTTTTCTGCTATTCTCACCTTACTGCTACTCTTGCCATTTCACCAGCCATGTTCTCTCATGGCTTATGACAGCTAAATCTAGAGGCAGCAATAAACACTGCAGACAAATTTTTCCAAGGGCCATAGACACTGTGTATTTTTGTTCCTTTTTACCTTTGCCTGTATGAACTCGTGAAGATTTGTAGTCCTTGCTGCAGTGGAAGATAGGCAAATGGAGGCTGAGGAGGATTTTACTGAAAGTATTTTAATTTGCTTTGGCTGTGCCTTGTTAAGTAAATATTTGGCATGATTCTTGGTAACTTTAACTGCTGCTTCACACATGCAGGTAACCTTTGCTGAAAGCCACCTGGGGCACTGGAACAAGGTAACAGACCATTGGTTATGTGCTGTTTACAGAGGAGCTGCTTGGCTTACTGCTTCCGTTTCTGGCAAGAAAGAAGAGTGAGCTGTGGCTCAAACAGTGACCAAAGACTCAAATTACACAGGGGTTTGTTGCTCCATGGTGACTCGGTTAAGTCTCACCTGGATAAATGAACTTGCTGCTTTGGACTCCAGCTGCTGTCTGTGGAGGCATACGCATCCGTAGCTTCAGAGGCGATTTGGAGCAGGATCCCAACTGAATGGTCTGAATTGCCTTTTGAAGGTGACTCCTAACTCCAGATGGAGACTAGCCTCTAACTTAGCTGGTTCAGAAAAGTACGTGCAAATGAGCAGTGGGACTGCCTCCTCCCTTGCTGATTTTACAGTCTCATCCGACCTTCCTGCCTTTGTGCTGTGAAGTACTGATCCCAGCCATTCTTTATGAGAAGCTCTTTGGGACGCCGTCTGTCTTACTGTGTGATTGCACTGTGTTTGGTGCCCTGACTGGGGCAAGTGAACATTTCTCAGTGCTGCTATAACACAAAAACCCCTTTGATAGTAGAGGCCAGAGTGAAAGCTGAAGGCCTCAGTGAATTAGCCATGGTAACCACTATAAATGACTCCAGATTTTTGCTAGCCAAGAAGAAACAAAGCTGCAGGAGACTGTTCTGCCTGTACCCTGTCTCCATCTGGAGGGACTTAGACTGCTTGTGGCCATGGGCAAGGCAGAAGTTCCCAGCTGGCAACACTTACCATGGAGTAGGCGGTTTCCAGCATGGTGCCTTCCTGCCAGCTGTGTGGTTGGGGGTGAGGGGGCTTTCTTTTTGTGCAGGTATCTTGCAACTAAAATAATTTTAGCACAAAGACATTTCCTGGTCATAAAGAATATCCCCTTCTCATTTCTGTGCTGTTTGTCTGCATATAGAAACACGTGTATTTATAGACATCAAAATGCATACACAGTGTCAGGAGCAATGTCACAGGGATGAAGCTCTATACAGCAAGAAGCAGAGAATGGAATCATGACGGCACCCTACAGTCTCACCCCTCCTTTTTGCTGCTTGCTGCTGAGGCCTTTCCTGTAGGTGGTAATCATTGCATTTGATGTTTCCTCTGCTGGTCTGGTAAGTCCGAGGTCAGTCTCTTCTCCCAGTAACAAGCACTAGAATGAGAGGAAATGGCCTCAAATTGCACCAGTGGAGGTTTAGGCTGAATATTAGGGAAAAATTGTTCCTCAAAAGGATTGTAAAGCATTGGAACAGGCTGCCCATGGCAATGGTGGAGTTTAACAGATGTGTCGATGTGGTGCTGAGGGACATGATTTAGTGGTGACCTGGCAGTGCTGGGTCAGCAGTTGGACTTGATGATCTTAAAGGTCTCTTCCAACCAAAACGATTCTGTGATTCTGTAATATTCACTGTATCATTATCCCAGTTTATAAATGGGAAAAACACAGCTGGGAACACAAAACTCAGAGTCACCAGTGTAATACCAGCCACCTACTGCCTGAGTCATCCCCAGAGTCACCCAGGGGAACGAGGTTACTGCCTTAGTCACCATAAGAACAACAAAAAAAAAACCCTGAATCAGGTAAATTGCTGAGTCGGTGGTAAGAGATGAGGAATTTCTGGGTTGCTGTTTTGTCTTTAGTAAGCACTTTTAACCCTAACCCAGGTTAACAACTTCCTGGGGTCCCAGGTTTGCTAAAATTATCTCCATGAAAGCAGGAGTTGACTTATTTATGGATAGTTAAGTACCTCAAGTATTGACCCATGTTGACTAAGGCCTGTGGTCCTTCTGGTTATTGAGGGCAAATACACTGTATTTTATCACCTAGTGTGTTTAATCGTCACTATTGCTCAGTACTGAAACTCACTCGAAGTGTAACATTTTTCTTGGTTGGATTTCTGATATGTTTCTCTACTGAAAAACTTGCATTTAGCCCTAGGAATGCAGCCATCTACCCCCAGTACTATCAGCTTTGTTACAAGACAAGAAAATAACTAAGCAATAACTTAATCCAGGATTTTCCGTGGTCTCTATTTTTGAAGGGCCTCAGTGTATTTGGGGCTCATTTGATTTAAAAAACCAAAACAAAACCAACCATACCTCTAGAACAACCACCAGATACTTGCCCTCCAAAAGGAAAGTTTTGTCTCAGTTAATGCTAGAACAGCCAAGTAGAGCTGGATTTAGTTTATCCTGTTAGAAAAGGCTGTCGTTCTTCAGAGACACCACAAGAGGGTAGTTAAAGAAAGCCTGAAGTACGTGTGGGCTGATGGAATGGCTCTGCTCTTCGTGCAAGGTGAATGTAGCTCTGAATTATTTTTATGAGGGTCTGCTCTGTGAGGAGCTCTCCTGTTCCCCTGCACAAATGACAGAACTCTCACCAGTGCTGCAGCAGACAGCGATCAGGTAGACTAAGGAGTGACCTTGCTTTGCAGCACTTAATGGGGGACTCAAAGGGGTCCACATCAAGCGCATTCAGCTAGCTAAAGGCAATCGTATTTTGGAGAGTTCGGCTTAAATTGCATGGTGCTACCGTCCAGCACCAAAGCACATGGTTTGCGTTAAGGGAATAAAAGGTGCTTCTCTCTAACAGAGATGTACGATATGAGTTAGTGTATGTCAGCTCCTCAAAGCCTCAGCCTTTAGTGAGGATATTACTCTGGTTTTTTCCATGACTTGGCTTTTGAAAGGATTAGCCAAGGACTAAGCAAGAGAACTGCTTCATTTGGACGTGAGGAAAAAAAATAATGCTCTCCGCTGACGTGGCAAAGGTGATGGGTAGAAAAGGGAAAAACAGGGACAAGTGTTTCTGCTGGTATGAAGCAGACAGCTCTGATGTTTTTAAATAAACCATTTTAATTTATGTCCTTAGGAAATCCTGCTCACCCAGGAGTCACAAAAGCATTTTTCATGGAGCCAGGCAGGGTGGAGCATGGTGTTGAAGAGATGGTGGCTTGCCCTGGCGAGGGCAGGAGCACCTCAACCCTCCGCCCAGCTGCTCTGCCTGTGCTGGGCTCCATTCACCAGTGCTAGAGGGGTTGGGGCTGTGGGTGCTCGGCCCAAAAGCAGAACTCGACAGGACCAGCAGCCCCGACAAACATGTACCATCCGCCCCGCAGCGTTATCGTTGTGGTTTGCGGTCAGCAGTCGTGCTATGAGAGTCACTATGGTTTCAAATTATTCATTTGCCACTTAACTGTATTATCGTGGCTTACAGAGCACCTGGAGCTCTGCAGCAGTAAGTACTCCACTGAACACGGCAGCGATGTCCTTACTACTCCGGTGCTTCGAGTCATCAGTTCAGCGAAGCACAGCCGGGGCGGGCAGGTGTGTCCGCGCCTGTCTCCTGGTACCGCCCGCCCTGCGCTGGCGAGGGGCACGAACGCACCCGGCTGGGGACGCGCTTGCAGAAACCGATCGATGGGCTCTAGCACAGCCTCACCGCGCCTGCACTTGGCATCTTTTTATGAGAGAAGGAGCGAGTCTCGTCAGCTGCGCGGGAGAGCCCCCGCGTTGGTGCTGAGGCGGCTCGTCCAGGGAGGCGTTGGAGTCCTGGAGAACGACGCGGGTCTGCTCTGATCAGCCCGTCCTGACTGGAAAGACCCCTCTGCACTCCTCATTTGTTGTTGTTGTTGTTGTTGTTTTTCCCCTCCGTCTGAGCCCTCCCGTCCGTGCAGGCGCGGCCAGGCCGAGCTGCAGAGGGCGGTGTGGGAGAGGGAAAGCTCAGCCAACATGGCGCCGGCGCTGCCGCCGCGGGCGCCCACAGGCGCTAGAGGGAGACGCCAGCCCGGCCCGGCGGGCTGCGGCGAGGAACCGCGCACAGCCCGGACGGGGCCCGAAAGGTGCGCTTCTGGGAGGGCTGTTTGTTTGTCTGGGTTCTTTGGAGCCCTCAAACGGATCCTGCCGGCCGGGAGCTTTTGTGCTGGGCTGCAGAGAGGCGGCAGCGGTGCCGACCGTGCGTCTCGCAAAGCTTCGTAGGCCCCCTTCTGATTTTAGACCTGCGAGGTGTTAGGAGGAGTCTAAGTTCTAAAGAGTTTTTCAAATGCCGTCCTGGCGAGTCCCGGCCAGCTGAGGCAGCGGGACGGCGGGTGGCAGGCAGCCGGGGCCCAGCGGGCGCTCCGTCGCTGTTGCAGCACGGGCTCTCTCCTCCTCGCGGGCCGCAAACAGCGCCTCCGGCAGGGCCGTGGCTCCCGCGCCCCGGCGGGGTAGGGGTTGGTGTGGTAGCCGGGCTGCTCAGCTCTGGGGACGTGGGGATACGGCCAGGCTGTGTAGAACTAGAGGTAAAATTTGTTCTCGCTCCCGTCGTGGGGAGGTAAATCCACGTGTGTTGTCCTGTAGAGTGTGTCTTCAGATGATTGTGTGTTTTAAAACTGTGTTTCGAAGCCAAGGACTGGAGGCTTCAGGTTTAATTTTTGTTGCAGCCTGCTGGGGAGTTTTAAGAAAGTCACACTGAGAATCTGCCTCGCTTTCTTTCTCTGTGATACTACCCTTCCCCTGGCCCTTTCCTCCTGTAAAGAGCTTTTAGGTCTGCTGTAAGAAATTGTCTATGGGAGATGTCATCACGGTGGTTTGTGTGTGGTGTTTTCCCCCCAGTTTTATTTTCCAGTACCCATTAACAATGCAGTAAGTCTGTTCTGGCAGATGATTATTTAGTTTTTATCTTTAGGTCGACTTGAATTTGGAGGGATTACAGTCAAAGTGGGCATCGCGTTTTAAGAATTATTCCGTAAGGACTGCAATAGCTTTATAGTGCTGCTAATTCTGAACTGCATGAACTTGCTCCCTGTCTCAGCAGCTTTGACTTAGTGAACTCTGCTCTGAATGGCACCAAGACTGCTTGATAAAACAGTCTATTTCCAGTAAATCCAACGTAGAGGAGTTGGAGCTCTGTCCAATTGATCATTTACATGAATTTCCATGAAATTTTGGCATCTAGGCTCCTGTGGGATCAAACTGGACCTTGGTTTTGTGCGTGTACCTTTGACAACTTTAGTTCTACCCAAATGTGCAGGACTGAATTTGCCTGTCTCTGAAGGGCTAAATCAGGAATGTCCTTGACTTTCACTGCCAAAATACTCGCATGTGAGTGCCTGCAGCATTTTGCTGTGTGAGCTAAGCGCTTTGCTAAACCTGGGAATCCAACTGAAAAATAAGACAGCTCTGCAACGCTGCACTTGTCAGTGATTCATGCTTTCGATTTTCATTTTAAACACATCCCATCAGTGAAATTGCAGTGAAAGACTATCATATTGCACGCTTAACTCATCAAGACAGGAAAAAGATCCTTGCAAATACATGTACTGGGGGGACAAGAGACAAAATGTGATGGTTAAGTGTAAAATTGTAGGATTTCTTTTTATTTAGAATACTAGATTTGAGTTTGGGCTCTTAGAAAGGAAGATTGGTTTGCTGTTACCTTTTCTTTTTGGCATGTGGCTGTCTTTGGGAAGTTCTGAGGGATTCTTTGGATGGCTTACGTGTTGGCAAATACGCAGTTAGTAGCCTGTAAAAATATCTGATGGGTATAAAAACAGTGCTTTAACATTAGCCTGGGAGAGGATGTTTTATGAGGCTGTTTATGCTTTTGAGGGAGGGACAGAAGATTATCTAATGGGGCGATGAAGAGGTCGTCTAAAAGGAAACAAATGGGAATGATCTGTACGTAATAGACTACTCATTTCCAAAAGAAAGTGGGGTTTATGTGAATTCCTGAACCTGCAAGTGGTGCAAAAGCAGAGGCTGATGATGCTTGTGACTCTTTTCTTCCTGTAGGTAGCTGAAGACCTGTTGAAGATAATAAACTCTTCCTGCTGAGCATCAGAGAAATCCCAAATTTGCCACAGGTATGAAAAAATTTATTAGAGATGTTACCGGGAAAGTTACAGCAAAATTGCCTCTTTTGATTCACTCAGTAAAGCTGTTGCATTTTTATTCCAAATGTGGAGTACAAGGGAAACAGGGTACCTGGCAGTGTCACCAGTTTGGGATTGTGGAGCTCTGTATTGTCCTTTCAGGCCAGTAAGCGAATCGCTTACATAGTTTACCCAATATCACAATGAGCCTAATTTTCCAAACTTCTCCATGTATATTATACATTGTATCATATCCCCACCCCATAGATCTATGAAAACAATAACCAAGAAAAGTCACTCTTCTGGCTGGAGAATGAAACTCTTCCAATAACTTGAAAAGACAAAACAGGAAATGTCATTGTGAAGTGTTCTATCCAAAATGAAGTAATGGTTTCTAGAGCCCCAGCGCAGCCACAGTCTAAGATAGTGGGCCAACAGAGCAAACAGAGACCTAGGACCACACCAGCTTCAGGAGCAGAGTTCAGCTCTCTCCAAATCCCAGTTTTGCTGTCTATGTTCCAGAGTAAGCTGAGTTTCTCAGGGCTGCTAAGCCAAGAACTAGGTCTTTGCAGAAACCAGACTTTCAAATTCCCAAAATCCTGACAGGTACCAGTCCAGAGGAACCCAAAGTAGTTTCTAATGCAGGTATTTTCCTTTGAAATGTGACCAAAGGCTCACTTCTCAGAGTTTCCCTGAGGTGTGCACAGACCACAGATTTGAAAGCACTGCCAACTTCGGTAGACACCAGTTTCCTAAGGCTGCTGTTCCTGTGGCAGTTAAGCCAAGAGCCCTTTCAGGTAATTTATGTGTCTGCTCTGTGTGTGATGTAATGAAATCCCTTGCAGCCTGCTAGGAGAGTATATGGGGAAACTTGCCCCTGTTGTTGGAAGCTAGTACATCTGCAGGAAGCATTTTCATTTTGGTTCATTGCCTTTTTCCAGTGTTTTCATGGAATATTTTCAGCAGCTCTAATTCTGCTTTATGTGCTTAGGTGGGAAACACCTCAGGGCCCAGCCTGGCGCACGGGGGGTGTGTGTGTGTATGGTGCTGAGCCCTCTTTGCAGCTGAGTTGAAATGCTTAAAGGCCATCGTGAAGCTCCAAATATTCAGTGAGTTTTGTATGCTTGGCTAAGGCATATCTTCCACCATGCCATGGATAACACATCATATCTAGCTGAAAGGACTTTGATATGTTGCTTAGGACCTCAGACAGCTTCAGAAGTAAGACGTGAAGGGCAATTGCTGCCTGCTGCACTAGGAGGGTGCTCCACCTCAAAGCAGCTGATGCTTGTTGTGCCAGGATGACTTCAGCTGTTCCCTGTGGGGCTCTTTGCTTGTTTAGCTTTGCTCAGTCTTTGTTCTGAGTCACCTCTGCCAGACTCTCTGTAACAGAGAAAAAGCTAGCTCAGTAACCAGGTATGAAACAACCAAAACTGTGTGAAGACAAGGATGCAGCTTTGCCTTAACACAGTGGGCTTTAGTGCCAGAGTTTTTCCGGTGGTTTAAGTGTTGCCCAGTTTGTTCAGGCAGTAAAGGTGCACTTTAAGGTGGAATTTGATGGGTGCTCAACCCAATAGCTTTCACATGAGCTTCTCTCGCAGGTGGGAGGTGGTAGGATGGGAGAAAGTACCCAGTGATTGCTTATAGGCTACAGCTGCAGCTAAAGCTTGGGGGAAGAGGAGGGCTGGGAGGTTTGTTCTGTTCCTGCTCTTACTTTAGTCCTAAACCAGGCCAGGGTACGGGTGAATATCTCCTTGAACCACAGAGAATAGTTGAAGACTTGCAGTTCCACGCTGAAGGAAGAACTCTGTCTGTCTTGTGGAGAGTGTTTTTATTCCTAGAAGTCTTGGTGAGTCTGGGGTTTTGCTGATGTCTTGTACTGTGTATTGGGCTGATTGTCTAATGATCCAAATGGTCCCTGTTTGTTTCATCATCATGGCTTGGCTTCGCGGACGAAGATTTGGGAAGGGCTTTGCCCACGCTTATTGCAAGCGCGTTGATGGCTGAAAAGGCCAATGCGGGATAGGCAAGACCGGTTGCAAAGAGCACACCGGAGGGTCTCCTTGGGTGGTATAGTCGAGGCACGGTTCTTTCTGCGCTGTCTTTTCGCCTCGAGACTGATTCTACGCGTGCTCTCAAAGGAGACAGCAGCGTTATGTATGGTGTGTCTCCAAATCTCCCGATTGGAGGCCAGGGTGGACCGCTGATGGGGGTCAATATGGCCTAGGCTGAGGTGTTGTTTCAGGGAGTCCTTATATCTCCTCTTTGGAGCTCTTCTCTTGCGGCAGCCGGTGGCAAGTTCACCATAGAACACGATCTTAGGGAGGCGGTGATCCGACATCCTGGAGACGTGCCCTGCCCAGCGCAGCTGCGTTTTCAGCAACATGGCCTCAATACTGGTGACGTCTGCCTGTTCAAGGACAGCAACATTAGTCACGGAGTCAGTCCAGTGGATGTTTAGGATTGTGCGGAGGCAGCGCCGATGGAAGCGTTCGAGGAGTCGCAGATGGTGGCGGTAGATGACCCATGATTCAGACCCGTACAGAAGAGTAGGCAGTACCACGGCTCTGTAGGCACTGATCTTTGTACTTTTCTTCAGGTGTTTATTGCGCCAGACTCTTTTATGGAGTTTTCCGAAAGCTCTGTTTGCCTTTGCTATTCTGTTGTCTATCTCTTTGTCGATCGTGGCATCTGAGGAGATGATGCTACCCAGATAGCTGAACTGCTGGACTGACTGAAGCTCTGACTCGCCAATGGTGATGCGGGGATGATGGTAATCATCTTGTGGTGCTGGTTGGTAGAGAACTACTGTCTTCTTCAAGCTGACTTCCAGCCCAAAAAGCTCAGCCGCCTCTGCAAAGCAGGATGTTAAGCGCTGCAGAGCTGCTTCTGTGTGGGCAACAAGGGCGGCATCGTCAGCAAAAAGCAGCTCGCGGACAAGGTGATTCAGGGTCTTGGTGTGGACCTTCAGTCGCCTTAGGTTGAAAAGGTTCCCATCGGTACGATATCGGATATAAATTCCGTCTTGTTCGTCGAGGTCTGCCGTGGCCCTTTGGAGCATCATGCTGAAGAAAACCGTGAATAAAGTTGGTGCGAGAACGCAACCTTGTTTCACGCCATTGGCTATTGGGAAGGGCTCAGAGAGTGCATCGCCATATCTGACTTGGCCGCGCTGCCCCTCATGTAACAGGATAATCATTTTGAGGAACTTGGGGGGACATCCTAATCGTTCCAAGATCTGCCACAGACCTTTTCTGCTCACAGTGTCAAAGGCTTTGGTGAGATCAACGAAAGTTACATAGAGACCCTTGTTCTGTCCCTGTTTGTTTAGTATCTCTGTATCTCACAGACTTAAATGGTTTTTTGGTTGTTTGGAGGTTTGTTTTTTTTTTTTGCTTGATTATTGGGATTTTTTTTGTAAGAGGAGTTTTATAAATGGGGAATCCAGTCAAAGAAAAACGAAGTTCAAGACTGCATGGAGCCTTTAAAGGGGGAATGAGACCTCAGCTGTAGTTTTGTAAGTTCAGCCTTTTCACCAGCTTGGTAGGCATCACTAGTAGTGTTGTTATTCATCAGGTAGCCAGATGAATGATGGGTTGTGAAGGAGAGGAGGCATGCAGAGTAACATATAAAGCCCCAGAGCTGGTCACTTCAAATCATGAATGACTTTTATTTTTGAGGAATTTATTCTAATGCTGCTAGTGCTCAGGCTGCTCTTTACATGAACAAAAGACTTATCTCTTCTGGGTTGCAATGTAGCATTTTTTGCCTGCCCTAAATTAACTTAATTTTAACTTAATCGCTCTGTGTTTTTAATGTTTCTGTGAGAGTACCGTGTTGCTGTCTCAGCAGTTATAGTGAGAAGCTGAAAGAAGTTAATCGTGCTGTGTGGCTCAATGCCTTATGGTTTATTATTAAGAATAAAGACAAGCACTCCACTATTTTATCTCTAATGTGCAGTTAACTTAATTCCTAATCCTCTAAAGAGATGGTGTTCTTCCTCATGGTTTGGGTCCTGCCTTGCTTTCAAGCTGCACACAACACCTAAAAGCTGAAATATTTGTTGCTGAGAAATTTTAATAAGTGCATGCATAAGTCAGTCTTCATTAGCTTCTTAAACATTCAGGGAGAGCAGTTTTCCTTTTCCTGGAGTGCCTAGTTGAAATTAATGCTTAGTGGGCTGCTTTCCTCTTCCTCTTGTGCATATGATGGCCCTTGACTCATGGTGCAGTGCAAACTGATACCCACCGGCTGGGGCAATGTTAGCTTAGCTCTCTGCTTTAAGTGTTGGGAACTGTCTAAAATACCTATTCCTCCTCGGCTGCTGGTTCTTTTCTTAGCCTGACTGCCTCCTCCTCCCCATTATTTTCATAGTTCCTTGCTAGATCTAACTGTTTGAGTATTCACTGAGGACATGTGGGCTGTGGTACAAGTTAATAAGCTTCTTCAAGCAGCTAGATCTTTACGATGATAGTTTTCTTTTCAGTGTGTTACAGCACAAAGGGATTTAGCAAAGAGCTTAACAAGCTTCATCTGCAGGATTTTAGCATTGTTGTGTTTTCACTTGTGGATAAACTGGCACTCTTGTTCCTCTTTGCTCTCTGGCTGGGATACAAGCTCCAAAGGTGCTAAGGTGACATCTGTGCCCAGGTTAAGTTTTCAAACTTCACATAGTCACCAAACCCCTGTTGGTTTACACTGCCCCTCTCTTCTGTGTGTGTTTAATTTTAGCCTCTCACAATCTCCCTGTTTCACTTATATCTCCCACATTCATCTTATTCCACTCAGCTAATTGAATTAAGGCGCTTGCTGTATTTATTGTACAGTATCGATTTGATAATACAAATCTTCCATTCTTAACCATAATCTTATATTTCCTCTGGCCTCAAAACAGCCTTACTAAATGCCCCTCCTCCCCCACCTTTGCACTTAAACTTTATATAAAATCAAGAGAGTGATTAAAAGCCCTGAAGCTGATCACACTCTGCTCTGCAAGCCCAGTGTGCCTTGCTAACTTCATAACCACTGAAAGCTGAGGTGAAGGTGTTGGATAATGCTCCCACATCCCTTAATAGCTGCTCGGTGCTGACATAAATGACCTCCCAAAAGCTGAGGCTTGTGTTTTTGCAAGTGGTTGGTCACTTGGATGCTTAGCTGTGGTACCTTCAGGGGAGGTTAAATACCTCAAATGTTTGCTTGCCTGCGCTTACTCTTCAGCGTTCAAACTTCTGGCAAGAGCTCAACATCCAAATTCCCTAGTGACCTGTGAAAATCTCTGCCTGAGTGTCTAAAGCATATAAATTTTAAGCTTTCCTAGAGTCAAGAAATGTTTGCAATGAGGCAAAGGCGGATTCACCAAAATTATCTGCAGCTTTCCAGGAATGGTGGCAAAACAGAACCTGTGTTGATCCTCTCTGTAAAGATAGTCTTTTGTTGTTTGACAGTCTGATGTTCTAATTCAAGTATGTATGGACTCTGCAGAGCTTTAAGCTTCATGTCCATCTTTATTTGGATTCCTGAAAAAGTACATTCATTTTGTAGACTGCGTTCTCTAAAAGCCTGACATTGTGCACTGAGCTGGACAGTGGTCTTCCCCAGCTTCTCCTCAAACGGGCTGAGGCTTCCTCCTACCTAACCTGCCTTTGTGTC
Source organism: Bucorvus abyssinicus (assembly GCA_009769605.1). Lineage (NCBI taxonomy): Eukaryota > Metazoa > Chordata > Aves > Bucerotiformes > Bucorvidae > Bucorvus > Bucorvus abyssinicus. Next base: position 6,274,710 of record CM020050.1, read on the forward strand.
TTTGCAAGGCTCTGTCCATCCTGCCCCAGCTGAAGCCTTGCCCACTGTGGAGGAGAGAGGCCATCTGAGACTGATCCTTTGCAAGGAGCTGCTTGCGCTTGGGATGCTGTCAGTTCTCCTGTCTGCTCCAAAACAGTACCACAATGACTTATTTTGGCACAGGGGAAACAGCAAGCAATTTGGTCTGCCTGCCCCTTTTTGGTGTTGATCCAGCATTTTGGAAATAGGGTTTGCACCCACTCAGCCTGGCTGCACAGCCCAGAGCAGAGGCTGAATTGCCCACACACAGAGTACAGTCTCTGGGTGTAGGCAGTTTCATTTTCTGTCTCACTCTGCTGTTGTCACAGAGTTGTAAAGAATACTTCCATTATATTATGGCAGTTGTGAGATGCTTCCTCAAGTTTGACAGCTTCTACACCAGCTCACTACTCTCATCACACAGATGAATTTCTCTTTCACATTCAATATCAACATTTCACTTTTCTGAGATCCAAAGCTGTAGTGTAAGCAAGGAGAGGCCAACCCTGAGAAAGCAGCAGGCTGTAAACATAAGGTGTGTTGCGATGCTGTCACAGGGATACCAAAGGAAGATGGAATTGTAAGGGGGTTTTTTTGGTGCTTTTTTTTATTGACTTAAAATTTAGTTCATTCCTTAAATCCTGCTGAGGCTAAAACCACAACAGCAAACATCTTGTGGCATTTTGCTGTCTTTTGCTTCTCTCCATGGAGAGTTGGAGCCTCCAAATCTCTCTGTAGACTGTGTCAGATTTAAAAAAACAAAGGCAGGCTGGAGCCTGTGCTTGCCCCTTTCAGAGACTGATTAGTGTCTTACCTCTTGTAGGAAAAGCAGCAGAGGCAAAGTAACCTAGATAGAGACAGTTGTGCATTGGGCTTTTTAATCCTGATCTTTTAAAGCTGGTCTTGGGCCAACATCTGCTGTTGTGAGCTGTGACCTATTCAGTGCCAGTGCCAACAGAACTGTGTAGTGAGTTCTGCAATGGGGTGCTGGGTTTGGGTTGTGCTAGGCTGGTTTGCTGCTCTTTGCTCCCTTGGGGCCTTTTGCATCCATGCAGCTAATGCCAGACAGTGTTTTGTCTGGAAAGCTTCGTGTTTAAGTTCCTTAACTTTGCATCCAGTAGATGTGTGTCTGGTCAGTGCTCTGAGGTGCTGCTGCAAGTCTGTTCCATGGCAGCATTCAGAAAGAAAACCTTTGTGATGCTTTTCTATGTTAGAAAAGCGTTCCTTGGGTAAAACTAAGTTCTATCTGCAACTCCTCTTCCAGGTCTCTCCAACTCTCAACTTTAAGCACACACTTTGTTTTTTCCTCTTTTTTTTTCCCCCCCTTTTATTTTTCCTCCTCTAAAGTTCACTTCCTACCACCTCACTTTCCCCAAGGTCTCACTTCCCTCAAGGTCTCACTTCCCTGGGAGCTCTGTGAAAACTTGACACAGCCACAGTGTGGGAAGGAACAGAAAGGCTAATCCCTAATGCTTGGAAAAATCTGATTTTTGTCTGAAGGGAGTGTAAATGCTGTGTTTTAAAACTCTCTCACTTCAGCTTTGTTGATACATTGGGCAGCATGCCCCATGTGAGAGCAGTGGCCTCTGTTAGAGCTGTTGGGAATGCTGGGATTTGAGTGTGTCCTTTACTAAAACTGCTTTCTTTTGGACTAGAAAGAAAGCAAATATTCACAGCTGCTTAAGCATGTCTAAACTTTGGAAAATCTAATTTCATGTCCCTTATGCTCTTGCATGGTGTCAGTGTTGCTGTCATCCTCTGGCACTGGATTGTGGAAATCGTTAGCAGCAGAGTTACTTCAGTGCTGAAAAGTATCAAACTACCACAGTGCAACACAGAGGGCAAACAGCTTTTACTACAACAGCCTTTTAAAATTGAAGTGAAGGGACTGTGGACCTTCACTTCAGGGTGCGGGGGACATACAATGTTAGTGCTCGTGGTATTTAGGTGTTTGTGTGGTGTTACTCGCGTAAGAGCAGATGAAACCATTTGGTCTCAGGAAATCTCTTGTTTTCTGTGGTGTGCTCCACAATGATCGAAGTCCGAGGAAATGGATTAGTCAAAACAACAAACCCTGGTTTTAGGATGTCCCATGATGTACATTTTCTGAGGAGCTCTAGCTCCCACATCAGAGTTAGATTACAAAGGAGGAGGATATATTATTGCCGGCACTCTGCCATTAAAGCATCTGTGACGCTTGTTTGCCATTGACCACAACCACGACCTGTAGAGCTCTGCTCCGAAGCAGTCCTACTGCAAGCTGCTTTTGATGCCCAGAGCTAATTCTCAAATTGTGCATTTCACTGTTTCCTGTTCAGAGATTGTGCTTAAGTTGTCTGTCTGCATTTTCTAGTACGCACTTCAGAGACTGGGTGGAAATAGCTGGACCGCTGAGAATGAGTGGGGAAGGAGAAATACAGCGGGAGAATTGCTAGTTGTATCTCTCAACCTTAGCCATTCGTGGACAAAATAAACCTTATTCACTTCCTTTCCTTTGACAGCTTATCCCTGACTGAAGCTTTACTCGTATTTCTTAATAAAGATGTAAGTTCACCTGTCAGAGAAAAGGATTATTTATTACTCTAACTTGCTAATTCCTCACACGTGTTTGAACAAGCGGTGTGGTAGCTTATAGTGTGCAGGTTTTGGGAGGCCCAGCCCTGGGCTGTGGCTAGCGCAGGAACTGCCAACAAATGTTTTTTCAATCTGGGACTCTCTTGAACAGCGAGACTTATAAAATGGGAGTATAAGCTGATCTAGGGCAAGACTTATGAGGGGCGGCTGAGGTCCCTTGGGTTGTTCAGCTTGGAGAAGAGAAGGCTGAGGGGACACCTCATCGCAGTCTACACCTTCCTCACAGTGTAGGGTGGGGGGCTGCAGAGGTGGAGGTGCTGATCTCCTCTGTCTGGTGACCAGTGATAAGACATGAGAAAATGGAATGAAGCTGTGTCAGGGGAAGTTCCGACTACAAGTTGGGAAAAGGCTCTTCACTGAGGCTCCTCAGGGAAGTGGCCAGGGCACCAAGCCTGTTCAAGGAGTGTCTGAACGATGCTCTTTGTCATGTAATTTAGTTGTAGATAGTCCTGTGAAGGACGAGGAGTTGGACTCTCATCATTATTGGTCCCTTCCAACTTTAGATACTCTCTAACGCACCATTCTTTTGTTTTATGGAGTAAATACTTTGCAAGACAAGCAAGCACATCAAACCAGCTCGGCTACCTGCATCCAATGAATGTACTTCTGGATACAAACGTCAGTCAAGCGTTTCTGAATTGTGTGCAGACAGGATTGTTATGGCCTCGCAATGTTCACATCACTAGACAGAAAAAGGTCTCTGCTGTGTAGAGGATAGCTTTGTGTTAAAAATGGAGCTTGTGAATTAGGTTTTGTTTCTCATAGTAGCCTCTGTAGAACTTCAGTCATGCTTGGCAAGTACCCGAGGGGCAAGGACGTCCTCTGGTATAATTTAGCATTGTCTATGAGAGTTGAGTATTATTTCACCTTCGAGCAGTGGAGAAGCCTTTTGTGGTGTTTAATAGGGGATTTGTGTTAAGAGACAGATTATGATAAAAATGGGGAAAGTTTCTATAAACAGAAGTGTCTAGTTGTGCAAAAATATCAGCTAACAGGTGGCTAGCACTAACCAGGCAAACAGGAATAAATTATGATTTGGATGCAGAGCTGTTGCCTTGTTGAAGATATCCAGCAATTTAATAAGCTCCAGGAACATAACAAATTCCTAAGGGTCCAGTCCTGCAGCACACTCTGCAAATGGGCTTAATTGAATGGTAATGAGGCTAGTTATGGACAACTGTTCCACTTACATGCAGCTCGTTGCAGGATTAGGCTCAAACTCGTGAGTGCAACATATATTAGAGTGTTACTTTAAAAATCAGATTTTCATGTTTTCAGCAGGCCAACTGGATGCCCTATTTATGCTTTTAACATCATGTAAGACTTGAAACACACCTTCCTGTGACTGGGCAGCTGATGAGGAGCTGTCTGAACCCAGCCTGCAGTGGGATAGACAGTTGAAATGTTTCTGGTGAACCTTCGAAGTTGATAATTTTGTGATGCAGCACATAAATGCTCCTGTTGAGAAATCATATGTCAGTCTTTAAATACAACTTGAGAAGGAGTTTTCATTAGGAAAGGCTTGAGGTGAGCTTCTGGTCTTCAAAAGCTTTGAAGCCAATTGAATACTGAAAGTGGTGGCACACTCTGCACTCCTGTTTTAAGTGATTTTATTAATAAAATGTATTCTGTTCTTACATCCTTAAATATTAATAGCCAAATTTGAGGGTAAGAGAGATCATTCTGCGCAAGATTTTATTTTATTCCTGGCAGTGTTTACACACTGACAGTTTAAAAGAACAGCAAATGTTTATCTAGAAATAAAATTGGCTATAGGGCTGACTAATACTGCTGAGGATTGGGATCCAATTACGTGACATATCAAAGGAGACTGACAAGCACAATTCCCTGAATGGGATCTTGGAGGGAAGATGTGGTGCCGCAGTGATAACTTGTGCTGTACAATATGTTTTTCATCCTAAGACGCTTCCTCTGGAGGTGAGAGAAGCATGCTTTTGTAAAATGCTTGACTTGATTTCATCGTGTTTTGGGTGGAAAGGAGGCAAAGTTTGAGGCTGCTCTATCAAGAGTGAGTTGGAGTCATTTGAAGTGCATCCCGCACATCAAATTCTTTTTTCCGTGCTGTAGGTGCGGTACTTGTCCAATTCTATTTAACTTGCCCTCAGGCTTATGTATAAATCTCTGTTGAAATACAATAGTATAATTACCGTTTAACTATTTTAAAATAAGTAAAAATGACCTATCAATACATAATAAACAGAGATAACAGAATATTTTATTCATGTTTCCTGAAAGCTTCAATTATTTCTATTTGGATATCAATTAGAGTTTGCTTTTAAACAGAATTTGGAGTAGTAGCATTCAATTCACTTACTCTAAATTAGATGGCAGTATGTTTCACTTAATATAAATTGTGTGTGATTACTTACAATCAGTTTAAATCAATAAGTTTGTGATGGATTTTTACCCTGTGCTGTGGGTTCTCAGTAATAAATCCCTTGTTTAGTCCAGAAGGCATCGCTTCTTTTGGCAGCCTTCCATACATTTCCGTAATGAGTATTGGATAGACACAGTTTCAGCAAATCAGCATTTAAGAAGGAAAAAAAAAAGGTCCCTATAGAGGATAAACGCATTAAAAAAATCAATTTAACTCAACTAGTCCCAATTCAAATGAACAGAATACTTGGCTTTGAGAATCCCAGAGACTGTTCCTTTTAGCAGAAACTTGTACCTATCCTGGCCTAATAATTTAAAGGTAGGGAACTGGAATTGTGGTCTGTAATTCAGGGCTTGGCAGCTTTGTTACAAAATCCATTGAGGATAGGTGCAGAATATTATTTTCATGTTTGACGGATTGAACTGAGTCACAAGCTGACTTGTCTTGTCCCTGAGGTCATGTCACCTATTTGCGGAAACTGTCGTCTTTACCCCAGAAGAGAAGACTCCTACGAAGGAGAGCAGGAGTTGCTCTGGAGAAATTGCATAGTGGTCACAGTCCATAATAAAAGAAATCCTAGCTGCAAAACTGTTTGTGGTTAGCTTTTCACAAGAGTGGAGAAAAGAACCCAAAGAAGCAGTGGCAAGTCAGCAGGCATTTGTGGGTGGTGACATCCTGGATTTTTTTGATTGACTTGAAATATGACTTGGTGGTGAGATGGGTAGGAAAGTTGTTCGAGTTTCTTGAAGATGAAGGAAAATATGGGCTCTAGGGATGATGGAGCACCATGAAAGCCAGCCTGGCTATGGCACTTCACTGGTATGCATGGCAGCTTCAGCCCCATACCTTATTAATCTGTTAATATGAAGGATTATTTTGTATCTGGGCTACCTGAGTGCTCTAATTTATAAAGTAATTGCCACTGGATCCAGGCCTAGCATCAAGGCTAACACCAAAAGAGCTATTCAAGGTGTGCACACAAGTGTACGATTTTGTGCTTTTAATTCATTTGATTTAGAAGATCATGGAATGGTTTGGGTTGGAAGGGACCTTAAAGATCATTTTAGTTCCACATCCCTGTCCAGTGCCATGTCTGACTTTCAGCATGTGTAGCAGGGAGTCGGTCATTCCCACTTGAATGGAAACCAGTGTTGAGAAATACTTGCCTGTGAGCACAACCGAAAATATAATTACAGCACATGGGGAGACCATGTGTTATAATTGAGCTGTTGCTGTTAGGCAATGAAAACTGACTGCCCTTTGAAGACTGTGCCCGTCCTTTCCCTTTATCGTGGTATCTGTTGTAAGTTCAGTTTGTGATAATCACAATAGTTGGCGTTTCTCATCCTTGGAGCCTTTCAGGTGTCATCCCTTCAGTGCAATAACCACTTGGACTTCTTGACCTGTGCTTTAAGCCACTCAAAGTGTTCCAAGGAGGTAGTTTAGGGAAGAAATATGTTCCTTACACTCACTACCCTTTTTTCTCTGTGTATGGATACCATAGCAATTGCACAATAGCAAGAGCTACAGATAAGGTGCCTTGTGATCTTAAATGAAGCTTCTGGTGTCACCGTGCTGAAGTACACAAGCCTGTTGCAATGGTGCCTAAGGGTTTGCAGTTACCTTCAGCCTATTTACCACATCCAAAGTAGGGCGGATGAAAATGGCTTCTTGTGATGTCTGGCACGTAGCCACACACCTACCTCTGTGGTTTCTTTATTGCTCAAGACTATTTGCCGGTGCACTGCAATTCAACATGCCAGTTTTTTTATCTTGCTTTTGGGGCAAATATTTGGGTGATCCAGTGCCTGTGAAATATTTTGCATGACTTAGCAAAATCACTACGCGGAGCCACCTACACGCCTGCTGAAGCCTCTGCCTGAGCAATCCTGCTGTCTTCAGTAGGAAAGGGTGCTACAGGCAGTGGCTGAATCTTGAGAGGCAATAAGGCTGCAAAGAGGCTTTTTTATCCTTTTTTTTTTTTGGGGGGGGGTGGTGGTGGTGGTGGTGGGGGAAGGACATTCCCAGCAGCAGCAGTTACTAAACTTACCACTCAGGAATGTGTGCTGGTGGTACAGAATGCTCTGAACAGCAGAGCATGGGTCTTTTCTCCTGTCCCCCATTGCAAACTCATGTGGAATAGTATAATTGACACATTGTGAAGCACTTCTAGTCACAAGCTGGTCCTTTGCTCCATGAAGCTGTGTGAACAGCCCTTGCATGTGGCTCCAAATCTGTGGGTGGTTCTGGTGTAGGTGTACTTGAACACTTTGGGATTTGCCATTTGGAAATCTGGTTTCTTTGTGCCTTTAGAGCAGCAGTTCTTTCGAGGCAGGCATCTGCTGCTGTGTCACCTCCCAAATGCTGTTCATCTTCAGTAGCTGCGCCCGCTACTTCAGGCGTGCCAAACATCTTAGATCTTTGTCACTGTTACAGCTGATCCATATTGCTGTGGATGATTTTGCATTTCAATGTCATGAGATTTCAGGAGGTACTTTGACTTGCCTTAGCATTACCTTCTGCTCATGAGTCATTTCTGGGAGCATACCCACTGAAGCAGACTGACTCCTGACAGGTAACAAGGCTGCAATCAGAGGAGGCAAAAAACATCCTCTGCAAAACTTCTCCCACTTGTTCACCCTTCTCTGAGGAAAAATGTGTAAGTTGGCAGGTGCTGAATCTGAGCAGCAGCAGAGTTTGCTCCCTCTCACCTCCCTGGGAGAAAAGGGAGCGACAGGCTAAACTCCCATTTACTCCCCTGGCTTTCTGAAAGAGCGAGTGGTGCCAGCCTCATGTCACAGGCGTGGGAGTCCCCCCAAATCCTGCATGTCTGATCATCTGACATGTAGCAGCGTTCAAAGTGGAGTTGTGTGAAAGCAAACTGCCTGAAGAAAGGAGTCAGAGCAAATGGAAGTATGGCTCTGCCTGAACCTGGGAGGTCTCTTCTCACCACTTTTGTTCTTTTTATGCGTTATAAAGAATGAACAGGGAAAAAGAGAGCTAGTGGGTCACTCTGCTCATGAATAAAATCCTTGTAGTTTGGAAACGGACAATTTCAGTTGCATTCATATGGTGCTAAGCTACTGAAGATTCAGAGAATCAGCTGCAAATGTGTTCAGATTTCCCTCTCTCCAGTCCTAAGCTGTTTCTCCTCTCTTGAGGAAGACACAGAGACGGCCTCTTCTGAAAATACATGCCAGTGAACACACAATCTGCTAAAGAAAACAAGTTTCTTTAACGATTTATTTTACTTTTTTTATGTGTGAGACTGTTTTCTGCAAAGAACTTAAGTCCTTTCTTGCCCAAGCAACTACGAGAAATGCTCAGTCCTCTTAAACAAAACAACTCTTCTTAGAAACTGAAGTTTTTTGATCCATGGAAGGGACAGATTCCACCCACCCACCTCCGCCCCCCCCCATTATATTCTTAGGTTGGACTGCAAATCTAATGGATGAATCAGACTAGGCTTTGAGCATTCCGTATTAATTAAAAAAAAAAAAAAAAGACAATGAGGTTTCTTCCTGTCCCCACTTCTTTGACTCCCTGTTGAGGTGGTGGTGCTAAATTTATATTGTCAGTAAAGAGTTGGGCAATGACTTACCCTGTGTGGCTCTGATGACCAGTGAACTTGGTTGAATGGGGAAGCTTTGGGAAGCTTAGGTGGGAATCTGTAGGTTTATCTGTGAAATAAAGCTCCTTTTCATGGTGGCAGTGTACTCCAATAAAATGTTGGGGTTTTTTTTTGCCATAGAGATGCTTCTTGACATTTAGCAGCTTTCATCCTACCGCTACCCTCTGACTTACAAAAAGGATTGTCAGTGTGGTTTCTGCTGCCTTCATTTCAATTGCAAACTCTGGCTATTAGTATTCCACAAATAGCCATTGAGGCACTTGGGTTTCTCAGTAAAAGGAGAACTTAAAACAAGAATGGACGTGATCCCCGGGATAGATGGATGTTTCCAGGAAAGCTTGCAGATTTTGCCCAGAGCTTGTCAGATTTTCTCAGTGTCCTGGGCTTATTTTATAATTGTCCCCCAATATTCTTCACACGTGGTTTTTCTCTTTGTAACAAAGATAGACTTTGAACTTGCTTTTTATTCTATACTTTTTGTTTTCCCTGTTGGGCACAGGGAGGATTCCTCTTGCTTAGCTACCAAAAAGCAACACAGAATTGAGTACTTTCTCCTGAAGGAGCTGAGCGAGCTTGGACCCCTTGGGGAGCGCACTGCTCCTCCTGAGCTGTGACCTGGGCAGCTGTCCTTGGGCTCTGTTGTCTTGTTTTCCCTCTGTCCTGTCTTCTGACTCCAGTTCATCTATGTCAAATAAGCATGGAGAAAGCTGAATTGCCGAGTCCCTGGGATGGCAGCAGGGTGGGTATGGAGCAGTGAACTCTGCTGAGAAGAGGAGCAATTGGTGCTGGCCATGGTTGAGTGTTTCTGAAGAGCATAAAAGAATTCGGGATGCACAGGCTGTAATGCCTTTCATCTTGTCCGTCTATGACCCTCCAGGATCCTTTCTGGGTGCTTTGAAATTTTTCAGGATTAAATGGGTCTCTCCAGTGACCTGTTCGCTTGCTCTCCTGTTCTTCTGAGGGAGGGCATCTGGGACATCTGCACTATTAGCATGACTATGTTTTTAACTCAGTTGTTTGTTTTGTTTTTTCTCTCTTCTGTTTTTTTCTGATAGTTGAATTGGGCTGGTTCCAGCCTAACTTTGTAACAAAGCCCTTCTGTCTGTCGTGAAGGGCTGAAGGCATAATCACTACTTTCTCATTTAAATTCTAAAATTGCCTTTCAAGTCTTACCTTTTAATTTCTTTTATAAAAGTCTTCTCTGGCCTTTTGAGGGATGAGCAAACAAGAGTTTCAGTGCTGCAGTTTCAGAAAAAGGCTATAAATTGCTCCCTGTGCTCTTAACTCAGAATTTACATAATCCCAAATCGTGGCTTTGGAAGAGTAACTTGGAACCACTTAAGTACATTTAACTTTTGTGAAGTTGGATCCATGTCCAGGGAGTGTCGGTGGTTCTGGCTGGGGGGGATGTGGTTTGCTTGTTCGCTCTTCGTGGTTTGCTTTATTTTTAAAAGCTGTGCTTGGGCAAAGAGAGCAAGGTACCCCCTGCCTCCGTTCATCACTGTGTTGATCCTGTGCAAGAGGGCTCCCTCCTTCCTGAAGAGCTGCGGTGCTCTGCTGGGACAGGCTGAGGTGTGTGGCAATCAGTGGGGGACAGTCAGAGGAGCGAGGAGCAGACCCACTGCCCGGCCTCAGGGTAGGGAGCACTGACTCTTGGAGAGGCTGAGGTGATAAGAAGAGATGAGGCCCTTAGTTTATTGCTGTCTCCTTCACATTTTCACCCGAGAATGGCGATACTGATTTCAGACCCTTTTATTTGAATCCATCACCCTTGGTGAATTTATGTTTTTGCTGTGGACGAATTTAACCTGCTTTGCTTTGTTTTCTCTGCAGCTAGGTCTGGAGATTCAGCGCTCTTTTGGTGTTTTTACTGTGTTCACTTTAAAGGAGAGGTGTAGGCAGATCCATCTCCCAGCTCTAGTTGACACAGGGTACTGTCACGTAAATCAGAGCGTCAAAATGTGTTTGCTATGGAAGAAGGTCTGCTTTTTATTATACTGCCTTATTATCAAATATATTGCTCTCAGGCAAGTGTGGGGAACCTTTTCCTTGCTAAAGGCTATACAGACCTTTCAAATAACTTAGAGTAGCTATACATTAAAACACACAGTTGTGGTTTTTACCCCTTCTGTTACTATTGAGTAATTTTGCTGGGGGCTTTATGAATTAAGTAGTTAGCTGTAGTCAGCCGGAGGGTTGCAGATTCACCACAGAGACTTTGCAGACTAATAAGCTTTTTCTTAATAGTGTCTATAAAGCTGATGCTGCTGGAGCTGTAATGTTACTTCTCAGCTTGAAGTCATCTGCTTCCAGACATGCCTGCCATATTTCCCCAGCTGCGTTAGCCACTGCAAAGCAGTCATGCCCTGTTGGGAATGTTGGTAACTGAGAGTATCTGTTGTAGGAGAATGGCCAGAAAATAGCCTCGAGAAGCAGCCCAATCTGTGTTATAAGGGGAAGAGGCAGGTTGCAACTGCACGCATGCATTAGGATTTGAAAGCCAAGAAAATCAGAAATTCCCTTGGGAATAGAAACTAAGTTTTGGCTGATGGCCTATGGGCCATGTGAATTTTTTTGAAATAATTTGATTTTTTTTTTTTTAAGAGAGACTTTGAAGTTAATGTACTTCAGATATGAAAAAGCTTTGATGTTAATGGCCAAGCTAATGAGTCGCTGAAATGATTTGTGTTTGGTGGTAGCAGCACCTTCATCACTGATGCCTGCTAAGGTCACATTGGGTAATCACCTTTTGGGAATGGGGTGGGTTGCAGCTGATCCTGTCTGAGACAGGGGGACAGATGAGGCAAACTTATTCTCTTCCTGCCCCCTTGCCTAGTGTTATAGGACTTGCAACTTTGAAAAGTAACAGTGACTTGGTTGTAGATGCTGGCCCTGGCTCTCAGCTTTTTCCCCTTTTCCAAAGAGGATTTGGAGCAATGACAGTTCGGTGCTTGCGAAGGCATCCCAGGCCATGTGGAGGTAAGCAGTGCTGTTTGCTTTTGGGAGCTGGGCTGGGAAAACATGTTTCAGGATCTATGACTCTGAAGGGACTGCTCTGATTCTAAGTGTTTGTGAGTTTGCTGCTTGTTAGAAATGCAAGTAGGTTATGGGTGAGCTCTGTAAGTGTTGTGTTGAAGCTTATCGAACTTTGAGGGAGACATCTCCCTCCAGATTACTGGCAATTTCTATAAAGGAGGAGTGAATAGGAAAAACACTGCTGTAAAGCATATAATAGTTTTTGAAAGCAATTAAGTAGGAGATAGCTTTTTCGCTCTGGAGAAAGTAAACAACTAGAAAATTATGGTCATTTGACAGCAAGAAATCTATTTTTTGTCATTACTGTATATTGGAGAGATCAGTAAATGAGACTGTTTAAACCTCAATCAGTCACCAGCCCACACAGGATCACTTTCTTCTTTCCTCTTTCTCTTCATTTAATTTTCATTGCTGAGATTTGACAGGTTCAAGTATGAAAGGCTTTAAATAGGTGATCAGTCCCAGCTCACGGATTTGCCTGGCTGTTTAGTTTTCAAATCTCATTTCAGAACACATTGCAGTAAATGACATGAAATTACCAAGCACTTTAATTACTTTTTTTTTTTTTAAAAGAAACAAACTATTCTTATCCATTGCTATTGCTTACAGACTCCATGACACAGAAAAGTGTCGTCGCTTACTGGTGCCATACCACATTCCCCAATTGTGTAATGCTTCAGGGCATAGAGAAGTTACGCAGCTCCAGTCCTGTGAACTTTGGGAAGCACAATGCAACTTCTAGTGCCAGAATTAGATCTTATTGTAGGACTCTTCCTCTGAAAACATCTCCACAACTGAAGAGTACTGAAGAGCCAGCTGTGTCTCTTGAGCTTCTTTTGCTGAAAGGGAGAAACCGTTAATTTGAAAATGGAGATGAATGGGTTGTGTTTTATTTCCAGGTGTTGCTTCTAATACTGTCAATGTTGACTTGCTGCTGATGTAAAGTTTTATTACCTGGAAAGAAGTGAAGGAAGGCAGAGCAAAATGGAGCAAGGGATAAATACACAAAGCTTCTAATAAAAAAGAATGGCGATGAGGAAAGCACTGTTGTTTCTAACTGGAAAGGATGGTGGGATCTTCCCCTACAAATTACCATTTCTAATTGACTTGTAGGAGAGTGCTTGCTATGGGTTTTCTGCACTGGTGTTGCTAGGAAATGTTGCTAGGCAACTATTCAATGACTGAACCGACCTTTAAGATAAATATATGTATTTTTTCCCCCATTTTGACGCTGGAGAGCAAACCGCTATTTTGTCTCTTGTACCGGCCTTTCTCTGGGCAGTAGGAGCTATTTGGGCATGGGAACTGCTAAACAATAGTCTGCTTAAGATTTGGCAAAGCTGTTTTGCAGGCACAATGTTTTTGTGTGTAACAGTCACAGGAGCTCAATTTCTTTCTTGCAACGTGAGCAGCAAAAGTTGGCAAATAGTGTCTTGAATAATTTATCTGATTAATTTTATGATCTTTATTGAATAAGTCATTGAAGAAACATTCTTCACTACTCACCTAGCTACACAGAGGCAGGCAGGGCAGAAGGAGAGCACAAGATGGCTACTGGTGAAGTATGACAAAGAGGATTTAAAGACTCATGTTGATTAGACCTTCTCATAAGAGGCTTGGTGGCACAGCACAGAGCAGCCACTGGGACTTCTTAAGAGTGTTTTCCTTTTACCAGTCATCTTTGAAGCAAATCCCTTTGTTGATTATCATGTTCAAATGAATCATGCTCATAATTTTTTGAATGCTTTTGCTTGTCCAGAATAAGATATCACGTTTTATTTTTTCCAAAGGAACAGTTTGAGTAATCTGTAAGGCTCATAATTTTAAAGCACCTCTAGTTAAAGCCACTTTGCAGACACCTTAGAGATATTCCAGGTCTTTCCTTGGCCGTGGCTGAAGTCTCTGAATGCAAAGGCTTGCTGAGTGAGCCTGCAGTGTCAGCCATATATACATTGTCTACAGCCCTATCAGGGAGCTGATACGGAGGGGAAGCTTCTGCACAGGCAGAAGTTCATGTCCTTCACGGGTGGGGTGTGCGGTCTCTCTCCAGCACAAAGCAGTGAAGACGAGGAGAAGGATCCTGAACACTGAGGCAGATTAAGGTATTTCTTTGCTAGGAGCTGGATGGTGCTGTTCCCTCTTGGAAACCATCGAGTCTCACAGTGCTTGGCTGATAGAATAGTGTAGAAGTCAAGGTAAGGGCAAGCGTGCACCACTTGCGAGAGCCTCTGAGGAGGGAAAACAGAGAGCAGCCACTGGCTGTGAGGGAGGCAGGTTTTCCTTGGCTAGTGTACAGCAGCCACAACCTGCCACGCGCTGTATTGTTCTGCTGCCTTCTTTCCTTCCCGACCCCAGGCCTAAAAAGGGCTGTGACTAAGAATACTCACTTCCCATCTCTAAACTTCCCAGTAACTTCACAACTGACCATGGACCCGTGTGTAACCAGTCTTGGAGGATGCTGGGCTTGCTTTTTATACTGTTTTTGACATCCTGCTTCAGCCCTGTTGAACTTCAGGCTTCTTTTTCCATATATTGCACGCGCACCCCCCTCTGCATATATTCTCTGTGCAGTGAAGAGACCTGGTTTCTTGCAGCGTGTCATAGACACCCAGCTGATGCAATGTTCTTGTATTGAAATAAACCCAGATATCCACCACTGTCCAAGTTTAAGTTAGCTGATTGGGATTTCCCAGTGCCTGCCTCTGCCATGCCTGTTGCCAAGGAGGATGCCCTTGGATTCTGCTTGTCCAGAATTTAGGCATTCAACCAGTCTGTTTCTATGTATGAAAGAAAGATGGACTCTTCCTGATGGTGATTTATCCATTGTTTGTACAACATCTCTTACAGTGGGGGGATTTACTTTCTCCTCTGGTTGCAGCTCTGTCAGAGTACCTGTGTCTGAGCATAGCAGTGGAGATGAAAATGAGATTGTCAGGGAGGAAGAGGAGGGGCTTGCAGTGAATAATGCTGCAATAATTTCTGAAAGAAGGTGGCTTTTGCAGCACTCGGGACACAGTAGGACCGTTTCCTACTACGTGTGACAGGGACGACTATCATGAAATTCAATTGTGTGTTAATCAGTCTAAGGCAGTAGTACAGCACAGAATGGACCAGCATGTAATTTAATTCCTTCCTGTCCCTTAAATAATGAAAGCTTCAATCCAAACTTGAAGGGGAATACACACTCCTGTGTGGTCATGAGAAGGAGTCGATGCTGTGACTGGCCCTTATAAGGGAGCAGAATTCAGATTCAGTGAAGCAACCCAGGGCTTTGCTGGCAATGAAGTGGCGGCTGGCTTATTAGCATTCATTTTTGTCCTTGCTTTCTGCTCTGTGCCTAGGAATAATGGTTGTTTTAAATTAGACCAGAATGGAAGTATTAGAGAACTGTGACAGGGCATTGTGTGGATGTTCTATTGACAAGTTTTGATAGCTAATTGGCTTTAGTAACCTTCTGATTACCCAAAACAAACAAATACTTGATCTGAATTTACAAATGGACTTCTCTTATTCCTTTTTTGGAGACAGTATCATGGATGTGCACAGCACCTTACAGAGGCTAACGATTTAAGTTGTTCGTAGGAAGTCTAGATGCTGCAAATACTTGTCATTGCATGTGTAGTCACAATGAAATTAGGGGCGGTCGTAAAATAAAGTCATTTAGGTTGGAAAAGACCCATAAGATTGAATCCAACAGCTAACCCTGCACTGCCAAGTCACCACTAAACCATGTCCCTAAGCACTATGTCTAACTCTTTTAAATTCCTCCAGAGTTGGTGACTCCACCGCTTTTCCGGGCAGCCTGTTTCAGGGATCAATAACCCTTTCAATGAAGAAATTTTCATTCATATCTACTCTAAACCTCCCCTGGCACAGCTTGAGGCTGTTTCCTCTTGTCCTTTCACTTGGTACTTGCTACAGTGTCCTTTCAGAAGGCAGTTGTAGAGAGCGATGAGGTCACCCCTGAGTCTCCTCCAGGCTAAACACCCCAAGTTTCCTCAGCTGCTTCTCATAGGACTTGTTCTCTAGACCCTTCACCAGCTTCACTGCCCTTCTGTGGACAAGTTGCAGCACCTCGATGTCCTTCTTGTAGTAATGTGCCCAAAGCTGAACCCAAGTATTCGAGGTGCCTCTCAGCAGCGCCAAGTACCAAGGGGCAATCACAGTGTTAAGTAGACCAACTACAACCTACCTCAATCCTTCCTGCAGGCTGCTATCCTCTAAAATAGTGTAGTGGTGTTCAGAGGTTACTTTTAGCACAAATGGGTAAGTTACGTAGCTAGAGAAGAGATTCCAAATCCTACAACTTGCCACAGACTACCATAGCTTTCAGAATATATTGATTTTTGCAGCATTAAGCAGTATATATGATGCCAGGGCCTAGATTGAGAATGTGTAGAATGAATAATTTAGCACCTAGAGACAGCGAGCCTGTCTACAGCAGTAAGAGGAAAGCTAGCCCTGTGAACTGAGACTTTGCTCTCGAAGCTGAGAGCTTTTTTGGAGCATCTGGTGTTGAAAGACCTCTGGAGGGTGAGGCCTGTATGTGAGAAATTCTACACAGCGAGCAAGAAATGTCTGCCTCTCATCTCAGGGCTGCCCTTGCCTGTGTGGAAAGATGAGAAGCTCTACAGATGCATCTTTGACCTGAGCAAAGCTTCAGGTCATTCTGCTTGGAGAAGACAGGCTGGGGGTTGAGGTTCAAACCGTGTTGTCTTGGCTGCAGTGTAGAGGGTAGGTCAGGAGAGGTGCGTTACTCAGCACTTCAAAGGAAAACACTGTTGGAAAGGCTGCCTCTTGTTTAACTCCTTCAGGCTTTGAGTGCAGGTTTGTGGCTACAAGCATGAAGATGAGGGTTACAGAACCTTCTCCGTTTCCTGCTGTTTTGGTTAAAGAATGAATCTGTCTGCAACAGAGGGTTTGCTAGCACAACGAGTCAGACCTAGGGGTCCTTTCACAAAATGAATCAGGAGAACAGTGGGAGTTTCCAGTTCTGTGGAAACATTAAAACTTGGCACCTGCACACAACTTCAACTGAGATCATTTTCCACAGAGCTTCTCACATCGTCTACAAGCTCATTTTCTAGAGGTTTCTGACTGTTCTGACTTCCTCACTTAATTGGCATTAAGTTATTTAAAAGGCAGCAATTCCTCTGTGCTCTTTCCTCACCCAAAGCACATAAATAATCTACCTCTCTGCATCACCCTTTCCCGGTTCTTAGCGGGAGGACAAAAAGAATAAAATCAAGGTAAACGTTATCACTAAATGTTTCCAACCACTCCCAGAAATGAAGCAAGCTATTGTTGGGTGATGGCTGTAAATTTGTAAATAGAGGCAAAGAAATAGCCATTGATTGTTGGACAAAGATTTAGGACAGTATTTAACTTTTTGTACCTCCTTATGTTACAGGAGTGGTAAGACTGCAGTGTAGTATGAAGGCAGATGTGCAGGAGTTGAAGTCGGAGAGTCATGTGCATGCCTGGGTACAAAGAGCCTCAAGTTGTACCTGTTCAGCAAGGAAGGAGTCCTGACTGGTGAGTGATACAGCAAGGAAGTAGTATTTAGGGGATTATTCTGAAAGAATGGTTTTATCAAGTACTATCTTGTCAAGGATGTCAGATTTTGGAATTTCCCTTTCTGAAGTTGTGGCTTTGGGGATTTTTTTACTTCCATTTTGCTCTTCCAACCTGATTCTTATATTTTTCAGGTTTGTTTCTCTAATTGAGGATAAGTAGTTTCACTCCAGGTTTTGTAAGTAAAAAACACCAATGCAAAACTGGCATTTTCTAATGGGAACGCTTCAGAAGCCCCTATCTGCATCAATTTCTTCCTTTCAAAAGCCCTCCACAAGAAAGGAAGTAAATGACTCTTTGCAACTGCCTTTTTCCTGATCAGTGGCACCTTCGGCAGCAGCAGCAGGGTGTTGGTTTTTTTTTTTTTTTTTTTTCAGTCCAGGAAACTGAAAAATCCTGATCTTGTGATTCTTTAGGTGACCCAGGTGGGTCTACATGAATCTTTGCAGGGTGGGTGATGTAGAGAAAACAGAAGAGGGCCCACATCCAGTTTACAGCTACTGGTTTATAAAGGGAGCCTTTTGCTATTGTGTAGGAGGGGATGCAAATTCGGAAAGTTGTGCTGATTGCTTTAAGCCTCATCTGAGGCTGCATTAAAAGGAAAAGAAGAGTGAGAGTTTGCAAACAGGGAACACCCTACGTTCAGTTCTTCACTGCTCCTAAGTTCAGCCCCAGCCCTGTTGCCATACCAGCTCTCAAGTGCTGCTGCTGAATTCAGCCTTTTCCCCTCCCTTGTGCCCATACCTGCGATGCCTGTGCTGGGTTCCACCTTGACACTCAGCAGTAGGATCTTGCCTACAGCCTTTTGAAAATGCTGGGGAGAGGAAGTTGTACTAGGGCAGACCTGTGTAAAGCAACCTGCAGAGTTACTGTTGTGTTGCTGATAGTGGCTTTACTAGCTAGGAACGCATAGGGCTGCACCAAGGGGCTATGTGGCTGTTCTTTCACTTAGATTTCTAATCCCCAGACCCTGAACTTCCTGTGGCACGCAGTGGGACCAGTGACTGCTGGCAAAGCAACACAACTTTTGCCTTTTCATTTAGCCTCAGACCTGATGCAGTCCACATTCCAGCGAGAAGGTGTGTTCTGAAATTAAAACAAGTCGGTGATAAGTTTAATACGATTCATGAGTTTAATCTCTCTTGGCAAACTGAATTCATCATGATAGTAGAAGAGAGGAGTTACTAGGCAATTAAATTGTTTTAGTTTCTAGACAGAGTATTTAATGAACAATCGGTACGAACACATTGCCCGATACGGTGTTTTAATACTATATGATAAAATTATTTCCTGCCAAAAACTTTCTAAATGTGGGAAACCAGAAAATATCTTTAAGGCTAAAAATGTTAAATATTCATTAAAGAATATTGAGAAAGTACTAGAGAGCATATCGCTAACTCCGCTTTCCTTTTTTAAATGAGAAGCCTTGTTAGTTGGAAGACAAAGTATTAATTTTTCTGTTAAAAATCAAAGAGGGCTTTCCACACTGGATTAGAGGGGCTTCTGGTTTTAGAAGTCCATGCCAAAGCATATCAAATTTATTGGGTAAAACTGAGAAACTGGCTGCAAGCCTCCAGCTCCAACATCTGTTCAAGAATGAGTAGAACAAAGAAAACATAATGGCTGTGAACAGTATGAGGGAGATAGTATTCTTTCATTTCTGAATAGGATTTTTCTGTACCACAGTCACTACGGTAACATTTGAGTACTTCCCACTAGTAAATTAAATAATGGGGCTCACATCTGTATTCTTTTATCTGCTTTTAGATTGCAGAGAATTCATCTCGCTTGCACAAGTGGCTATCTTTGTTCCTGCAGCCACACACAAGGCTGTGGCGTATCGCATTACTGCGATATGCGGTTGGGTGTCTTAGAAATGGCCTTTATCTGCCTGTTTGCTTTTGATACCGTTGTTCACAGCACTGCATGAGAAGCGTAGAACAAACATGTGGAGACTGTGGAGTTCAGAAAGCAGGGAGGACTGGGGAGCCTGCTTGAATGTAAGTCTGCCTGCACCAGCATCCGACTCTTATCTGAGCAGCACCTCCTAAAATGAGCCTCTGAGTAATGTCAGAGGGCTCCCACACGCTTCATGCTAGAGCTTCTCATGAACATAGATCCTCCTGCTCAGCTAAATAGAAGAGGACAAACGTACGCTAAACCCCACCATACTCTGTACTGAGGTACCTACAGTTGTGTCAGGCTGTAAGTGGGGGAAGGCTTTGAAAAGTTGAAGGACAATGACTGTGCTGTTACTAGCAGTTGTTTCCTTCTACCTTCAGGGACAGAGGAAGTGTAATGACCCCCTAATGGCTTCAGTAATCTGCTGAAATACGTCAATAGTATATAGAGAGGCAGCAGAACCAATTTACTGCTGTTTCTGTGCTATTGAGAAGTAAGAAGTTCACAGCACTTTTTCTTTTGCTTTCTCTTTAATCCCCAGGGAGAAACTTCAATGACCTGTATCCACAGTATGTGTAAGAGCTTCTTATAATACATCATATTCCTATTCTTGAGTCTGTACGGAGAAATATTTTAGGAAGCATAGCTAAGGGAGTTAAACAGTTTTTCTTGTCCCCAGGGGACTCTGACCTCTGGAGGGGCTGCTTCCTGGGTTAAAAATGAGATGTTCTTTGGATGTATTCAGATAATGTGTGTTACATAGGTGCTGTAACTTGCGTGTGAATGAGCAGGAAAATTAATCTCCTCCTTAAGAGGATATATAGATTAGGGGAAGCTTGAGAGATTATTATATCCTGTTTGAGAATATACCAAGTGAATAAAGCTTAATTTTATTCATAATGATACATTTCTATCTGACATTAGCATAATGTACCTGGATAGAAACTTCCCAATCTATTCCCTCATTAGGGAAGAGCATTCACATGTTTACTGTCGTGCTTCAAACTGTCACTTTTGGCTACGGTTAAAAGTACAAATTAGACAGTTGTATTTTTGACTGAAGATAGCTGAATATACTGCTTAAAAAAGTCTGTTGTATTAATGTGCCTCTCTCTGAGAATTGTCTTGGAGCGAAGCTCCTGTTTAAAGGCCGTAGCCGCACCAATGAGCCACAGATGGAAGAAGCAGGATGCGTCTCTGTTCCTTTGCTCATGGGGGAAGACTAGCCTCTTGGCTTCATGGCTGAACAGCAGCTTTCTCTTATGTTAACTGAGGATATGAACCATAGGATGAACGGACAGATTTATGCCTCTATCTGTGAGAAATAACAGGGATAACCATCTCTGTTAACTTCTATTTTCCTGTGCTCCGTTATTTGTCACTTCTGGTGGTATTGTCAAATCGACAACAAAAAACACTGAATTAAGAACTGCTCAAAATGCATTTGGCAAATGTCGAGACTGTCTTGGGTTTTCCTCCCTCTTTCTTAATGTGTACCCGAAACATTAATTAACATCTCTGATTCTGACTTCATCTCATAATTAAGGGTTTGCGTAGCTGGGAATCTGCAATTATAGGGAAAGCTGCCTTTAGAATCCCTTAGGATTTGTTTTCCTTTTTAAAATCATAAACAATGGTCGTGTTGACCTACATAGCCTCCAGTTTTTATTGTTTTTAACCTCAGTTGTTGCAAAGGCGACTAATTATAGTGTACTATAAAATACAAATAAATCAACAAGCCATCAGTAAAATTTACATTAAAAGCAACGTTATTTCCCATAATGTTAATAAGCACTTTTTGGGTGTGATTTTATTTGTGCAACAATTACTGGGAAGTCTCCTGGAAGATGTATGTCTGTGTAGTTAATGTAATATACATGTACGCAGTTTTCCATTTTAGTGCCTATTGATTGCTTCATTTTTCATCTGTATTAGGCCATTCTTACAATTTCCCCTCAGCTCTCAGAAATGGCAGATATCAAGGGAAAATTGTAGTGGCACGTCCTATGGGAAATGCAAAAAAGCAAATAGAACGCTGTAACGGAAAGGACTGAGTTCAAGTGCACTTGCATTGTGAGAATTTAAACGGCCTTCTTACCTTTTAGAGATCTGAAAGTATTTTATCGAAGTAACTTTGCTTTTATGTATTTTACTGGGAAGTGAATTCTAATTGTGAGTGGAGTCCTTGTGCATGTAAGAGAGGGGTGTCTGTTCTGCTCTGTTTGGCACTCTGTCAGTTCAAAACGCGAAGACGAGGGGTTCTCACTATCAGCTGTATCATTTGAAAACTGAGATTCAAGTTACAGCTAGCTCAGGGAAGTCACATCATAGAAGTCTAGTTCCCAAAATTCAGATTTGCTACTTCAGATGTCCAGGGTTGTAAGGCACACTAGCATCAAAATATGAGAGAAGGTAAATTCATTTGTATCCAGAACATGTGAGCTTATAAGCAACTGTGCAAAACAAGAAAGAATGTACACAACTGCAGTCTAGGTCCTTGCGGTTATGTGCTCCCCTCCGCCTGCTCCTCTGCTGTCCTCCCCGTGGTGCTGTGCTCAGAGGGACAGGCTCTGTTTTCAGGTCAGGTGGGGCAGTGTTAATTACAGACGTGAAATTATCTTCACAGCTCTGAGCAAGATAATTAAATATCTTCTTATTAATATATCTTGAGTGCCACAGTATGTAGCTGTTTATAATACAGGTTGAGGTAATGTAGTTAATTTATGTTACATTGGCAGTGGTAGCTATAACTCTTTGCTGTTTGAATGGTAACTTGTGCTTTTACAATTACTTGGCAAAGAAGAGAGTCAGGCATAGGGTTTGGCTGCAACTGAGGAGTGCAGGAACAAAATTAGAGCAAAGGAACTGGCACCCAATCCTTTAAGACCACGTTATTCTGTAGGGATCCAAGGTGTTGATCGAGGACATGGGTGAGAGAACTCCCAGCCGAACTTGTACACAACTCTGGTTCAGTCTCCATCCTGAACCGGGTCCCTGAGTCCAGCCTGTACTTGGTGAGAAGCGTTACACCGGATGATTCACCCAGACTGTTTTAGGAAGTGCTAAAACTTGGATACGTGAGAGTAGGAGAGAGAACTCCAATCCATGCAGGTCCAGCTCTGCACCTCTGTAAATGTTTTCAGTTTTGTCACAGTAAACAGTAGCATTGGAATTGATAAACCAGTCCACGTGTGATGAATGTAGGCTTTTCAGAGGTGCCCATGAGGCAGTTATCTGATACCCAATTAACCTTTTTGGAGAGATTTGCATACCTGACGTCGTTAGCCTACTCTGAAAATCCTGGTACCTGTAACTATTCTGTAATGAAGACCTTTGCAAATTAACATGGCAAAAATCTCATGCCTTTTTCATTTCATGCATTTCTTTTGTCAGTGCACACAGCAAAACATTTTAAAGAGGTCTTTCCTTGTGAACAGTAATTTGGAGGTTATATTTATGCCCTTCCAGAAAGGTCAGCTTAAAAACTCCCTTGTGAGATTAAACATGGGGTCAAAATCAGGTATTAAACAAATGGTATAAAAGCTAGAAGTTCAGTTCTTTCCTTTGAATTAATTTAGAACTCTCGATTGAATCCTGCCCTCTGCTCGTGATTTAGCACTGTTGTGCTTTCTACCTTTGCTGAAACTTCTTCCACGGGCACTTCAAATTCAGGTAGGTCTTTCAAGGCCGCTAGCTCCCACTGTATTGTGGCGGGGAAAAAAGACTTCTATCACTGAAACCTTGCAATTGAAAAGGAAAAAAAAAAAATCTTTAATGTGGCCTTATCTTATGTGAAAGCTCCTTTTTCTACCTTGATCATCTGCTGGTCCTGCACACTCTCTAGCAAGCTACTGCCTATGGCGTTTTTGATAAAGGATTTATTATTAGATGTTACAACTTTTGCAAGCTGTTCCTCAAAGTATTTTGGCCTGTTCTGTACTGCCTCTACAGGCAGCCTGCCAGAGTCGTATGTGGAGCTTTCTATTTGGGGTACAACTGCACCTTCCTGAAGCCTCAGTGTAGTGTCTTTAACCTTTCCGCCATCTGCAAGGATCTTGCTCTTTCTGACTGCACTTCTGAGGTGTATGGGGTTGTTTTGAATTTAGTTGAAATTGTTCTTGATTGCCAAAGTTTCTCACTTGTCTGTTAATTCAAGATGGACCGTGAACCCAGGAACCCTTGGGCCAAAGTTGATCTGTGTGAACCGGTGTCAAGAACTGGATCCTCAGTGCTGGCCAGGGCCAAGGCAAGAGTTGCTTTTCCTGTAGTTCGATAATTAACTATTTAGTGAAATAGTCATTAGTGGTACTGAAAAAAGAGCCTTGGCTTTGCACCTGGGTATGACATTTTCTTGATGCACATGGGGAATCTGATTCTCCCCTTACAGCTGCATTTTTTGGCATTAAGTTTCTCTAGTGTCTCTGAGCACACCAAAGTCATGGTCATTGCCAGCAACAGGCAGCTGATAATATAAATCTGTTCTTGTATTTCTCTTTTCAAGCCTCAAAGATGCTCCTGCTAGTCATGTGCAAGAGTTTGTGTTGAGAACAGGCAGCTGGGACAAGTGTCTGTCCAGGTCTTTGTATGACACAATATCTGCATGATGAGGTGACGTGTGTGCATAAAGTAACTCCCCTGGATTTCTAACTTCCTACACCTGAAATCCTTCATCCAGATCCATGCATGTTAAGAGCAAGTTCATATAAAATACCAGATGTCCTCAGGAAGAGAGATCTTTCCAGCCAGGACTGAGGAGGATGAAGCACTTCAAAGCACACTTTGTATGTACCAGTCTTAAAACCCTGATCAAAACTCCAGAGAAATCTTCACTCCTTGAGCTAGCTGTGCCATGTGTGGGATGCAGATGGCAGCCCACCCTTTTGGTATCAGTGACTCTTCAATGTTCTCCACTCCTGCTGCAGAAATGTGCCAAAAACTGCGCAAACCTTACTATTGTTCCCTAATGTCTTGTCCTTTCCTTACCTTTGGTGAGCCAAAGGAGCTTCGTGATTTCATTTACTTTGTAGTTTTTAAGCAAGTCTCTTAGAGTAGCGCACATGTGTCCTATTTTCTGTTTTTGATGGGTGTGATACAATTAAAGAGGGGATTTCTGCTGGGGAGAAGATAAGCTCAGAAGACTTGAGGATGAGAATATTTAATTCCCATTCTGCTTATTTTGACATAACCCATTTACCTTTCAATCACTTCCTCTAAAGTGCCCACAAATAAGAACTCTAAGTTTGGCTATTTTTCTGAAGCAACTGGAGATATTAAAGCCTGTCTGGGATCTTCCCCCCTTCACTGGGGGGACTGCTAAAAATGGAATACATAGGATGAAGTTGCTCAAGTAAACTTGATAAGGCTGGAGTGAGTAGTTTGAGGGGAGGACTAAAGAGGAGGATAAGACACAGAAAATTTAGCGGGCAAACTGTGTCTTTGAGCTGATGCTGCTGGTTGTTTCTGAAGAAATAAAATTTGACAGAAGCTAGTTAAATGGTGATTTCAATACATGAGGTAATGTTGCAATGACTGCGGGCTGATGAGCTGGTCCTGTTCCCTGGATCAAATTACTTACATGTAAGTAATCCATTTCTGAATCCCCCCAACAGGTTCTGATATTATCAGTGGATTTAGGCAACTCGAAATGATCACAACAAGCGTGAAGAAGTAGGTATTGTGTCTTTACCCGAGAAGCAGATAAAACCTTACCCGAGGTATGTGCAATAACACAAATGTATGTCATATCTAGTTTCCTTTTATATCTTCTTATTCCACTTGACAACAAGAGTCAGATGTACCAGATATACTTAATCTGGAAAAGAGTGTCAGCAGTATCTTTTTTACCGCCCCCCCCCCGCCCCTGCTTTCATATTTCCTGCCTTTCTAATACTCAAACCTGCTGATCTTATTTCTCCTGGCCATACTTATCTATGACTCTCTTTCCTATTTCTCTGGCTTTGTGCAGCTCACTGTATTATAGATGTACACATACCTACCTTTACTGGGTTATTCCAGGAGGAAAAGAAACTACAATAATAAATGAAATCTGGTAGGTGGGATGAAGGTGGAAATAATGTGCAGAGTGCATCCCATCTGTGACTGTAGGCTACTTTGTGGCAGATCTGCCTTTTAGAACTGTCTTAGTTACTGCTAGCTCTCTTTTACCTCTTCCACCCTTTAGAAGGATATAATAATAATTTTCTTGCAGTAAATAGAAGGGTAGCACTTTACAGCTTTGAAAGATTGGAAGGGAAGCCACTTTTCCATACTGAAAATATTGTGAAATAATAATAATCAAATAACAATTGAGATCAAAATACTTCAGTATTTTTGAGAGGAGAAACTTGTAATTTGAAATGTTGAATTTACATTTTCCTTTTCTTCCACATTTAATGTGGAAGCCTTAATTTTCAGGTTGTTGATTAGTTGAAGGTTGGTATAACAATCTGTGCTCCTGGAATTTATTCCACTGTGTATGGTTTTAGTTAAATCTCCCATGTGAGTGAGTGGGCACACTCATCAGAGGTGTCAACCAAGTAACTCCCTCGGGTCCGACTTTGTAGTGGCATTGTGTTCAAAGGGTTCATGAGCTCTCGTCAAGGTTGGGAAACAGGTATTGTGATAGTGGAAATGTTTGGTTGTTGGCTTGACCAGATTTTTTTCACTACTGTCTCCATGGTGTCACTCTGAGATGTTGTTCAGAAAGCATTTGCAATGCGTTGTTTTCTGGAAGGTCAAACTGAAGGGGATAGTCAAACCGTAGGTTTGGGTAGGAAGATGTGGGGGTAGTTCAGTGGAAGTGGGTTTTTCCATTTGAATTTCTGTTTGGTGTATACTGCAAGCAAGTTATGAGGAGGTCGAGGTGCAGTTCCTTCTGTAGAAGGACACCAGTCAGGAACAGAAGGCAGATCTTGGTGTAACTTGGTGGAAGGAATTTGCACATACATCTCTGGAGAGAAGGAAGAGAAGTCTTCGGTGCTGATGGGCTGGAAATTGCATAAAGATATGAGATGTGATGAGCAGACGCACTGAAAGGCTGAGACTAAAGAGACCATGTGTAGGACCACCAGTTCAACTATTTTGCTTGGACAAGTTGAGCTCAAAGTTACAAAAGCAATGAGGGCAACGGGTTCTCCAGACTTGCCTCTGGGACTGGAGTGCTTGTAGTATCCTTGCAGTGCCGCACAGAAAACCTCAGCAATACAACCACCTTCTACCAATGCCTACGTGTTCTCCCGGTCTTTGAAATGAATCAACAGTAAAAAGGAGAATTTTATTTTTCTTCTCCCTGAACCTTTTCCCCCTTTTACCATCCCGTAACTGGTACTAAGCAATTGAAATCAAGACAGGTACAGAGACTTCCTTATTTTGAGGGCCAAGCCACTTGTTTCTGAATGGAGGGGAGATGATGTGTTTTGAGGGAGAACTTTCTGTTGTGCTGGTTTATAACGAAGCAA
Source organism: Bucorvus abyssinicus (assembly GCA_009769605.1). Classification (NCBI taxonomy): domain Eukaryota; kingdom Metazoa; phylum Chordata; class Aves; order Bucerotiformes; family Bucorvidae; genus Bucorvus; species Bucorvus abyssinicus. Next base: position 6,301,360 of record CM020050.1, read on the forward strand.
AACTGCATGTTTACATAAGGAAAAGGGACTAAAGAAGTTTTAACACTGGTAGTCTGTTTGAAAACTAATTTTTAATGTTAATTAAACCTCTGCAGAGCAAACCTTATAATATGACACTTGGTGTTACAGATGGCATGGGCTGGCTTCTAAGATCTCTGGTTTGAATCATTACCCCCATGTAACATACTGTGGGCCAGTGATGCATGATATCCTTGACAAGGATAAACCCGGTTGGCTCATACTAGCAGAAATCAACTTTTATTTGTCAGCTACTGAGTGATAGTCCTTTTGACGTTGCTCTTGTTGCCAAGTGTCCCTTCCAAAACCCCTAAGGACACTGCTGAATGCTGCTGGGAGCAGCGATTTCTCACACTCCTGCTCTGCGACTATCTCAAACTTACCCTTACTTTCCAAGTGTGAAACTGTTTTTTTCATCATCTCGCAAGAACATTTTGAATTAATTCATATGGTAAAATAAATCTGGGAAGTTCTTCCTGTCTGTTCTGGAGAAAGCTGCATTCCAGACGTCATTGTGGGATGGATACGTGAAAGGGAGACTATTTTGGTGCATGTCATAAGCTTTTTTTAAATCAGCTTAAGGAAGTACATGAAGAAAAATTTCAGCTTATAACCACTAGAAACTGAAATGGCTCCAGGATCTATGGGTCAAGAGGAAAACTTGGGGAACTTCTGCATATAACTGATACTTTCCTAGTGCTACGCTGTACTTTTCACCTGTCCTAAAATGGGAACTCTGCATAGTGCAAAGAAACCCAAACATGTACAGTGACACTAAGGAGCAAAACAAATGTGGGGAGTAAATTGATTTAGGCGGTGAAATGCCAAACAATTGGCATTGACTTGGAGGATGTTGCAGTGCAGTCTGATTTGGTCCAGAAGGGCACTTCAGATCCCTCTGAGAGCTTGACAACAGTGCTCTCATCAATGCTAATCTTGTTCTTGGCATGATTGAACTTAGTGAGGAGCAGAGGTGTCTACTGAAAACACTACAGTCTTGAGGAAAACTGTTCTTACTGTAACGCTGAGAAATACCTCTTCTAAAAGGGAATTTATTTCTTGAAGCAAGGCACTTTATTTCACTGTTACCTACATGTTTAAGGGACGCATATATATATGAAATTTGATTGCTTATAAACTTGTTGAATATAGGCTTTGCATCATTGGAACATAAAAGCATTCAGCTGACCCTCCTTAGCATACGATAACATTACCTTAGACTTTTTTGTTGTTTTCCCTTTCCATTATTGTCTGGAGTTTTGTTCGCTGATACTCAGCATATCATCCATCCTTCTTGTTCGACCCTCATAATCTGTGAGTACATTTGGATTTTTTGTGCATGCAGAATTCCTGGTTATTGCATTTGAAACACATCCTGGATGGAGCCATTGGAAATGTAAACAAGGTGCTGAAAGCTGAATTACAAAGGGAATGTGGGAGAAGTCTCTCAGCCCAGGGACATAAATCCACTCCTGGAAAGAGAGGAACAGGGTTGCTTCAGTTATTGCAAAGTGCAGGCTCCCTTCATCTGCAGAAGAGCTGCAGGGCACAGAACAGGCAGGACAATTTACACTTTATCCTTCTTTCCTGTTGACCCATCCTTGCTCTTTATTTGAAGACTGAAGTCTCCAGGAGTTCCCGTGTATAAAGCTTATGTCATTTTACAGTCGAAGAAAACACCTGTGTGCTCTAAGCGTTCATTACACAAAGGAGAGCGTCGGTGGCTTTGAACAGAAACTGTAGGGTGGCACCTGGTTGCATTGTTCAGCTCCTCAGACAACCACCCCCGTTAGTGCTCTGTGCAGAGAGACAGCCAGTTTAACTGTGGGCAGTTTGCAAATAATGGGCAAAACCTCTTGTGCTTGGTGGGAGGGGTGCACCTCTAAGTGTCGGAACTAAGTGCGCTGCCTAAATGAATGCTACTTGATCCACTTGGCTGTGCTTCCCTATAAAGAATTTACATAAGTGCACCCAAAATAAATTACATTCGGATTACTTCATCACTGTGAAGCTATTGTAATTGAGAAGATGGTCAGAGAAATGTAGCTAAGAAATTAACCCAAGCTTGAAGGGTTTGATTAATAAGGAAAATAGCTAGAAGGTGTTGAGGGTGACAGAGGGAGGGCTGGAATGTAATACACTATAAATATTTGAAGAACAAAAATATGAAGAGAGATTACTGAAGATGCAAGCAAGATGAAACGAGAGAGATATGAAATAAATGCAAGGAAGAACGCTCCTGACAACGAGATGTTTCAGGCTGAGCATGCAGTACCTCAGAGGGACACTTGACCAATAGCACGTCTTAAACCTAAATTGAATAGACAAGGAATAATGATCGATAGCAGGCAATCCTTTACGGTAAGGCAGGAGGAGATGATCAGCGAGTTTAGACGTTCATGGCAAGATTGAGTACCGGCAGCATGGCTGGCTTGCTGATATTTTAAAGTTGATGTGTTGTGTAGGTGTGCAAATGGGAACAAGCGAGCTGAGCAGTCTAGTGCATTGATCTCATGGAATGGGAAAGCTGAAAGTTGTCAGTCCTGAAATTTCTGGGGAAAAAGTACAGCTTCTGATTTCATCTTTAATTAAAGAAATGTACTTTTGTGATAGAAAATGGGGGTTTAATTGCATATTAGATCGCTATGATTGTGTTGGACCTATCCCAGTTGCTCTGCAGTGCTGCAGCTCTCAGAGGTGTGCAAGAAGTCCCGGCACGGTGTTCTGGGAGGAACCCTGTGCTCGTGTGGGTCTTGGTTCTGCTGCAGGGAAGGACTGACAACCACTTGCTGTCTGCTCAGCACACTTAGAGAAAGCATCTTTTTAAAGCGATTCAAACTCCTTTGAAATGCAAACCAGCAGCGTTGCAAAGCAACAGTTATATGGTGTGTAACTTCTTTTAAGTGTTCTTCACCCCAGATGGGGAATAAGGTGTCGCTTCAGCCAGCCAGGCTCCTGCTGCCCTGAAGAGCCACATCTCTTCTCTTCCCTCCTTTCAGTTAATTCCATGCTATCAGGCAATGTAAAATGAAATGGATAAACTCAGGTCTACATGATACGTCTTTGTATTTATAATATTTCTCAGTGGTCCACAATCCTCTGCAGGAATGTATTCCAGTAGATCTATATAACTGTCTTCAGTATTTAGTTTAAATTCAGTATTGTCAGCAAGAAAAATCACTTATAGTGCTCACGTTGTATTTCACATTTAGTGAAGCCGTTACTGGAGTCATGTCTTTTATTTATATTAACATGTGGTTAACTGTAACCTAATAAAGATGCAAAATGCATAAAATCAATTACCTACGGATTTAAGGACTGTACATAAAGGAAATTTTCTGATTTACCTTCACATTTGTTGAATACAGACCTTGCATTAGTTTGAAGATTAAAGCATTCAACTGACTCTGTTAAATTCTGTTAGTTAATTTCTGTTATCGTTTTCCTTGCCTCTTTACTTCAGTTTTGTAATACTTGGATCCCTGTTAGAAAATTCCCTTAAGTCGTAAAAATTTCAAATTATAAGGTTTATTAAAAAATATCATTTGTGCTGTAAGAGCTTATTAGTTAAAACTTACGTTCCAAGATAATCTTCAACTTCACAGAAGGATTTCACTTTTTTAAGAGACTTTTGTTTCTGTTTTTCATTAACTTGAAACTTGAGAAGAAATGTGGAAAGCCTCTTACTCAATAGAGTAACATGGTAAAGCCTATAGGGGGTTTTATGACAAGGGGAAAGCATATCAACTTTGGTTTTTGCAGTTTTTTGTCCAAAATACTAAGGCCTCTGTATATAAATGCTAATCACATTAGATCTGGTACGAATACAATTTTTTTTCCTGCTCTCTCTAGTTGTGAACCAGATTTCCATAATGCTTTTTTGTTGTTGTTAAAAGCTGAACTGCAGAGAACATCAGGATTGCAAATAGGGGCGACTGCAAAGCATCTGGGAAACTTGGTTCTTGAGTGGTTTTGGGGTGTTGTTTCTCTGGTTTTGTTTAGTGTACTGGCTGCAGACACTATGACCGTTCTGTAACTTTACTGACAAAATAAGTGTAAATTAGTCGGTAAATTATGTGGAGATTGGTCTTGTGTGAAGGGTTACTAACGCTGCTGTGCCTGGTCATCTTAAAGTTTGTATGCAATGGGTTGTGTGGCCTGCTGGCTAATTAGCCTCTAGTCTGTCACACAGAACAAATGAGCAGAGCTTGGGCAGATTGGTCTCCTGGGGCTGTTACTCCTGCTAACCCCGGGTACCTGCAGTTCAAGGGTTTCCCCACGTGATGGTCCTCAGTTCATAGCAGCCTTGCTGTTGTACTTCGGGTGTAAACTTTATCATATTTCTTCCAAGTTCCTTACCAGAATCATCTTAGGTTCTATCTCCCTAGATGAAACCTCTTGGTCCAAGCAGAATCAGCTCTGTGTGGCTTTTCTGTGTACCTGTTGTAGAGTGAGGATCAGGCCAGTGTGACTTGTAGCTGCTCGCTGCTGTATTTAAATCCTTTAAAACTTGGATCTCTAATGCAGTGGATACTCTGCAGCAGTCTCAGAGCACCTGAGCAATGTTTAAATTTAAGGATGTGACTACTTCCTTCCACAGGCTTTATTGGGACTTCTGTGTGTTGAATTTAGTTGGTTCTAAAGTAACAAGTTAGAGGCTTGGAGACTGGGGCTCTTGTGCCAAACAGTATAGTGTTGAGCCCCCAAAACAGCTGACAATCCTAAAACTCATAAGGGTTTATTTTTACAATTAAAAAGACAAAAGCTTGTGAATAATGTATGTGGTCAAATCAATTGGGCCCATTCAAAACATCAGTTAATCACAGAGAGAGAATCGGGCTGTGTACTATGGTTTAATGTTCACTGTTGGGAAATTGGGGAGAAAAGGCCACTTCTATTCAGTCTTTGAAAGTACCAAGCAGCAGCTGTAGTTGGCTGGGGCAGAGGCTTGTGCTATGAGATCACTCTGGAAAACAGAATTAGTAATGGATCAAAGTTCTAAAGTTATGATCTGACCTATGGTTGTGTCAGCGAGCATTTTCAAGGGAAATGCAGTTAAATGTGCTCCTAAATGTTCATAATCTAATGAGACAGATAGAATATAGGGTAATTATTTAGGGAAAGGATGAATAAAAAATAACAGATATGCCAGAGCACTTGATTCGTGATCCTTGGCCAGAAAAATAAGAGTTTCTAAAAGGCGAGGGGGGGGGGGGGCGGGGTGGTGTATATTGGTGGGCTTAGGTAGGGTGTACCATGCCTAGGATAATCAGAGTTTTTATGTCTATTGGGGCTCTGTACTGATATTGAACTTCTTAGCTGTTAAAATGGAAATAGATTTGGGTGGCATTTTTTTTGTTTTTGAAATCAAGTGTGTTTTTGGGGATTCCTTCCTGGCAGCTGATTGTATATGCTAACAGGGAACAATTTTCTAGGTAAATCTTCTTTAAGTGATACCTATGCTTGGGGCCAGCTGAAACTGAGGAACCCTGCAGTTGGGAATGTTGTCTCCCACTACAGCTGGAGGCAGTTAAATCTTTAGGGATTAAGAGAAAAATCCCGACAGGACTTTGCTGCATCTTACAAACAACGAGCTGTAGGTGACTTCCCCAGCATCTGACTAAAAGTCCCTTGGCACAGCAGAGAGTTGTCATGGATACTCCAGCTTCAGGACACTAAAAAGCCCATCATTCATTACATCTATAAAATCCTCCACACTTTAAAATCTGCTCTCAGTACCATTACAAACCTACATCAAAGCAGATGGTGCAGCGCTACAAGAATAACCTCTTTACCTCCTCAGGCATGGTGAGGGCTCTGTTGCTCAAAAAACTCCCAACAGTGTGAATGAGCCATCACCTGAGCACCATTAGGACACTCTTTAATGTAAATAAAGGTAAAATTTGTCACGGTTTGACTCGAGATCCCTTAGTGCTCTAGGTGTGTGACTGCCTTTTCAGTCTGAAGCTTTCTGTGCTCCTTTAATTGAGGTGAGCTATTCTGGATAGTGACATCGGTTGTTGAGCTGTTTTGTATATTTTGGAAGTGGAGCGAACGCTAGGATAAAAGGTTGACTCGATTATTTGTTGTATTGTAAAGATGTGGGGAATTTTCTTCATCTTAAAGCTGCAAACTGAAGAGCATAAGGAAAAGTTGAAAATAAAACCCATTATTAACCTGCCTTGGCTTTGGAGTAGGTCTATATTTAATAGGCTGGCAGATGCTGCCCTATTTCCCTGCTTAATTGCCAATTAGTGCACTAGATCTCTATGTATATCTCTAGAATGAATCTTAGCTAGGTGCTGACAGATCTCAGGGAGAAGCCGGGTGAATAGAGGATGGGTCCTGAAAGGCAACTTCTGCCACCTTTCCTTAAATATTCTTCCTAGGAAGAATACTTCCTAGCAACAATACTTGCGTTTCTGCTCTGTGGAGCAGATGTAGGGAAAACAGAAACATTTTTTCAGAAAACAGCTTTCAGGTCTGGCTCTAGTAAAAATTTTTAAGTTGACTTAAATGAGTAAGCTGTCAAGTGCACCAGGATTCACACAATTCCCCTTTTAATGTTGAAAAGAAGGAATTGTAACTTGTCTGAGAGCATGGTGTTGGTATTGAGTTGGCTTGAATGAAGCAGATAGCCAGACAAGGTGTGAATGGAAAAAAATGTGTGTGCTAATAACAACACCTTCTGGCTGTAGTTAGTATGGGCTAATAAGTTTGTAATTAAAGGTGGTGTTCACACCCTGAGCACTGTCTGCCACTCTAGAGAAGAAAAACAGCCTTGCTTGTCATTGACTGCTCTGAAGGCATCTCCAGTTGCCAGTAACTCTTTACCATGCATGTCTGGAGTCAGAGCAGACCTGTGGGCAGCTGCTAAGGTAGGTCGTGCTCAACAGGTTCAGACCCTGTCCCAGAGCAGTCATGACACACCATAGACTTTGTTACATGAACAAAGATGTGCATGTGAGGGTTAGAACTGCAGAAGAGCTGCAGACAAATCCAGGAGAGAGCTGTCTGTAGGGGAGGACTGCATTCCTGAGGTGGAGAGGATGACCAGGTTGTTTCTAAGAAGAAAAACAGTTGGTGCATTTTGCTGATGGAAGTACACATCCTCTGCCTCATCCTGGCCCTGAGCTAAGCACTGGGGGCACAGAAGGCTGTGATCCTTCTGTTGTCTGCTCTTAGTGCTGGGAGGTGGCTCCAGTGGCAGCATGTCACTACGGAAGAGATTAAGAACAGAGACAAGTTCCTCCTGAGCTGTGCTTCAAGGTCTTGTCCGGGGCCTACTTGGAGATGACCAGAAATGTTCTTGCAGCCTTCGCTCCCTTAGGCCCTTATTCTCTATATGCAGGAGCACTCCAGTAGTTCTGGCTTTGTCCTGTTCTCCAGCTGTGGTGTTTGTGGTGTTATATTCCACAGTCAAATCCTGCATTACTTTGTTTCACCTCTTATGTGGAATATGTTTTTTGTCTTCTCTCTCAAGTGAAGGTGAGCAACAGCATAATATTAGTGAGGATTAGACAGGGGGTAAACCCTGCCTTCATGATGTCACAAAAAAAATGTCGAGGTGGTGATTTTGAACTTCGAGTGCAGGAATGAATACAGGAAGTTAAGTGTTTCTTTTGATCGGTGACTGAATTGAACTTGGATGAATCATTGATTTTTTTCAAAAATTTATTTTTTGTGGCAGAGATAAATTGCACCAAAGAATATCTGTCATAAAATTAAAAGTAATGGGTTTGTGTATGCGCTTGTAGAAAAAGGTCTAGCCTTATTCGGGATGATAGTAATAAATACTGAAAGCCATGCATCCTACTAGGAGATATGACAGGCGGGTAAAAAGAACAACTCTAATTTGAAGGCTCTCTGCTATAAGCCTCCTTTGGTGTTCAACGAGACCGCTGAGGTTAGTAACAGCAGAACAACGCTGCTTTCAAAAGGGATCAGCTTCTTGAGGTTTTGGTGCAGAAGCTGGCATTGTCCATGGGAATGAACCCATGTGAAGATGCACTACCCCGTTTGTAAAGCAAGAGTAAACTGTCTAAAAATGGTAACTTCAGAAAATAGTTGTGTGGTGTGAGACTTTACGGGGTTGCAGCATTTTTTTTTTTTTCTTGAACATCCAGGAGTAACTGTAAAGCTGTACTCATGATGGGGTTGAAAAAGTGATAATGGTAAACCTACACTTCAATGGATCTCCAGTCATTAGCTGCAGCCTCAGGTATCCTAACCTTTCAAGGTGAATAAATCAAAAATGCTTAAAAGTTTTAGATATGCTGAAGGCAACACCCACCTTCTGTGTAGTTAAAAACATCAAAAGGAAAAGAGGCGTTGATAGTAATGAAGTTTGGGAATGTGAGAATTTATAGAGGTCACTTCAGATCCCATTGGCCCTTGAGCAAAACTGTTTCAAGGCATTTTAGTTTTCTGACCTTCTTTGTACACATTTGAAAGCCACAGCTTTTTACCTAAAGTGCTCTAAAGAAGATGAAACAGCTCTTTAGCATCTGCTGGGTTCAGAGCATGTAGGGAGAGCTATCAGTTTTCGTTGCTATTAAGATGGATGGGTTTTTACTTCATTTGGAAAAGGTATTTAAACATACTTTGGTGTATGTTTTTGTGTTCTGTCGTACTCTGAAAATGGGGAGGGGAGGAGGGGATGCCTTGCTTTAATTTGGTGACTTTCATGCAAAGTAAAATAAATGCTTTAAAAACAAAGCATACCCACATCTAGAGGTCAGCTCTCCTACAGACATAAATAGCAGCATCTGTTTAACAGCAAGCAGCAGCTCTGCGTACTGATGTATAAAAGTATATCAATACACAGGAAAATGGGAAAAATTACAGAGTAAAAACATAGACTAGTTTTTCAAGTTGTAAGAGTAATATTTAACAATTGTGTGACAAATGAAGGATTCGATAAATACTGTTTGCCTTTCTTGTTTTATATGACTGTATCTTGATCAATGCTGTGTTAATCAGAGGCCTTTTGTTCAGGACAGAGCTACTCAGGGTAGAGAGGACTCCTGGGACATCGGGACTTGGCATGTTCCTACTTGTCTCCGTGTTGGCTACTGGCCCAGTCTGAACTGGGACTAGTGAAACTGTGAGTGGTGCCTGGGTAAGGGGCCTCAGAAAGGCACCCATATCTTTGGAGGGGCGTTGTGCTTTGGGCTGAAGGAAAGGCTCCAGGAGGAGCTTGTGATTTAGGTAAGCAGACTGCAGACAAGCACATGTCGGTGGTACTCATATCTACGTGAAGGCATCTTTGAGTCAATGAGCAACATGTACTGAGATGATGACTACTTTTGAGGAACTTTGATTTTAGAGACTCCCAATGAGAAATGTTCCAGCTGGAGGAAGCAGCAGAACACAGCTGTGTCTCAGAACTAGGGAAATGATAAGTACCCAGAGGCCATTAATAATTAATGGGACCATGTTCCTGGAGAAAGGTGCCAGCTATAGGGCCAGGAAATGCAGGCAAGAAGGACTGAGAAGGGTCCAGAACTGCAATTCTTAACTTTTCTTTTTACTCTTCCATGCTGTTCTTGTTTTTTGGTTTCTTTTTTTGTTTTTTTTTTGTGACTGGCTGCACATAACATTTGGAGTCCTCCGTGGAAGCACCCTGCACTTGACAGGTGATCATTACCATGTTACTGGATGTCTTGCCTCTAACAGAGCTCCCAACTGCACAATGGCATTGACCTTTTAGCGGGACTTTAGCTCTGATCCAGCGGAGCTGCTGGGTTGTCTTGCCAGCAGCAGCTTCGAGCCTCAGGTAGGATTTTCTCTCCAGGGACTCTCATTCCAAGCATGAATCTGAGTTCAGGGCTGAACTCTGCTCAAGTTTTGAACTCCCCAGGGATTATCTCATAGGACAGAACAGCAGCAGACATAGAAGAGGAAATGGTGGTGTTTGTGGAACACTCTAGGGCTGCTAATCACAGCCAGCATTGCAATGCTCTGATTCCTTGATGTTCACGTAAATTCCCGCTTGGGGTTTATAACACAGGAATACAGGCTTCCTGCTTGAAATAGGCTTGCAGTCAGATCTGGAGGAACTCTTCTGGAGAAGTAACTGTGGGGTTTGGAACTTCAGATGAAAAGCCAGTTGCCGAATCTCTTATTTATCTGAGTTTCCCTTGACTTTAATAAGAATTTGACCTGAGCAGAGGATGCAGAGATGCAGCCTAAAGTCTCTGGAATTAAAATTTGCTGTTGCCGGATATACATTGCCTTGCATGAGTCAATTAGCCTGTATTGAGCATTGATTTTTCTTCCTGATTTATATTTATATGCTTTGCTCAGAGCTTGCCTCTGCTGGGGTTAAGGAATTTCCTCTTTGGGAGGTTATTCCAGTGATGAGTAGGAAACTAAAGCTGAGCAGAGCTTGTTTGATGTCTGTTCTCTGATCAAAGCATCCTGTAAATGACAGCGGTGGTTCTCTGGGCAGGTTATCTGCATGTATAGGATGTTTCTGGTGAGGAGTGGGAGGCTGTGTCTGGATACCTCTGTATCCCACAGCTTTTGGGACAGGTTTCAGGTACAGCTGGATGGGGCTTTGAATGCAGGCTTGAACATCTTGGAATACTCCTATTGTCAGAGCCAGCAGGACTGATTGTTCTTCCCTCAACTCTGTCTAATGAATGTTGCGCATCAGTGTGCTTTGTCCCAGGGATAAAAGCTTTTATAGCTCAGCATATTTGCTAAGATCTCCACTGCTCTCTCAGTAAGGAGATTAGTTGAGGAAATAAGTTCTGCTCCCTTAGGAGCTGTGGTGCATTGTCAGTTTGTAAATACACAGATGCCATCACAAAAAATCCAAATATTATATCAAGCTGTGATGTCTAAACGTTGTTTTACATTCTAAAAGACTCTTGCTTTGATATTGAAGACTTAGATGTCACAAAAGGAACTTGTATAATTTAATTTTTTGCAGGGCTACAGCTAAAGAGAATGGTAAAATTCTCATGGTGGCTACCGTTAGCATATTTTCAGGAAAAACCCCAAACATCTTCCTAATGTAAACTTCATGCTATGTTTTCTGTAGTATATTAGTCACAGTATGACAATCTTCAGGAGAGGGGAAATAGGAATATAACCAACCCTCTCAAGCCTTTATAAGTGCACATCTTCTCCCTTTGCTTTAGCTCTTAGCTTGAGTGTCCCAGATTATTTGAATTCTTATGCTGAGTTGGAAGAGAGTGAAGCTGCCAGATATTTTAAATGTAGCTTTATATTTGTCACATGAGATGTTTGGCTCAAAGAAATCGATTCTACAGTTTTGTTTTACTCAAAAAAGGAAAAATGTGCTGTACTTGGAGTGCTGTGAATCAGCTCAAATTATTTCATGCCTAAATTTTCTTTCACGTTACAGCACAACAGCCTTCTGCGGCACTCGCGCTGAACCTCAGTGGTAGATGGGCTTTTGGTGCGTGAGTTGTCACCTGGCACTATGGTCTTTGGGACCTTTCCCCCTTCGTTTCTGCTTCCTTCTCACAAAGAACTAGGTCACTGCTAAGTTGCTTCTGGCGCTGCTGTGTGGGGTTCCCTTGTTCACCTTGGTTTTGTCTGAACTGAGCAGAAAAAAGGTAGTTTGCACTAATCTTCAGGAACTGATGCAAAATCCCAGTATTGAGACATAAAAAATGAGGATATGTGAATTTGTGAGAAACTGCAGTGCAAACGTGTGTGATTTGGAAGGAATGATAATTTTAACAAGCATATGCCCTGTTTTTTGGTGCCATCACTGCTACCACCAGGCTAAAAAGGTCCCTGCTTGTAGCTTTGACGTAGAGTTGGTTTTGCTGAGCTTTATTGCCTTTCTTTTCTAATTGCATGCAGATACAGTAGTGCAGAAATTCATATACATGGTGGCTGCCAAGCTAATCCGGGCTATTGTCTGCATCCCATATCTCAGCGCTGACTGCACGCTCTGCCAATGCTCCTGCACCATGTCCTGCAGTGATGCTGTTTGTCCCCAGCCCCTGAGGACAGTGCACAAGCCTCCTGCTCATGTGTCCCTCACACTGGCTTACAAAGCTTCAACACTCCAGGTCACTGCTCTGCAAGGTGCTCTGCTGTGCTCTCCTGCTTCACCACACCTAGGTAAAAAAGACTCTCCTCGCAGACACATTTTAATAGATCGCTCTTTTAATAGTTCACCTCATCAGTAAATGTAGATGGGGGAGAAGAGAAAGCACCTTTCTATGCTTCACATTTTTAGAGGCTGTAAATAATACGAAATAACTTAAACTTTCCCAGAAAGTGCTTTGTGCAATCTGAGCATTTTTTACCCTAATTTATCATCTCTGTAAAGTGTCTTGTTTTCTTACAGATTTATTGTTTTCCTTTGCCCAGTAATTCCCTAACCCTGTCACTGAGTAACATTTTATTTAATTTATATAGAATAAAAGGCTTGGCAATTAAAAAACAAACAGAAAAAGCTCACCCAGAAAATGCTTTGGGATTTGGTTACTCAAATAACTGCCTTGTCTCAGTTGCAGGTAGTCCACAGGGACATGTAAAATCCCTCAGGTTTGATTTGGGGATAAAGCCCCTTGGAGAAGGGTTTTGGGGAGGAGGAGAGTCTGTTGGCAGGGTTGTGGGTCTTGGACGCTCTTGCTATAGAACACTCGGGAGACCTCAGCCCGTTGTTTAGGAAGAAAGAGATGAGATCCACTTTGGTCTGTTGGATTCGTTAATGTTGTTGGCACGATCCTTTAATAAAAGTGCTGATGTGAGACATTTTAATAGGTAATTAAACTTGATGAGCCAGGAGGAGGTCCTTTCCCACGCTGTGAAGTGCTCTGTGGGAGATGGAAGCTGTTTAAATTACTCTGAAGGATGGGGGGTTCGCTGGGGGTCACAAGGGCTGCTCGGCGAAGATGCTGTACAGTGGAAAGCCCCGCAGTGTTGGGTTCTTAGTGCCATCACTGTTTTGGACTTCTGTGTTGTTTGGGTTTACGTAAGCCACAGAGAGTGCTAGGCAGGCAAAGCAACAAATTAAAATAAACCTAAAATATTCAGCCACCTTGGACAAATTAATATGCACCAGATGAGTACACACATGAACTGTGCAGATCAAAGACAAGTGCTTGATAATGTCTGAATAATGCTGCCCTTTAAGGGACTTGTGCTGAACTGTGAGGTTCCTCCTAGGACATGGATATGGGCTAATTGCAGCGCTGTCAGCCTGACAGCCTCAGGTGTAGTTCTCACCCTGTGCTTGCTTCTCTGAAAATAACCGAGGCGTTCCATTCACAGGCTTTCACTCGTGGCTCTTCATAAATGACCCCCAAAGTCTGCTTCTGATGTGCTTAGACATTAACGGGTATGAATTTACCTAAGGAGGAGGGGGCAAGGAGGTACTAAAGAGCTTCCCTTTCCCCTTGGGATCAGTTGCAATACGCTCTGAAGAGCTGTGACGTGGTGTTATGACACTCCTGCATCCTCCTGTTTAGGTCAGGGCTGTGTCCTTTGCAGCATAGCAGGGATTTGATGGTATTGATGAATTGATGTTATTTGTTGTCCATGCAAAGCTGGATTGACCTTGACCTATTATTTTCAGATTTTAAATAAGCAAAACCTAAAGCCATTATAAAATGCCTGTAATTTTTCGTACTGTCAATACATATTGGTCTTTTTGACAGGGTTGTGAGCACAGCTTAGCGTGGGTGGGTCCCTGAGCACCGGCATGTCGTGTAAAATTGTGGGGATTGCTGTCAGCCTTTTCTGATATTTTGGTGGAAGTTTTGCCTGTGATCTCTGTGGGCCTGGGGCATTCCTCAGTTGCAGGGGGCAGATATTTAACATTTGAATGCAAATGTCATCGTGGTGTTTGGTGAGGACATTGCTCTACAGTGCAACAGTCATAACAGCTGCAGTTTAATCTTAACTGCTGCTTGTATCTCCTGGAGTATCCATCTCCTGTGCCTTCTAAAGGATTCTCCATCACTTCCCTTCAAACACTTTCTTTGTGCACAGGCTTTATTTCCCCCTTTTGTTGTTCGCCTCTAGTTTTGAGATGTGCTGTAAACACTGGTGTGTAACAGGATAGCACATGGTATCAGAGTCAGGCTGTGAACCTGCAGGCTGCTGCAGCAGGCGTTGGACCTTGACGTACTGAGTCAAGCCGCAGTGGCGAAACACAAGCCTCTTGCCGGCTGAAAAGTATGTCACGCTCTGTAGCAATAATAGTGAGTCGTGTGGATCCAGGATTTGGAAGAGGGCTAAAACCGCCAGTTATAAACCACTGTAATTATAGAGATACACTAGAGGTATGTTGCATTTAATATACTTAAACAAGACCAGGCTTTGCTATTCTTATCCGTAACATGTTGGAAGTTACTTTGTGATCTGTTCCAGGGATATAAATAGGCTTTACCAGGTAAAGCGCTACCTGGTATAAATAAAGATGTCAAATAATCATCCATAACAAAGATCCCAGACACTGGGTGAAGGATGATGGCGCTCACTGTGTGCTGAGGTGTCTTAGATCTAATATGCCATAAAAGTGTTGTGTTTTATAGCCATGGCTTACATTGAAAGTGAGCAATGTTACGTTTCTTAGCCTCCAGTATTCCCTATGAACATGCCTTTATCCCCAACTATATACCAGCAATTGCAGAGCCCAGTAAGGTTTTCATTTAAGGGCCATATGTGAAGCATATGGGAAAATACCTCTTTGGTTGACTTGTCATTTATTAATGACACCTTATGAAACCTTTTGTTTGCTTGTCTTTGCTAAGGTGTTCTTGCCTTCCCTTGAAATTCAGCTCTCCTCCCCTGGGCAAGCTGCTTCCATTGTTCGCTTGCTGGGGAAATGAAAAATATCTGTCTGCTGAGGGTTAAACTTCAGTTAGGGGAATAAGCTGCAGTAGCAGATGAGATCCCTAATAAAGCTCTGGCTTCTGTGAAAGTGCCCTTGATGATGCAGATGGAGGGTAGATCAGTATGGAAAACATGACCTAGATGTTCTTTCTAAGCAGAATACTTATATATACACATAAATATATATAATATTGTTCCAGGCACTGGCAGCTCTTTAAAGGAGCCAGGAAAGCTTTTTTTCCCAGAGAAATAACACATAAACAGACTTATTTTCCTCAGCATAGTCCCCAGTGATTAAAGCTACACCTACAAGAAACGCTGAAAGCTTTGCCTACAAGCCTTCCTCCTTGCTAATGCAGCTGAAAGACCATTCATTATCCCACCCAAGGCAGAGTTTAAAAACAGATCCTTTCCCAGACTCCCTGCATCAGAAAAGAGAGATGCAGGCGTGCTCTTGTTCAGCAGCAGAATCAACTGCACACAGAAATATTTTAACCTCCCTGCATGGGTTTCTGTGCAGGACACCCATGCTATAGGTATATAGACTTGCTGCACTCTCTGTAGTGGCCACTCGATGTGCTTATTCAGAAATTTTGCAGACAGCAGTTTTTCATTACAAATGTTTTTTAACATGAAGTCTAATTGTCAAGGGTTCCTGGATAATTGATAAATTATAGCCATGAATCACTTGAATATGATTAGTTAATATGAATAGAGAATTGTCACTTTTATAAATAGATTTATCAAGTTTTTAGAGTTCATAGCAATTGAATAACTGTTTATGAAAATTAACTTAGTTAAAATTAACCCTTTCTTGGCTCATAAAATGTAGTCTGTCAAAATCGATTTTGTTCCCTGATTGAATTGTAGTCCAAATTAATGTTGTGACCTTGTAGCTGTTCATCACAAATGATCTCATAAGCCAGAATGGAACTAGATAAACAGCAAAGAGAACTCAAGCACAGACTTGTACATACTGATTACTTTTGTGATTCAGTTCAGTGAGGTAGTGTAGTGAAATTTTAAATACGGCGCTTGACTTATATGTAGGTATTACCCTGGCCGTTTGTGCAGGAATGATTAAGAGGCTACAATATAAGCCTTCAGGTCCCTATTGCACTACTGAGACTATCCACAGCGAAGAAATAAAATCTATCTTTGCAAGCAATTCGCAAATGGAATTTTAAATCCAGTAAATGGTGTTTTCTTTTCCTCTGAATTGCTCAGTCTGAGTAACTTTCCTCCTCTGTTCGCCTCCATCAAGAGCTTTATTCCAAAACCCAACACTTGGGATCCCAGTTCTCCCCGCACTTGCTGCTGTTGTACGTTCTGTCTAAAAGAGTGGCATCATTGACTGCAATAGGGCTATCCACATACTTAGAGTAGGGTGTGCTTAAGCATCAGGATTCTCAATAAAGAAATTTTGCCATGTGTGGGTTGTCCAACTCCAAAGGCCATTCTGTGCCCGCAGGGCTCTGGAGACCAGGCCTTCCAACTGGTACCTGTAACTGGTAAGCTTGAGGCCTGAAGTCCTTAATTTCAATTATCTCAAGAGGTACTCAAGCCAGGCTGCAAAATAATTTGTATGTGGCAGCTCTCTCTCTGTTAATCCTGAGGAGCGATAGCTGGTGTACTCTGTGCACTTCTTAGCCTATTAAATTTAACCTATTGAACAGCTTCTTGTGATCCTGTCCGTGATTCCTCCTACATCTCTAGGGAACCACTGCAGGCAGTTCAGTAGCTAAACTGAACGAGTAGCTTTTCTGTTTGTTTGGTTTGTTTCTTTAAATTTAGGCATATACATCACTCACAATGACCTACTCGCTTTTCACCTGATGCAATTTTGTCCAGGCAGAAAAAAAATCCATCCATGGAATTTTTCTGTTTGAGATTACAAATGTTCAGTTTAAAAGCTGGCTTCTTCCACCAGCTTACCCTCAGAACAGGGGTGGGCAGGCAGAGATGTTTACTTGGAGCTATGCCACGTGCATCTCGCTCTCCAAGGCCTGTTTCCTGTGTGCACGTGCCTTTCTCCACAGCCAGCTGGTGCCAAAGAGGCGTTATAGTGTCAGAGATGGCCAAAATTACATCAAAGAATCTTCCTTCTGCCTTCCACCAAAATGCTGGAAGAGGAAAAAGGCACATCCTGTATTAGCTGTCCTGTCTTACCTGGTGAGAATTTGCCCTGGAGTATTGAGCAGCATTTCTGAATAGCCAAAACTTGTGGCTTTTTTGTGTGAATTCTGGAAATGGGAGGATGTTTCCCAGTGCGAGCAAAGCAGTTTGCACAGCTGCTGCTGGGATGCGTTCAGCCTTTCAGGCCTGTGGATCTTGCTCCTGCTTAGCTACTGTGACCTCTGTGGACCACAGAGGTGGTTATTGTGACCACAATAACGTTTCTCTCGTTATTTCTGTAACTATCTCCTCTGTGTCTCAAGTACTTTCTGTCTGAAATTTTTATACTGCTGGTGCCAGCACCATGGAATGAGGCAGCTCCACACTGCTTACACTCTGCTGAATGAAGGGATGCTGAAGGCATAACCTTTTTATTACTGAAACCTGGTGTGGACAAAATTTTGGAATTTAGCACTTCCTTGTGGATACATGTGTCTAACTGATAGAAAGCAAACTCCAAAGCCTCATGTGAAGATCAGAGCGCACCACTATGCTGGGCAGTTGTATGCCCCAATGTTTGCCAAGGCAGGGACACAAAAGCAGCGATGCTCTGGTTAATTATTTTTTCCTTAAAAGGTTCTGAGATGAGTGTAACTTTTGGGGGGTGGGGGGTGGAAATTGTTGCGTGCAGTAGGATATTTCCAAGAGAAATACCCAAACCTTCTGTCCTATGACTATTAACCTTTCTGCAGTAATTACTCTGTGTAGAAAATACAAATACACTGTCCAGGCCACAAATAAACCCACCATGAAATGGCATCACTGCTGCTGCATGGTCCTGGCTGCCCTGCTGGGTTTCATAAGCCATTTCCAGCTCTGCTATCTCTAACAGGAGACTGCAGCACACAGCCACAAGCTAGAAACCCACCTTATGTTCTGCTCTTGTTTTCCATTTCTCTGAGTCTTTGAAGAACTTCAAGATCACCTCACTCAAAATACTTGACCAAAATATCCCTACTCTGTGAGAAGGTAACTCCTGCACTACTCACCTGAAGCATTTTTCCATCTGCCTGGTCTCTTCCTGTCTTGTCTCCCAGAAAATTCACCTTCCTCCTCTGTTTCATGACCTGCATCCACTGGCAAGGGGAAAGGACAAGACCAGGTACTTTTAAAGAGCAGGGAAAGAAGCAAGGTATGAAAGACATTTAGGCTTTGGCTTTATTTGTGAGAATCTCAACTTGTGTTGCATTTCCCAAATACTCTTTTCTCCCTGTCCCACCATCCCACATCAGCCCGGCCATTCCCATCACAAAGCCCTTCAAAAAAAAAAAAAAAAAAAACCCAGCGCATTTAGGATTAATAGCTGCACTTTAGTGTTTCCATGCACACAATGGATATTGCTCATCTGAAAGTTATGGTCAGTACTGATGGCTCTAAAGCTCCTCCTTAAAGATATGACGCCATAAAAAAAACATGGTAAAGGCTATTTATAGTTTATTATTTTTTATATGTAGTATTTACTGCCTTTCCCTTCTTTTTTTGAATAACATAACAAATGGTGTTCTGCTTCCTGAAAATGTGTGGTAAATCAATTGTTCAACAGTTTTTTCAAGGATCCTTACTTAATGTTAGTTTTCATGCACCCATTTTGGAAATTATTTAAAATATGTCTTAAAGAGCAGAAGAAAATAAATGGCAGGTCTCTTACAGCTTTTTCCACCTGCTTTCAATGCAGTTGCCAAACAATTTCAGTCTTTTATAGCCTGTTGCCCCAAATCAAATTCTGTGTTGCTTTTGGTTTAAGGGCTAATAGCTTTTTGAAATATATTAGTGCTTTCTGGTGACAGATCTAGGATTAGCTGTTTATCCGTAGTTCCAGAGGTATTCTATAATCCTGTGGCACAGTAAACTTTATGAGGAATTTCACAAGCTTTCATGAGTGCGTTGTGTTTTAAAATGCTAAAAAATACTTCAGGGGAGAAGAAAACAAAGCACTGCAGCATCTCTGTCTGATGTTCCACTGGTCTTTGAAGTGCAGCATCGCTAGTGAGGAGCGATGTCTGCAGGGCGTACAGTGAATGAGGAGCCAGCAAGTGCTGCAGAACTGTTTAATATAGGCATATAGGCCTTAATGTAATGAACAGCAAGGATGGCGTAACTCTTCCTCAAGTTGAAGTCGCTGGCAAACTTTGAGTACTAACTTGGTAGTGATAGCCATTTGATTCACTCTCACTGACATTTTTCATTTAATGTGATTTTTTTGAGGCGGTGCGAAAGCAGGACCTTCACAGAGCATTCATTGCTGTGCTGCCGGTCCTTCAGCAGGTGGTTCACGCAGGGTAGGGGAATAGCAGAGCACTTCTGGGGTGTCAGCAGGGCTGAGGACACCAGTGTTCCTTCGCGCCGTTGCAAACTGTAGATGTGAGTTGAGCGCGTTCCTCCATCTCTTAATGCTTTATTCCCCTTTCTGTAGGCAGAACAGGGGAAACACCGCGGTGCCACGATAAGACAGACCAAAGGAGAGAGAATTGGATGGGCTTAGCACAGCTTTTTTTGCCTTAAAAAATACTCTTCTCTGAAAGATATTCAGCCCTACATGTGGATGTATGTTCCTTCAGGGGATGCATTTCAGAGGCACGGTATAGCACATAATTCTTACTCTCTCTGCTTCCTTAAAGATGTCATATCCTTCACCCACAACAAATGCTGTTGTTGGAAAGAATACATAAAATCTTTCTGGCCATTCTTCTGAAATGAAAGCAGCAATCTTCAAAGCTAAAAACAATCCCTTCAGGGTAACTCGATAACTACATAGACCATACGAAAACAGGCAGTTTGTACTTGTTGAGGTATTGAGATTCGCAACCATTTTATCAGGCTGGAGCTATCTCTGGAGGTGGCTGGAATGGTGCTGCACCAGGACATGGGGGGGCTGTGCTTGGTGACAGGGAAGATTGCCTGAATCCTGCTTTTACAATTGGGGAGAAAATCACAGCCTATTTGGGCACTAGTTTTCATTTGATGGAAGAAGTTGCAGGTTTTACTCAGCCTTGGGATCTGCTTTCCTTTGCAGCTCTGCCATCCAGTGCTTGGCGTGAGCAGAGAACTCGGCTGTAGCTGGTTGTCCTCCTCCGTGTCCTTGCATTGTGCAGCCTGGCAAGAATACGCAGTAACACAGCCAAAACTCTGGTTTGCGTTGTCCCAAATCTCCTACAGCAGCTTCACCTAGACATTAAACAAGAGGAGGCGGCAGGGATTTGCCCTGAATGACTTCCTAGCTGAGAGTATTTGCCATAAACTAGAGACTCCTACCTGAAAAGAGCTGCTTTCAGGAGCCTGCATGCTGGGGTTTGCAGTTTTGTGGACCCACCTCCCAAGCTCTTGCCAGCCACGGACAGCAATAGGGAACATTTCAGCGCCATTGCTGAGCTGAGAATTTCTATGTGTTCCTTAAGGCTGGTTAAAAATACAAAGGTGGCAGCAGGAATGTGAGTTTGTGCAGTATTTGTGCAAAAGGACAGATCTACTAATGATCTCCCTTTCCATGCAGGCACCAGCTGTGCAGTGCAGCTCGGCACATTGGGATTTACATCCAGAGTGGAGCTCTTCAGAAACTGTAGCCCTTAGCTGTCTGAATATTTGATCCACGACTACCTTGAAAACTCAGCTCTGGGCGCTCTGCCCAGGGACGCTCAGTGAATCAACTGCAAATCTGGAATAAAATCCAGTTTGGTTGGCGGTTTTGTTTTGTGTTTACCCACTCTACCTTTCACTGAACTCCACAAGGATACGCAGCACCTTGTATTTATCTCTGAGGTGTTGCTGAGGCATGCACTTGGTCTGTTTTGGGAACTGGTAAAACAGTTGATATGCAGATTCCCAAAATAAAACAATAGGCTGCCTGACAGGGAAATTCAGTGGTTTAATTCAAAGTGTAAACATATATATGGCTGTTTCTTGACCTACTTGATTTTCTAACTGATAAGAACTGCTTTGAAGTATTCTTTGCTGGTTCACAGACCTCTTGAAATTTTTATGAGAAGCATCTTCTAAGTTCTGTAACAAGAATTTTATTCGTATCTGTCAATGATATTTAATTAGTGTGATGCTGTGCACATTCATTAAACAGTTGTTGAAATCTGTGGTACCTCTTTATTGAGAGGTTTAAATTTTTAAGGTTAAAATAGTGTACTACTTCCAGATGGTCATTTATAATCACAGCAGGATAGAAGCTGCCCTAACATGACTGTAACATCCTTTATGCACAAATCCAATGCAAGAGATATCTTAATTATCTAAAAAAACAATTACATGAGAAGAAATAAAGCAGCAACTATTCATGCTCGCTGGGTTGTGAAATGCTCAGTAAATTTTGTTGGTTTTATTTAAGATGATGCTCTTTGTATTTTTGTCATCAATACATGGAGAGCTCTCGTAGATAAGGAAAAAAAGCAGGCATCATTTTTCCGTGGATACCTGTGGCTGCACTAAGGCCAAGACTTGAATATCAATCTTCAGAGCAGTCTCTCTGACTTCTAACTCACCGTTCTGTCCCAGCAGCGTGCTTGCTGGGGGAAGCAGGGTGGTGGGGGGAGACCCCCAGGAGTCCATGGGTTCAGAAAAGGCTTTGAGTCTTGACCCAAAGCTTGAGTACTTGATATAAGGTATAGTAAGTTATTCTGGAGTGTGACTGTAGCATCTAGAAAGTCTTAAGCTAGGCTTAATGAGCAGCAGAGAGGGGCTACTATGTTTCTAGGATCTCTTCTGCTGTAACAGAGGCCAGATTGCTATGGGAAGCAACTGAACCCTGAAAGGCTTTCTTATCCAAGCAAACGGACTTCTTGTCTACATCTTCATTGCACTATCGGGTCTGCACTTCTGACAGCCACATGAACAGCAGCCCTGATGTTCATAGGAACAAGGACAATATTGCAAACTGGCTCTGGGGATCTCTCCGGGTTTCCCTGCCCTCCACTGGCATGGACATACTGCAGTGCTACTCAAAGGGGCTGTCAGCCGAGTGTGTTAGCCTTGAACTTCAGAGGCTGATGACAAACTGAGCTTTTGTACTAAAGACTCTTGGTTTGATCTTGACCGGGTTATTTTTGTCACCTCTTGACTTCCTTGGGAATTTAAAGCCCACGTTTTCAAAAGTCTTTAGGTATCTTTCTGTTTGCACAGGAAGTAATGTGAAAAAACAACAGTATTCCCTGCCTCAACTGAGATGTGCTGAAGGACTGTGAGATGATTAGGTGTTGAAATAATCTGGGCCACGTAGGTATCTTCTACAATAAAAAGAAATAAGTGGGGAAATTTTTTCTAGTCACACAAAAAGTCAGTATTTAAAACAATTTTTTATTTTTCAACCATTTGCCAAAATTTCACTCCATTTGCTTTTTCCTCTTCCCTCCCTGTTTTTTGAGAAAGAAGGTGAAACTTTTCTAACCACCTTTAATAAACAAATGATCTCAGAATTAGATTCTGTCATCAAACTGAATACTGAAGTTCAAAGCAGAAACACTGAAGAGCAGTTGAGCTTTAACCTATGATTTTTCTTACTGAGTTTTTTCATTTCTGAACTCAGTGAAGAGTTAAGGCCATTCTAGAAGCTTTAGAAATGCTGATCCTGAAAGATACTTATTGATAACCATTGCAGAGATCGCTTTTAATATCCTTGAGGGAACCACAAAGCAATCTCATAAGCTGAAGTACAATAAGTTGCTTGTTTTTTCACAGCATTTCCCTGATGTGTCAGTGATGAGCTGTCCATGCTCACAGTCTGAACTTAAAAATGCATGAAATATGAATGGAGTTATTGTAATGCAGAACTAAATATGTTCCCCAACTTTGAAGATAAAACTGAAGAAAGTTACTTTTGTGCATTAGCTGTTCCCATAGTGGATGAAAATTTTAAGGCTGGAGATAAAGGGCTCACTCCTTGATGTTAAATACTTGCCTAAATTACTGTCAAAACTGAATCCAGAGAGAGCAGACAATGTGCCATCAACATTTTAATATTAACTTCTGGAAAAAAAACCCAACTTTTTTTTTTTTGCAAGCGCTTCTTCATCTCACAAGAGGGGGCCTCATGTGGCCAATAAACTGAGAGCACGGAGAAATTTAAGGATGTCGGGGACCCTGGCAATGCCAGCACCACTCTGTGTCCTGGAACAGCACGGGGACTGCAGCTTGGCGTGACCAGCCAGACTTCACAGGTTGTGTGGCAGCTGCCTGTCCCAAGCTGTTCCAGCGGGTGAGGGCATGCACCACGCCTCCTGCGGAAGCTGCTAGAGCTCCATGGAGCAGATTTCTGCAGGGAGAAAACACCAGTGTGAAAAACGAAGAGTTCACAGGCAATATGGAGGCTTAAACTCACCTGACCTGATAGGGGAGGACTTTCTCAGAAGCAGTTCTGGGCAGCAAAGAAAATTAAAGCTGAAAAAACAGTAGGGAGCTGGAGCGAAAAAGGGATGACTAGCAACCTCTAAGCAGCACCTGAAGGCTGAAAACAAAGAAGAAACCCAATTGCACTAACAATGCTCCAGCCAGAGCTTCAAGAGTTTGAGGAAACAGCACATGGCTTTGAATTGAACCCGTGGGGGTGTATTTTTTTGTTTGGCTTTTTTTTTTTTTCTTCTTGCAGAGCATTGTTTTCATACAGGGCTTCAAAGTCACAGAAAGGCTAATTTAGGCAGTTCAAGCAAATTTACCTAAGACGACCCAAATATCTGCTTTCTTATGCTGGAGCTGAGGAGATGGTACCTTTGCCATGTGCCCCGGAGAACACACAACACTGACAGTGGCTCCAGTAAGTAGCAAGAAACCATTTTTTTTTTCTGCCTGGTTGACATCTACCAGAACGTGTTGAGAGTCTGCCCTGGATGTGTCGTGGTATCGTGTACCATGAATGAGAGAACTTCTGGAAACAAAGTTATTTTTGTATTTTTAATTCTTCTTGTAACTGGCAGATAGCGTTTGCTGTATTTGAAGGACCAGAGATTTTAGCTAAAGGATTACTATGTCATTAATCAATCTATTGAATATTCATGATATAGTGGATTTTTTCCCCACAGAAGGAGAGAAGTAATTATTTTGGCTAGCACTCGAAAAGCGCGTGTGTGCTGTTGGTAGAACTCCACAGTATTGGGCAAAAATAGCATTTTCCTATTAGATATGCAAACTGATTTTTCTCTCCCCAATACTGACAAATACCCTTTAGTTGTTTTTCTTCTTTATTTAGTAACAATGTTCCATGCTTTTTTTTGTACAAATGTAATGAAAATGGAAAAAATGAAGGGGGAAAAAAACCCCGCAAACACTGGAGTGGAGGTTGAGCTAAGCCTTGTTGAAACCCTGATTTGAGAGTGGGGTCTGGACAAGCCTTTTCATGTCTATAGCAAACTAGCATTTTGATTTTGTTGTTTAAATTTTGTTCAGCCTCGCAATGGTACGATGCTCAGATGAAACGCTGGTTGTGGGGTGGGTGGGAGGCTGTTCTCAGGACATGCCACAGAGCATGATCTTTTCTCGTCTACAGCTATATCCTGTTGGCATCCATCTTCAGTGGACTTTTTGGTCCTTGTTGTTTTTGTTATCTATAATGTCACTTTAGGGGAGGTATACAGGTATCTGTTATAGGTAACACTCTGCTCTTGATGACGCAGGTAGCATTAGACTCTTTGGCAAGTTGATAGAGTTGGCCAAGGCTCACACAAAGCATGCTAATGGTTGTTTCTCAGGGCACATGGGTTTTGCTTGATCATCAGGCCAGAAGTGATTGTAGGATGACTGAGCAAGATTGAAGTAACTTCCTCTGAGTAAAAGAAATTAAGGGAAAATGGTTGCTGCTGCTAGGAGCAGCACAGTGGAAGGAGTCCTGTGGGACGTGCAGCTTTGCAAACCAGTTCAGTAGAGGGGGATTGGTTTTTTACCAGGTGTCCCTCCACCCCCGAGAGGCCAATGCTGATTGGTATCAGGAGTTCTGCCCACCTGCACCTCCTCCCCATGAGGCCAGCAGCAGAAAACCTTTCTCCTCTGTAAAGGAACGTTTTGCAGCTGGGTTGGTGGGCTTCCCAGGTGATGGCTGTTGGTCAGCTTCAAAGTCTGTGCTGTTTAGTTCTACCCTTTCTGTAAAGAAAAGCAGCAGCAACAGATAGCTGCGCAAGTTTCTGAAGGCAATGCTGGTGGATAGGGCTAGTGGTCGAGCATGTGTGTAGTCTTGATTTTTAGCACTGATGCTATTTCTCACACAGGATGGGTTTTTTTTCCTACAGGTTTTTGGCCATGTTTATTTTGTCCTGGCTGTCCTCCTTGGGGCCACACAATGTCCTGTAACTCTACGCAGCAAAACAGGGTCACCCTAAAGTGAGTTGCAGCTTTCTCATTCCTATCCCTTGGGGACTTAATTCTGCTCCTTTCCTGGGGGAAGGGGGGCAAAAATACTCTTGTCCTTCAGCAAGGAGCTGCTTCAAACTCTTGGATTCTCTTTTTTTTTTTAAGATACTAAGATTTTTTTTTTTTTTAAATTAGGGTCAAATGTAATAGCTATGTGCCAAAGTTCTTTAAATCGAGCTTTTTCCAACCAGTGGTTTATAATTAAAATAGATCTTGTTGCTTCTGTTTAACGCAACAACGCTGACTTCAGTGGGAGCACCGTGTGCTGAAGTGGGAAGAGGTCTTGTCTGTCCAAGGCTGTTTTAAAATAAGCAGGAGGTAGCTTTTCCTGTTAACCTGAGGCCATGTGGCTTCCCTTTTGGTAAAAAACTCTGCAAAGCTGTGTTGGGTTTTGGTTGGTTGGTTGGTCTTGTTAATAAAAAGTGCTGTTATTGATAGAGAAGAAAGTCTCAGTTGACAGCTCTGGGAACAAAACTCTTCTATTTATCTTGTGCCAAAACACCTCCAGAAGAGCCCCCAGACCTGCAGGTGTCAGGATAAGCTTTCCCTCGGGGCCAGGAATTTGTAAGGTAGTTCTAGCTTCAGTCACCAAAATCATCCACATCTTTACCCTCTTAGCAGAACAATAAACCTGAGAGTGGGTGATGGACTGAGAACCGTTATTTTAGGGTCTGACTATGAGTTAGGTCTCTCTTCTTCAGCTTTGTAGCAGGATCTTGGGTGTGAATGTAGAAACCATAAAAGATCTCATGTGCAGCTAGTACTACATTAAAGTGCCAAATCCTTTAAAGCAATTTTAGGATTGTTTCCATGGCATTGATTTTTTTTTTTTTTTAATTATGGCTTGAAGGTGAGAGGGGATATTCTTACAGCTTGAAAAGTTGCTTTGTAGGCTACAATGACTCAACGTTGTTTGAATTTCTACTCGGTGTTATTGTTCTGAAAGACAGGTTTAACTGTGGCAAATGGATAAAGCTCTAAATCGACAGGTTTATTGTGGTTGTTAGCAGTAGCCGTTCTCTCAGATGAGGATATTCAGCACTCTGGCATTAAAACTTGGGGTTTGAATTCTGGTTTATGAATTTTAACGTTTGTATAGAAGATATAGAAGATCCTTGCTAACCCACCCAGGTCACAGGTCTAAAGCCGTTATTCCCTTGGGGATACATGGGAAAGCAGGATGGTTTGCTTCATTTGTGATTAAGTGCCTGTAGACAAAGCCAGGTTTCCAAGCGCGACGATCAAGCTTTCATCCAGGAAAGCCGGGGAGCCGAGGAAAAGGACCACGCACCAGCCTGGCAGGCGGGTGGTATCAGATCGCCCAAACTTTCCGCGGAATGTGAGTTATTCGTGACCCTCCCTATCAACATAACGGTGTTACGCCCAGGTGGGCGTTGGAGCTGCCGCCTCACCGCGCTGGCAGCGGCAGGCAGGGACGATGCTCCGGGTGCTGCTCTCCGCGGCGGGGGGGACCCGCTGCCCGGCTCAGCCCCGAGCACGCCGCGTTGAGCGTCTCCCGGCCCCGCTGCGCCGGGCTCGGGCCTCCAGCCCGGGATTTCCCGGCAGCCGGGCCGCGGCGGGGCCGCTCTCCGCAGGCGCGGGCGATGCGCGGAGCGGCGACTAACGCAGCCTGCCGGCCCTGCGCACCCGCCGACCGTGGCGGCGGATCCGCCGCTGTGACTATTCCTCTTTCCCCCCTCCGCGTGCTCCGAGAGGGGCGGGAGTCTCGCGTCGCGCCCGCCCCCTGCTCCCCCCGCCCAGCCGCGGTGCAGCGAGGCGGCGGCTCCGGCCGGGGCGGGGCGGCAGCGGCCGGCGGGGCAGCGGCCCCGCGCCCCCCCGCACGACCGGCGGAGGCGGGCGCGGTGGCGGTGCTGCTGCTGCTGCCGCAGGGCTCTCCGGCCCCACCGCCGCCACGGAGCCGAGGCGCGGGCGCCCTGCGCGGGGCATGAAGTTGCGCCGGCGGCAGCGCGGCGGCGGGTGGAGCGGGGCGGGCGGCCCCGGCGGCGGCGTCTCCTTTGCGGGGCCGTAGCCCGGGGCGGGCTCCGCTGTGCCTCGGTGAACGGGGCTTCTCCTCACCGGCGCCCCGCAGCCCGCCGCGGCTCGTCCGGCGAGCCCGGGGCCGCGCCGGGGCGCGCCGCTCCCCGCGCAGCCCCCCGCGCCGTGGGATGTGCTCGCAGCGGCGGGCGGCTGCCGGCCCGCGCCCCTAGCCCGGCCCGCTGCCCTCGCCCCTGCAGGCTGCGCGGCGGCTGGCGGTGCCCCTCGGGAAGTTTGATGGCTTCTTTGAGGAGAGTCAAAGTCCTGCTGGTGTTAAACTTGATCGCGGTGGCTGGCTTCGTCCTCTTCCTGGCCAAGTGCAGACCCATCACGACCAAGAGCGGCGACTCCTTCCATGACATCCATCCCAGGGCAGAAGTGGCCAACTTGACAGCCCACGGCATCAGCTCCATCCAGGATGCAGTGCTGAAGAGGCTCTCCCTCCTAGAAGACATAGTCTACAGGCAGCTGAACGGTAGGAAGAGTTCTGCTCTTAAAGCCTTTGGGGTACGGTCGCGGGTGGTGCCTGCTCTCGGCTTGCTTGAAGTTTGTGTGATAGAACCGTGCTTTCTCCTCTATTACTGTGCAAACGGAGCCTCAACGGACTGGATCGATGGAGTATCTGATTTCTAAGTTCCGTTTGTGTTTGAAGCTCAGAGTGCTTTGCACAGGATGGGAGGAAATTCTGGTAACCTAACGCTGCCTTTTGGATTTATGGTGGCGGTCAGGAAATGAGTGTCATGACTTCTGCATCAAATGAGAGGGGTCTTCAGTGGGCGAATACAGGTTGGAGCAGCACACAGTGTATTGATTGAGGGAATGGCTTTTACTACTATGGAATGGGTTTTTTTGGAAGGGAGTTTTTGAACGGTTGAAGTATGTTGCATCATTTGAGTGCAGAAGGTCGGAAAGCAAAATGCACTTTCTCTAATAAGTTACGCGAACTATTCAGTGTTTCCTACGGCTCAGCACTGACAGCTGCTAATTAAAGTCTCAAGTAATGCTTCTCTTTATAGCGCAGCAAAGGGACTTCTATTAAAATCTCACCAGGTTCAGTAGTTCCGAGATGTAGAAAGGGAGTTTTAAAGATGCCATGCGGGATGGAGAAACATGCTGTAGAGATGTAAGAGATCTAGGTGAGGTATCTAATTAAAACACTGGCTGTGGAAGCTAATTTTTTAAAATTGTTCCCCACAGATTCACAACTCTGAATGTAATCTCAATCAAGAGTCCCGTTTATTGCTTCCAATCTCTGTAGCTTTAATGGCTGCAAGTTTTTGTGTCTCGGAATTAGCAGTGTTACTGTTTTTGGCAATGTCAGTGTGATTCTCTCTCTTGAGTTTTGAATACGAAGGTGATGCACGACTCGGTGCCGTGTTTGAGCTGGAAGCCGATGTGCACTGTGTCTCTGTCTGGAGTCAGAGCTGCTGCTAATGGTGCTTCTGCACCAAGGATGGGGCAGGTGCAGGAAAGCCACGTACCGTTCCTGGGGCTAAGAGTTGTCTGGGTCTGTGTCTGTGCCGTGGGGAAGGTGCTGTGCAAAGGGAGAGGTGCTCCACTGAGCAGGGAAGGGTTCTGTATGTCACTGCTTCACACACTTGGGAGAGAAACCTGTCCTGCCCACTAGAGTCCCTAGCACCGCTGGATGCTGAAACAGCACTGTTGGGTGACAAACAAGGTGAAACAAAAGAGCAAGAAGGAATAAGCGAGAAAGCTGGATGGTGTTTACAACCAACTGTGAAACTGGCTGCTCCTGGCTAGCGCTAGGGCTTGGAGGTTCCAGGAAGGTTTAGGCACTTACTTAAAACAGGGCAGTTCTAGCCAGGTGATCTTATGCTAGGACAAGTAATCGTGATGCTGTCTACCATTCCCACAAATACTGAGGGAGAGCTGAAACAGTAAGTTATTACCCTTCTTCTGTAGAGATTAATGTACTCCCTGCCCTAATGCGCTCTGGGGGCTGCTTTTGGAGCTAGCTGGGGCTTGTAATGGGAGCTCAAGTGTAAGGACAGCTCTGAGTGAGCCCTCTGGTCTGTGGGCTGCTGTGAGCGCTCGGAGTATACAGGAATAGTCTCCTTAGAGCTGAAGAGCAGTCATGCACCTATGGACCAGGGCAGGCAGAGAGCTAACAGATCTGTTGCCCACAGCACAAATGTTTTCTTACGGCAGACAGAAAGCTGAGCACATAAATGTGACATCCTGTCTGGCCTCTGCCTACTGGAGTGATTTATAGCAACACTGATGAGTCTGGCTAAAAAAATAGCTCCGACATAGCGGTTATGTAACTTTAGTTCAAGTATATATTTGGTACCTGTGATTTTTAGAACAGTACAATGTGCTGTGTTCTCTGAGCGATGTGTGTGTATTTGTGCTTCAGAGCAAGATGTGGAGGGGCTAGGTGAACCCTCATCACCACCCTCTGGCACTAGAAGGAAACAGTCAGGTGTGCTGAGACTGAGGACACGGAGGCAGCTGGACTGGCTTCTCCAGGAGTTTTCTATGGCTGAATCAGCCGGTGTTCATTCTGGGCACTTGAGGAATACCTAAAGCTGGAATCCTAGTGCCTGCTTTAAGTATGCAAGTATGAGCTCACTTCTTTTTTTTTTTCCTCCTTTTAGGGTAGGGAAGTTGCATGCTGGTGAGGAGTGCTTAACAAACCCCACCATATGCTCTTAGACAAGCTCCCAGCAAAATGTACCCGCCAAGAGAATCCTCTTTCTCTTGCGTGAGGTTGTGTTTTGTTTTAAATCTGACCTGTGGTTTAGCAGCTACAAAATGTTAAGTAAGGTATCCTACAGTGTAGCGAGTGGAAAGCCTGTGCCTCAGGGAGCATCGGGAAGCGTTTGGCTAAAGAGAGAAACTCAAACTTAGTTTGGGCGCAATCAGCTATGGATTTTTTTTCTGCGTTATATAGGACTTGGCTGGATTTCAGTGGGAGTTGAAGCCATCTTTAAAAAACTGAATCTCTTAAAAAGCTCCATTCTGGGCTGATCAAATGAGCAATCTGATCATACCATTGGTGTGTTTTTGTTTTTTGAGTCATGTTGTGTAAAGCATATTGGAAATAACAGCTCTCCGTGGTATGGCAACCCTGTTTTTTTATGAATGTATATTCGTTTATTTCTGTAAAAGTTGGCCATGAAAATAAGCTCAACAACACTGCCTTGGGTCTGGTAAAGGAATGGTTTTACACAATCATTCCTTTCAAATGACGTTTCTCTGCAGTGCCATTCTGGAAATAACACCAGGCTCCCTCTTCCTCCTCTCCGTGCAAGAGCTGTCCCAAACGTGGCCCGCTCTGCCTCTTACACTGGCACCTCGCTTTCCAGGTGATGCGGTGTAGTCTTGTAGTGTTTTCCAGCTACTGTTAGCTGGGGTTGCGGCTGTACAAAACCACATCATG
Source organism: Bucorvus abyssinicus (assembly GCA_009769605.1). Taxonomy (NCBI): domain Eukaryota; kingdom Metazoa; phylum Chordata; class Aves; order Bucerotiformes; family Bucorvidae; genus Bucorvus; species Bucorvus abyssinicus. The sequence continues at coordinate 6,332,156 of CM020050.1, forward strand.
TCAACCATGGGACGCTTGTTTCAGATGGTGATTGAGAGAATGCCTTGGGGATACCTCGAGGATCAGGGAGTCATCACAGCAGATCCTGGCCTTGCTTAGTTTTCTCCTGGTTGTAATTCATAAAGTATCTATGAGAAGACTTGGGTTTGTCCAAATTTGTCTATTTGGTCTTTTGGCCTAAAACTGATAGATAACTACGTGTGCTTTGTTCTTCCTAAAAGCTTATTATTGCTCCCCAGTTCATTGCACAAGTCTTGTGGGTTTTACTTTTTGCTTTTCTGTTGCTTTTTGCTGGTCTTGAATGGGATGGTTCCCACGGTCGCAGAGAGGTACAATGGCGCCCTTTGAAATGGCGGACTTTGTAGGTGCATGTACTCACCTGAGAATTCAGGGAATTTTTAATTTCTGTAGTCACTTTTATGGTGGAATTTTCTTGTTCAGCAGATGTTCAGAGAAAGCTAATGAAGGTCGGGAAGGAACGTGTGCGTTTTACTTTGGGTATTAACTACAACTTGTCTTCTTGATCCAAACCTAATTTTTTTTGCGTGCTGACATTTACATAAGCAAAAATTGTGGTCCGCATTATCTTCAACTTTATGGAGATTCACACAAATGAACTTTTCATTTAACTATGTTTACAAAGAGAGGGTTTCTGTGCTTATGAGACAAACCTGTTAGCTAGCGAGGAGCTGGAGTGAATAGAGGCTTAGAAAAGATCATGCGGCTTTTGCTGCAGCCTTCTGCTTCCTGGAGAGAGCTGGGCAAACTCTTCAGTTTACCTAATCCTGTTCCTCTGGGCCTCATGTAGAAACCCGTTAATGAATTTGAGAAATTGTGCATTTGTAGAATCCCAAGACAGCCAGGGTGGGCCAACTTTTTAATATCCGAGTGGCATATAGGATGAGTGACATGATGTGAGGAAAGCTTCAGCTGGTGTCATGAAACAGCATACAAAGATGCTGCTCACCATGAGGGCCCTCGATGGGAGGGGTCCTGTGTTGATTTCATGTTGAGAAGCTGCTCAGCTCCTCTCCTACAAGCAACCGTCTTGGGGGAATTACCCAAGTAGCTTTTGTCTGGCTGTGTTTCTTCTTCCTTGAGCTCTTGCATTACTCTCCTCCACCTCCCTTTGTCTTCTTGAAGGTGTGCTCGATCCCACCCTCGGTTCGGGAAGGGGAAGAGTTCATGGCAGCGCAGCCAAGAAAGAGGATGAGGCTGGTGCATGCCCTCAATGGTCCCTGCTCAAGGTAGGAGAAGCATTGAGAAGTTGGACACCCACTGCTGAGGCTCTGAGGCTGGTGGGATGTGTAGGGTACATAGGCAGGTTTCCTCACATGTGTAGAGCACTGTGGCTACATCAGTGTTGAGTATTCATCCCAGGTAGAAGGAAAGAGCCTGCCTCTGATTTCGTGTGTTGGTTTTTGTCCTTCTCTTTCTGAGTCTGATTCTGCCCCACAGTGGGTAATCTCTGCTTCTCAGCCCTGTTTGCCAGAAGCTTTTTGAAGTCAGTATATAAATAGTCATCGAGTAGCGCTGCCAGTTTGAGAATAAGATGTGCAGAAGGGACAGTACTCTAAATAAACCCCTGATTTCCAAGTGGGGAAGCCATCATCTCTATCTACCATGGTTGAGCATCTTGAACAGATACAAGCAGAGCAGTTCTGCTGGTCACTGGTGCTCTAAGGCACCTCCGGGGAACACGAAGGCTCTAAACTCTCCCTCTCTAGTGCTGTTTGAGCTGCTATCATGTATCAGCCAATCTAGGAAGTGCTCAGCTCCCTGGAAGCCAATGACACTTGAATGATGTAGCATTGTTCTTAGTGTGGGGAAAAAAGTATAAAAAAAAATTCTTTAAGCTAAATATTAGAAAACACTGTGAAAGGGCACTGCTGACTCATCCTTTTAAATTTCAGTTTGTAAAATCACAACAGATTACTTGTAAGATCAGGGAGAATAAAAGCTATTCCCAAATGGTTGTAAATGAGTCGCCGGTGATGAAGCAGTGATGAAGCAGCGCTGAAGCTGGCCAGAAAATGGGCGAGTGGTTTTTCCGTTGTGCTAAAGAAGTGCTCGGAGAATAAACTGCTGCTTTACCAAATGTTAAAAGTTGAAGCTGAACTTTAAAATTCCTTGGTGATTAAACAAGCCTATGTTCATTTTTTAAACAAGCGTGCATCTGTGCTTTTGCACATGGAATTATTTGCACGTGCTGAGATATGAACGAGTGCACGCCAGCAGCCTCCCTGCGTACGGACTGCGCTCTCGTCTGCTTATCCAATTAGGAAATTAACTTTGTGAGGGTGGCATATGGACATTGGGGCCAGCACTGAAACACAGCCTTTAGCACGGTCTTGCTATCCCCCTTGTAAAGTGGCACTTAATGAACTTAAAACGCTTTAGAGATATGTGGATTTACTTCCCATAAGGGTGAGATAATGCTTATCTTCTATAACACTTATCGCTCTCTAAGTACATTACAAACTTAGCTAACTACTGACTATAGAAATCATATATGTAAATAAGGCAGATTAAAAGCGGTTCGATCAGCCGTTTAGCAGTATGTAATAGCGTTACACCCACAGACTAGTAATATTAAGGTTTTAACAGGTAGGTACTATACTAACTGAAATGTAAAGAAATTCTCTGATTAAGATAAAGAACTCTAAATATAAATAATTGAGAGTAGGGAAATGCTGTTTGTAGTCAGAAGGGCCCAAACTTTAATCACAGTAATGAAATAAAACAGCTCTTTACAGAAGCACAGCCTCGCTGAGTGATATCCTTTGATATCAGAAATGATGATGAGGAGATAAAGTGATCCGCTACAGGGATGTGACTCCTGTATTAACTGATGGTTATCACGCAGAGTCTGAGATGCTGTTTCTCTGCCTACGCCATTACCATGATGTTTCTGAAGTAGAAACTTAGCATTTTATTTTTTATAGCCTTATATAGCTACTTGATAAAAATGGAGTATTTATTACATACCCAACAGGTCTGGTTGCCATATTCTCCATCAGGAATAATGTGAATTATCCAGATTGAGTACAGGCTTTTAGAAATTCTCAGCCTAAATGTATGAGTTGCAGGAGAGTGGTCTGCAGAGGCTCGAGACACCTGAGAGCTGCTGTCTGTAAATTATTCTTATCAGTTTCATGAAAATTAGTTCTGATACCAATCAGAGAATGAATAGAGAAAAAATACTTCTTAGAGAAATGAAAGACGAGGCTTCAGATAGTCATTTAGGAAGCATCTGGAAGCTCAGACATTAGCGTGACATTTAGTTTACAACCCGGCTGACTAGGAACTGATAGATAATTTTTGTTTTCGATAGTTGTTTGGCATCATCAACCGACTATTCACTGTCATTGGCAATGAATGAGTCATAAGGCACTAACACGTTTATCATGCAGAGACAACACAGGAGTCAGGAGACGCAACAGCAGTATGACGAGAAAATAGTGGCAACGTTGGTATTTTATTCTTGCATATTAATTTAGGTCTGCCTGGATGGAGAAACAGAACCTTACCTCTGTGGTAGAATTTACAAAGGTACGTTAGATTTACACTGCAATATTAGATATGCAGCAGCTTTTAGGAATATTTTTCTAACGATAAAAAAATTAGAAAAAGGTGCTGTAATTATGTGAATTACAGTATTATTTCCAAGCCTCAGCCCGGATCAGCGGCGTGCTGTTGTCTCTCCAGTAAGAGACATTTGGAGTTGGATGCGTTTGGCAAAACGTGGGCATCTAGTGACATTTCGGAGCCCGAAGGCATCCTGCCTGGCTCCCAGCTGCCACTCCAGAAGGGCACAGATCTGCCGTCGGTGGAGTGTCACATCTGCTGGGCTCGCGCAGCATCTTGGATACCCCGAGGCTTCTTAGATGGCAGCAGGCATTGCTGAGACAACCGTCCTGGGCTGGCCGATTTGGGGATCTAGGACAGATGGACTGTGTTGGCTTTAGGCACGTGCTGTCAATGCACTTGGATTTTGGGGCGTTCTGGTTTACTCTTGGCTACCACCTTCCCTCATTACTTCTCTGCTGGCAGAGAGTGCCTGCGTTTTGAAAAAGAAAATGCTGTGTGCAGCCTGTGAGCAAATCTACCTGTTAATAAGGCGTAGCACAAAAGAAAATAGAAATGAGCCTTCTAAGGTAATTAAAAAGGTTTTCCTCATTTTGTGATTTATGCTGCTAATCTTTATCTAAAACTGAACAGTCTAGTCCAGATGTTGCAGTGGGCTGGCGGGCTGCCAGTTCCTACAGATCCGCCTGGTTCCTGGAGTGGGTGAGGAGATTTCTGTATGTCGAAATATTAACCTTAAAACGGGGACTGTTTTTTTTCTTTTCTTTTTTTTTTTTTTTTTGGTAAGGTGTCCTTTTTGAAGTCTGCAAAGGGCTGTTCAAACTGAATACACGTAGTATTGACCCTATGGTGAGTCAACAGCGGTGATTCGACGTCAGTAATATATCCTAGTGGCACGTTATTTTTCCTAAACAGTTTTGGGAGTACCAGCACCTGGATTTTCTAGCCCCCAATCCCCATGGTCAAATTTCTTCAAGAAATTGTTGAATGCTTTACACCTTATTGCTACAAGTGTAGCTAGTTCTGCCTATAAATCTAATAGCTATCGACCCACATTCTGACATTCACTGATGGTTATCTAGAAATAATGCAGTAATGATGCAATGAGAGCCCTACGTAAAGTCTTCCGTATGAGAAGAGTGCTGTGCTGAGCCTCGCTCTGCTGTTATTGAGCGATTACACACCGTGCTTCTGACGCAGTCTTAGGGCTTTAGTGCTTGTGTTGGTGGGGACACGCAAAATTACCTGAGAAAGAAAAGCAATTTGCTAAGTCAGGAATGAGTTGGATTAAAACCAGTTTCCTTTTTAAAAACCTGGTGATCTGCGCTTGCGTGGCTCTCGCTGTGTAATGAGTTGCAGGTCCTAAGATAGCGCCCTCCTGGGAATCCGCTCCCTGTGATTCACTCTGATACATGGTATCCCCAGACAGTGATGCTAAAGGCTATCCGCCCTGTTACAGCACTTGTTTGCTCTTGGAACAGGAAATACCTGCAGTTTCACAGGATCTGGATGTGGGAGTAATCTGATAACTCTTGGTAAATAGATTTTTTTAGAAATAGGGGTCTTGCTAGGTTGTCTGATCCAGGCTATTGCCTAAGAGCACCACTCTTCCTGCTGTTAGGAAAAGGAAAGATCTCTCAAAATCCGTGAAGAGCCTGGTCACACCTAGTAAATGACCACTTCTTACTGCACAGCTCCCATGCCTTGTTGCACCTGATTACCTTTAGCGCAGTAAAACCAACTGCGTGAGATGCTGAGGGAGGAAACGGATCCTTGGTCCCTCTTCCCTTTAGTTCCCTCAGCTTACATGAGAGCAAAAAAAGTCTTGTGTTCCTCCCTATGGTTTGAAGTGTGATCACCCAGCACTAGCTCTTCTCCAGGGTCTGACAGGGAAAGACTCTGTGTGGGAAGGCAGAAGCTCTGGGCTGTGCTCTGGGCTGCCTTTGGGCCTTTGTGGATCCTTGGTCTCCCTGAATCTGTTCCTCAGCACCCGAATGGGATACAGGATTTTCTTTTCTCCCTTCTCCTCTATGTAACAGTAGGGCCCTTTTTGTGTTTGTGGGCAATGGAAATCCAAATTGCTTGTCCTTGATGTGTCTAAGTGCTGCTGAGATGCAATGGTTTTCCGCTTTCTGTAAGAGAAAAGTCAACAGTGAATTAACAGACACCAACAGTGTCTTGGCTGAGTTGTTTCAGGTGTTTCCTCAAGCTGCACAGAGCAGGAGAGAGTCAAGCAAGGTCTCTTACCTGATGGTTGTCAGAATTTGTTAACCTTTGTTTTAATCTTCATTTGCTCATGTAATATTTCAGGAAGTGCAACGTCCTGCTGTGATTGTGCATGATCTCAGAGCGTAAAGATGAAGCGAGAAGCTTAATTTTAAAATGAAACTATTAGAATTTATTTCTGGGTCTTTGCATACATTACACTTAAAATTAAATCATGAGAGCACTCAAATTTGCACCACATTACTCCAAAGTCTTCCAAACCAATTCCTTGATCGTACTCTAAAAACACAAAGCAAGGGCATGGTGAAAAAGCCACGTAATGATATTTTAAAGCTTGCTTATGTTCCATTATTGGGTTCAAAATAATTTTTATTGATCTTTGTGTGTTTTTAGTGTGTACCACCTTTAGAGAAGTGTGCTGGAACATCGAATGCTTTAAACAGGTTGGAACATTAAAGCCTGATTCTTCTCGATTTTATTTCAGTTTTTCGTATTTGCACTGACAAGGCATGAATAGTAATAACCATCACACTTTGCTAAACCTCTAGTCAAGGCTGGGGCCATGTTGTGCTTTGCCCTTTGCTAAGTGTAGACCAAGTGCCGTAACGTGCAATTTCAGTTTGCTTGAAGTTGTTCATGCCATCAGGAGGGACTGGTGTCACCATTCAAGGCACCAAACAGTAGCAAAGGGTTATGTCTCAGTTTTTTCTCCCAACAAATCACTTAGAATAATATTAGGGAAAGAAAAGTATGAGTTAGAGATTCAAGTTCCCTTATGTATTTCTGAATGAATGACTCAAGGACAGAAAGAGTTGGAGAGTGGGAAGTGGTATGAGAGCAAAGAAAAAGTTTCAGATGTGGTTTGGTGATTTCACGATACTTGAAACAGGCATCAAAGAGGTAGGAACAGAAGAAGTGAGAAAGGAGAGATGTTTGACTTATTTCTTATTCCTTACCATAACAGATGACTGGAGTGTCGCCTTAATTAAGTGATTATCAGTCACATGATGACCCTGCCCGGTGGCCCTGGCTGGTTTATGTCCCATATATTTGGTGCTATGAACCAGTGAGACACAGGCCATTCCCAAACTGCTTATCATTTAGCGAGATAAATCATGCAACAGAATGAAGCAGAAGATGGGGGGAGAATTAGACCTAATGTTGTGTTAATTCCCTGTGGCTTTTGGATTTAAAACTCCTATTGGTTTATATCTATATTAATTATACGTTGACTGGATTGAAGGGTAGATGTGTAAGGAAATAATAGAGCAGGGAGATGTGCAGGTGAAGCTGGAGAGAGGGAGGACTGCAGGGATGGTGAGAACAGAAGGCAGGGGTGAGGTTTTGTCCAGGAGCAACATGCTGAGCCAAGTCATGCGGCTGAAGGGTCTCCATGGGCTTTGAGGGCTGGGGAGGGGCAGGCAGCAGCTCCTGCCTGTGACCTTCCTCAGGGTTTCTGCCTCCAGAAGCTTTACTTACCCCTGGCGGTTATGGGGGACAGCTTCAACATTTGGTTCAAAATTAGGAAAATACTCACCACGCAGCAATTCGTAAGGGGACACGCAGTGGGACCCTGGTTGTGGGAACGTGGGGGGAACCAGAAGTCTCGGTTTAGAGGAGCAGATGCTGGTGGTGGGCCGGTGCTCGTTCAGTAGAGCTGATTTGATTGACCGTGTGCAGTACCCAAAGGGACAGAGCTGGGTTTTTAAGCTCTGCAGGTGGAGGTCAGAAACAAAACCGCGGTGTCTGGAGAAATAAATGAATAATTAACCTGATGGGCCAGAGATGGGCGAGCTGCTTTATCCCGTGTGAAGGGGGAAGGTTCAAACGTGGTGCTGTTTGATTAGTGCTCGTGGTACAAAGGGACAGTATGACAGCTGGATCATGCAGATGATTTATGGACATGCTGACAGCTTTCATTTAGAAATCTGCCCCTGTCAGGAGCGTCTGAAGGTAGTTACCAGCTTTTACAGTGTCTTACATGGAAGGTGTTACTGGGGTCAGGGCATATTGACTTCAGTTGTCTTTGGATCAAGCACTGAATCAATAAGTGACTTTCTGGGGCAGTTTAATAGCTGTTCTGCAGACATAAAAGGGGTTAGACAGTAAAATGGGATTTTACACTTTTATCAGTCTTTTCTCAGGAAGTTGCTCAACTTCCAACTACTAATTAATGCTGTGTTCTTCCTCCCTACTGATGCTCCCTATTGATCCTGTAGAATAGCATCAGACCTTGCAAACTAGAACTGGCTGCCAGGCCACAATGAGGAAAGAGGCAATGAATGGAAAGGAATAGAACTCCGACGTCACATCCCAGTTTGAGGCATCCAGCATAACTTAGGCTGTTTGTGCAGCTGTTTGGAAAATCTGGAATTCTTCTGAATGTCCAGCTCTGATTATAATTACCGGAACTGCATATCCAGAAATACCCAGCTCCAGTTACAGTTACTGGAGTTGGATATCCAAAGAAAGTCCTTCACTCCAAAGCGGCAGGCCCAGGAGTAGACACCTCTGGTAGCATCTTATTCTGAGGCTGCTCAGCCCTCTCCATCATGAGAAATGCTTGAATTTGATTATAATTTTTCCAGTTAGGTCAGATATGGTCAAGATCATATTTATCTTTAATCCCAGCAAACTGGTCCAGATGGTTTTGGAAATGACGTGTGAGAAAACCGTGGAGCATTGTTCCTGTGGAGGAACAAAAGCTGGTACAACGGGAAGAGGAGTGGAGAGACTGAACTGACAGCTCAAAAAAAATGGGGCTGAGAAACCACAGGAGCAGAAAAGGAGGGAAATAAGGAGGTTGACATGGGTGGGCACCGTGGGAATCGGTGGGGAGAGGGGGGCATGGGGCAAGGTGTCCAGGCAGGGAGTGAGGATCCTGGGGCATCTCTGTTTTGCTGCTGGACTGTTTGAATGCACTGCAGGTGCTCAGTAGTTTTGTTATAAGTAGTGGAAAAATGGCCATTTGGGAAAAAAAAAAGTGTTATTTTCAACTTGGTATTTTGTGTAAATGAAGTATAACTAAGAAAATAGGTTACTTCCAGAAGCCTTAATGCCAAATGTGGTTCTTGGGTATTTTTGCTGGTTTGATGATTAAAGTGGTAGCATTGTAGAACATTCAGAAGATATGTGGATATAAAACCAGGGCAGGTATTATTAGCTGTGTAAAGCAAAACAATACAGTCACTGTGGAAAAATTATGGGTTTTGTGCTGAAGCAGATATTTAACCTATGTTTTTACAACTCCAGAAATGAAGCAGTTTGTTTCTTAATGTAGGCTTAATGCCCAAAGTATGTGCTGACTGCATTTTCACATCTGAATGTATGAAATGCTGGGCTATTAAAAGCAGTTTTAATGATCTCTTTTCCCATAACTCCTAATATTTGCCATTTACTAATTATGATGTGCCTAAGTAGTTCTCATTTGTAGTAGGTATCTTAAATGCTGCAGCTGTCCTAGATTTGAGCTCGCTGCTGGTGTCTCTTTTTTTATGTCTGAGAATTGCGTAGTATCAGTGATTTTTGCACGTTGGCGTTAAGTGCTTGCCTCATACTGATCTTCATTAGAAGGTTTTTGATACATGGGTCCCCAATGGAAGCAAAAATAGATTTGGCAGAGGAGCAGCAGGGCTGGAGAACACACGCATTCTCGGTGAGCTTTGCTTTGTGCCCTAAACCCGCACCGGGTCAGCGAGGGTGCACCTGAGGGTGGTTGTTGTGGAGTACTTTTTGATTTGGGAGTTCTTGTCTTTTTAATCCTTGGGATTTTCCAGCAAATTTATAACTGGGGAAATGTGGCTTTTTGAAAGGGAGCAGCCTGGGCAGAGGTTTGCAAGCTTCCCAAGTGGCTTCCGGGGTGGTTTTTTCGTGGTCCATTTTTGCAGCTCCAAGGGCTAGCGTGATGGGACCATGTGAATTAGTTTAAGGCCCCACACATGTTATAAGGCTGTTGACCTTAAAGCAGAGAGCCAAAAATGCAAGAAAAGGGGTGATGAAGTAGAAGAACTTGTACAGTGTCAGGAAGCAGGGGCTGTACTTGCAGGAAAAAAGGAAATAAGCAACTCCAAAGAATTTAGATGCCCTGCGAGGAAGGAAAGCCTGTTAACTCAGTTTTCTGTCCTCCCTGCATTTCATTTTACCTTGACTTTTACCTGTTGGTGGTTTTTTTTTTTTTTTCTTCTTAATCCTATTTCTCAATCACCTTCGCTAGAGGCAACTCCAGCCTTGACTTGACAGCTGCTACTGGATTTTCCAGCATGTGCTGCTGAAAATCCCATTTGATTCTAGGGCTTAAGGCACGGTACTGACTATTTTCTGTATTTCTTCTTACTATGAAATGATACATATTGATATTAATAATGCTCCTTCCAAATCCAGAAACTTCTAGGCCTATTGCAATTATCTTTTTTTTAAACCTCGGTTTTTGGCAAGCATGTCCTGGAGGTAACCATGACTTATGAGCGTGTCCCAGGGCGTGGGTAGTGCTTTAGGGGGGGTGCACTAGACAGTACACAAGTCTGGAACCAAATCTTTGAACCTTAAATACAATCTTTTCACTTCACATCGTGTGAATTAATTCCTTCTGACTTGGAAGAAGAGACTATGGTGCTGTAGCATGATGTGCTGCAAGTCCTTCCCATTGCCAACCAGCAATGGCTTCTCCTGCACAGACCTGACGTGGTTACCTATTTACTGAACTTATTTCTTGCATCTTAACCACAGGGGCTCTTTCTGCTGTCCAGAAGGCAAAATGCTGCTGCTGTTAGAGGCAGCATCAGACCTACAGCCTCTGTCTCTCTTTCCTCCAGAAGTTTAAAAAAAATTTTTTTTCCTTTTTTTGCTTGCTCTTTCCTTTGCATTTCTCACACCTCCATGCTGAGCCTTGGCTTAAAACCTTAGGAGTTTGAAGCTCAAAAAGTTTGGGGGAAAAAAAAAAAGCTGATCCAGGAGTCTTCTGACTGGATCAATGGAGCAAAAGAACAGGCTGAAGTTGCACAATTGTGAGTTAGGAGAACTTTGCTGAATGTGCTGTGTCAGGGTCTTCTACCAGGCGATTATCTTCAGAGGTGTTTAAGGCCTAGGACGTTCCTTTATAGTTGAAGTTTAAAATGCTGATTTTTAAATATTTCTTTTAAAAAAAAACCCAAATTGCTGATAGGGCATTCAAGTAATAATAAAACTCTTGTGGTTCGTTTTCTTTGACTCATTTTTTTGGATGCTATTAGATAAAACCTTTTCTGTATTTACCTTCTGTGAGCACTGGAATTTCTTTTCATGCCTCTAGCTGCATCTTCCGCAGCGTGCACACTCCATCCTGCCCAGGTGCCCCAGAGCTTCCTAAAAGGAGCTGAGCAGCAGCCGCTGTCCTGGCAGTCTGCGGGAGCCCAGGGTGCCCCGCGCCCTAGGAGAGAGCTCAGCTGCCCCGCAGCAGTCCCTTGCATGGTCAGTGATCGAGGCTGAAAGTAGAAGCTGCTTGGTTCGATCGGCGTGAACGGTTTCTGGGAAACCCTGTAGCCCAGCCTGTCTGGATTGTAAATTCTTCTGCTGGGTGGATCTGCATCCTTTCATATGGGTGGGTTGGGAAAAAACCCGAGGAGCTCGTTTTCATTGCGGGTGCAAGCTGTGTGGTTTCCAGGGACTTCAGCGGGATTAGGGTCAGGCTTGTCTTACGTGCTTTAGTAATGGGCAGTAGGAATTGGAAGGCTCTGTGTTAGGTTAAAGAAATAAAAAGGTAGAGCCTAATTTTCTGAATTGCTGAAATTAGTGTGAGCTAGGCTTCTCACACATCAATCCCTTGAGCTTTTACAGTCTCATTGGAGAAATTTTTTTCTTCTCTTTTTTTTTTCCTCCCTTGCTAGGTTACGAAGACCCTTTGTTTTCCATTTACATTGTATTATCTCTTGGGGACTCAGACTTGTGGCCGTGTACCAAATTCAGAACTAACAGATACCTTGCAAGCTTTCATTCATTTTTCATGTTTCAGGGTTTTTTTGACAAGTAAATACAGTTTCATATTTATACCCAAGCCAGGAATAAATCAAATTAGTCTGAAATTAGCCTTTACTCTTACAATGCTTTGCACATTTCTAATACTAAGGAGATAAGGAAGGAGATGAGCAAACCTGCTTTGAAGACGAGCTGATTTCCATAACAGGCAGAGTGACCTACTTAAAGGGAGGGGGAGAGCGAGCAGAGTCAAAAACGGGCTCTTTATTTATTCATATAATTTTAAAGTACCTGCGTCAGTGTTCCCCTGGCTGAGCCCTCTTCTGACACTCACCTGGTAGAGGGTTGAAGAACTCAGGGCTGAAGAAGCATAATTTGTCCTTCAAGAGTCTCCTTTGTATTAAAAAGACTTGTGTTGGCGTTGCAGCCGGGGTAGAACTGCGTGGCTCCGTGTGGAGGCATTTGTAGATGACGGGATTCAGAGGGGGCTTTGGGGGAATGTTAATCACAGCTTAACATTTGTGTGAAATCTACTTCATTGCTTCACTTAAATGAGAAGGAACAGCATGTCTTGCTTTGGATCTCTTGAGCATCATGTTCAAGAGCACGGGGTGTTCCAGAACATCCTCGTGGTGAATTGCCAAATGGCGCAGCAGACCCGGAGATCCCTTGCTAGATGGGTGGTGAGGTGATTTGCTTCTTTTTTTACACACTCCTAGTTTGGCAGCCAGGAGATGCAGTCGTATGTGTGTAAGTGCCATCAAATGAACGCTGGCTTTTTCTTTAAAATGGGCTTCTTTAGTAATAATACATGTCCGATTCAGGTGCGGTACCAGCTTGGTAGAGGATCTAACTCTGCAAAACAACAGCAGTGTTGGCAAGCCAGTGCCGTCGAGAGGGCTGCGATAAGCAACACGAGCATGTGCAGTGACAGCGTGTTGCCCAGTCTCTAGTATGGTCATTTCCTTTGGTGTGAAGTCGGTGTAACATGCGCCCAGATCGGGGGTGACCATGGGTCATACCAGACGTGGAAATGCATGAATTTATACAGTCAAAGCTGACTTGTCAGTCCCAATGGTGTTACAGCTTGTTTAGAGAACCAGCACTCATTTGGTTGCTGAAGGGTGGCTGTGCCCTGTTGGTGCTGGTGTCTGGTTTGTGAGCTGTGTTTGTATCTTAACTTGATTTGCATCATCTGCAAAATATTTTATGTATCCAGGGCCTGAGTTGGGTGCAGCTCCTGCTTTGCAAGAAACAGGGATGATCTGAGCTTTCACATGCTCAGAAATTGATAGATATTCTGTTCGTGCATGTAAAGCATTATGATGTCCTGATAGGCAGAAGGGGAGGATGGGTTGTTGGTCTGAGCTTCAGACTGAGACAGTCCTGTCTGAGCTGATCATCTTAACAGGTTTATTTAGAGAGGAACATTTGTCCATTTAGTCAGAGAAGGTACTAAAAAGTTTTCTTTGCTCACCCCTCATAGTGATAAATACTTTTTAAGAACCATGTGTGTCTGTTGTCTTTGCCCGAAATCTTCATTTCTTCCAATACCCAAGTGGAACGAGATGAAAACTTCCCTGCCCTGTTGCATTTCACTGGAGCCATATGTTGGATTTGTGAAGCCTGTTGGGAATTTAGCAGGATCTACAAACTAAGTTAAAAATTAAGAACTGACAGGTAGGTGAGAAAAGACTGCTCACAGCCACCTCAGGGCATTAATGCTCCCATAACAATTTTATTCTGTGCAATTATTGTCCCTTGTTGCTTTTTAAATAGCATTTCTTTTTCTTTGAGTCAAAACTCTGCTCCTTTTAACTTCCATTCTTCAGTAAGAATAGTGAATCTGAGAAGTCTAGAGGAAGTCTCATGGCTTGTTTTAAAAGCTTTATATGTTTTAAGTAACATCTGTGAAATAAAAGTTCATTGCCCTACAGCAGAGAGGGAAGTACGTCAAGTCAGGCTGGCAGAGTGATAGTGAGAACTGCTGCTGCGCTGCCTAAACTGTCTCCTGGTTGTGGTGTTCCTCATCTTTTTTCCTCTGATCTGCACTGTGCAGGGACTTGGAACGGCGCATAGTCCCTCTGCAGGTCTGGTAAGAGGTAGAGTCTTGTGCTGGTTTTGGCTGGGATAGAGAAATTTTCTTCACAATAGCTGGTGAGGGTCTGTGTTTTGGATTTGTGCTGGAAACAGTGTTGGTAACACAGGGATGTTTTTGTTATCGCTGAGCAGAGCTTAAGCAGAGTCGAGGGCTTTTCTGCTCCTCATCCCATCAGCGAGTGGGCTGGGGATTCACAAGAAGTTGGGAGGGGACGCAGCCAGGACAGCTGGGGATATTCCACGCCATAGGACATCATGCTCCTCATATAAAGCTGGGGGAAGAAGAAGGGAGGCGGGGGGGACACATTCAGACTGATGGAATTTTTCTTCCTAAGTCACTGTTAAGCGTGATGGAGCCTGGCTTTCCTGGAGATGGCTGAACGCCTGCCTGCCCATGGGAAGTTGGGAATTAATTCCTTGTTTTGCTTTGCTTGTGTACGTGGCTTTTGCTTTATGTGTTAAACTGTCTTTATTTCAACCCACGAGTTCTACTCTTCCGAATCTCTTTCCCATCCCACCAGGAGAAAGTGAGCGAGTAGCTGGGTGGGGTTGAGTTGCTGGCTGGGGTTAAACCACAACTACATGACCTGGAGCAGAACACTCGATAAGGCAAGACACTTGAATCAAACACTCCATTCCAGTGTAAGCCCTTTGCAAAGATTCAGGTTCTCTGGGAAGCACTAACTCACCTGCATGCAACTGAGCCGGGCAGCTTGGCCGAGAAAGGATAGTCACAGCAGCAATGGATGAGTGGAGAAGCCACCGAATCACACACACAGTGGCCAGCAAGGGCTTGTGCCCCTTGGCAGTCCTGCGGTTGTGTGAGAGGGTAACTTCCAAACTTGGCCAAGCCAAGGGACCACCTTCCCCAGCACTACAAGTAGCAGGGCTTTGGGGAGGGACCATGGGAAGCCCTCCTTTTGTCTGTTAGCAAGTTGTAAACTTGCTACCTGGTGCTTTCTTCTGTGCCCCTGACTTCTGGGAAGGTGCAGTCAGTAACCCTGTCTTTCTTTTTCCTTTATATCATTTAACACTGCGGAGTTCTCATGTCCTCTGAGCTATCTGCCTTCCTTCCAAGCTGGAGAGTCCTAGCTGGTTTAATTTCTGCTGTAGAAAAACTGTTTTTAAAATCTTTGATATCCTCTTGCTTTGTGTTGATGGATTTGTTTGTTTATTTATCTTAAAACTCTTGTTTAACTGGAGATGACTAGAGCTGCACCCAGTATTCTGGGTGTGAAAGCAGGCCCGAAATAAGGAGAGAATACTCGGGCCAGACACTGGCAAATCAGCGTCAGTATTTGCAGGAAAGTCAAAGACATTCCTTTACGTGTAACTCCTACTATTAGTGTTTAAAGCGGTCGGGGCCTCAGGTGGACGGTTTCTCGTACCCTGGTTTGAATGGCTCTCATGCTTGGAAGTGCTCCTCTTCCCACCCTCTTTCCTGCAGTGCCTTGGTGCTGCGGAAGGCAGGACTGGAAGATCCCCTCAGTCTCCCAAATCTTTGGGCTGCCTAACCGGGTCTGTAGAGTGTCAGTGTGTCAGAAAATATCGGTAAGGTGCTTAAACCCAAAATGACATGGTCTGTTTGAGCCACTTGTGGAACTTTAGACCATTGATGTTGTTCCTGTCAGGATTTATGGAGTTCTTAGGAGCTGATGGTACCCCTCCGCCCCCAAGGATGCATCTTACCTGTGTAGGTGGGGTTGCAGATGGATCTTCCCCCTGCTCTCGGTGTGCATGTTGTGGAAGTTTGCGGAGCTCTTGCTGGGCAGAATTTTCACTTATTCCAGTTTCCGCTCTGCAGCTCTTGCTCTCGCACGGTGATCCTCACAACTCTGTCTTTCCCAGTCTCACTCGATGGACTCTTGATAATGTCAGAAACCAGTAAGGCTTTGATATTTTTTTTGTAGCAGTTGTATTTAGCGTGTATGTCTACAGGATGCACTTTAGGTTTGCGTGTGCCAATGCTGCAGAGTATAAACAGACTAAAACTGAAATGTAAAACATAAGACACTTTACAGTGTAATTCTGTGTCATTGAAACAAGTGGTGTGGAAGGAATTTAACGATTCCTTTTGGAAGGATTTATTTTAATGTAATATTTTTAAAAACCCACTTGAATTGGCTGAACTGTTGGAGAGCAAACAAGGCAATGTTTTCTTAGCTGTTTTGCCATTTGATTAAATCGTAAAACAGATAAATTAAGTTTTAATAAAAAAACTTATTTTTACAGGGCACTTAGAGAATTAAATAATTCAGAAATACCAAGTAATTCATTCTTGCATAGCCCTGTGCGGCCAGTTAGAGAGAGGTGTAAACTGAGGGGTGACTGTTCAATGTACATGACTGAAGTCTCAGGGCCGGATTCAGCATCAGTCTCCTCTTCCCTGTAGGACTGGTACTGCTGCCTGTGCTGTCAGCCAAATGGGTCTACTTTGAACCTGGGTGATTTACAGCTTTAGGGTGCTCGTGTTCAGGTGCAGATTGTCAGCCTGAGCCTTGCCGCAGGGCTGCTGAGCCCTCGGCCGCTTCATTCACTCTGCCGTGGATGGGCATAAGCCAGTCCCAGCCCAAGCTGTGGCAGAATTGGTGGTTGAGGATGCCAAGATAACATGTGCTGGTAACACGTTGTAGATTTTGTCAATTTGAGAATGTGGTCTTGCCCTCACAGTGGTATAGAACTAGCAGGAAGATACAGTGGGGAGAAGGGTGGCTCGGTGGGCACTGTGGGGTAGCTCTGTAGCACCTCCGTGTTCAGCAGTAACACATGTGGATGTGCTTGTCCCGTGTGAAAACACGTGCAGTCAGAGGGTTGTTACACCAGCAGTGTCCGCACTGCTCAAAGGAAGAGACCAAAACCTTACTCAGGGTCACTGGCATTGACATGAAGGAAAGGCTGTGAAAGGCAGGATATTGCCCAAATAAAAGCAGTTACCAAAAAGGGATGTTTTATACTCAGCAGAAAGCCTGTTGAGAAGGGAGGGGGAAGAAGTGGCTGTGGCTCAGGTCAGGATTAACTTTGGGAAAGGCTAGCCTGAAAACAGGACCTGGGGATTGGTACAGACTGGAAGATAGCCAAAAAGGGAATCCAAAAGCAAAGCTGTTTTGTGTTTGTGGGTACATATCTGTCCTCAAATAACCGGCAAATGAAATCTCGGATTTTAGTATTGTAGCCTTTTGCCTTTAGCTGAAGGCAGTTTGTTATGGGTAATGATATTGGATGGGTGACAAGCCGTTTTCAAGGTCTTTGGGGTCTTAAAGCAGCAGCGATCATCTCTCACAGTGCCCAGAACCTTAATCTGAAATCAAAGGTAGCAGGAGTGTTATGGGACACTGCGAGGTGGTTTCATTTCAAAGCTGGAAGCTGAGGCCTTGGTGAGATGTCTCCTAGGGATGTGATTTAGTCCTCGATACCCAACTAGCCGAAGAAGTCTCCCCACACTGTAACGCTTGCTTTGGGTCAGCAGACTCTCTGCTTCTCACCATCTTCTAATTCAGGTATTCCGCTCTGTGGTAAGGTTACAAAACATAAGGCTTAATCCTGGTGTTTTGAAACCTAAAGCACTTCTGTTACCGGTTGCTCCACGTGGATGGCAGTGGACAAACTGGGCTGAAGCCCGATGGTGAATGCCCCAGAGTTTGTCCTGCATGTTTGATAGCTAACAGAGTTCAGCTCTAGCAAGGCAAAGTGCAAAAATAGTTGAGTGATGATGGTGACAATGTTCTTTTTCAGACACACTTGTCCGTGGCACAGGATAAATACAGTCCCGTGGGCATGGCAATACAAATAAAACCAGTGGAGCTCTTGGATCCAGTTGTGAGAGATGAAACAGATGGGCCCTTGTGTGCAAACAGAGCGTGTTCACTGGCACAGCAGCCAGGGTGTCTGTTGCAGGAGCGGAGCTTCAATAATGCCAGAACCTGTAAAAGCCCTGAAAAAATCGTATTTTCTTGAGAAAATTAATTAACTGGTTGTTTTTTCTAATACATGTAGACTGAAAACTTGTGCTGTTACATATGGAAGTTCTGTGTCACTGAGCCTTATGATTTCTTCCCTCTTGCCCCTGTGAAGCCCCTGTGATTCCCTTGTGCCGCAGGGCAGTGAAACCACAGTGCTCCTGCCCGTGGGGCTGCTGCCTCCAACCACTGGCTGCGGGAACACGCATTGCTTTCTTTGTGCACGTGCTCAAGAGGCCGTAGAATGGATAAAACGACTTAGAGATCTTATTTTGGAGGGGAAAAAGGATGGATGCAGCCACTTCAAGAGTTAGTGAGCAGCTGCTGGGATGCCTCTGAGCAAGTCTGCATCATGTGAACCAAAGCTATGTCGGCTGGACAGGGTATGTCATCCGTACCTCTGGAAGAGAGAGGAGAGTTGTAAGGGCTGCTGTCTGCGATAAACTGGGGTTGGAGAGAACATCTCTCTTAGGGGCAGGAGGAGGGTGCAGGTTTGGTTTTTGAAAATAAATTATTCTGTCATGTTTAATCCCTTAAAACAATCTGAGATGCACTTTGTACAGCTTGATGAGACCTTACTCACATGGCTTTCCAAAGAGATGCTGGGACGGGTGTTTTCAAGAGCCCTCGGAGCCAGAAGAGGGGATTGATATCAATTCAGTGCCTCCTGTTCAGGCATTCAAGTAAAGGGGCAAATGCTCCAAGTAGCTTGTTGCAGTTGAGCCTTCCTGAAGGGTAAAAAACCTGCATGCTGCAACATGCAGACCTCAAAATGGAAATGAAGTGGAACATCTGGGATGCAGCAGTGTCCAAAATCCTGTCTGGGTTTGGAGATGGAGCGATAAAGAGTGTGTTGGTTTTTTTGTTGGGGTTTGAATTTTTTTTTTTTTTTTTTTTTCTTGTTTGATTTGGGTGGTTTTGTTGCTCTTTGTTTTTGGTTTTGAGCAATCTGGTAGACTGGCTTGTAGCACAGCGCTGCTGATGAAGGAAATGCACCAGTGGTGCTGCAGCACAGGCAGGATTTGATTCTGTTGAACATCCAGGAACCAGTGCAGTCTCCTTGCTTAAAAAAAACCCCAACAATTCATAAAGATAAATGATGGAGCCAATTCTGTACAGAAGCAAATGTTTAAAACTGTCAGAAAGAAAATCTGCGCTTGGGATCTGTAAAATCAGACTTCTTGTATTTTCCAATATCCTTACTACCTGTTTTCCAAGCATGGCTTGATAATTGCTTTCACTTGCTGATTTTTTTTTTTTTTTTTTTTTTTTGTCTGGATGTGGCATACCTGAGAGCTTTCAACCTGGATCAAGCTTGTGATAAGCAGCTTTTCTCTGGCAAGAGGTCTCTGCATTCCTCCCACTGCTTTCTCTTTATGGCTTAATTTCTTTGGCTTTGCCACAGTTTGATTTTGTTTTACAGCTCGCAGCATGAGGTCCCCAAATCGTTTACGTCTGTTAAGCAAACATCTATTTCTGGGATTGATGTTTTAATTTAATAAAACCCTTTCTAATGGGGGTCAGCTGCAGCTGAGAATTCGTAATGAGCGTTTGTTGGAAGCCCTGTTGAACGGCAGTGATCAGCACCAAGGGTGCTTGTTCCAAGCCTCTGCAGATGGGTGATTTGTTGGAGGAGCTTTGCATGGCTCACGCTCCTGCCACACTGCCTGTGTTGGATCAGACGCTCATGCTTGTGCTACCTGAGCCCCTGTGTTTGCCCTTTCTTGTAATCTCAGGAACTGTGCTGGACCAACATCTGTACGAAGGAAGGCATGTCGGAGGTTCAGTTTTTGGATCCAGCTGGAGACAGTCCCAAATGGAAAGAGCAAATACATGTGCAAAGGAGTTGCATGTTAAAAGGTACCAGGAGCTGTTTCTAGGAGCTCAACCAAGGGATGCTGCTTTGTAGTACCCATGGGAGATTTTGCCATAACATGTTTCAGAATATTTAGGTTCAGTTTACGGCAGATGGAGCACCCAGACCATACACTCAGGGAGTGCTCCTCATACTGGCTTGGGGTAATGAACCTGTTGCTTAGCATCAGACATTTACCCATCATTTCTGAGGGTTAGAAAAGCCCCAAGATAGAGAGTGTTGGTCCAAGTTTATCTTTTGGTAGAGTATGCGTAGGCCAGGACACAGGATTTTTTTTTGAGGTCTGTGTCTTGTGACGTTAGTTGGGGTCTTGTTTGTTTGCTAAAGTGGCACAGAGGGATTCCAGGCTGCTGGCTCTGTTCTTGGCCCTTGGGATGCCAGGCAGAGCTGTCTTGTATAAATTATATGAGATACATGTATTAGTTTGTATTCTTTCAGTATGTCCTTTCCCATCTTTGCTAATCTCTAGTAAATCAGAAAGAAAACAGAGGCATGAAAAATCTCACTGTAATAGGTTTTTAATAAATTCTCCCTTGAGCCCTTCATTTAATTTTTCACTTTAACATGCTCTGTCCTACTGCCAGTGCCTTATCTTTGGGTAACATTTTGAAGTGTACTTCCTTTGCCAGACTTTTTCAAATAGATTTGGGATAGAACGTTAAACATCTGATTAAATTCTGTCTACTTTCTCCCTGCATCCTCCAAAGAAAATTCTGACTTTTTCCAGAAGATGGAAACAAGTTTTTAATGCAAGTCAGTGGACTTCTTTTACCACTGCCCCGAAGTGATTTGTTTTGCCACCTTCCTGCCAGGGAAGCTCTGGCCAGGGTAGCTCTAGTGAGACCTGCAGCTAGAGTAACCAGTTCATTCTTATGGTAATGCAGCCTCTAGGGTATAAAATGCCCTGTAACCTCTGATCTTATTACAAAACGGCTGTCAGGGACCCATCGGACAACAGAATTTTTGTTGGCTTGTGTTAAATTGCAGCTGGTGGCTTTAATTGGTGAGATTAAAGCCACCTTTCTAAGCCCCCCTGACTCACTGCAGTCACTTGTTACTGGTGCTGCATCGTGCTGTGCTTGCCCCACTTTTTCTGCTTTTCCTCGAGAGGTCTGTCACTGGCTTATTTGGACCACACGTGTGAGCCAGCGTGGCAGCTCTGATGACAACACCCATGCAGCCTTGACTAGCAGTGTTACACTTTAAATCTTTTTTCTTCACTCTTCATGTCTTCCTTCCTTTTACTTCCAAGTTTTCTTATGTGCTCTCTCTCTCTTTTTTTTTTTTTAAATGTTTTGAGTTTTTCCAATACTTCTCTCCTTTTTTCTGGTGATTGTTGGAGTCGTACTTGAACACCAGTCTACAATACAGCTTAAACCTTGGCAAATGGACAGGGGTACCCGTGCTGCAGTATTAGGGAGCTGTAACTGTCTGTAGGGGTGGTAGGGAGGAGGGAGAGGAGCAGTATGATGGCAGAGATCAAGTAAAAGACATCTAGATCCAGACAGGAGGACGCTTAAGCCAAACATGAACTTGCCAGCAAGTGTCATAATTGTTTTGATTGGTTTAACTGGTGTTGGTACCCCTGGTTATGTAAAAGGGTCTGGATGCTTAATGCTACCGTCTATTGACTACCCACCCACGGGCACCTGTTCTTCTCTAAAAACATTGTGGATAGTTTCCAGTGAGAATTACGCTCCGCTTACAGATGAAGTTTTGCACATAAATAACTTGTTAAGAACTGTGGGAAACCTCCTGTGGTAACCATTGTCCTCTGATTGCAAGGAGTTGATGCTTTCCTGTGTTTGCCTTGTATTTCTCTATTAAGGACATAAGATTATCCTGTAGCTAGTGACATTGCTGTGCAGAGAAATCTATGCTCAATATCTCCAGCCTTAACCATTATCACGAGAAGAATGGATTTCTGCTCTTCTGTGTATTAAGGACGTGTTGTGACTTTGTGGAATCGTTGCAGGAGTAAATGATGTATGAAATGAGAAATCTCTGCTCTGTGCACACAGATACAGCCAGTGCTGTAAAACGTTCAGCTCAGACTCAGCCAGAAAAATCTCTGAAGTATCCAACGTGACTCCTGGTTCTTCCTCTGGTAAAGAACATTCCAACAGGTTTGGCTGAACTTCTTCCTGGTACGCTCACAAATCTTGATTAGTCATTACAGGGAGAGATGTCCGTGTGCGATGTGGAGAGCTCACTGCGTGCGCATAGACGAGGCTGTTTCCCTTGAAGCTTGCAGTCAAGGATGGATGCTCGTTAGCTTGGGAGGAAGTTTCTTGTTCCGTCAGAGTCCCTAACACTTATATATTAAAGCCCTTATATAAAACTTCCTCCCTCCTTTCCAGACAGCTGAGCTGGATGAACTGAAGCTGGCAGGTGTTACGTGGAATTAATGCCCAAGTGAGTCTTGGAAAGTTTTGCAGTTTCCCGATTTTCACTGCCACATGTGGCTGAAGCCTAGGGCTGAGGTTAAAACTGTAGGCTGACACACAGCTGTCCTTCTTCCAGCTCCCGATCCTCCTCCCTTAGCTCCCACTGGAGAGCACATGCTTCCCTTGCAGACAGCTTGCAGCTCAGAGCAGTGTTTGGGCAAGGTGAGAAGCTGATGGCTCATGGCTCGTGCTGGTTTGATGACCAGTGTCGAAGCTGCACATGGAAAATCACCCATTGTTGCCAAAGGGCTCAGTAAGGCACTGCCTCCAGTTACGGTGCTGGCTGGCTCGAACCTCCGAGTGCTTAAGATGATGGAATGTTACTTAGCTCAGACCCAGTCTCCATCACTACTATTGCTACTTTGCAGACTTTTATCTGCAGCACTTCTCTGTTGTCCAAGAGAGATGATGGGGCTTGGAGAAAAGCAAGTACAGCAAGTGGTGAGCGTGCAGGGTGCGAGGATCTTGCAACTTGTTCCATATATGTTTGGTACTACAAGGTGGGAGGGAGCGAGCATGGGAAGGAAGAGTGTTAATATTCTAAACTAATGGAAGAGAGTTCAGCTGGGTGAAAAAAGCAGAGGAGGTCTGGTGAAAGCTTCAAAATTTTACATGGCAAATTTAAGAAATTTTAAAGAGGAAAGCCAACTGGGTAGCAACTTGTTTTGTTGGAAACAAAAAAAGATTCACATCAGAGAAAGGGTACAGAATGTTTTAGTGTTCATTTCTGTGCCTTGGTGGATGGATCTGCCAAAAGCCATGAACCTTTTACACGGAAAAATGGCAGCAACAGGAGTCTACAACTTGTAAGGTGGGTTTGTGGGGTTAAAAATACAGGACTGCATGTGTTTTCTAACATAACCTCACCTCCCTTTCTGGAAAAGGAGATTCCGTAGGTCACTGTGAGTCTCTCTGAGATCCTTGTAGGTAATTAATTCAGTTGCAGAACGGGTTGGAATTACTCGCATAGGACATTTTTCTTCCTATCTTTAACAACTAAGCGGAATGACTGAGAAATAACTCCCTTGGATTCTCACCAAGAAGCTGCATCAGTGTTCCTGGGAGAGTGCCTGGAACTCACAAAAAATACACCGTCTATTTAGCCAAGGCTAGATGAGTTATCAGTTCAACACAAGCTGTACCTCCCTGCTGTTGTAAGTGAGTCCTCCTTCCCACTGTAGTATTTGAGGTGAACCCTTTCTCCTCGTCAGACTTCCTGTGTGACAGATAGGTGATGGTAACCCTGGGGGTGCTTCACGTCTGCTTCACCCGTTCCCCTGGTTCAAGGTAGCGTGAGCATCTTGCAGTGGCAGTGACCGCAGTGCCCCTTGCTCTGGCTGCTCTTCTAGCCCTGCAGCTGCTGTCGCCTCTCCCCTGCATCCCTCTGACCATGGTCCCCAGCTGCTCTCCTTGCCCTGCTGAGTCCAAGCAGTGCTAACTGCTGCTCTGCTATGACGTATTAGAAACCTTCTAAACGGCGTTTTTCTCCCTCAGTGTTAGGCACAGATAACATGGCTTTGGCTCACCTCTTGCAGTCCTGCAAACGCCTCGCCCACTGTTTTGGCGGTGGTTTCTCGCTGCATTTGTCATATGTGTGGAAAAATGACGGCGTTCTGTGCCGTCAGCTCCTTAACTGTCACCCTTAGTAAGTTTCTGCCAGGAACAAATAAATCTAAGCTAGGGCAGGGGGAGAGATGGAGGAAAAGCAATTTTTTTTTTTTTGTTGTAGCACTGCTGTGGCCCTTTTTGCTTTGCTGTGCATTTCAGCCATGCTCGATCAGCTCTAAGCTTCTTCGGTGATTGCAGAACATGGCTGTTCACATGAGACCTGTCACCAGGGTACCTGACAGTTCTTTTAAGGTTGTTCTTTTAAATTTTAAATCACAATTCTATATGACTTTCTGCTGAGCAAATAACTTTATCAAGCATTCATTTGGGGGCTCTCAAAACTGTTTAATATAGATCCTCCGGCTATCTGATATCTTACCACAGACCGTTCTACAGAGTTGTGAGATTGGTCTGAAAAACACTGGAAGTGTGTCTGACTGTGTGTGTTCATCTGGAGGTCGGTGCACTTTCTCTCTGGCACGTGGTGCTCTTCGTATTTTTGTGCTGCCATTTCAGCCTTGACATTTCTTTGCCTTAGTGTGTTGAAAACCTGCTTATCCTCTGGCTGCTGTTTTCTGTTCTTGAACCCCAGTTCTGCTACAGTTGAGTGAACCCGAGATTAAAACTTCTTCAGTTGTCCTCTGTGTTTCTGGAGAGAAACAGCTCTTGGAGGGCTTTACCACCACAGCAGCCACTTGCAACTCGCTCTTGAAAGAGTATTTTCAGGAGTGCCGTACCCTCACGTCCTGATTTGTTCTCCTCCGTGCTCTCTGTAGCAGGGTTATGGTTATGCTGAGCCTCCTCATGGATGTTATGTAGTGTTCTAGCATTTTATATTCCCCTCGCATTGCAATGCCATGTTTACAGATTTTTTTTTTTTTTCCCCCAACATTATTTGTTGGGTCTGTGCTGACAGAAATAGCAGCTCAATAACCATCTCGCAGTTGGTTTCCAACCCATCCCTCTTTTAACTTTCTTCTCAAATGTGGATCTTGGGTACCAGGCAACATAATATGCTGCAGTGGCTAATGGAGAAGATGATGTGTGAGTAGATAGGGCAGTATCTGCCATAGGAGGCTGTGCACAAGTGGGGCGGTGGGCCTCACACTGCTCCTCTGGTGGGGTGGCATTTCTGGGCCTGATCAGAGATGAGATACACGTAATAATATACAAATTGTACGAGCATTTCACTTTAATGCCTTTTTGGCCGTTTGTATTTTGTAACTCATGAATGCCAGGCTTTGCAAAGCCTGCTACAAACACACAAAGGCAAAAAAGCGGAATTTGTGTAGTTTGGATTTTTTTGTGTAGAGCCCGTTAAACCCCAGGTTATTTATTTTGCCTGACAGGCTCTGATCAATTTGCCCTCAAAAGCAGTGACACCATATATCCTTGTCCTTTAACAGGAACTCGAGATGAATTTTTTTCAGTGTCACATGGAGTGTTTGGCCATTAGGAGATGACCGATGACTTCCATTTTGAGAAAGGTGCACTTTATTTTTCTCTAGCATAGGCCTGCAGAGGTCCCTCTGCAGTGAGCAACAGGAGGTCTCTGTCAGGCTTTCACTTCACTGTTTGGGTTTTTTGATTTCTTGTTACTGACTCATGTTTATGAAAAAATGTTAAGTAGGTTCTTAGGTTTAGACTTTTCATTTTAGATATGTGTTTTATAATAAAATTAGTAGTCTGCTTTAAAAATACAACCACAGAACTTAACTGTGGTGATGTAGTAACGTTCATAGAGAAATTTAGTAAGCTTGTGGTTGAAACCACTGTGCCTGGAAACCTGCAGTGCAGGGCTGTGAGTTGGGAGCCTTTCTGTCTGGCTTTTGAACCGAGGAGGGGACATGGCTCTCCTGAGTTCTGCAGAATGGTTCAATAAACCTCGTTCTGTGACACTGGTAGGACCTCTCAATCAGCGCAAACTGGTGGTGCTGGAGGCTTGAAGCCCTCGTTAAATAATGCACGGAAGAAGTATTGCATGGTCTGTAACTGCCCAAGCTTCCCAAAGAAATTGATGCCTTTCATAAGTGTAGCTCACAGAGGCTCATTTTTCGTGTGTGGCCAGGCTTGATTCACCTAATAAACCCAGCCGTGTGTTGTGCTATAATTGTAAATCCCGGAGATCAATGTATTTCTTTTCCATTTAACAACTCGTGAACGAATGCGGAGCCGCACAAAAGCGGATAGTTAATGACAGTGGTTAAGCAAGATGTTATAGGCAGGTGTGGTAGTTAGATGAGCCAGCAATGCCATGGGTGAGTCTTGATCCTGATTTATATCACTCTCCTCCTGTAGCTGAACCTTGACTGTACTTATACTAAATGCCTAGGCTTTTAGGATTTGGTTTTGTCTTTATTTTCAGGAGGGAAATCTGCTTATTACCCATGTTCATAGCATTTGAACTGCCTGCCTTCCTTGTTGGGAAGGAGAGGAGGCGACAAGCAGTTACTGTCAGTCTGGCAGCTTTCATATTGAGCTTTCCGTTCCGGTGTGCGCATTGAGACAGACAGGCAGGCAGAGTGGCTGCCGAAAGGCTTAATCTGTTCACATTCACTTGCATACCAACTTTTCCCGAGAGCTTGCAGAGCTCCCTCTACTCTTCTTCTTGGCTTAATGGCCTCACATCTTTATCCTGTGATAGAGGGGAGGATTTTTCAACCCACAGGAGATGATGTGCTGTATGATCGATTACCATGTTAAGTCCGTACGCTTTGATTCCTGGCTTGCCAGCCAAATGCTCTTTTCAGTGTTTCAGCCATGGGTGTCTTTTCTCTGTACCCTGTGAACCCCCTCAGCTTTCCTCATTTGACCATCTCCCGGTGAGGTCCCCAACCAGGGATATGTGTTGGCAACCAGCCCTAACGGGAGGGTGACCCAGGGTAAGGAAAGCACCATGATGGGCATGTGAACTCTCTGAAAGTGAATTTGGGGTGAAGTTTTGGAATAAGCAGCTATGTTAACACTTCTTCATTGTTTAAGGCTTGGGGAGCTAAAGTCATGTGGAGAGCAAGGTGTGTATGTCATTGGTTTTCCACATGGGGCTGGAGCTGGATTAAGTTGTTGGACCCAATTTAAATTCTGCCTGGGCTGCCAGATGTTCAGCAATGCTGGATAATGGCTTGTGTGTGGGCAAAGGTCAACTGTGTGTTGCATACCCAGGGTTTATTTTGGACTCTGTGTACCTGGAGAGTTGATCTGTCACGAGTTCTTTGGCCCCGAGCAGCTGCAGGCTGTTGTCAGATGAGCTGCGGCTCCGTGGGTTAGCACGTCGCACCTCCTGATTTGTTGTGCTGTTGTTGATGCTAATGTTGCACTGTTTACGTTAACATAATTACATTAACATAAACAAAATATTTATATTAAACTCATTGCAATAGAAAAATCACTTTCACCTCCTTATCCTGTCTCGCATCTTCATGTGCCCAGTCTTTTTTCATAATGTACCTTTTAATCTTCGCTTATATTTCTATTAAAAAAAACAACCCCAAAGATCTTGAAAGATCAGGAGTAAGATAACTCATGATAGAAGAAGAATGGTGTCAGGCTTTCAGAGAAATTTTCCAAAGCAAATGCTTCCAAATCCTGCTTTCTGTGTAAGGAGGTTTTCAAGGGTATGGCATTAGATGGTGTCACGGGGAATCAAAGGCTGTGTTGTTAAAAGAGTCCGTGTGGACTGAAGGCCAAATTCTGTCAGAAGTCAGTAATGCTTCGGCTGTTACAGAAGTTAGGCTTAGACAATTAGAGAATTGCACGTGCTTAAATACGGTTCATCAGCAGAGCTGCTCAGCAGTGTGTTAAGATAAAAGGATACCTAAGTTTCTGCAGGATTGCAATTCCAGTGACCTCTGGAAAAATGAAACCATTTAACTTTCCTATCTGTTTGTGGAAATCTTTTCTTTAATCTCAAGACATATCGGGAAGAGCCCAGCTTTAGGTGTCCAGTACAAAACACCTTGGCCCCTCTCCCTGAGGCATACTTTTTTCTCCTAGAAGACAAGACTGTTTTACTGTACCAAGACCAAAAGTTATAGTAATTACAGTTAATAATAGTAGTCTCAGATATTTTATTCTCTGTTGCTTTTTCCTACCACAGGAAGATCTTAATACAATTGCTCCAAAGCAGAAGCCTGTATGTCAGGTTTCACCCCGGAGCAAATTTGTATTTTCAACTTGAAGATACAGGTTTTAAGAGAAACGCTGACAGCCTTCTACCAGCACAGCTCCCGCAAGAGCGAGGGGGATAATGCATGACGGGCTGGATCTTCTGTGATGTTAATCAGTGTGAGAGAAGAAAGAGATTTGATCGGTCCGACTATACCAGTCAGGAGCTGTTAGGCCTCTTCGGTGTCTTGAAGATGAATGTCAGAAAGTACCTAAGGCAGCCCATATTCTTTAGACTTTCCCCCTGAATTATGTAAGAATATTCATATCTGATTTTGCACGATATTTTATCTGTGGCCACGTGATTGAGATACTTTGGTTTATACGGAACACTGAAGCAAACAGGCAATTCTCAAGCAGCGGTTCACCTTTTCCATCTAATCTGTGGTGTCTTGTTAAAGGCCACATTTTTTCCTTTGCTGTCCTTCCTGTTAAATTATTACTCGTTCCTTCATTTGACCCCATTACAATTTGAGGGGTTTGCTGGCTTGTTTGTTCCTATTTGGTAATAATCCTGGTTTTTATATACGTGTTTGAGGTTACGCAAGTGTGTAATAGCTTTGATACAACAAGGCATGTGTGTTCCCTTGGGGTTTTGGGGGCTTTTATGGGTTTTGGGGTTTTTTTTTTTTGCAATGAAAAAAAAGAGGAAGATGCTGTTTTTAAAATTAAGCACAAGTAAATAGGCATAAGTAGCTGCTGCACCAGTGCTGCTGCCTCTGGTCCTGCAGAGGATCTCTCTGCACTGCCTCCTGTGCTCCCATGGAAGTCCACTGGATGTATGCGATCCATCAGAGCTGGCAGAACAGGAGCTCAGAGCTTGGGGAAAGGTAATTTTACTTAAGTTAAAGAGGAGAAGCACGGAGAGAGGATCAAGGGTGGTACCTGGGGTCATGAAGGACCCTAGCGTGGCCTTGGCAAGGGTCTCCTGTAGCCCACGTGAAATCCTTGCCTCCTTTTAAGCTACAGACTTCAAAGAATTTACCAGTGCCTCGGAGAATTACTGCTCCTGGGTTTTCTGTCCTCTCCCTTTGACCAGAAGCAGAAGACGCTGCAGGTGGAATGGAAGCACTTCCACACAAGTGGGCATTTGGTGTCTGAGTCGGGAGTAAGCATGTACCAGCCCACCTGTGCCTTTGCTTTACTCCCCCATTCATGAATTATACAGCTCTCTTTAGAGTGCTCGCTTCCACGCCAAAAGTGGCCCCTGGGACACTACTCGTCAGGATTTAGGTTTCCAAGAGCGTCAGCGCAGTACCTTCCCTCAGACTTAAATTCACTTTAAAAATCCATTACAGGCCCTATTATCAAGGGCGCTATTAAGCCCCTCTAGCATTCATCTCTTTGCTATATACATTAAGTGGATGATCTATTTCCAGACTAGAAGATACTATGACACCATATATCATAAAGCTGCGGGTATTTCCATGCCAGTAGTTAGATACTTGGCTTGATTTGCAGGGATGCTGAGAGCAGGTAGTTTCCTTCAATGCCAGACATCGTCACGTGTCCAGGTAAATTTGATGTGAGCGTTAAGCAGAGCTGGGATGGATCGTATTCTCCCATGGAAAAACTGTCAGTCCTTACTGAAAGGAGCGGGTGTCTTTTTTCAGGTGCAGATGGCAGCAGGTACCAATCCCATGAGGTTGTCTTCTATCCAGGCATCAGGCTTCCTTTCTTGCCGGTAAAGATCTGCCCCACGATTTATTTGTTTCATTGGCCTGTAGAAGTGTTTTATGACCCAGATCCACTTAAGCATGTCTTTAGCTTCAAGTTCATTAATAGGCACAAGTTAATGAGACTGTTCACACGCAAAAGCCCGTTAGGCTACCAAAAGCACTAACTGCCCCTTCACCTCTATCTTACTATAGTTTGGAGTATTTGCAGTTGTTCTCCCAAATGCAAATTTTTCTTAGAAAACTGAGGGTGTGTCACGAAGTTTGATGGTGAGCTCAGCTCTGGGTTCAGTACACATTGCCAGCAGTATTAGTTTTCTCCCTGGTGCAAGGTGTCATGTGAGGGGCTTTGTGCATCAGAGTTGGCTGGGTTTTGTCAGTTGAAGGTGTTTTTCAGAAGTGCTGTTTAGGTTGTTAGGGTAGTGTGGGTTAAAGTGCTGATGGGATGCCATGGGGAGAAAAGAGGGTTGCACCAGCACGTAGGACCCCAGAGATCTGCCTTGAGGTCTCTGCAGTACCGGAGCCTGGGACAAGTTACCTGGTGCATGGTCGCATCATGCATGGATGGCAGTGGCCAAAATAGCACTGGTGCTGTGCCTGTGCCATTGCAGCAAAACTAATTTTGCATCCTGGTGAGGAAGATGCTGTGCTGGGAGGAGATCTCTGCCCTTAGTCATCTCCAGGGTGGTAAATGCTCCTGTAGCTGTGAGGGTCAGGTGCTACAGGAGCAGCCAGGACCCCGCTGGGGATGGGGACACAGATGGTGTCTGAAGGATCTCCTTTTGTGCCCCCAAGGTTCCTGATGTACCAGGAGGAAAGATTATCATTAGTTAAGTTTGCTGCTGGACAGATTGAGTTTCTGCCTCTTTCCAGATGCGCCTCTGGTGACCTCAGGCAATCATTTGGCTCAGACCCTCGTTAGATCATTTGTATTGCCCAATATGATTTAACGTGTAATGAAATTGGAGTCTAAATACTCTTAAACAGCTGGCTATAGGTGCTTGTCTGGAAAATCGCACAGGGTATGCAAACCGTGTGCCAGAGGCCTAAAACAGAGCTCTTGTTTGGCCAGAGGATGGAGAACTTTTTTATTATCATCTCCGTCACAGCTGGAAACATCCAGTCTGTAAAAGAAATGGTTAGTAAGAGGAGAGACAGCATCTCATTTCTTATTTGGAGTCATTCCCTATAGCCACCAGCTGGTTCCACGTGTACGTATTTTATATGCAGCACCATTCAGCACGGCTGGGCTCCTTGCTGTTTGCAGTGAGCTCCATTCAAAGGAGCAAACACATTTGTGCTGCCTCCGTGGGAGGGAGAACCTGTTGCTTCCAGGACTTAAGCTTCTGCGGTTTGCCGTGGCATGTGTGAGCATCATGCACCGACATGAGATGGAGTGGAAATGAGTTAAGAGCTCCCAGGATGACAAATTTTCTGATGTACAGTGGTCTGGAGACGCACGGCTCATGCTGTGAGTGAGGCCGGGTTGTGTAACAGGTTGTGATGTGCTTCAGCAATCTGATGGGGTGATGACATGGGAGATAACTGGGGATGCAGTAATGCTGCTTGGATCCGCTCCAGCAAACATGCCTTCTCACTTCTGGAGCGCCTTTTCTTTAATCTGGGCACATTCTTCACCTTTCTTATCTTAATCACGTCTCGCTGCCTTTGAAAGGCAGTGTTCTGATATTATTGGTATTTTATTTAGTATTTGTGCTAGCGTTGCACTGCTAAATCTGTTGAATGGTTGGGTTTTTCAAGGGGTGCACGGACCTGTTGAGGTATTAGAAAACCAGTTTTCCAGGGGGAAATCCACCCTATGAAACCACTGATTTTCCTTCTTATTCTATTGAAGTATCATTTGGTTATACGCATTTTAAATCAAAGGCTGTTCTTCCCTTGCCACTAACTATGTTCTATTTCTACTTGTGTTGTAAGATCTGAAATGTTTGTGCCTCAAAAAACAACATCAAGAGGTCTGCAGCTAACTTTATTGCCGAGATAACCTTAAAATAGGAAAAATGCCAGTGAGCCCTGGGAGGTGCATGTTGAGCCTCTGCTCAGAGCGCTCTCCTCAGCCTCCACCCTGGCTGTGGAGCGTGAGCCCTGCGTGTTTGTGTGCTCCTTTTCAGCCCATGACTTGCTGGGGAGCGGCAGCACTTGGACCACCTGAACATTTCCATGAGTGGCTGCCGTCATTCACAGCTTCCTAAAGCCTTGGCTTTTGAGGCTGAAATTCTCCAGACTTGCCCTGGACTGTCTGTAGTTAATTTACGTATATTTATGCCTGTGGACTGTTTTTTAGGCATAAGCAGACCTGGCGAGTCTCCGATCGGAAAGTGAATTAGCCAACTTCTCTGTATTTCTGTAGCAATGATACGCCGTGCAGAAATGACTAGAAAAAGGTCATGGATTACTTGCCTCTACCCTTGTTGGTGCAGGGCGGGTATTCTTGCTCTACCTTTAGATCAAACAGTTAGGGATTAAAAATAACCTCGAGCCACTATGGTGTAAGACTTTTGAGGCCGCTCAGCACTTTGGGATGTTAAATGAAACCTGAGGATCCCTAAGGGCTGTTGGGTGGGATTCAGAGAGGTACGTTTGGGAGCTCTGTGCAGCCCTGATGGAAAGAAAGGGGTGATTAGACTGTCTTCTTCCCAGACAGCAGCAGGCAACTCTAATGTGTTGGATAACACTGCAGCTCCAGAGCTGCATGCTAATACAAACCCATCTATCTTCATTTACCATCCTGCTGCTGTTCTTCCCTGTGCTTTTCTCCTTATATTACTGTTTTGGTTAGTTGACACAACTAGTTTATCGGCTCAGTAGAACTAAACCTGGGTATTGCCTGGTTGGGAGACATTGAGAGGGTGCGGTTGGGATGCTCATGGAATCAGAGAGCCCTTGAGTTGGCAGCATGCTGGTGTCTGTGTGATGCTGTTGCTGGTGATTGAACTTTGAGAGAGTTTTAATCCGTGGTCCTGATCCTCTGTGATTGCTAAAGAGCTTTGGGCTCTTCCAGGAACCTGGTATCCTCTGAGGTGCACTCAAATAACGGATTTTCTACCTAAACCTGGGTGCAGCGTCACTAGGGATTTATCTCCCTTAGTGGACAGGATATGGCAACCGCGTGTTGTTACTTCAGTGTGGCTTTATGAAGCAAATTGCTTGGCAGACCGGTCTGCTCGAAGGTGAATGAAATGAGCTGTAAGGAGCTGTTGGAGGTTTGGGCCATGAGGTGTTTGGTAGCTGATGCCAACGTATGGATTCTGTTTAACTTAATAGTGAATCATATGAATGAAAACACGATGTGCATGTCTTAGGGGAGCAGCGGCTATACTAGTCTGAATGTGGGATCAAACCTGAGAAGAAAAGTTACTGAATTTTTTTCTTGGCCATCAAAACTTTTACCAGAATCTCAGAATTTCTTCTGTTACTAATAGTAGGAAATAGGACTTAGTGCTTGATTACTAAATCTAGGATATCATAGGATTAGAACTTGTGTGTGTGTCATGATTTGCAGCTGTTCATTATTTTGTTTGACTAATGCGTAGACTAATGCAGAATTCACAAAGGCAATTTTAATAAATGCCAGAAATAGACACAGCAGCGTTTTAGGGAAATTTTTTTTAACATAAAGAGCAAGTTACTTTCTGCAGACAATTACAGGCATGTAACATATGGGCAATTATGGCAAGGGGCCCGCAATGGCCCTGTTTTTATTTCAAAGTTCATATGGGAAGAATTTATTTTGCTTCTTTGTGGACAGACGTTTCTGTGCAGTCTGCTCTGTGGCACGGACACCAAGGGTCTGTGGGGCTGCTGTACCCCCCACCCCAACTGACGCAACCCACACATAGCCCCGTGCTTGAAAAATATTTGCAATTTCATTGCCTTATCTCCCTGTATGGTAAGAGGTAGGTAGTGCTTGGAAACGTTGGATTTTATAGGCATTAAGGTTGAAGAATAAGAGAAAATTGTAATTACAAGCACAAAGTCCAGGCAACTTACCCTAGGACGTTGGGTAAGCTTCTCTGACACTGATACCAGGAAATAGCTATGTGTAGCTCCTCAGATGCTAATAAAAGTTTCCTGCTGGTAATCCATGATGCACTGGCTTTTCCTTCCCCTCCTGTGTTGCGTAGCTTCATCGTGGTCAGGAGATGGGATTTTTCTCTCCCGAACGAGAAGCAGCTCTCCTCCCCAGCCTTGAGAGGGTGGGGTGTTCATCTTATAAACCACAGGCAAGTGCTTGAAAATAAGTCAGTGGAGTGGCTGCTAGTGTTGGCTGGAGATGTGAGTTTTGGCATTGCAGAAGAAAAAAGCAGATTTGGTAAAATTCTATTTAGTCCCTGAAGACTAATCGATACGATAATCAAATCCCATAGAGTTTACCCATCTTGAATGTGGTGTCGTTTGTGGATTTTGTTTGGCACTAGCACACACAGAGCCCTCGATCCAGGTTCAGGTCCCTGCTGAGGCACGTGCTGAGGTTGGTAGAGTTGTACTGATTAACATCTTTGTGGAGTCTTGCGGTCATCTTAAATAAATGGTGTTTATTGTTGTTGTCATTAGTTGTTTGTACCTAGGTAGCGGTTAGGAAACCCAGTGGTGTGTCGAGACCTCACCAACAATACAACGATATGCTGTTTCACAGACTTTACAGTTGATGACTTAGCTAATTTCTCTAATTAACCTGTGCAAAAATTGGAGAATTTGCCTTGAGACATTTTGAAAAACCAGTAAACGTACGTTGTCCTTTTTTCTGTCACATGTTCTCATCCTGAGGTTTTTATCTCTGCTCTTGATGCTATAGGAGCAGAAGAATCTCTCTGCTGGGACATGAAAGTGTAGCCAAAAGCGTAGCCAAAAGTTTCTGTTCAGCCCTTATTTACTCAAAGTACCTCCTGGTGTCCGCTTACCTCCCCGGCATCAGAGGGCTTGTGTCGAACAGTGCGCAGAGGTTTCTCCTCGGCTTTGCAGGAATCTGCACGTGTTGGCAGACAGGAGAGTGATGGTTGTTTGGGGATGTAGCATGCGGACTGTTTCCCTCTTTTAAAAGGTATGGTCCCGGAATGATTTTTTTTTTTGTTTTTTTTTTTTGAGGCTGGTCTAGTTAAAATGAGTACCACGTTTCTTCCAAGAGTGCACGTATTGGAAGTACGACAAATTATTTGACCTAAAGGCATAATCCTGCCCTTCTAAATGTATCTGTTCAGGAGTCTGACCTTTTAAAAATGATTTTTTTTATTTGTGGTATGTTTTAGCAAGGTATTTTCTAGTGCCTCAAACTATCTTTCTCGCCAGCTCCATTACTCGGTTTTGAGCTGAAACCTTGAGCAGCACAAATATATTTATATATATATTTTTATATATATATATTCCCTCTTCTCCTTCCCCCCAGTGTAGATCACAAAGCATCTTGCATGTGTGTAGGAAAACGCCTGGTTCAAACTGCTACTGATCTGCCTGGTACCAGAATTAGGTTTGTACCTTCAGCAAGTGATGACGGTACAAGTAGGTAATGGGGGTCATGTGTCACAGGGAAAACATTTTCTCCATCTAAAATGAGATTCAGGGAGTATTCAGCTCCAAATGGTAGTGACCCTCAGCAAATCGGCCAGTTTAGGTAAAAAGAAATCTCTTAAGCCTTACTGAAATAAGGTGGAGGACTCCTGTGAAGTCAGACTGCTACAAAGCTATTAAAAACTTGGGTTCAGTAGTTCAGATACTTGTTTTAATCTGCAGAAGGAGGTATGGAGAGTAATTGCCAATATTGCAGTGCCTTCAGGTGCTGTCATGCAGGTTGCAAGCTGCATGCCTTTCCACCCGGGGATCTCAACTTTGGTTTGTGAGGCACATAACCTACTTCTGCTCATGCAAATGAATCTAATGGCTTGCTTTTAAGTTCAAGCAGAGCACAGCAAGGCACCAGGAGCACATCAGGTTTATGGGTTCCTTCTGTGTTTCCTTCAGGAAAAGCTCCCGAAGATTTACAAAGTTAAACTCCAAATTTCAGATTTAAAAGTTCTGCGGTCTTTGTTTCAGGCCCGAGTGCATACCTGAATTGTGGATTGATGCCAAATCAGCACCAGACTCTGAACATGTTCAGCTGGGTAGCTTGGAGTCTGGATTTCTGATGGTCATGTGTTTCTATCAGTAATTTGAAAGCTGAGTAGGAGCCTATCCAGAGCAGCCTGACATGACGTTAGGAGAATTACGTAAGACAAAAGGTTTTTGGTACCCGGAGTTATCTGCTGGTAAACTCATGTGGCAGGTTCAAGTGAGAAGGTTCAGTTTTGAGGAAGAGAGATGAATGCTGTCACCCATTAGATACTTTAATACCGCTATTCCCCTCTCTGATTGAAAGAAGGCGTTTACCATGTTGGTGTCACTGGAGGATATTTCTGAGGACCTTGAACCTCATGTTCCAAGGGGTGAGGTGCCAGAGATGAGCAGTGGATCGTGGTACAGAAAGCATAGAAAAAGGGGAAGGAGAGGCTGGGTGGCGCAGAGGGTAGGGTTTGTGGATGGGCATCTGGAGCTGTGATCTGAAAAGCCATTTGATCGTGGAGGTGCAAGGAGGAGTGAGCACAGGGTTATCATAGCAGTGCCTGGTGGTCAAAGCGGAGGCAGAGATGTGAACTTCTGGCAGGGTAGAAAACATCACACTGGAAAGGCAGCTCTGAAGAGCAAGTGCTTACAATAGTTTAGTCTTGCCCATTCTGCTTTGAGAGTGTGTGTGGTAAACTAAAAATTAAAGCCCAAGAGATGAGTAGGGAGAGTGGCTCACTGCTCTCCCTGCCTTTCCTTGCTTCCTGCTCAACATTTCTTATTCTCTTGGAATTGTAGATCCAGGTTGCTCTTGGGTGTTGTCAAGAGATGGTATATCCTTAATAAGTAAACATGGAGAAATGAATGTAGTGCTTTTTTTCCTCTTGACCTGCATCTGAGGCAGGAGCTGTGTTTTGCTCTTGAAAAAAATGATTTCCCCAAGGAGAATGCAATCTCTGCAAACTTGGGGTGTATTGGAGGCTTTGTCATGACGAGCGGGAAGAAAAAAATGTTGCAGGTTCTGGAAGGATGTCTTTGGGAAAGAATCAGGGGAAAAGAAGTGATCCTCTTCAGTCCTTGTGAGCCCAGAGTGTGACCTCGACCTTGTAGAGGAAAGCCTCCCCAGTTTAGGTCCTTAGCTCCCTTCATATCTACCCTAAGCTCCCACTAAGGTCTGGTTTTCCTTCTCTACTATAAGCAATGGCTTTGCAATTGTTCTGGGGATTGCAAGCAATACCCTCCTTTTCTAAGAAAGAGTGTCTTTTTAGGGCATCTTTTCCACAGCATCTTCAGGATGTGCTTGAGCAGTGACGGGATGGAGCTCAGGATTTGGCAGCTCCACGTCCACTGCGGCTGCATTTTCCACTGGGAATCTGATTCCCTGCTAAACCTGACCTGGAAAGACAAGATGCTGCTAGATGAGGTTGATGACCCTGGGTATCATACAACCAACCCTTTTTCCCCCTTAAGTCCTTTAATCTGCGTAAGGGTGAAGAGGGCAGGCTCTGCAAGGCGGGTGTTAATTGTATTTCTCCCTAGACAGGTGGAAGAGTGCGAGGAAGTTATAACACAGTGTTTGAGCTGTTGCAAGATACTTCCCAAATTGCTTAAGATGATGAGTTTGGGGATTAATTAAAATACAGCCTTAACAACTTGTCTTTCTCCTTGCATGTCTAGAACAAGCAATGGCAAGGCATTGAAATTTTTATTTTTAACTGTAAATATCAACACAAAAAGAACAGTTGATTCCTATGTGCTGGGGAGCTATAGGGTTACTCATTAGAACAGTTTTTAGGGGTGAATCAGTTTATATTCATAGGAACCTGGGCAGGAGCCTCTGGCCTGATCTTGGCTCTTCCAGGCCAGGTTCCAGCTGTGACTTGGAAAGGGTGGTTGGTGGGAGGCAAGAGCTGAAGAGTTCAAGGGATGTGGTGTAGAAGGGAGACTGCCCTCATAAGCAGGAACTTTAAGGGATGGAAATAAGGTGAAGGTAGAATGGAAAGACAGAAGAACGTGTGCGTGCTAGCAGGCTGGGAGGGTGGGAGAGAAAATGGAGATGAGGATTCCATCTGCCTGGGAGGTCATGGCATCATATGACAAACACAAGGCAGTTCCTCCCAGAGGGGAGGTGTGGTAAAGGCCATGTTTTGTGAGACCTTTTTTTTTTCATTTGGTGACCAGAAAGCAAAGTGCAAGTGTGTGCTGTCCTGACATTGGTGGCATCGGTCACGTCCCTGGGATGTGTAGGAATCTCTCCTGCAGGGCAGGAGAATTAGGGAGGCCGGCCCGCGGAGACACCACACACCTCAGTGCTCGCTTCACCTCTGGGGCTTCTTGTCATGGTTGTAGTTGAATGCATTGCTCTCCAAAAAAGACTACAAACACTCCACTTTTGCAAAAACCAGTATCCTGCCAAGCATTGTAGTGGTTGAGGCTGGCCCACTGGTTTGATCTGGTTCTTCAATCAGCCATGCAATGCAGGGGGTAGCTCTCAGAAGGGAGGTGGTCGAAGTAGAGCTGCTGTGTGATCAGTGCTCGGATGTTACCTGTCATTTGGTGTTAGTCACTCGAGGGAGGGCCTCTGGAGGAAACCACCCTGCTAGGGCAGGTTGTTCTGGCAGTAGTAAGCTCTTTAATTTCATAATAACTCAGATTCTGTCCCTAGACTCTGATCTTTACTGGCGAAGTCACCTTGGACAAATTATTTTCTGTGTTTGACCATCTAGAAAAGGAGTGAAGTATGTTTTCTCTGGTATGCTTTTGAAGCACAGAACACAGTGGGAGCGAGACCTTGTTGTACCGTGTACCCTGTTGTACCAAGTGTTTTACAAAAAGAGCAAGGACAATCCTTCTTCAGGTAGCTTAAAATCTGAATTGCATTTTTAGCTCCGTCTCAGGAGTGCTTTGAGCATTAATTATGTTTTTAAAGCACTTAGCGCCTATCATCAGACGCTCTCTATAGAAACACAGAGTTAAATAGTCACAGATCTGTGGCCTCTTAGGAATTGTTCCCGATGCTGTACAGCATAACCATTCACAAATTTGCATTGATGGCAGAGAACAAGCTCCGGGGCTCCTTCCTTGAGAGCCCTGTCTGGCAGAGCAGTTAAGCTTATGCTTTACTTAAGCACTTGAATAGTTTCACGAACTTCA
This sequence comes from Bucorvus abyssinicus, assembly GCA_009769605.1. NCBI lineage: Eukaryota > Metazoa > Chordata > Aves > Bucerotiformes > Bucorvidae > Bucorvus > Bucorvus abyssinicus. The sequence continues at coordinate 6,370,953 of CM020050.1, forward strand.
GTAAGGGGTTTGAAAGCAAACTACTTAACTTGAACAGAACTCCGCCATCACTGTGTAGAGACTAAGACATACTAGAACAATTACAGGTTTTTATCCACAGAAGGTATCTATTGTGCCTGTGTGTTCATTACGTTAATATTACATAATTTACGTAATATTACGTAAAACACTTTGGATCCACTAATAGTTGGTGTGTTTGGAAAATGCAGATGTGTACAAGAATATAGGCATCTCAGCGGAGAATATTTCTCTCTGATGACCACATTACTTTATTTCTCTCCTTAGATGTTGCAAGTCATGGTGTGTCACCCCAATGACCCATTTGCAAAGCGCAAACAGATGGGAAGAAATTTGAAGACCGAAAGTGGTCTCTGGGGTGTCCTGTATGTCTGAGAGCGCTGAATGCACACCAGTCAACCAACAAAAAATGGGCTCGGGCGCTGAGTGAGAACAGCATCTGAGCACAGCCAGAACAGTATTATAAAAGAAATTAAATGCACTAAGCAAAACCACGTAAAATAGACTTTCTTGACCTTAAAATGTAAGTTCACAGCTCAGTGAAATGCAATTAGCAGGAAGAACCATGTACACACTTGCTAAACATGCAAACTCTGAGTTTCCCTTTCTGCAGCTATGCTAACATAGTAATTACGTGTTGGCTTCAAGACGTTCATTCTTCCTTCAGGAAAGCTCATTGTGGACAATGCTGTCCCTTCTTTAATAGGTTGGTATGTAAAATATAGCTTAATGAGCAGATTTAGGGGTAGCCCAGGGAGAGACAGGGTGGACCAAAGGGCTCCTGTAGAGAAGCTTGGAAGCACGCTGAGGACCCCTCTGAAAATTGATATTTCCCAGGGTTCAGTCCCACATTCCTCTTTTTGTCTGCTGATTCCCAACTTTTTGGCCTGTTATCCCCAGTCTTTGGGGGTGGGAATTAGGGAAGGAGGAGCTCCTTGGTTGGCACTGTCAGCCTCTGTAAGGTTTTCTAGCCTGACCCCATACAGCGGTGTGGTGACTGTCTCTGGTTTTCCGCCCTTTCCTGTTCCCTGGCTCCCAGTGGCTCTGCGGAGGAGATGCCGTGTGCATGGGGCTGACTCAGTTTGCGTGCTGAACGTGTAACTATGAAACCTAAATCAGAGGAGCCAGCTTTGTGTTTATGGTGCCTGCCCTGCAGGGTGGTATTTCTTCATTTCCTTTCTTACCAAATGGCAAGTCGTCTTTCCCCTTTCCAACAAGCTAATCTATAGAGAGAGGAAATGTTTTACAAGAAGGAGAACAAGAACATGCATTAAAAGGAACCACAAACACTAACAGCTTGTTGCAGAAACATGATCTGGAAATAACAGATTCCTTGTGAAAATAGAAGTGCAAAATGTAATTTTTAACCTTTGAGTGGGGTTTAAAAAATGTTGGCTCGTGTTTTTATGGTTGTGTTCTCTTCCTGTTTCCATACCCATTCCTGTGACTCTGCTCTCGTTCCCACGGGTAGTCCTGTCCTGCGGCAGGTGTAACTCTAGTTACAGTTTCTCTAGGGGCAAGAAGATGGATTTAAGAAATTCTTGTTTCCCCACTTCAGCTGCGTTCTTCTGTGCTGACACTGAAGCTCGGCATCTCTGTAGCGTGCCCAGGCTGCAGCTCTGCCTAGATGCGAAAGGCATGTGGTGGGGATGGGAATGGACTGTTAATGGAGTTAGTTTTACAGTGGAGCATGAAAGCAGCAATGGGGAGTCAAACAAAAGGCTGGTCTCACCCTGGGTTTATGACAGTGGCTGGTACAAGTGACTACCGAGGGATGAATAGTTTGCAGACTGACCCCACGAATCACTGCATCAGCATGAATGAGAGAGGTGATGTTTTGCTGTTAAGGGCAGAAGAGTTTGGGAACTTCTTAAACTGCCTGTACTAAAGAAGGTGTTTTAATAAGCCGTGTAGCCTGATTTTCCTCTGCGCTTTCTGATGCTTGGGGTGGGTCTCAAAATAAATGAGGACACTTCAGTGCGGAATCACAGAATCATGGAATGATTTGGGAATCATCTAGTTCCAATGGTTGCTCAAAGCCCCATTCAGCCTGACTCTGAATGCTTCCAGTGATGGGGCATCTATAACTTCGCTGGGCAAAAGAGCCACTCTTCTTATCTGTGCTGCTCCTGTCATCTTCTCTGAGCAGTCTTACACATGGGTATGTGTCCTGCCAGACCGATTTCCAGGCAGCTCAAATAGGAACATGAGATAGTTTGTACTTGTTTGAATTGCAATCTACCTTCTAAAAATAAAGCTGCAGACAATTGCTTAATTCATCACCCAAACAGGCTCGTGGCAGATTGCTTTTCCCTTTGGCCTTTCTTCTTCAAGCTTCTGTGTCCCAAGGTATCTGAATGGCACTGAGTCATGTGGGATTAGCTTGGGCGCTTCAGCGGAGTCCATTAAGTGCCGAGCCAGCACTTAGGTGTTTGCTGAATCAATACACCATTAGGTGCATGGACTGGGGACGTTGTCTTTCTTTTGAATGGTGACGTACCCTAAATGGATCTCTGAAGTTACTGGAACAGTATCAGATTTTTAATGTGAAGTCCTGCCATGGTTTATGTTATATTGCATCGGTAGGCTGCTAATACAGGCTCTTCTTATGATACTTCATCAGTTTTTAGACAGCTGTATGATAACTCTTAGCAGATGTATTGCTGGACAAAGATTTAGTGTTGCACTTCAACCTCGCTGCTGTCAGTGTGAAGGGAAGCTGTGGTATCTCACTCTTGTACAGATCATTTACCTCTTGCAGAGCATCCGTGGTAGCAGTTGTGTGCCTAGGGTCCCTCTCTTGTCCTGGAGCCTCAGCAGGTAGCTCCCAGATCTGAGGCTGATAGTGGGGCAGCCAGCCCTGCTCATGTGGTCCTAGTCTGATCTGAAGGGAGGCAAAAGGCAGAACAGGCCTGGAGGGAGAAGCTTGTGGAGCGTTTTGTCTGCAGCCACTTTAGTGACCAGTGGTGGAGAAAAAGATATAAAGGGTCCTTGAAATAAATTGGACCCGGATTGCTGATGCTAGAGCATCTTACCGAGAAGGTGGCTTTAAGTCGTACAAATGTAGTTGTATTACCTCTGAATCGAGCTGCGTGTCCCAGGGTGCTCTGCTGGGGGAGACTTGCTCTGCTATGCTGGGCATCTCTTCTCTGATTAGTCTTGTTACTTGTATCTGATCATGTTGGGTGCTCTTCTATAGATTCCCCCGCCCCCCCCCCCATTGCTACCTGTCCATGACGGCTCTTTGTGATAGTTTATGCCAATTTAAAATTGCTCAGAGGAAATTGCTTGAGGCTGTTCCCAACACTTCATGGAAACATGTTGCTGTGTGTTGGTGAGGAAATGATTGTGCCTGCATCCCAGAAAGACTGAATCCTTGAAAACAGGCCTTAGGCAGGGCTTAATAGAGTGAGCTCTCTGGAGTTCTTCAACATTTTGAACGTGGATACAGTGTTCCTGAAATCTGCTGACTCGCTGAATCATCTTAGTGATGTTTTTGACCCTGCTTTTCCTTTATATATATATGATGGTGTGCTGCTTTTTGCCTTTCTCCCCTCACCTTCTCTCCAGTAAATAACACAAATATTTCCAGAATATGATGGTCCTGTATGTTAGTCAGAGATAGAAATTTGTATTTCTGTCATAAGATGCGAGTGAGACTGTTAAAACACCACCTTTTCTTTACCTCTTCTCCAAATACACTTCATCCGCTCCCCCTCACAGATCCTAGTCTGTTCTCTGGAATTGTGAGTCAGCTGCTGGTCCTGCGTATGTCACTCCATTACTGGGCAACTGCCTCAAATATATCAATGCGTTGCCTGCAAAATACATGTCCTTTTTTACAACACGTGTACCCTGTATTTGCAGATGTAATGATGTGGCTTATCACAGCATATTTCATCCCCACGAGCACTGTGAGCTGCATACCGGTCACAAGAGTCCCTTTCCCACAGCTGTACAGGGATGCTCTGAGGTGCAAACACCAGCTGCTGACCACCATGTGCAGTGAGGTGAAGGTGGGAAGAGCGCAGGAAAGCCATATCCGTTGGAAACCATAGACTGAGGGTCTGTGGGTGTAACTGGTCATTTAGAGACAACCTTTAACAACTGTAAGCCGTTTGCCTCTTGATTTGAATTTCTCATTGGCAAGGGGGAGTTCCCAGCAGCCGGGCATCTCCTGGGGTGGTTATGTCAGTGCACGCTGGGCAAGAGCATTGCTCAGATTAAATTGCCAGGAGCGCTTCACACGTGTCTGTGGTTTCCCTGGGATATAAATTGCCTTCAGTCTTTTCTTTCATATCTGAACAAGGTACCTATATGCAAGACTCCCATTGAAGCGCTGCTTGTTCTCCCTGCTGAGCTCCAAAGAGCTTTTCTTAGCCTACGGTTTTCTGACTCTAAACCAGTTCTGTTGCTAAGTCCTGGTTTGTTCGGGTTTTTTTTTTTCCAAGAAGTTATTTTAAAAATGTGAAGCAGAAGGGTAGACACTGGCGTCTCCCAATTTCGGGGAGTGTAGATCTATGTCCAAGCTCTTCTACTAGTCCCAGATTTTAGAATCACCTAAATCATTCTTCTGAACAGCCTCAGCCAGTTGAAGGATTTCTGTTATTTTCTGCCTGAGGTGAATCTTGATTGGGAAATTATTGTTTGGAACCAGAACTCGGTAGTATAATGGCCTAAACAGGCCGAGTCTGGCTTTAAAATTCTCCTTGAAAAGGGTGCTAATCCTCCTTCTGGCTCTGAAGGTAATTTCTCTGTGTTTCCATTTCCATATAGATAAGAAAACTTCAATTCTGACTGTGTGTATGTATGTACATATATATGTGTATAAATGTATATTTCTGTTAAAACATTTCAAACAAGACTTCAAACTCTATTCAGCCTGTGCTCTCCATCTTTTTCATAGAGTACAAGGTGCGAAGAAACCTTGATGTTGTCTGACTGTCCCCGTAATGATGTAAGCGCAGCTGTGCTTACATCATTTGTGATACAGATGTTTATCTAATCTACCCTTAAATATATTTAATAATGGGGACCGGTGCCCATTCCGGGCATCCTGGTTTGGTCTTTGCCTGGCTAGCTGCGGAAAGATGTGTATGTTTCTTGCACACCCACCTGTCATAATTACTTAAGTGAAATCTTAATGGTTTGTTGGACAAATCCATTGAATTATTTAAATAGTTTTACATATACAGAAATTTTTTTAGAGATTGAAGATATTCGATTACAGGTAAAATACACTATATTTTCAGTTTGTCTGTATCTGGCTGAAATCCTTGTTTGGCAAGCAGGGCCCCAAAGTTGTTCATCTGCTGCTTTGAGTTTGCGTTTGTTGTTCAGCGTGAAGCCAGAGGTTTGAAATTTTCTTGAAACCACCTTTTGCCAGTCACTGTGTTTATGTTTGTAGTAAACCAACAAATTATTTGCATGGCTAAGGACACCAAACAGCTCTGTGGAGTCATTGCAGCTGAAGGAGATGCTCAGATGTGCTAAGAGACAGCTCACTGGGCAAGTACTGTCTAAATGGAAGGTGATAGCGTTGATCCTATAGCAAGGGGGATTTGTCGGACGCTGCCTGCAGCATCTGATTTTGGGAATGTGCTGGCTTTTGATAAGTGGTCAGCCCTGCAAAAACACACTTAGTATGTACGCTGACTAAAACTGTATGCTGGTCAGGAGAGCAATGATTTTTCCATGGGACTCCTGTATTTAAGCTCATTTTTTAAATTTGTATGGGTTTTTTTTTAATTATTATTATTTTTTTCCCAGGAAAGTGATCTCTGACCCCTCTACTACTAGTATTTTCCTTTGCAAGAGTATAAGGATGTTTTGGGGAGCAAAGGAAGCTGATGGAGCCGGTTGTATTTGGTACTCCCTAGACCACTTCCATAGCCCTTGAACAGCGTGTGGTTGCGTGTCATGTAGCTGCAACCTGCAGTCGGAGGAGTTTGTGTTATTTAGTCTGGTAAACAAAAGGTCTGAGCAAAGACTGGATAAAAATTATGAAAATACTGCTGCAGGGAGAAAAGAGAAAATCCCAGGTCTCGAGTTCCACCAAAGCTGTAAAGGAAAATTGGTGCCTGTTAGTCTGCCAATTACCCTTATCGTTAATGAGTCCTCGCTTTAATAGTCCGTATTTGCAGCCATCAGCAGGACAACACCTAAAACTTAAGCAGTTTTCCATAATTTCTAGCATTACCTATGACATTTTGCTCTTTGGTATCTATTCTCATAAAACCGCCCCTGAACGCCTGTCTGTTGAATCCTCTTGTTCCAATTCCTGGAGAGGTCACGCAGAGGCAATATCCGCAGTGTATCCCATGGCACATATTAGGCCATTTACCTCATCGGTTTTGCCTTTTCTTCCCCTGAGTCAGAAATTTCTTTTTGGCTTTCAGATCTCTGGCTGAAGTGAGGCCAGAAGTATACGTCCCTAGGAGAGCTATTTGGGCTGGAAGATCCAGGGTGCTTAACTTAAGAGCTGTACTTTCCGAAGACATCAACTTTAATTTGCTTTTTATGTTTCTCTTATTTTCCCATAGCATTTCAGTATCATTTATTTCTTCTTGAGAAGGAGGGCTTCATGTTCGTCTTTCTTATAGGAATGTGCCTCTTAATCTGAGCTATATGTACTCTGTAGCTCATGCAGCAGAATGACATAAGGAAGGATGCAATTAAAAAAATTCGTTTTTTTCAGAAATCTCTTCCTAGATTATTTCCTCCTGCTCTTTTCCCTCGTCCACCCCTAGTGTTAAGGCTCAGGACCCCTGTTTCAATTTCAGATACTCTTCCCTCTTCTCTAGCCTTCTTATTGGAAGAAGTTTCCTTGGCTAAGGTTTGTTTCGGTAGGGTTAATGTTTTCCTTCATCCAGGCTGTCGTGTAGGAACATGCTTTTCCACAGCCTGCTGCCTGGGGAGCCCCTTTGGCTGGGTGCTTTATAAATGACGGCTGTGTACTGCATTATATTGTATTTTACCAAAGGTTTTTTCTATTCTAGAAAACTCCCGTCTCCTTATGAAATATACTGACAGTTTAAGGAGGGAATAATATATTTACTATAACTGTACTCAGTCTAGGAATAATTTTGCTGTAGAGATTAAATTTTTATATCATCTTGAAGAAAACCAGCTCTCTGTCAGTCCCGAGGGGATCCGATGTCTGGCCGTTGCAGCAGGAATGACTCAGATCTTAGCAGCTCTAAGTGGTGTCTTTTTTCCCTTCTATTCCTGCAAAATAAGAGCAATACAGTCATTTGTCCCAAAGTTCAGATGTTTTAGGAGATTCTGAAAAAATATCCTGGTTTTGTGTCTAAGGTACTTGTTGGGTCAATGTGGCTTAAGGATGAGAGAAGCTCACAAGTGTTCAGAGCTCTGATCTACACTGAACACCTAATCTTGATACAGCCCATTACCATCCCAAGAGCTTGCAAAATTCACTAGGGAGTGAAATCACTCCAAGGATCAAGGTTTTTTTGTGGGGGATTAGTGCTGTTTATTGCTATAGATAGGCTGGAGCGGGCATCAGGAGAGACTTCTTGGCAGCGGTTCAGTGCTTCTGCTTTGGTGGCTGCCCAGAACGATAAAGGATTTGGTCTGTGACTTGAACAGTTCCGACTCTTTACTTTTTAGGCCTTTTCTTCAAGGAAAGAAGCTGATGGGATCATGCTTTTTCTTGTTCATTATGTCTCTCTGTGTAATTTCTGGCCCTTCAGGGCCAATTTCAAGCAGGTTTGGCAAAAGGGCTGGAGATTCTAAGTATGGAGATGCCACAAGCATGTGCTAGTGAAAAGCCACAGCACAAGGCTGTGCTGGAACGTTTCACGGTGTGGGGAACAACTGGCTTCAGCGGCGATGTCCCCTTTCTGCTCCAGTATCACCAGAGGCACCTAATCATTCATTCACAGCGATATGCTGTTTGAACATGAAACGAGAGGTGGCTTGTCCTTTGAGAGCCAAATGGCGTTTCCATGCAGACTGCAAAGGGCAACCAGAAAACGGAAGGAGGTGATGTGCTATCTCCAGAAACCTGCAGCCTGTAACTCATGACTCTGGGCACGGTCCGGGGCCACACTGCAGGGATGGTGGTGTAAGCAGGGACTGAAAAGGGTGATTTGGAGATCATGCAAGATGGTTGGGAGGAAGAGGAGCAGAGAGGGGAGGAGACAATTGCACATGGGAGTCCTCTCTAGAAGGTGGACTGCTGGGATCGATCTGCTTTAGGCTTGGGAAGCATGTGGGTGTCTCTGCACCCAAAGGTGGGGTAATGCAAAGCCCAGGAAGCTCTCTGCTGAGAAGGAGCTTCCCCTGGCTTCCTGCTTAGGTGACTGAACCACATGGGCTGGACTAAGGATAATTTCTGAAGTTATAGCAAAACCTCGCAGAAATGTGCCCTTCTTTGTGCAGCCCTAAAATGGGACTCATAGAAGTGAATGAATGAATGGACTGGCTGGTTCTGCTGTAATCATTTGTTTTCAGTCCTGCCTCTCCCAAGGCATCTTTTCAGCCAGTTGGAAACAAATTTCTTCCTCTTCTGTTTGGACATGAATTCTCATTCTTGCCAAATGTTGCTAGAACCTTGCTTTGAAGTGCCGTACACCAAAGAGACATCCCGGCTGTACGGATGAACCCTTCTGCCAGCCTGAACTGGAGGATGAAATGTTTAACCAGCACGGAGACAGACATGGAGATCCTCCCTGTCACATCGCGCCTGGGAACAGTCATCTTTGTGACTATCCCTGCGGGTGTGTTTGCTGTCCTGGGTGGTGTGGAAAGAGGGGGTGATGGTCTCATAGTAGTGCCCTGCCCAACACGTGTGAATCGATCACCTTAATCGATTCCTTTGTTTCAATCACATGGATTTACCTGTACTTACTGAGACAGGGTTTATAGTAGAACTGAGAAGTTTGTATGCAGAAATAAGGGAATATACTTAGTGAGGAAAGAGAAATGAGGGGCAGGGTGTCTAGTTGTCATGATTATGGTCTTGGAATAAAGCAGTTAATGGCATTACAGGTTTGTCAGTCAAAGCTGTTAAATATTAAGTCATGTCTTGGCATTTCTTTGGTGCCTCTGCAGTCAACAAGATACTGTTTTCGTTCTCTTGGAATCTGTGTCTAAAATGAAACTGGTATCTCTTCTCTTTTCAGAAGCAAGCTGCACCTTGTCCTTCCAGCCATTTGGAGTTAGGAAGTTTGCAGAATGATCTACTGGCGTTCCGCAGGCCAGGAAGTTTCACATTTCCCGGCTTTCTTAAATTACTCCTCTGGCTGTTGCCAAGCCTAGAGATGGAAAAGGGCAGCTTGGATGTCTAATCCATCCCCATGTCACAGCTACCTGCTCCTTGCAGTTGATTTGTTATTGTTGTCCTCAGATAAAATCTAATCAAGCCTGGTGTGGTCAGAGGAACTCCATCAGCTCTCGGAAGCTTCCGAGCAGGGAAGGCTGTTTAGAGATTCCTTGTCAGAAGGAATAATAATAAGAATAATTTCCATTCAAGTGCTTCAAACTGTGATTGACGCTGATAGGTGATTTTCTTACTACCTCGTGTTCCTACTTTATGAGGAAGAAAAGTGTTTAAATCTGTATCTTGTAGATGGGGAGACAGAGCGTTTTGTCCAGGGCAGTGGAAATCCATGGTGGTAAGTTTGGGAGCTGGACCATGCTCACCGTGAAGCCCTGTGCATAATGTCAAGGTTATTGTCCCTTCGGTGGTGACGTTCTGCTCTCAGAGTCAGAGCTCTGCCATTGAAACAATGGAGAATATGTCCTGGTGTCTTTACTTAAACCCAAACAAATGAAAAAACCACACACAGAAAAAAACCCAAACCAACAGAACGAAATCATCCATCAATTTTTATTTTTTTGTTTCTGACAAAAAGAAGAGTAGTGTGAGTCTGTGCTAATGCAAAATATTAAAATTCCAGATGTCCTGTGTAATAAATAATAACATGAACATGAACTTGGCTTCCTGTAGCCACCACCAGATCATCCATACAGCTCTTTTTGTGCAGCTTGTTTTGAACTTTGCCTATTTCCTTCAGCTATGCAGATATAAATAAATAATTCTGCTTGATAAAGGTCTGAGAACGCTGTACTTTAAAAGATAAGAAAGCTTTGAGGGGAAGTTGTTTTTAAATCCATAACATTTGTATGCTGTTCACTGTTCATACTGAGCAAAAATTCATTCAGTTGGCAGTTAAGCAACCCTATTTTATTCTTATTCTGTGTTCAGCCAATCGTTCTCCTGGGGACATCTAACCTTATATGTAATTATCTCTCTGAGAGTGGGAAGGAGGCCTAAATAACCTTCTTAACAACTAAATAAATGCATAGATCCCTGGGACAGGTTATCAGTTGGATGCCGGTGGCACAGCTATCAGGAATAGTGTGCCCGAGCCATGAAGAATTTCAAGACTTGAGTCATTTTTGTTCCAGCATTGGGCCAAAGAACTAGAATTTGAAATGTTTTCAGAAAACCAAAACACCCTGGATTTTCATATTTTTTGTTTGTTTTTTTCTTTGATAGTTTGGAAATAACAGTGGTGAATTTTAACAGTGATGATGGCTTTTTTTCTCTCGAGGTCTGTCCAAGTCACTTGGTCTCATTGAAGGCTATGGTGGACGTGGTAAAGGTGGGCTTCCAGCCACCCTGACCCCTGAGGAGGAGGAGAAAGCAAAGGGACCGCATGAGAAATATGGCTACAACTCCTACCTCAGTGAGAAAATTTCACTGGATCGTTCCATACCAGATTATCGTCCAACCAAGTAAGTACCAGTTGCTCCATGAAGGAATGCACGTGTTTAGGTATCATCCGAGAGCCAGGAGTGATGGTTGCTTTCATATTCTCACGTGACACTGTTTGCTTTTCTCTCCTTATCGTCCATAGGGCCATTCTCAGCAACCAATGTAGTTTGGATGAAATTGAGATAGATCATAAAGATTATTTATCAGCAAATTTCTTCCTACTCTTCTCTCTCTCTCTCTCTCTCTCCTTTCCTAAAGCAAATACGTTATTTTGGGTGGTAGTAATGTGATCAGAAGCTCCCATCTGCTTTCATCAGCAAAGGGCTGTTCACTGAACTGTTACCCTGTGAATGTGTGCAAAGACTCTCCCTTTCTTCTCCCTTGTCATGTTCCTGCGAGACCTCTTGGGCTCTCCGGCTGCCCTTGTGCTTCTCCTGGCATGGTCCTTCTCCTGGGACGCTGCTGTGGGATCTCCTGCTGGTCTTTAAGCAGCCCAGAGAGGTTGCTGCGAGGGAGGGGGCAGAAGTGCTTTAACTCTTTGCCGCTGCGGTGGCGGGAGGAAGATATGAGAGGAGGTTTCAAATACCAGTCAGAAAGAGTCACAGTTCCTGAGCAGTGACACCTCTGTGCAGACACCTTTGAAGAGAGTCCAATGGATCAAGTAGCAATATCCTTTCTCTACTATATTTTTCCAGAATGACTTCTTAAGATGATGGTGATGATGATGATGTTTACCTTCTAAGCACCCTAGAAGAACAGACTTTAAATGAGCCGACAAATCATTTTAAGAGTGTGAGAAAAGACATGCTGTAAGTTTATCTTTATGAAAGTTAATTTTAGATACGGGTAGCAGAGTGTTCCTCAGAATAGCAAAGTGTCAATTTGTCCAGGCCTGGAGTGAAATCCCTGATAAAGAGTATGAGCTGAGAGATTTAGATTCTGAAAGATACGTGTCCCATGCCTGTGTCATTAGGACAGTGACAAAGCCGTTCCTTGGCATCTGCAAACCATTGAAAATCATGCAGCTACATGTCTCCAGTGTACTGGCAAATTGTTAAGGATGTGAGAGCATGGAGAGCTTTTGTTCCTTCACTTCTCTGCATGCTGCATGAATTTCAAGCAGCCACTCAGAGTTTTCCAAGGCTGCCAACCACTGACAACAGGAAGATTTGAATGAGTTTTTAAAAGAATGGAGGCCCAGCCTCCAACTCTGTGGGAATGGTTCATCTGGACAAAATTAATTGGAGGTACGAATGGCACCTTTGGCTGTATGATATGCAAATCCTGCTACAATGATAAATCCTTGAAGTGAGACCTTCTCTAACAGTTACCGGAGTCTGAGCTTCTTATTTTCATTTCTCATCCAGAACTCTGGCTTCTAGCAGAGCCAGTATTACTTTGGGAGAATTAATTTGAGAAGTAATGTTTTCTCAGGTGTGGGGAGAAGAAAAGGATTCATTCTGACGTTTTTAGGCTTGCATTGTATTCCTTCTTGGTGCCATGATCTGTCATTTCATGGAAGGGTGGTGGAGAGGACAGAGCAGACACAGCAATTTATTAAAAATGCATCATTTTGGAGCTGGGCTAATACTTTGGCAAGAATTTGTGGGTCGTGACTACATCTGCATAACTTAGTGGCTTTTATCTATGTAAGAACTTCAGGAGCATGTTTTGGTTATTTGTTTGGGTTTTTTTTAGGGCTCAGTTGTCTTGGTATTGTAAGAGAGTGGTTGGTCTGGTTATGAAATACGCTTGGAGAAAAGTTTCAGCTTTTTCTACTTCGGACTTCAAGATCTATTTCCTATTTTGTGCGTACAATTTTATAGCTGATTTTATGAAGGGTTTAATACAAACCATTTAAGTCAAGTATCCTGGTCTCTGATTAAAATAGATTCATGTCAAAGGAAATTAGCCTAAATGGTTTTGAAATTGCAGCATTAGTGGGGAAAAACTGTTGAAACCCCTCCAGCTGATAAGCATTACAAAGCCTGTATTAGTTTTACATATAATAGTGAAGCCTGTTTGGTTCAACTAAAGACTGTTCAGTGTCTGGAATGCCGATGGATTCGGACTGTTTCTAGCAAGGTCTGTCGCTTATGCATCCTTTCTTTTAGTTTTCCCTTGTTTCAAAGAAAAAGATTCATGTGGTCAAGTGTCCCTCTCCTGAGTGCTGAGCTGTGCTGGATCAGTCCTTTTCCTGCCCCCTCTTTGAGGCTGTGGCCAAAGTGAAGGAGAGGAAGGGGAGTTCAGGGAAAATTTGGCAAGTTTTCTAATCTTTCTGTGTTTAGACTCCCTGCACCTAGTCAGCATCACTAAGGGTTCAGAGACGCAAGTGTCCCTGCTCAGAGCGATTTGCAGGCAGGTGCTGGCAGTTGAGGCATCACGAGTCTCAGCTGGTGGACCTTTGAGTCCCTGCCCAGAAGCACCAGAAAGCAGAGGGGTGAGTTTCCCTGGAGAAAGTGCTCCAAGAGCTGTTGGATATGGGATGGTGCTTAGGAGAAGGTAAAATCTGTGCTACTCCTAGTGGCACAGTACCTTGCTTGGCATGATTTGGGGAACTGGGAGATGTCTCCTTTTGGTAGTTTGGATTATCATCTGTGTTTTGGTTATAAAATGCAGTTTATTTGGGAGATTTTCTTTTCTTAAAAGCTGAGGCTGCTCACCTAGGCTGGAAGGTAGAAAGTCTACCCTACTGTTCACCACTTGAACAGTATCGGGCTTTACTCTGGACTGATTCCCGAAAAAGCACTGCTGATAGAGTGGATACATGAAATAATGTGTGTGTAGTGATACCGTAAGGGAGCTGCACCTGTAAGACCTTAGTCTTGAACTTGTTAATGCAGATATCTCTGATCCTGGCCTTTTCCCGAGCAGGAAGGGTTGTGTTGGGTGTGCATTGCCGTATGCTTTTGGAGTGAATCGGAGAATGGTATTACATTTTGGATGACTGAAAAAGCTACTCCTTTGGCTAAAATAAGGGAGGACTACTATTTTGGTGCAAGGGACCTTATTTCAGGTCTTGCTGTGGAACAGGGTGAAAGGGGATAGACTGTGGCAACACGTTTCTATCTTGCTTGATTAGGTTTCTGGGCTTTAAGATGAGATTCCTGTGTGTCTGGAAAACAATAAGTGCTTCTAGATTGGAAGTACCCAAGGTGCTGCCTCCAAGCTGCAGGACTTCTACACAAATCTTGGGAAAAAAAATGAGCTGGAGAGCTTTTCTTCCATTTTCTGCAAAAACTGTGAAGTACAAGGCTGATCTGTGAGTTTTGTTGTTGAGTCCCAGCATTTTCTACATGCCTGTGAAGGATGGCGGGGGGTGTGTGTGTCTGTGTGTGTTAAGACATGTTGTTTTCTTTATTGGAAGTGAAGCATATTTCCAGGCAATCCTAGGGACTGCTTATGTTCCCTGCTTTGATACTAGACTTCGTGCACCTCTATTTTATTCTGTGATGTATGTTTGCATGGGAACCTGTGCTATGTGTAGCAGTAAAATAAAAATAGCTGTGTTAGATCAGTCTGCCTGTCCATCTTATCCTGTCTCTAATCACTGATAGTGGAATTACCAGATGCTTCAGGTTGAAGAAATCCCATTAAGGAAAACTATGAAATAATCTGCCTATCGGGTACGTTCTGCCTTCCCTATTCTCTCTTTTCAATCCTATCTAATAGAAATGTGGAGTTCTCGTTATCTCTTTGAAAGTCTGTTCCTTTCTGGAATCCTGCTAAGCTCTGATTCAGTAGTATTTTATGGCATTATGGGATTAAGGAGTAGATTTAAGAAAAATAATACCCACAATTGTTAGGACTATTGAATCATTGGGTGAAGATGGCATATTCCTGCTGCTGCGAATCTCTCAACAGCTGTTCTCGTGCAGGCAAGCTTCAGGATTAAAGTGAAGAGGAAAAATTGGTGTGATAAGCAACGTCCACAGCTTGATTTTCAGCTGTTTTGAGGGCTTGTTAGCCAGGACGCCCTACCCCTTCCTCCTGCCGGCTTTGTGGGTCCTGCATATGAGTCAGGTAGAGCATGGGAAAAGTTCAGCAGTGTGTATCGGGAGCTTGATCTGCTTTTGTGTTTTTGCAGCACGCGCGTGGTAAAAGGTTTTGCATTTACTGGCTGGACCATGTGGCCTTAGAGCCATGTCCTGGGTAGAGCTGTGCCATCGCCTGGAAGCCATTGCTAAAAGTGAAACAGTTTGCATATCACTGACTTGATTTTAATTTTTCTCAGTGCTGTGTTTGGGGGTTGAGTCAGAATCATTACACTCAAGTGTCTCAAGTGGCTGAATCACCCGTTTATTTTGGTAGCTGCCTTCCTGGGGAGCCTGGGAGCAAGTGGGCTTTTTAGCAGTGCCTGACTTTAGCTGGTTTTATTGCCAGAGACTCCTGTGGAGCAGCAAGTTGAAAGTCTTTCTTTGGGGTATAGTGGAAAAGACAGTTTTAGAGAAGACTTTGGGTTGTGCTTTGACAACTTACTTAACTTATAGGAATTAAATCCATTCTTGGTTTTATTTTTATTTGAGATGGTCTATGTGTGCCCTTTGGGGGCTCTCAGCATGTACATACTGGGTGCTAGAACATAGTCTGGGGTGAAGGGAGCAAGCTGTAGCTGGAGGCACTGCTCTCGTTGGTGTCTCTCCCCACCCCTGGAGAGCCACTTGCTCTCTGCCCTGGGGCTACCTTTGGGTCTCAGCCTACAGTCAGGTTACTGGGATGTTTCAGGGCCAAAGATTTGGATTTTGCTTTTATAATAATGACTGAATACATCTTTGGAAAGTTACGAGCATGGATGTGACTTAAATACATCAGGACTGGCCTGGAGGATGGGTCTTGGGAGACCTATAGTTCAATCTTCTGCTTAGGAGACCACACCTGCCTTCACATCTCTGTTGTGCTGGACCTAAGGTGTTCGTGTCCTGTGCTGGCTGCTGACCATACCTGCTCTCAGGGGCTTCTCCTGTGGACTCCAAGAGTGGCAATGTTTTGTGCCCTGAGGCTCAACTTGTGCCCTGTGGTGGGCTCAGGAAGGTGGCGTTTGCTATCATGTTTATTTGTTTTCTTGCGAAGAAGAGCAAATTTCTTCCACTGTGAAAATAACTAAGACCTGGCTTTGCAGGTGCCTTTGTCTCAATTTTCTCTTGTAGCAGGAGACTGAAATGAGGCACTTTCTCAGTGCATACCATGACTTGGGCAGGAGACTGCCCTGTGTGCTGCTTCATACATCTGGAATCACATTTGTTTTAGCATCTCATTTCTTCCCCAGAATTGAAAGCTTACAATTCCTTCCTGCTTTGCTTGAAGCAAAATGCTTTTTGCCTTTGTGCCCCTCCACCCCCGCAATCGAGTATATTCTTTTTGGTAGACATGGCTGAGACCTGCAAGTGTTATTGCAGTGAGAGTGCCCTTTATTGGTGGTTTCCTCAAGTGTTTTAGTAGCTGGAACATTCCTGGAGTCGCACATTTGTGATATTAATGCCAGTTACTTAGTCATGTGCTGCCCTAAGGTGTTTAGCCAGGCTTGATGAAATGAGTCTGAGCAGAAGGACAGCACTTAGGAAGACAAAAGCAAACTATTTGAATTATGCTGGTGATATTTGCTGGGAAATAGAGTTTCGTGACTGTTTATTTGTAATCATTGCTGTTTATTGCAAACAAAGGAGGTCGAAAGGGCTCTTTCTCTCTTGCATGCACAATACATTATTTTACCTTTTGCAAAGAGGTTTTTGTTTTGTTTTTTTTTACAAACAATAGCAAGGAAAAGAGAGGCAGTAGGTTGTGACTTTTCTTCAGCAAATAACTGAAGGAAAAACTAGCAAGGTATCAAGAGAGTGTAAGAAGGAAAAACCCCATGACTGTTGCAGATGAGAAATTCTTTGAATAGCATGTGCAAGTGTATTAAAAGATACTTTCATCTCTAGGAAGAAGTCAGAACTAGTTGTGTATCTTCTCTTCTACTAGATAGTTGGGGGTCTGATCAAGCGTTGTCTGAAAAACTCTCTTGCCCTTGGCTTTTTATGACTTCAGCCATAAAAAAAGGAGAAGAAATATTTTCCAATACTTGGAAAGATGCCACTGGAAGATTTTCTGGGAGAGCAAGTAAAGAAATCAAGCAGTGAGTATCAATGTCAAAGCTCTGGCATAAAGGCAACGTGTGTCAGAACAAGGCTCACCAAAACTAGACCAGCTTTGCAGTTCAGAGGCAGGTTGCTGGATCTCTTCTGTCTGTGCATGCTGTCCTGCCCCGTCTGTCTGATCTCTGCGTGGCTTTACGCATTTTCTTTCTGGCAGGCTGCACATGTTCCCAGGTTTCTCCAAAGGAATGCTTCAGGTTGTGCTGAATCTATCCCCTCTCTGCTCTGAAGATCACAGAGGTAGGCAGATACCTGTAAACCCAGCTTCACACCTGAAACCATTCGGTTTGTCTTTCTTTGGCATCATCAAAGCACTTAGGGACTGAAGAGCCACCACTGCTGTGTTGTGTGTGGAGGCACTGACTGGCACTGGGGAAGCCATGTGTTTCTCCAGGGACTGTGCTACAACTTGGGGTGACTTTTGGGTGATTTGCATGAGAGGAAAAAATATGCTTTATTGCCTGTTGCTTTTCCAGTACTAAGGCAAACCAGTGTGCTACTGAATAAATACTGGTATCGATCTTTATTCCTCAGTGTGTACCAATATGTGTGTGTGGAGAGATTGTTATCGAACTTCCAGTAATTCTTTTTCTTGAAAACTGAGCAAGTCAAGTCTCTGAAGACAACGCTTTTCCAGCTGCACTCGGTGTTTGCTGATTATTTTTTACGCCTACTCCTGTGCCCTCTCAGCAGCAGCCGGCTCCACGGTGCAGAGCAGCATGGTGCCTCGCACGTGCGTCCGGGCGGGTAGGGTCAGCTCCACCGAGAGCTCTGCAAAATCACTCTAGAACTGGAAGTGTCTGACTTCTACTGAAAGGTTTAGGAGTTTATTTTTTGTTCCTATTCTGGATTTAGACAGGGACATGGGACAGCTTTCTTTTGCTTTTTTTTTTCTTTTGAAGTAGAGGTTGTTGTAGTGTGTTTTGTCTGATAACTGTGTGTGCTATGTATGGGGTCAGAAGTGTGTGCTTACAAGTCCCAGTGCCGCCTTCTAACTCGGTAAGAAAGTGCTTTTGGGAAAGTAACTCTAGAGTTTGTTTAGTGTCTGTCACAAGATACTCTTACTGTCATTATGCTCCATAGTGTAATCTTGAAACGCTGTGACCATGGATTTATATACACGGTACCTATTTTTTTTTTTATGCAATATATTCCGGTAATTGTCAATTTTCCTGACTACAAAATTATTCCCTATTCTTATAAGTTTGGAACATGATGCTTCAGGGAAGACTTCTATCTGTGAATGTGCTATAAAACACTTACTAATGTAAACAGAAATATTAAATGCATGCTTTGGCAGGGGATGGGATTAGTATAATTTAACAACTTCCTTTTCTGTGCTTCTGAACTCCGATGCTGAAAAATACCTGAGTTATAAATACTTCTGACTAAACTATACTTAGGAAAATAAATGAACCAAATTAAGCTTTGGATATGCTTCTTTTAACTTGGCTTCCAAAGAAATCAAAGCTTGTGTGTTTGTGCTACTGATCTGCTTCCAGGTGTTGCAGAGAGCTTTTCTATTGCCACAGGAGCTTGTAAATAGGTTGGATATTCACAGCCAACCCAGGCAGAGGTATGGGTCAATCACTGGTGTCTTGACGGTGTCGGTTCTATAGTAATTTACTTTTCCAGCACCCGCAGCAGTCTGGTGTGTTGGCTCGCTTGGCTAGCAGTTTGTTGCCTTCAGCTGCTGGTCTGAATCATGCAATTCACTGGGTGGGTGACCGGGGTGGTGAGAGAACTTGTCTTGCAGTCGATGGCTTGTTTCAAAAGACAGTCAACTACAAAGCATGACTCCTTTGAAATAGTTGTAGAGTTCATTACTGAATTTTTCTCCTCTTCCCTGCTGTCCCCAATTTGTGGTCGTTAAATCCTAGACTGAGGACATCTCAGTGACTCTTTCTTCATGTGTGTGAAATAGCTCATGTGCATGGGGAGAAGTGGGTAAATGGATGTGGCACTCATAGTTGCTCTGGCTTTTATGTCCCTTAGATCTGTCTGAACCTAATAACTTTATTACAAGAGGCTCCCAGAAAAATAAACCCTGTTCTGCACATTCTGTTTTTACAACTTTGTAGATAATTTCTTGTTAGAACTTGCTGAGTTAGGAATGTGCATTTAGAAATGCCTGTGTATCCCTAAATGTTTAAATTGTAATGTGTATTTTGAGACTCTTAATTCTAAAATATAAAGCATAACATTTCTGAAAAATAATTATTGGAGATAAGGTAGTTGCTTTAAAATCGAGTTTCCTGGGGAAATGGGGGGAGTTTTAGAGCTTTAATAATCAGAAATAATTTTGAGACTCTTGTGTTCTGAATCTGTAAACGCTGAGCTGTACCAGACTGCATTAGGTTTTGAAGATGGTTGGGTAATAGAAGAGGGTTTGTTTTTCCATGTACTTCATAGGGCAGACACAATTGATTTAATATTGATAATCACTTTTGCAAGACGATGTGCAACTGAGTCAGCAAAATACAAACTAAAATAAGCAATCAATGAATGGAGTGTGATTAGGAAGTGGCAATATGACGAGCAGCCTGAACACTCGCTTTCTTTTAAGCTTGTTCCTAATCTTTACAAAGCCAAAGGAAGATCAATTCATTTCCTGGTGAAGCATTTTTTTTGTGAGGAGAATATGAATGAAGCTTGTTTGCAATCAATAGCTTTATTTGGTGGAATTACTTGTCACCAGTTCAGAAGGATGTGCGGTGTTTTCTCTTTCCTGCTGAGACTTAAAGACAAAAAACAGTGCAGGTCTGCGAGTAACAGCGGAGCAGCAGTCGATAGGACTGGATTAAGGAAACTTGAACAAGCTTGAACCTGCCTGTGTGCATGCGCACCCACGATGTGTGTGTAGACAGCAGAAGATTGTAATGTGATTTATAACGTATTGTATTTCAGCCACGGTGCTTTGCAGCCCAGTCATGAGTAAATCATTCAATCCAATCAGTGCACCATTGATGTATAAGCATTTACCTCCCAGGTTTCAGCTGCGTTAATACAAAGTACATGTTGGTTTTTCTGTGGCAAAGCAGAGCGTGTGCTGGGCCAGGAGGGTTCTGTGAACAGCTATGGGCTGCGGGTAGAAAGAGGAGAGGGAAGATGACTCTGGAATGTTGCTGCTGTGTGGTTTTCAGGTGCACAGCCGAACCTCTGGTGTGTGTCGGTAAATGACCAGTGAGTATCGGGAAGGTGCAGACCACGCATCACTGTATTCATTTCCGTACGAGTTTGCTGTTTGTAGCGTTTGTCATGCCCAGTGCTGCCTACAAAAGCATCTAGTAAGGCACTGGTACTTACACCCTGCAGCTGCAGAATGCACCTCTCTGCTTTGGGGCTGCGGTGGTGGCAGGGTGAGAAGAGTTGGAGTCAAGTGTGTCAGGCTTTAGATACTCCTGTTAGTGCCTCTATGGCAGCAGACAAATCTGTAGCCTTAAGTCACATCCGCTGGGTTTAGGTAATAATAAAGTGTCTCCAGCATCTAGGCTGGGTAGCTGTGTCTGTTGCCATTTGCATCTCTGCAGATAAAGGCATAACAAGAAGGACATGATGCCCAACTCTTGGGGCAGCTCCAGCTCATCACTGAAAATGACAGAAGAGGGCTTTGGGTTTTTTTGGGGGGTTGGATGGGGTTTTGTTTTGTTTAACCCTGTAGCAATTCAGCTCTTGTTTGACTGACTCGATGGGGTTGGATCCCCCCCTAACCTGTGTAGCAGGCATTTAAAAGGTGTTAGTGTTTTGCACTGGGTTAAACTCGTTGACCTTTCTGCTTGCATGCTGGGCTCCGAGTTGGTTAGCTTTGTCTCCCAGGTTTGTCTCTCTTGTGTGTTGTTTTGGCAGAGGTGGAGAATGCAACCCATAGCAGTACAAAAGCTGTACAGGACCATATATAAAACCATCGAATAGCAGTGGTGGTGTGGATCTTCATCTGTGGAATAAAGGGAAACTTCTGACATACAGGAGTGAATGCTTGGCCTTTTGCATTTATTGCACTAGGAAAAAAAAAAAAGTTGCACAAAAAACCAGAGTACATACAGTGTGGTCAGTCGTTGCTTTTGAACTCTATCACTACCTACTGATGTGGTCTTCAAATTTATTAACTTCTCGATGCTTGATGTCCCATACTGTTAAGGGGGCACTAATATTTATAGGCAGTTAATTGCATTCAGTTAACTAGTACCTGAAATTGGAATATGAGTAGAATGCAAATAAAAATCAGCCCCAGCCTCTGTTTTTTGACCCTTTTGGTATTGTTTGAGACTTGCTTTTGTTTTTTGTTTTTGGGTTTTTTTCCCCAAATGAAGCAGTACATATCTCTTACCAAATGGTGTGTTACCATGACCTCTGTGAGCAGCCTGCGCTCCATGGGTGGGTTGTGGTGATGCCAGCTCCGTGATGCTGGGGTTGTAGGGCTCTCCTTGGATAACTTCCACTGTGCAGAAATTTGCCAGACAGGGCTGAGCAACACCCCTCTGCTGAGGCTGATCTAATTCTGACAGAGGTTAAGTAAACTTACGCGGTGATTTCTGTACATAGCAGGAAAGGTTTAAAAACCTCTTCATCTTCCAGTTCATAAACCCGTCAGCAGAATGGATCTGTTATTAGAAAAAAGAAGAGCTATCTCTAAAAATCCATTGTGCCTTTTAAGTTCATCATTTTTATACGAACTGTTCCAGCAATGGCACCATTCCATCCCATGTTCCAGGCAGCACAAGTGTTGCCCACTTTTCTTATTCATTGCCCTAAGCACCTACTGGGGATGTCAAAACCTTGAGTTCCCAGGAGATCTATTCTAGTAAGATGCTTCTATGGTAAGGCTATATACCCATGATTTAACTTTAAATTTTGCAGGTAAGGGTTACAACAGTGACGGTTCTATACCAACCTACCTGAGCAGAGCTGTGAACTTGTTGATGAAGCTTGCTGGTGTGGTTGATGCCCTGAAGTCACTAGCCTGGGAGGCTCTGATGAGGGGGTCAGGGCGCACTTCACTGGATGTGCCCACTTGAGCATTCAATCTAGGTCTGCGTGTGATCAAGGGAGAAAAAAGGCATTTCCACCTACCTGAAATAAAACTGCATCAGTCTGTTATAGCAGACAGCAGTGTGCTTATACCTCAGATAAAGGGGTGGGATAAATTGTCTTTTGGCAGTGTCGGTGTCTCTTCACTGACCTCGAAGGGAGCTTTGACTTCTATCTTGGACTAGATGTCTCTTAATTAGCCACATTCAGTATTGTGTCTGCATGATCAGCTACATCAGTAGTAGACACCTCTAACAGAGGATGTCAAAACATACACTGTTAATTTACAATTTTACATTACTGCCTTTCATCCGGTGATCTCTGAGCAGTTACAAGCTTGTAATTGTTGAGGATTTGGTTGCCCCTGTGTAGCAGAGTCAGCGTTCCTCTGCTTGATGATCCTGGCTGGCGCAATGCCAGTCCTTCCTGGGTGGAAACAAGGGTCTGCTCAGCAGTTCAGCGATGAAGTCGAGAGCAGCCCTTGCAGCTCAGCCTGGTAGCTCGGGATCTGCTCTGCACAGGAGGTCGTGCTTCTTACTTTGATGTGATGATGGCCATCTTCATAAAATTCTATAGACAACCATTTTCAAAGCCTGTTCCTTCAGTCCGTGCCTATTTTGACATTATTCGGTGTCCAGCTTTGTTTGGAGGCGACTGTTTTGAAACAGACAAAAAAAATGCTCCTAAATTTTCTCCCTGTCAGATGTGCTTTGCCTGGAATGGCAGATAGGTCAACAGCAGGACCTGTGGGCTTTGTTCTGAGCTCCGCTGAACACCTGTCACCTTGGGGTTGACCACGTGATTTCTGTATTCCTTCATTTGGAGCAATGATAAGGTTAATTTTGAACATGATCTTGTGGTGCTTAAATCATTGCTGCTTTAGTTCAGGGGAGATTAGCCTTCTCCTGAGGACTCTTGACAGATTGAGTCTCCAGCTCTGAGTGGATGTTCATGGTGTCCGGATACGTCCAGGTGTGGCTCCGAGGGAGGCACGTTCACCTCCTTGCAGTGTGGTCCTCAGGCAAAGGCGCTGCCCTGTGTCTACCCCTACCTTGTCGTGGTGTATTTTGTCACTGGTGAGGAGCAGGCAAAGAGCCGGGGCCTCTCTGCAAGAAGCAGCTACAGTGGATGCTGTTACTTGCTCTATCTTTAAAAGGATGTACGTGGTGATAGGCACCTCTGGACTGGCTGTGGGATTATAAACCACACTGCGTGTTAACCTGCTCTTGGGACCCTGCTCCACCAAAAGAGTCCTGATGCTCTCTCTCTCTGTAATGGGGTAGAATTGTTGCTATGTCGTATTTGGGGAGTGCTCTGAAAGTGCAGTTTTGAGAACCGAAGGGTCAGAGCTCCCAAGACACTGAGACCTGTATTGATAATTCTTTAAGTAGCAAGATAATGTTTGCTTCAGCTCGTCTTTGTAAGAACTTAGTGAAAGAGTAATCTGTATGATAGTTATTTTGGGGAGAATTTTGCTTAATATGCAGAAATTCTAACCCAGTTGTCTCTTACGCACCCTTAGCTTTAATGTTGCAGTTCCATATATCATTGTAGGAAAGGCATTTAAAAATGTGTGAGCTTATTATGTTGAACTCTTGCTCTGCTGCTGAACCATGTGTTATAGGAAAATCTACAAAATCCTGTAAAAGCTATGGCAACATAGCTGAGCACTTTCATGAGGCTAACTGTTTTTAAGGACAGTTAGTAACAAAATCATTTATTCTACTAATCAAAAGAATATTTGCCTATTTAAATATTCAAACCCTCAAGCCCTTATACGAGAAAGAAATGTCAGGAAGGGATAAGCTCCTGATAAGCATGTTAGCTGGATTTATTTTGTGTGATGGCCAGCAAAGAAATGATTAATAACTGTATGTAAGGAGCCAGATTGGTGCACTACTGGGTGCTCAGAATTAAAAATAACAAGTGTGTGTATGGAAATCTAGCAACTTTAATATGTAGGAGAGGAGGAAAGCTTTGAAAACCTGTCATCGGGATCTTCTTTCATGAAGAAGTGTGATCTCCATAATCAGAACCACCAAATTCTTTGTCTACCCTATCTTCTTCCACAGGCACGTGGCTTTGTGTCACCATACAACTGGCACAGATGATTGTCATGCTTATTTCTGTCTGTCCAGTTCTTAAGTGTTTACTGTGGCTGATCACACAAAACAGATGGAGAAGAGGGTTGCCGTAGGACCCCCATTAGTAGCTACAGGGGTAGCTTCATAGGATGCGGGTGCAACAAAGACTTGGGGCATTCTGCAAACCATGGGTGTTCAGCCTTCTCCATGGCGGTTCCTGCTGTTGGCATTTGAAAAGGACATGTAGAAGGGATGTCACCTTCATGCAGTGTGGGAGAATTGTGTCTTGAACAGCCCTAAAGGGCATTTCTGTAAAAATGAGTAATGGTGCAGCGTCAAAGCTAATGATGATGTAGCTATTAAATAGATACACTGGTCATCAATCAGCCTGAGTGCTCGTCAAGGCTAGCACAGCCTCTGCTCCCGAAACCCTCTGCCACATGGCAGCAGAAGCAGTGGGTCCAATACCTGCATGTGGCCATCAATGTTCCCTAACTTAAGAGCATAACACAGTCCTGTGCCCTTCCAAAAATGATCTCCTATGATCCTGCCTAATCCTTAGCTGTGCCAGACATTAGTCAGTCCAATTAAACTGTTCCAATGGCTGCAAAAAAGCAGCCTGCTGTTACTGTGGTGACCTTTTCTCCTGTGTGTATTTTTCATACTTGACATCTATCCAAAGCGGAGCAGAGCCTGGCCATCCTGCGTATAACACGGATGCTATTCACCATGTCCTTCGTGTATCGGGATACAGGGATGGGGAATCTTAGCAGCTTCATGCTGGAGGAAGGACACAAAGCAATGGGTGGGCGAGGGAGGGCTAAACATCAGCAGGGAGAAAGGAAGAGGCTCTTACTCTAACATGATATCAAGGTTTTACAGTAGACTTGTATGTTCCTGGTCTGCCAGTAATTTCACTCTTGGGCAGTTGTGTGTGATATTCTTCATCACCTCTTCAGCTGTCAAGTAGTGACAGTTTCTGCACTGGTGGAGGTGGGAAGCTTAAAGTCTGCACCACATTTAAGGCTCCAAGTAGGATGTGCTGCTTTTTCATAATGACAGTTATCTTGCACTGGGGTTCAAAATGAGTAGGAATTGCTCTTATCTAGTGCTGTTCTGTAGGGTGGGACTTGGTGTTTTGGGGATTTTCAGCACGCTGGTGCTCTTTCCTGCTGTGCACAGCTTACGGACAGTTTTAGCTTGCTCTTCTTGGCAACTGAACGTGAGGAGTTGGCGAAATTCTCCTGTGCTTTGTGGAGCACTAAACAGAGATGCTTTCCTTCCAATCAAGGATGTTGTGTGTGTGGTCAAGGTACCTGTGTGCTCTGCTGGCTGTCTCAGGGGTGGTGGTATGGGGCAGGGATGTGCGCTACGTTATGAGGTGAGCAAACTGCAGTGGAACTCTGAGCTCTTGCTGTGCCTGCCAGGATGAGCTCTGCTCTTACTGTGACACGGGCTCAGAAGGTATTTCCCTCTGCTGTTTGTGGTGGTGGTCCCTGGGCCTGGCCTGCAGTGGCTGATTTGCCTTTGCTGCCTTTCTGCACTTGCCTCTTGAAAACAATGTCATCAGTCCTGGAGCAGCTGAACGAAGGGAGTGCTGATGCTGTTGCCTGTAGTGAGCTGTCTGAGCTTGGAGGTCAGAGCTAAGTCCTGCTCTGTGTCTGCATTTGGGACAGGAGCGTGGGATCTGCTTTTGCAGCTGGCAGTGGTTTCTGAGGAGCCCCTCAGGACCTCTCCTTTGGCTGCTGACTGAGGAGGGCGTCACTGCTGAGGGGAGTGGCTGATCTGCCTGGCTGATGGTCTGTGCTGGAGCCATCATGCCTGATTTGCTCCTGCCAGAGCATCACATGCCTCTTGGGCAGGCTCACAGGTTTGTGTCAGGTTGGGGACCTCAGCTACAGCTTATTTGGGAAGGGCTTTAAATCAAGGGCAGGCGAGTGATGGGGAGCCGGGGGAGGTGTACCTTTCCTCTTATTACATTGTAAGACCCCACATAGATACAGCTGCACTGCTTTGACTTTCCCTTGATCTTTGTTGTCCTTCAGTTACTAGTTAGATGTGTGTTCAAAACTCAAAGTACAGCTGGGGGAGGATGGTTGTTCTTTTCCCAGGCTCTGGTGAGGCTTCTGCTCTCTGGACGAGTCACCAGGGCCTTGCCCAGGACCTCTGCACGTTGCTTCTTCCTTTGTGCTGTTGGGCATGTCTGAGTGCTTCCTTTTATGAGGAGGTTTTGTTTTTCATTGGCATTTCTTGACCTTTGTTTTTGGCTTCACTTGCCGTTGTGTTGGTATTCCAGACAGTAAGGAACCAGCTTGAGCGTAGAGTTGGAAGTGACGTTTGCAGAAGGGTTTGTGCTGTAGGGCTGTGGTGGAGATTAGCTTTGGGGCATTCATTTGCACACCAAAGGGCAAATGGCCATATCTGCAGTCAAAAGCTCTGGTTATTCTCCAAAGAGTTTACTGGAGTGGCGTTGAGGTGGCACCAGCCTGGAGGAAAACAGCTTGTGGCAAAATGTTGTGTCTGTGTGTTTCTGTACAACGCAAAAATATGTCTCAAAACAGATGGTGAGACTGTTTTACTCAAGCGTTTCAAGGCACAGTGGGTGCAAGGTTAGATATTCTCTACCTTGCTTAAAACCATCATTTAAAAACATCATCGGTATTCTGAGTCTGCAGCAGCAGATACTTGTCCTGCAGCGGTGTTTTTGTAATACCTCTTTACCACCTGATACTCCTCCCAGTTTGTCTCCCTCTGGATCTTGCCAGGCAGCCTCTGTGTGTTGTTGCACCCCCATCCCTCAGTTGGAGAGATGGCTGGATAATAGGCATTAGGAATGATTTATTAGAAATATATCATTAGAAAAATCAGATGACCAATGGATCATTTTCAGATAGCCTCTTGAAGTCTTTTTTTTTTTTTAATCTAGATTCAAGTATTGCCTTTAAAAGGATGTATTTGAAAACCAGGGCACATCTGCCCAAAGAAGGCTTTTCAAATTTATGGAGTTCTGCCTCCTCATTGGAAATGAGGACAGCTATACTGGCCGCTTAATGGTGTTTAATCTCCACTTACAACTTTGGTAGGCATATTTATGTTGGAATTGGGAGGAAGGAGGCAGTGCAAAAGGCACAAATTAGGAAAAAAGTGACGGTCTTGAAGATTTGAGGTTCTGCACAGAATAGATGCGTGCTGTCTCTCAGCAGTGGATGGCCTGAGTGAGGCATATCACAGAAGGTGGAAGGTAATTTCTAGAGCCATTGGTGAATATAATTGTTGATGCAGCATCTGGGATTAGTGATTACTAGATCTCTCGGTATTAGCAGTATTTCTGCTTTGTGATCTGGGGAGGAAAGCAAGCTGCGAGTCTGTCTGTCTGGCTCCTCTCTGGGCTAATATCCGAATGCTGTTGCTCAATTTTTCTAGAGTATGACTTAATGGTCCTGTTGTCCATACCTGGGGACTTTGGAAGAATACAATGCATTATTGTCTCTTGCATTAAATTGGTTGTTTTGTGAAAGGTGCTACCTGACAGCACCTGTCATCCATAGGATAAGATGCACCATACACAGTCTGTCAAGTCACACCATTGGCATAAAAGTCCACGGTCAGCATTGTGCAAGCATGGTTTGATCTGGAGCTGTAGGGTCAGACAAGTGGATGCCTGGTTTGTCCTGGAACAGCCCATGTTCATAAGCTGCACTGATTAGTGCGGATAAATGGCTTGTATTGGGCTAGAGAAGGTGTAGAGAGCAGCTGAGTTTGGCTCTCAGTTGCCGGATACGGGACAGCGTGATTCTAGGGGGTTGATGGAAATAGCTTTGCGCCCCAGAAGACAGTTGATATGTATTAATCGAGTCACAGATTGGACCGTGTTAAATCACTGAGCAGGAGGAAATGGTTTTTAAATGTTACTTGCCATTTTGTGGCCTCTTTGTGCTGCAGGAGTGCTTGCCGTGATTCCAGGTTATTTTTCTGCTGTGAGATCACGAAGCGGTGAATGATATGATATCCCTTTCTGTTACCGAGACAGCCAATAAACATCCTAATCTCGCTTGCTGCACTGAAGAGTAGATTTACAGCCGTGTGGTGAGCATAAAACAAATGATCAGAGGATTCAAAGGCAGGCTCCTGCAGCAGACAAGCCTATGTTGTAGCAAAACTTGATTTTTTTCCTTTTTTGGTATTGAATTTGACTGACTTGATTAATACGGCCTGATGTGCGCCAAGCTGTTCGGCATAAAGTCAGCCATATTTCCCCTTCCCCAACGTACCCTTCTCACCCTTCATTTGTTTCTAGATGGCTTCTTACATAAAGCAGTAACTGCAAAGAATTCACTGTCAAAAATGTCCTCTGTAAATATATTTTATTTCATGTGTTTCTTTGCACATTCTCCTGATGGCAAACTTGGGCTTCGTGTAGCATAAAGATCTTGGACCCGAGGAAGGTGGCAGTGTCCGCAGCCAGCAGTACCATTGTCGCTAGGCCTGTCTGCATCCCTCGTTCCCTTGTGGCGTGAGTTGGAGGACGCTGGGAGTTGGTCCATGGATATGCTGGGCAGAGGATTATGCTGGCTCTGGTGTCTGTGGTTGGTCCATTAGTCTGTTTATGAAGTGAAAAAAGTGTGTCTGAACCTTGGACCAAGGATGGGGTGAAACCCCTTTCTCCCCTGTTTAAAGACAAGCGACGTTTCTCAATGAGAGCTCAGTGAGGTCCTCAAAGCAAACCCAGTGCCGTATGTTAGGAAGTTTTCCCCAGCCTCTGAAAGAGTTTTGTGAGATTGATTTAATGGCACGTAGTCAAGTGTGATTTAGTGGGACATAAAATGCCTGTTACTCTGATATCCCATTGATCTAAATGAGAGACAAAATTATAAGGGATCTAGTTCTTTTTGCTATCGATTCACGGTATTTTGATATAAATCCTGCAAGCAGGTGCCAGCCTACGTTTAACTGAAGAGAGCAGGATTTAGTGGGGAAAATGTCGTTGTGTAACCTGCACTAATTAGTTTACAGCCTGACAAGTAAGTAGCGCTCTGTGCTGCACCAGCGGAGTGTTTCTCATCCAGCAAAGAGCAGATTGTGAGGATCAACTGCAGCCTGCTTCAGTTTTCTCCAGGCAGATGTAGAAGGCCAGGTATTGCCCTTTTGTGAACTGGCACCGTGCCTCTGTTGTGCAGCTCTGCCCTGCGGCCACGTGCAGATGTGCGCTTGGCTGATGAGCACCTGATACGTGGGGGGAAAAGTTTCTGAAACGGCTTCTGGTAATGATGGAAAACTGAAAGCGGACAACTTTAGGTTGAAAATAAGGTCCTAGTCTTTAACCCTATGGGTAACTAATCACTGACACCAACAGGAATATATTGTGGTGGTCTCTCCACTGTATTTCATGTAAGTTTAAAGGTTTTCAAATGTATGGCGTGTTCCCTTAGAAACCCAACTTAACTGGACCGCCTCGAGACTTGCTTGTGGGCAGACCGGCTACGGTGTGAGCTGAGTGTTAGAAATATAACCTGAGATTCTCCTCCTAGATGGTGTGAGGAGCTGTGAAGGTTTTCCAGCCTACGTAAGAAATGGATTTGCATTGGTGTTAATTCAGGTTCTAGAAAAGCTTGGCAAAAATCTCAGAATAACAGGTTTATTTCTAGAGTTTCTTGTCTCCCGTGTGCTTCTAAGCCTCGAGCTCCCCCGAGAACCTCCTCCAATACCACATTTATCTCATTAATTGCAGGTCCCCAAAGAGACTAGCCCACGCTGTGGGCTGAGGACTACAGCTGTGCTAGAATCCCGTTCTGGCCCTGGGTGTCCCCGTTTGGATAAGTAGTGAGACTTAAATCCTGAATTTTAAAGTATTTTGGCCTATGATTTGAGTTTTGAAGGTACTGTCTGGCAAGTAGCCAAATGCTTTCTCCCCTGAGGGTCATAACTGTGGGCAGGGGGAGATGTGTCTGGGGGGTGGTTTGACAGCCTGTGCATTGCTTGGGACTTGTCCCCCAGTCTCTTTGTCATTGTCCCTGCTGGGACCTGGGCTTGGTGCTGGCTTTTCTGTACCGTTCCTCTGGATTATGCTTCAAACACTGAAGGCAGCAGAAATTTCACACCTATGCGTCTTCCCAGACAACACAGAAAACTGCAGAAAGCTGCAGAAAATGCAGCCCCTTGGGGTTGAAAAGGTGGTGTGCTTTGGAGTACAGGAGGGTAGAGATGGAGGTTAAAGCTCTGTAAGTTGGAGCGATGGGCAGCCCGGCAGCCTCAGCTGCCCGTTGCAGCAGGACCCAGCAAGGTCCTGACCTGCTGACTCCCCCAAGATGGTAAATCCTCGCCAAACGGCTGTGTCAAGTGTTTCTAGGAGTAAGACAGTCACACCTCTGTGCCTCTGCCTGTAAACGGCCTGGACAATAAGGCTGAACTGCAGAGTCTAGATCAGTCCCTTTCCTATTTCAAACGCTTAGGAGAAAAACACCCAAACCACCAAAGAACCCAATCCCCACCACTTCCCATCTTACATACTCATTTTTCCTGCTGTTTGTAACAAGTTCTCCGCAGGTCCTTCTAATTAGGTTTGAGCTCAAGCCTTTTGGTTTCTTCCCTTTTCCCCTCCCCAGCCCCGGGAGAGCCCAGAAGTCCTGAATGTTTTCCTGCACGAATATTTGTTGACACATCAGCTTGTCAATAATAAACCGCTGAGGTGCAGCCCAGAGGGCTGAAGTCCAGAAGAATGTCAAACTTGATGTTAATTTGGTTTTAAATTGCTGCCTTCAGCTGCTCCTTTGGTTGCAACCGAGGCTGGAGAGCACGATGTTTGTGCAAAGCCTTTGCCTGCCTTTGGAGAATTGCAGCTTTGTGCGTATGAACAGTGTGGGTGTTTGACGTGCCCGCTCCTTCCCTGGACTTATCTCATTACCCTGTATCTTTGTTCGCCTGTCCTCAGCAATGGGGAAGGAGAACCGTGATAAGAGTGGTGCAGGGTGAATGTCAATGAGCAGGAGATGAATCTCAAAGGGCTTGATTTGGATTTTCCTCCAAAGCTCTTTGATCACAAACTGAGCTCTTTATCCCCTTGAAGCGTGCCCCAGGGGAAGGCTGCCCAGAGGTGTGCAATGATTAAAAGGAAATACTCTTGCTCCTGTGACCACCTTTTCTTCAGCTTAGCAGGTATTGACATATATCAAAAGCAGGTTTTTAATCTTGGAGTCAGTTTAGTTTGACTTTCGTGGCAGGATTTCAGGGTCAATTGTCACTTTACCCCAATCACGACTGTTCATTAATTTTAAAGAGAGATCTTCCCCGTGGAAGATCCTTTTCAGCATTCGCTATGTTCCCTTTGTAGAGAGCTTGGCTTGCTTGAGGGTAGGCAATAGTTAAATCATGAAATACAACCTTGTTTTTATCCAGCATACTTGTTTAACTAAAGAAGATTAATAAATAACTGTGTTTCTGTGAAAATCTTTGTCTCCCAAGTCTCCTTTGGGGAGCCTGAAGAATGCCTGCTGTTGCCTAAGAAACACCCAGTACAATTAAATACGGAGTCATTGTTGGGGAGTCAATGAGCTTGAAGCAGCGCTGGGATGTTGTTTGTGCGTTTGGTCTTTCTTCGCTTATCTGGGCAGGATTTACTTGGTAAACACTCATTGTAATTCCATGAACACCGCTAATGTTGCATGTCTAATCTGTCATGAATGCAGAGAGGGAGGGGAAGGCTCCTCTTCTTCTTCTTCCCTCACGTGTATTTATTGTAGGGAAAGCTGGAGAGTTTGATTAAATTGTCTGAAGTATTTAAAGATCGTCTGTTTACTTTCTGCAAGTACTTTGTTCGGATTAGGTTTGTGGTTAGGATAAAGCGTGGCTTTAAAATAACATCTGTATCTCATTGGGAACAGCAGGTGTTCCTTGGAGAGCTCTGGGTTACCTGGAAGATCTTCCATTTAGAGCTACCCTTGTCCTGCTCTGTGGGGGTCCTTGGTCTTGACGTCTGGTGTATTGGTGTAATATGAACTCATTGGCAGGAGTGGGGCTGCCTGGTAGGTGACCTGGGAGCTCCTTCCACTTCTGTCCTGCTCTAATGTACAGAAACGTGTCTAAACAGATACCCGGCCACAAAACCGGCTCGAGATGAGCAATTGCTCCTGGAACCCACAGAGGTGATCACAAGTGTTTGTTTTTAACCTGTCCTGGCTGTGAAATATGAAGACAGCAGTTCCTGGTAATGCTCTGCTGGGGCACTTCAGAGGCAGCAATGCGTTTGGAGAGCCAAAACATTGATTAAGACTTATTTCTCCAAGGGTCATTTTGTATTCATTTCATTCCAAAGCAAATGGGAAGAAAATTCACAAGTGCCTTTTAAGAACAAGGCTCATTTCTGAGCACCTATTAATCTTAAAACTGAATAGGAATGTCAAGTTCCACTTTAAATGGTAAAGCCATTTTCTCTCTTCTGGAGGATGCTTTTTGTTACGTGCCCGCAGACGTACGTACACAGACGCGTGAACACGGCCTCGGTTACGTGGCCTCTGGGCTTGCACCCTGCCCTTGGTGCTGTCTGAACCCGGAGGATACTTTCTGTTGCTGCGATCTTTTCCTAGGCAGCGCTGCTGAAGTGAGGCCCGGGCAGCTGTTCTCCAGGGCCGTGCGAAGCTGTGAGATGTCAGCCTGCGTCCTGCACCGTGTGGTAAATGTGTGCTCAACGCGAGGCGCTGCACTGCGTGCTCTGCTAACCCCGTCTCTCTCTCTGCCCTTCCTCCTGCAGGTGCAAAGAGCTGAAATATGGCAAGGACCTACCCCAGATCTCCATCATCTTCATCTTTGTGAATGAAGCGCTCTCCGTTATCCTGCGGTCGGTGCACAGCGCTGTTAATCACACGCCAGCTCACCTCCTGAAGGAGATCATCCTTGTGGATGACAACAGCGATGAAGGTTAGCAGCACTGCCATAGCGGAGCTCCAGAACACTGGGAGGCTCTTTGATGTCTTAAAGCCTTGTGGAGGAGTTGCACTTTTTGGGAGCGGAGACACTGCTGGAGGCACGTGGTGTGAGGTGGTGGGTGTGCTGGCTGCTACACCAGTTTTCTCCAGCTTCTGTAGCAAAAGAGGAACAGGATCAAACCAAAGTTAAAATCTGAGATAATTATTGATTGAAAGCGTAGCCGAAAGGTAGAAGGCTAAAGGAAGGCAGGAAGCCATCTTGCCAATCTCTTCATGGTAGCATTCAGAAGTTCTGGATTCAGGTGGACCGTTGTTTCTCATACTAACACTTGGGTTGTTGCAGAGATGCACCTCTTGTTTACCATGGAGCTGAGGGACAAGAGCCTGGGGCTCAGTGAGCTATTCTGCTTTGGCCCCTTGCAGTGGCATTAAACAAGATGTGTGCCTCAGTTTCCCTATCTGTAAAATAATGTCCCAGCCTTTATAAACGGCTGGGACCCTGTAGAGGTCCTTCCTCTTATAGTATGCTTTTACTATGAGGAGGATCAATAAAAAGAAAGAAGAGGAAAGAAATGCACCCAACCTGCTCAAATCAGGACGCAACAAAACACGGAGGAGGATGTTAGGTTTCCCACGTTACACACACACGTTTGGTTCAGCCTGCTCTCAGTCACTGTGGCAATACCTTCCCTTCTGGCTCTTGATAACATAAAGCTGCAGGAGGTGGTTTCACGTGGAAGCATTTTCATTCTCTGATTCTTCCAAGATTTTGTTTTTCCAACGTACAGTTGGATAATGTCATTAGGGTAGTTAAAATTTTCATAAAGACCAGCAAATAGTTAAGTTACTTTGATTACTGCCTTCTTTATTTGTGCTCCATGTTTCTGACATTATTTTAAAAAATAATAGGTCTGTGCTGTGGATGCTGTGATCAGAAGGGAAGAACAGGGAGGGTGAAGGATGTGGAGAGCTCATTTCCAGAGGGAGCCTGAAAGGTTGCTCATCTGTCTGCGATGAGATGAGATGGTGTACAGCAAGCTAGTCAAGCCTGTAAAAATAGGCACTCAAATACCACAGTAATGAGCACCATAGAAAGCTGATGAATTATAATTACCAGTAAAAGAAACAAGAGGGCAGCTCCTCCGCTGATGGAAATCACAGCAGCTCCAGTGCGAAAGCTGGGATGATGTGCACCAGTGAAGCTGAGGGATTTCAGAGCTGGAGCTGTTTGGCTAGTGAACAGAAAGTGCAGGTGATCTGTTGCTGCAGGATTTAGCATTGCCCAGTACTCAGAGGGTTTGAAATACCAAAATGAGGTGCTGCTTCTCCAGAAGTTTCCATATCAGAGGGGTGAAGAGAGGAATGCTCTTTAAAAGAGAGGCCATTGGTAATAATTATTGAGCTTCTCTACCCATTACCATGTGCAAAGAAATATGTTTCTAAGCAGGCTCCACCCATCGTTTAGTGCGCAGCACTGAGGCTGACACTGACGCGGGTACTCTGGAGATGCCATTGAAAGGCACAGGACATGAAACGAATCCTTTCAAAAAACACTGCCTCCCCCCCCCGCCCCGCTGCCCAGTAAACCAAGACTGCAGCTCGCAGAGAGGATGCAGGATGAAACCTTCATCTGCCACAGAGATTGCAAGGCACTGTCTTCCCTGGCAATTTGCTGTGAGGGCTGGGCCAGTGCTGGTAGGGTCTGGTAGTGGGACTGGGTGGTGGCAGGGTGGTGAGATGAGTGGCCAAAGCTTGTGGTGTGTTCAAGCACTTCCAACTTTGGGATTTCCTCTTTGTGCCTGTTTTTTGCAGACTGACCAAGCTGCCTGGGTTGTGCTGGAGTGCTTTGTGGCACCCACCTAGCCAGAGAGGCAGGTGCAGGGAGCTGACCTTAAATTGAGGGACAAATTCATGTATTTTGTGCTCTGCATCCCGCCAAGAGGATGCATGGATTGCATAGGAGTTGTGAGCAGCCAGGGTCCCGAGCGATGGGCCATGGTTGTGCTGAGGGTTGTACGACACCTGAACACCAGGGTGGCTCTGGCCTCAGAAACCTTGCGATAGAAGCGTACATGGTGAGTAGGTGTAGGGAGCGAGGCAATGCTATTAGCTGGTGGGCTTAGTTAGTAATGTCAGAACCGTGCTGTTGAGTCTGTGTAGGCATCATGACAAATGAGATTTTTAAGGAGGGATTTGAAGGAAGATAATGAGGTAACTGGGCAGATGTTTATGGAGAGCTCCTCCCAAGCGTGTAATAATCTAGTTTCCTCATGTAAAAGAAAGGATACAAACCAGAACATATCTCTGGCACCCATGCGTTCACTCTGCATCATCAAGGAGCTTCAATGACAGCGAAGAATTATTAATGGCAATAACATTGTCATATAGTTCCCGCTAATGGTAGGAAATAATTATAAGCAGCAATAGCAACATCATATAGTTGATGCTTTGGATGTTACAAAGTCGTTGTAATATATAGATTTGGCTTCTACAGGAAAATAATTACAGGAAAACAGTTTCTCATGAGCTCTTAGATTTAGAGATAAATCCTGGAGGATCAAGTGCTGGTATCGAGCAGAGGATGGGAGCGACTTTGGAGGCTATGATTGAACAAGAGAAGGAATTAGTTTAGTCTTTGAGAGCAGCCGTGTGCGTTTGAGGGACAATTTCTGTGGTGCATGGCTTGATGCTGTAGCACAGGCAAAGCCTTTGGGGACTCAGTTTTATACACCTGGAAGAAGAGAGTAGTGGCTCAAAACCAGTAGCTGTGTTGTACCCTGGTGGGTTACCAGAAGCAGCTTTAGGAAAGTTGCTAAAGACTCAGGAAGGTCCGTGGCTTGGGGCTGCATGCTGGGGGGTTTCTGCCAAGGTTTTCTCAGTGAGCACTTTACACAGATGAGAAGAGGAAATAGAGCTTGTGTGGATTTTCGAAGAACAAAGCATGTTCCCAAACCGGATATTAGACAACACCTGGGATTGCTAAGTCAACTTCAAGTTTTAAAATTAGTCCCAGGGGTAGAGCTAAGAACAGCACACCCTGTGCACCCCAGCTGTTAACTTGCCCTTCAAGTAGACCACTTAACGAGTTACACAGACATGATCAAAACCTTTCAGTGTTTTGTAGTTTTCAGACAGGAACAAACTTCAGAAGGCTCATTAGACTCTTCTTGCTCTTGACTTTGTTGTAACACGGTATGTACAGCACCACTGCACCACATAAAAGTATACAATGAGAAATCAAAAGTTAATAAACGCTGTCATTCTGATTCTTTATAGCAGAGCTGCAAAGAGGTTAAAAGATACCGACGTATTGTAATGGGGAGGGGGGGGACTAAAAAAATCCCTCCTTGAAGGAAAAGGCTTGGGGAGGTGTAGTTTGAACCCCTTTCTCCCTTGAGGTGCACATTATACTTCATAAAGACTTTTTTGGAGGCTGCTTTTGTTTGTGTTTGTTGCAGGGGTGTAATTGCAAAGCCAGTGCGCAGGTTGTGTTTCTGAGTGATAACATGTTTCCTGGGTTATTGGAGGGATGCAGCAGCTTGCCCCTGAGGTGTTGCGCTATCTCACAGCTACACACTTTGTCTGAGTCTGTAGCTTAAGCATCACCTGCTCTTTTTCTTTTTTGCTGTCTTTTAGTGTTTTTAATCTGGGATAATATCTCTTTGAAAAGCAAACCTCTTGCTATAAAAGAAAACCTTTGGATAAAAGACTGCTTAAAGGAGCTGGCTACACTTGGCGAGACATGCTCCGGGTTGTAATTTACCTCGATGTAACATATTAGCAGTGACTTGATATATCGCTTTCTTATTTTGCAGCTCATTTCAACAGCAACAGCAGCGGTTTGTGCGCACTATCCCAGCAGCTGGCTCGCTCGCGTTACCTGCATGTTTGTGGTTAGAGGAAGATTTTAACAGAATTGGAAGAAGCTGAGTCATATCTCAGCATTTCCTAGGCACTGGTCCAACCCATGTGCCTCATTTTTTCCAACTGCTCCCACTAAAGATGGTTTGCTTAATTGCAGCTGACCTGGTGCTGCCCCACTGGTGTTCAGGTCTGAGGCTTTCAGGCCCTGGCAGGGCGTGGAGCAGAGCAGCAGACCCGACTGGTTTGTCTCTCTTTGGCTTTCTCTGAACCAAATGAACCAGCGGTTTGCAGCCGAATGCTCCTAGTGGGACCGACTTTGCCTGTAACCCTGTTCAGGCACCTGCTCCCCTTTTCACAGTTTCCTCTTCAATATTTGCAGGCAAAAGGCTTTGGAGAGTCACCTGGCTCTGAGACTCACTGCAGAAATCCTCATATTAATTTACTGCCTGTTGAAGGAGTTTCTTTTCTGAGTTCATGCTGCAGAAATCCAACCCGTGATGGCTTTGGTGTTCCAGGCAGGCGAGAGCGTGGAACAGCAGAGGGCTGGTGTCTCCCATGGCACTGGAGCACTTCTAGCCCAACTCCTGTGCCCTCCAGCCTTCAGTGCTTCTGATAACAGCCTTGGGCTCTGTGGACATTTCCCACCCGGTTCAGCTTGGCAAATACAACTATGTTTTCTTTGGGGGTGTAGAGGAGGTGTGGTCCACTCCCTAGGATCCCCTGGTCATTGTTGTGGAAGAAACATTCTCCTGTTGGTAGTTCCTTGAGCTCCTCTGGTGTCGTTGGTCTTGCTCCTTTGTGTAGCAACAGGCAGTTCCTACCTTGAGTTCTGGGGACTTCAACAGGATTTGGGGAGACTTGGGCAGGATTTGTGGTGTGCAGCAGCGAGCAGTAGATGTTCCTGCAGTTGCTTCTGGGCTAACGGCCGTGACGTGGTTACTTTCAGTGGCATCAGGTGGTTAAATTTCTCTGTCAGGCCTATTTCCCAGAAAGCTCATGTAGGTGGCAAAATACTTTGCAATAGATAACATGAGTCATTGCAGCTGGCAGATGGGTTTTTAAATAGAGCAACAGGTCTATTGGATTCTAGTTCCTTGGACGTGCCCTTCAGGAAAGATCAATACGGACAGATGGAGAACAAAAGGTAGGATTGAAATTGAACCTGCTGGCATTTTTCAGTAGGGTTTCTCTCTGCACATCTTCCCTGGAGGCAGCTCATGCAGTGGCAAAGACCAAACGTTCACAAATGCCTCCACGTGCAAATACTAATTGCATCCTTAGTGAACGTGCCTTAGGAATGATGTGGGCCTTCTCTAAAGGATGGTCCCTTAGACTTCCTCAAAGGGTGAGCGAGCGTGGAGAGAGGAGAGTGCCATAGGGCACAGAAGAGAAAGGAGTCTTCCAGTACAGTGCATCATGTGGGTCAAATCACTGGTGTGTACCCCATGCAGATCCACCTGCTCAGATACCTCATGAGTGCATGGCCTTAAGTGGTCCACGGCCCTGCTCCTGTCTTGGCTTCTGCCTTTCTGTGTCATTACTTTGCATCCAGAGTTTCAGTTTATGATCACTGGACTGATGATCATGCTAAAACTGTCATCGGCTCAGTATGCCGGGGATATTCTTATTGTCAGCAAGAAGCTGAAGGGTTGAAAGCACTGCCGTGACCTGGAGCAAGGCAGAGGTGAGAAGGGCAGCAAGTCATCTGAACTGCAAGATGCTTTCTCCCCCACTGTAGTTTGCCTGAAGTCCTGAAGATAGCAGATCCAAAGGCCATGACTCCAGTTGGTGTGAAAGTTGACTCCCTTAAATGAGGGAATCTGCTGTTGTCCGTTAGTGCAAGTCATTTAATTCCTGGAACGCTACTTCAGACCTCCCAACCTTCCGATTACAGCTCTGGGATGTGCTGCAAAGATACAACAGCTGGGGATGAAATTTCTTAAGCTAGTATGACAGATGAAAAGCTTTGCTGCTACTGACCTTAGTGCAAGAGCTCTCCTCGTCCTCAGCCTGGAGCAACGCGTTCTGACAGTGCACATCAGAGCCGCCGCGAGTTGTGGTCCTGTTACACTAATGGCACTCAATGAAGCGACTGCTGAGCAAAGGAAGAAGCAAGGCGAAATTAGGACTGACTTCAGATGACTTGGATTAAGATTACATTTGCGATTGAGTTATGATTTCCAGCCCGCTGGAGTTCACGTGGAGGGAGCTGAGCACTCTGGTCCCACAGGGTCAGCATCCACAGGACCGGGGAGCTCTTGACAGTGCGGCTGTGCTGGTGATGGGATTTCCACTGCTGCTTTTTGATGCAGCCATGTCAGTCCTGCTCATGAGTGAGGGGAGACCTGGGCCAAGGCTCGCTCGACACTTGAACGGGAGTTTTGCAGAGTATTCCTGGAGACTGGCATTTCACTTTTATTACCTGATGCTGCATTTCCGACACCTGCACTTCTGGATGCACTGAGAAACAAAATCTAAAGCCTACCCTATCCCTATGCCTGCTGGCTGGATGCCCAGTTGAGTGCCAAGTATGTATCTCATCATACCAAAACAGCGCTCAGCAGCTGCTGGGCATCATGCCCTCTTCCCTCAGAGCTGCAAAGCAACTCAGGAGGGCGAAAGACTGGTAAAGGCCAGCACAGAAGTGCAGCCATCCTCTCTGTTAGGGCTTTCATGTAAGAAAAATGAATTCTCACTCAAAAGACGTGTGCTGTGGACTGAGGCTGTCTGGGAGGGAAGGCAGGGAGCAAAGCTGGAAATCTGTGCAAGGTTGTATGCGAAGCCCTTAGTGGAAGGAGGGTCTGGAACCACATTTTCCATGTTCAGTTAATGCTTTCGTCATTCTCGAGTGTGGCCCTGCTTGGCCAGCAGCTCATTAAGGTTGCTTGTAGCATGTGTTGTGTACAGGAAAGAGGCAACTCTGGCCTCTGTTAATGAATGGGTGGTGGGTTAGAATGATGCTAATCGTAAGCATCTTCTCGACTGGCTCTCCACGGTCACCTCATGCCATTTCTTAGGTGCTCAGATGTGTTCCAGCATCCTTCGTGCTCTCAGCAGAGCAGTTCTTCACCTGTTGTCATCCAGCATTCTTTCAGAAAGGAGGAGGTCATTGCTGGGGCTCCCCAAGGAGTTTCAGTTTCCTACAGCTGAGATTAAAACTCCAATTTGAAGTTGTTTTAGTTGTTCAGTCTTGCCTGTGCTGCCGTGGTCTGCAGCATTAATGACTTACCTTCTGACAAAAGCCCAGGAGATGCTGGTGCTATGCTTGGGGGGGTTTCATCTGTCAAAAAATCTGTGTCTCTGTCTCCTTAAAACCGTTTGGGAGAGTTGTTGTCTCCATAAAATACTGTTTTTTCTCTGAGTGGCTCAGCATGAAATGGAAGTTGCTGAGTTATGTGTGCGTGTGATGCAGATGCTTTGAATTGAGGAAGGGGCTCATTTGCTTTATTCTTTTTATTCCCACTTCAGCATAAAAGAGAAATGAGACTTCTGGGAAATTGATTTGTGAGGGGAACCATCCCTGAAAGGCAGTCTGAGGAAAGCGTGTTTTATGTGCTTGGAAGAAGGCGTGGAAGGAAAGGGAACAGGCAATCCTTTTCCTTTGCTGATTTCTTGGGCTAAGCCCAGCAGATGGGACTCGCTGTTTACTCTCTTGCTCTCCATTGCCGTGTTTCCCTCATGTAGGAACCCCTATGTGCTCATATGTTTCAAGTATTTTACTGTGTGGATTATATTAATGGTGACTTTTTTTACCCCCCACCCCTTTTTTTTTTTTTTTTTTTTCTGAAGAGAGGTGATGTGGGATGGGTAGTTGGCAGTCAAAGACCATATCTTAATTTTCTGCTGTCCTGGAGCCTGACAGGGATAAAAGACATTCTCATGAAGTGCTCTCATGGTGTTAAGAGTCCGTGTTGGCACGCAGTGGTATTGCTTAGCTTTTACCTTTGTGTATTTAA
This sequence comes from Bucorvus abyssinicus, assembly GCA_009769605.1. NCBI lineage: Eukaryota > Metazoa > Chordata > Aves > Bucerotiformes > Bucorvidae > Bucorvus > Bucorvus abyssinicus. Next base: position 6,411,699 of record CM020050.1, read on the forward strand.
CTGATGCACCAGGAAGTAAAAGGACCAAGGTATCTTGCAGAGCACTAGCACTTCTCCAAATTGTTGAAAAGACATGGTAGTACTTACCCCTTATTGTAACCTTTCATGTGCCTCCATGTTCAAAGTCCTGGGTGTCTTTTATGCTCAATAATTGTAGCTATCAAAAAGTTTGATGCTGGTATTGACTGCCAGCTGACAGATCCGTGATGTTCTCAGTCATAGCACATATATGGGCTTGGACAATGTAATTAAATGATCTGCAGTTTCCAATGAGCAGGAGATAAGTGGTATGAGGATCTTCTGAACAAAGCCAAAATCTCTTTCATCCTATCATAAAAGGAGGGGGAATTCCAATTTTTCTAGTGGCAAAGCTTGGAAAGCACCCAGCAAATGCCAGAGCTATAGTCGTGAGGCTGAGTTAAAAGCGTAATGGAGCTCATGTGCAGTTTTGATGTAGTTTAAGCGACTTCAGATGGGTTTTGCAGCATTTCTAGTAATGCATTCAGCTAAAATCTCCATCAGAAATTCAGAGCCACTAGTGTTCGGTATCCACAGGTGACTTCTTTCTATTCTTGTTTTTCAGTGGGGTGATACCTACATATTGCAAGGTGATCTAGCTGGTCTCTTGCTGCTCTTTGCCTCTGAAGATGGCATTTGGACTCCTTAGTTGTCCAGCAGCAGTGTCCTTGTCAACCTTGAATTTGTTTTGTTAAGGTGGTGGCCAGTCCACCATTGGGTGGGCTTTTGCAAATCAGCATTGATTGACCCTAAATGATTATACCCCTCCCAGTGGCGTTCAGAGATGTGTGGCTCCAGTCAGTTATGCTCATATCCATCAATAAAGTGGGTTTATTTTAGGTGAAAACTGTTGCACCTTTTCAATGGGTTCTCTGGCACTTCTTCTCTAGAGGAACTGAAGGCACCGCTAGAAGAATACGTCAATAAACGATACCCAGGCCTTGTGAAGGTGGTGCGCAACCAGAAGAGAGAAGGCCTTATCCGAGCTCGTATTGAAGGCTGGAAAGCTGCCACGGGCCAGATCACTGGATTTTTTGATGCTCATGTGGAGTTCACTGCTGGCTGGTAGGTGCTCATCCTCAAGGTCTCTGTTAGTGTGTGTGTGGTGCAATAAATAAGGGACAGTCACAGTCCATCAGTTTGTAAGGATGTGTTTGCAAACTTTGCAGGCTTATTAATCCTGTTTTCCTTTTGGCCACCGATGAGGTACGATGGGAAGATGGAAGGAAAACCTTTCCTTGCCCTTGTTTTCTGTAATCTTTTTCTCTTCCCTCCCTTTACGTGTGCACACCCTCCTGCCTCCGTTTCAATTTTTCAGGTTGATTTCCCTTTCCCTCAGCCTTAAGCAATTTCTGTAAGTTTAAAAAAGCCCAGGCAGGAAGGGATTGAAAGAATGTGTTTCCTGCTTCCTTGTCCTTTGCAGCTGGATCCCACTGGGAAAGGCTTATATGGTTTAGATTGATTCATTTCTTCTGCAGCTACGAATAAGTGCAGAGGTGCTGAAGCAGCAAAAGGTGTTTCATAAGGATTTTTTAGAGAGATTCAAAGCACTGGAGTTCAAGTGGCTTGAGTCTAGATCATGAGAGGAGCCTGACAGTGATTTTTGTTTTCCCCTAAGTAAGTGTAAAACAGAAATGATCAGTGTTTAGAAAAGTGGAGGTGGAAGCAGCTAACTTGCATCTAATTTGAACAGAGTAACATCCACAAAAAAAAAAAAAAAGCTTTAGCAGCCGCCTACAAGGAGTTCTGTGCAGTATTCACAGCTAAACATTCGGGTCACTAAGTTCTCACACCTGATGTTACTGATATACAGAGGAAGCTGGAAGCTCCCATTCACTGAGCTCTTGGAACAGCTTTTCTAGAGATGGAGACTGAGCTTTTTTTGCAGTGTGGGCTTGACTCACTCCGGTGCTACGTACCCGCTGCTGTGGCTGGAGGCACCAAGAGTGCAAGTTACTCCTTGTGTTGGCAGAGTCCAGGTCCCTCAGCGGCTCTTGGGCTGCAGAGGTGACGCTGAGCACACCCCCTGCTCTGAACACATTTGAATGTCCCAGAGGTGAATTTTATGGCTGTAGAGTCCTCAAACTGTGTCCCAAGGTAAAAAAAGACCCTTCAGATAGTACTGCTTTCAAGAATTTACCCTGTTCTGCCCAGGGACATGTTTTTTTGGATTTGGGGAGAGTTTGGACTAGGTAAAGCCTGGCTAAACAGAACACATCCTTTGTAGCCTCGCTTTACAGAAGACAAGTTTTCAAGCCAGGATTGCCAGCCTGTGGACTGTGTTTTCATGCAGGATGTCCACCCGTGAGCGGCAGCATGAGAATCTGTGTGCAGTTACCCTGCAGATGCCCATCCGAGCTTTACACAGGGTAACTATCCAGGTGGAATAGGAGTGTGTGAGAGCAGGTGTGTAATGGCAAACCAGGGGCCTGTCTGGCCTCCTGTTACACCACTAACCATAGCCAGAACCTTAGGAAGGCATCTGTGGGCAGGGCTAGCACATAAAATATTCCTTCAGAGCATGCCAACGAAGTCCAGCTATTTGCAGATGTGAGGCAGACACAACTCCTCTGTGTTTAGCAGCCGTCACTGCTTTTCTCATGAATTTTTTCCTATTGTCTACTGAGCCCGTGTAAACTTCAAGCATTCACAGCAACCTTGAGCAAAGGTGCTCCACACCTTAGCTGTGGAAAGAGCTAACTCCTTGTTAGCCATCTTGGGCCTATTTCTTTTGATGGTTCATAGCTGTTGTATGGAAAGAGTCTCCAGATGGTCACAGAGCACCTGCTCCTGGCTGTAGTCAGCCCATGCTGCAAAACTGGCCCCAACTTAATGTATTGACTGATTTCATTGCTACCTTAGTAAAGGTGTCAGGAGAGTTCAGTTTAAAAACATGGACATTTTTTAAATTAAAAAGTTAAAAGTATGGATTTATAGCTTCATAATGCTTTTATAAACCAGCGCACCAGAGAAAACATGGTGTTCTAGCCTTGCAAGAAAAGATAAGGTCCAGTTTCAAAGGCTTTAATTCATTTCCACAGCTTAACACCGTAGTTAGTGGAAATAGTCCTTTCCTTGTGCAGATAGCTTCAGCTGGCCCATGAATTTGTGTCGTCAGCTGTGTAGGAGAGCACTAAAACTCCCCAGACCTGCAGGGCCGCAGCTGCCTGAGCTCTGTGCGTGGCGGCTGGTCCCTGTGCTCTGACGGCAGCTCCACGCAAGGGATGTGTCCGGGTGGGAAATCCCATCAAGTGGAAGCGCTAGGGCCTCTTGCAGCATGTCCCTTGTGGCTGACAAAGCCTGGCAAGCCTTGCAGAAACAACCTTTTGAACTTGGCAGTGCGAATGCTTTGCCTGTCGGTGTGATTTCTGTGCTGATAAAAGCAAGGGTCAGTGGAAGGGTGAGGCAGAGGCCGGTGCATTGCAGCCTGGGGCCACTCGCTGACTCTGTGAGGAACCTCATGACGGTCTCTGGGCTCCTCAGGCTGGGTTTTGCTGTGTCTCCCTGAAGACATGATACCACTGGTGAACAGCAGCAGAGAGAGAGGAGTTCACATTATTCCCTTCTGTTTACTGAATGTTATTTTATGTTTATATATGTATATATGGTTATATTTAATGTTATTACAAGAATGCCTGTTTTCTTACCCTTGTTTAAGTGTACAAGCTGTATGAAAGCTACAGTGTCCACCTGCAAATTATGGGAGAAATTAACGGTCTCTGTCTGTGCTTTTTTTTTTTTTTTTTAACCACTCAGGGCTGAGCCGGTACTTTCACGAATTCAGGAAAATCGAAGAAGGGTCATTCTTCCCTCCATAGACAACATCAAGCAGGACAACTTTGAGGTGCAGCGCTACGAGAACTCTGCCCACGGGTACAGCTGGGAGCTGTGGTGCATGTACATCAGCCCCCCCAAGGACTGGTGGGATGCTGGAGACCCCTCGCTGCCCATCAGGTACATCACAGAGCCCGAGGCTCTCGCTTTCCGTCAGTGAACTACAGTGAGGTGAAATATGGAAAGATAAAGTGAGGAAGCCAGTTTAGAGGGCTTGGGTCTAGTATCCTGACACCTGCCGGCTTGGAAAAGCCAGGAAGGGTTTTGCTGGGGTGCAGGGATTTGGAAAGGGGTGTTATTTGGTGACAATATGCAAAAGCGTTGGCAAAGTATAGGAACTATGTAGATTTATGCAATCTTATGTTTAACTGCATATGACAAAGTTGCTTTACCTTAATTACAGCATCAAGTTTTGGCAAATCATGAGGAATGGGGTGATTATTCCTGTGTAATGAACTGAGCGTGAATTCATGAACTACAGCGTTGTGTTTTCTTGAATAAAAAATAGGTCTCCTCTCAGGGCAAACTCTGTAAAAATGTACCTTTGGTTGCTCTAACTCTGCAGCTTACAGGGTCAGCGGCTCTGAAGTGTTGCCCCAGCTCCTCCAGCCTTCAGACGGGGGATAAGCCCGCTGGGACAAAACAAAAGCAGGAGGAGAAGGAGTAGCTGGGTATGGTAGGAGACTGGGCTGCTCTGTGCAGAGGCCAATGATTTTCCCTTGACAGCCTCTAAACATCAGAAGTGCTGCTATGATCAGGAGCGGTTTTCTGGCTGGGTGAACAGGATATGTTGCTCCTAACTTGGTTAATATGGAGGAGGCTTGTCCTCAGGCATATAACAGATGCATATGTGCAAATCCACGCCTGATCTGAATCCCAAACCAAAATACCTATGCTTTGGTCCATGATATAATCCCCGGAATGTGAAATAAGGTCTGTTCCCATTTACACGGAGACCTTTTTTATTCCTTTGGGCTCCCTTGTTCCAGACAGCATGTGCAGCCATCAATGTAGGAATTGACAGTTTATTCTGGATAGGAATCAAGCCTTTTGAGAAGTTATTTTAACCAAATGCAGGCTGCTGGTCTGGTTCAAGGAGGGTCTGAATGGCTGGGGTGTGCAGAAGGCAAAGCTGTGGAATTCAGGTGAGGTGTGAGCAGGGTGGCGCTGGTAGTCCTTGCGGCACCGTGACTCCGGTGCCCAAACTGGTGCCTCTGGAGCTTGATAAAAGTGGACCATCTCTGTTGGGATAAACCTTTCTCAGCCAGTGGATGTAAAGGTCAAGAAAGTGTTACAAGGAAGAACAACTTCTTTTATCAGACTAAACTGCTGTAGTTAGGAGAACATGCAAGCTTTGGCATACAGGATATTCCCTGTGACTGCAAAACCACCCTGGGAGCTTGCTGTGGTGGAAAAACTGTCAGACAAGGTGCACTGGGTAAACTGGACCTCCCCCTAATACAATATTTAAGCATATGGCATGACCTTCTGTTCTATTGTCCTCCAAGAATGTGGTTTTCATTTCAGTTTCAGTGTGCTTAGGGGAGCTGTTAAGGAGGGCAAGCTGTGGCAGAGACAGATGGGGAGGGACAGGCTTCTTTGTGGAGATTGGTGTTTGATGGCAGGGGAGATGAGAAGGGAAAGAGACAGGGAAGAAGAGTGATTGGTGGAGGAGTAGGGTGTCTATGGGGAGCCGAAGGGTCGGAGGGCTGTGACGAGGCAGAGTGGAGAGGTTAGTACCTAATGCAAGGAGGGTATTGGTTTTTTAGGATGTTGCTTTGCCCCAGGCTCCCCAGATATGAACCAACTTGCAAAGGTGGCCGCCAAAGCTGGGAGTGTAAATGGGTTCACATGTATGTTGATCACTTAGACACTTCGCCAGATCTACCATCACAATGTTTCCTTAGCACAGTGCTGAGAGCCAGCAGGTACTGCTAAGCTTCGAGTGAGTGCTAGCTGGAGGTTTGATGCACTTCTGATTCATTAATGTAGAAATGAAAGGTTTGCCGTGGGAGTTGTCTTCTGTCGGGCAGAACCTCCTATTAGGTTGTCCTGGTGGATGGTGCTAAAATGTGGACACAATGTTGAGCATCATATTTCTGCACGCAAGCAGTTACTGCTTAGGAGAAGCTGGAAAATGCAAGAGGCTTATCAGTCTGCTCTGGGATTCCTGCAACCTTTCTGCACCAGTTGCATTCCCCGTTCAGAGACATAAACTTAGAGGAGCAGCAACAAGCACGTGTGTCCCGATCCCCTACCTCGGTTTTGTTAAAGGCACCTGCAGTGTGGACCTTCCTGCTTGAGGCCACGGTGTGTGGGGGTTTGGGGATTAGAGGGAGCCAGGGTGGAAGGGCGCTGCCTCTAGAGCATGCTCTGGGAAAGGGTTTCTGTAAGAAACCCAGTAGCCTCCCAGCGATGTTGAATAATTAAACAACTTACTAAAATAACATTGTTAATATGCACTGGGGGAAGGATTATGAGAGAGATGAATGGGTAGTGTCCACAACAAAAAGCTGATGAAAAATACTGTCTCATTGCATTATGTTGTGTAACCACATACAGACTAGAAATAAATGACTACTGTTATTTTTTTGTCATATAATGCTATGAAAAACATTCACTTTATGGCAATATTTGCATGAAGGGGATACCAGTGCACTGCTCTGTGTAATTATGCATGGGATTAGAGGAACTTCTGAAATTATAGTATACAGAGGTACATTAGTTTTCTAAAGAGTTTTAATGGTAAAATAGTGGGAGTGAAGTAAGTCAGTTTATTCCTTTTTTTGGCATTACTCTCTCAGTGCATGGGGATCATGGCAGCCCCAAGAGAGGTTCCCCTGCCTGTGAGGGGTGCTTCAGAGTGCCCGTGAGCTGCAGTGTGTCAGCCCCTACCAGATACTCAGCATCGGAGACTGGAGAAAGGCAGCTGTGTGAATACGTTCGGAGGCAATTTTCTCTCATGGATAATTCACAAGATATAATTACCCAGGCAAAGAGAGCTGATGGCATGAAACCCGTCTAAAATATGGCCCAGTCTCAAACTGGCTTCAGGCTCCTGTTTTATCCAATAACTTCCCTACAAGAAGTATTCTCTGTTAATGCCTAGGAGGGATGCTGATATAATACCTGTATTCTGTAATACATCTTTTTTTCTAATTTTTTTTCCTATTAACATTTAAAATCCTGATGCACAAAGACACCCTCAGTCTTAGCACTCAGCTGTGCATGTGTTTCACAGCTAGAATTTCCTTGTCAGGCTTACAGACTACCTCTGCCCAGAAGATAAAATTGTGATTACAGCAACGTATCAAATCTAAATCAATTCTCACAGAAGAGGCAGTCAGGGAGTGACATTTGAAGTGGTCACCATATAGATCATGATCCTCATCAGCACGAGCTCTTGCAGCAATGTTTTGATTTCCTAGTCCAAATGGTGCTGGGGTGTGTGTATACGTGAATACGCGTTTGTGTTAAATATCTGGACGTGCTTTGCTCTAGGAGATGTAGCCAGGATTTATCCAGTCCTTTGTCATTAATGATGTACCTTGATTACAGTTCACTGTGAGTCCAGAAAACCTGTGTATCCACAAAGAGTGGAAGAAAGCTAACGCTTTCCGTGTCCTGTGGAAAGTCCAAAAAAAGTCTTTTGGAAATGCCGTGACGTTGCAGATTGATGACCTGATCTGGACTTGGATTATCCCAGGATGGGGTCCTCCTTCTCGTGATCTCCAGGAATGACTCATTTCCCACCTGGCAGACAGTGTTTTTTGGAGGGGCATGGGGTGTGCTGCTTCTTGGGGTCAGGAGCTGCCAACGCTCCAGCACTGGTGGGCTGTGAACCTCAATGGCAGCGGTTTCTTCTGCCTCACTTAGTTCATGCTGCATCAGGTTTTGTCAAAAAGCAGTTTTGGAGAATTTGCTGATATCTGGAAGATTTATGGCTAGATGTGCTGATTGTGCTTCAGTTGCAAGACTCGTGATTTATAATTACGTATGTGAGATATTGATGGCTCCAGGGGTCTGATTCAGGAAAACAATTAAACGCGCTCTTGCATCTGTGTCTCTTCAAGAAGCCAAGCGAGCAGATAGTGCCTATTAAGCAGCCTTGAGGACGAGGGACACTCACCTGAGCATGGAAATCGGGGTCATGGTGTTTTTCTGCTGGCCATAGTTCACGTATGCCACCAGAGAGAAAGGAAACTTGAATTTTTGCTGCTGGTTGGTGAGTCCAGCGACAGTGCTGTGACCCCGCTGTTCCCAAACAGTAGATATTTAGAATAAAATGCATTTCCTGACTTCCTCTCTGCACACTTGGCTGAGCGGATTGTTTGAGTCCAAGAGGGGAAAGCACTGCTGAAGAGCTCCATTAGTTAGCAACTCCCCGTAATGTGTTGGGGCTGAAGAAGTTGTCCTCAGGTGACTTCAGAGAAGACAAAGAAGCCTCTTTCCAAGCACGCTGTGCGTGGAGTGCTGGTGGGAACCAGCCAGTGGGTTAAATTGGACTTCGGATGGGGCTTTGCTGCAGCTGTTTTATGTGGTACTTAATCTTTATGGTGTTGGAAGACAAAAGCTCATTTAATTAGTATTAAGATCGCTACGAGGAGAAAACCGGTTTTGAGAGTTATGGATTGTAAAAGAATAGAAAGGCTGTTAGGTTTGTGGGGTTTTAAAGATGAAAATCATTCGAATTAACCCACCCAATTACCTGTTATCTCAGCCTCGCAAATGCTAATGAATTTGCTCTTGCAACGTATTTACAAAAGAGCAAACTCTCCTCCTGGTTGTGTAAACGATGCAGAGGTTGAGATGGAGAAAAAAACAGCAGGGTTTTAGGTTATTGAATACAACGTTGTGAGTGGAGAAAAGGTGCCTAATTCTACTGCTTAACAAAATGCTTGTGGTGTTTAATACAAACTGTTCCCTCGGCTATAGGCTGCAAATGGTCTTGAGGTCTCCCACTCTGGTTGCTGTGCATTTCATTTGCAGTGAGACCATGGGGATTTGTGGTAATATTATGATATATATTTATGTATATATACATTTTTTTTAAATTCCAGAAATGACTAGCTATTGTTTTTCCTTAGTGCTTCCAGCAGCTGTCATCCCATGATGGCTTTCAAAAGAACAAAAACTTGGCATTTTCTTTATTTTAATTAAATAAATGGTGTGCGCTTTCCTCTTTTAGTCTAACCACTGAGACTGCCTCCAGGCAACTGTTACACCTGAACCCACACAGGATATGCACAAACCTCGAAATAGCCATAGGAGTAAAAGAGCTCTCAGGAATAGCCTAAATGATGCAAATGGATCTTCATGTCTGCAACAACTTGTTCCTGTAGCACGTCCTTCCTTAAGCTATTACAGATATTTTCACCAACATTTCAGTACTCAGCATGACAGTTCATCAGAAGGCATCCAGCAGCTCAGAGGTGTTGCAGGCTGTTAAACATGGGTGACATGTGAGGAAAGGGCAGAATTTCGAGGGTTTCTGTCGGTTTGTTTTGAAAAATCTCATGCTCCCTAGAAACCAGTTTGTACAAAATGCTGAACGTTTTAAAGATTAATGCTTCCTGACTTTAGCGTCGATGAATTGTAGGAAGATTCTCGCTTCTGTGTAAAGATGGTTGTAAAGTGGTTTCACTTTTCTGGTGTAGCTGCCTTGGAAGTCAAGGGGAAAGCTGATTTCCATAGGAGCCAGACGTGGGGTGCTAATGATAACTTGTGTTTGGAAACCTCACCTGGTGTGTCTGAGATGATACTTGTATGCAGGTGTTTGCTTGGAGGGATCGGGTGTGTGTCAATGTCACAACAGCTGCAGAATGCTCATGGAGCTCTTTAATGGCTTCTTATAAAATCTAAATCAAACATGAAGGTAAAATAAGGGCACTGGTGGTCTGTCAGTCTCCGAAGCCCCTTTTCTTAAGCAGCTCAAAGAAAGCAAAGCTCTGTGTTCTCCCCCAAATGCTTTCTCTTCCTTAAAGTCCGATTCTCCTCCAAGCTCCATACTTGCTGCAGTTGCATGTCCAGGGGGTCAGACCAGACCTTAGTCCAACATGGGAACAATAGGGACGTTCCTTCCCAAGCAAGATTTTGTTAATGCTTCTGGAAAGGGCGTTTCTACAGGTACCTTCTTGTGTAAACATCTGAATACATCAAACCTCAGCCATCCTTAGCACAACTGCTGGAGACTTGTGCTTCCAAGTACGTGGCTCTTAAACTCAAGGTCTGGTCACTCTGGACTCGCATGGGTCAGAGCAAGGTCTCTGAAAACAAGCTAACAGAAGAAGAAATGAAGGGATTTTTTTCAATAGTGTTTAATTTGGGGCAGTCCTGTTTGAGCTCAGAATCTAAGAGGGGGAAGATCTAGGTCAGAATCATGACCTCAGTAAACTTCGTCATCCATCTCCAGATTAAATTACAACCCTCAAGTGCTTTACCAGCTTCAAAAGTATTTTGACAAGAACCTTTCCAGCTTTTTCAGTTTGGGTTTTTCTTTTAGTCATGAGGGTTCTTTGGTGATGATTTGAGGCCACAGGTTTTTCTTAAAAAAAAAAAATTTACTTTCTTGATTCTTATTTTGAAGGTACTGGAGAGATGTGAACCCCAACTCACTGTACAAAGCACCTTTCACTCACTAGTGTGCTAATGTGCAGCTCTTAAACTTCACAGAGATTCCCTGTGGTGTGAGGAAACCTGCCCTTTCGAAGCTCAGATTGCTGGTATCGTGCCTTTTTATGATGAATACTTCATCTAGTCTTTTTAAATGTTACACAATTTAGTGCAAAGCATAAAAGAAGGGTGTCTAATAATTGGTAATAGTGTTAGGTTTTACAAGATTAACAGATTTATGTGGCTGCCTGAAAAGACTATAAAGCCTCTGCTGTGGGTGCACCTGAGGTTTAAGTATATGTAGCTGGTTCAGCAGTAGCCCCTGTGATGACCAGCTATCCCCATGTTCGCTAGCGTCCTGTTCTAGATCTTTTTATTTTTGTAAGACAGTTCTTGGGATTGCAAATGTTGGCTGTGTCCAGAAGCTGGGGTTGATCTAAACCTCACTGAAACGTGGCAAGGTTCCCACCAGTCTCCAGGGTTTGGGAGTGGACCCTCGTGATTTTTCTGTAAAGTAGAGAAAAGCTTCTGGAGTGAAGGATCAGTCTCTGAGCATCGTGGCCAATGTTGTTATAATAGATACCAGTGTGTCATGGTACGTCACACAATGGAGGGACCTCAACGTGCTCATTCTTGGTCGGTTTGGCCAAGTGACCTTGAAAAGGCAGCATTTGTGCACCGTTTAGGTAGACTATTTTGCAGCATGGAGTGGGATTTGGGTGCAGTATTAAATAGCTGCCCCAGAGAAAGCTGTGTTTCTCTGGGGACAGAGGAGACCCTTCCCATGAGTCCTGAGCCCTCAGGCCAGCTTCATGCAGGTTTTAACCCCCCTTGCAGCCAGGAGACCTTCACAGCCTTGAGTGGGGTCTTGTTTTCATTGAAGCCACCACTCTTTGCCAAACTAAAGGCGTTATTGCAGGTAAAACTTCAACTCCTCCTTCGAGCACCAAAGCCAGCAGGGTTTCTTCCTGAAGAGCCGTTAAAACTGGGCAAGGGACTAATAGCCTGTGGGGTGTGACCCTTCAGGAGGTGAACAGGGGGTTCAGGGAAGGCAGCAAATCCTCCTTCCTGAGCGGAGTCACAGTTTACTGGTATAAAATGTTCATGTAATCCATTTCTACAAAGAGAGCAAACTGGCCATACCGGAAGCATTTGCCTTTGTATTTTTAAAGCTTTGCATAAGAGAAGTGTTTTGATTAAAAAAGACGTGCTCCTGATTTAAGAAAAAAAAAAATACTCGCATTGACAGAACTTTTAATCTGAGCCCAAGTCACAAAAACAGCCTTTATTGATGTCGAAGTTGCTTTGGAAAAGGAAAGAGTAAACAGGATTTGGCCTTTAATTTGTGAAGGGTTTTGATTTTATAGAGGCGTTAAGGAGACAGAAAAGATGGGTGTTGAATTATTTAACAATTGCCAGTAAAAGTAAGCTTCAGTCAGCCTGCTTTGACTGAAATAATTTTATGAATAAAACCAAAACAAGCCGGGGCGACACCAATATACAGAGCTCATATCCCGCTGACTGGGTTGTTTCAAAGTAGTCCACGAAGTGGTTTTGCAAGTCAAAGCCACATGGAGCCTTTTCTGTGGTCTGTTCACACTTCCCTAGGAGAAAGCTGCTGTTGATGGATTGTACAAACGGCTTTTCTCTCTTTGTCTGAAACCAAGGGGAAAATATGCAAAAAGGAGTTGGGGGAATTTGGCGCGTCGAATTTCTTTTTTCTTTGGCAGATGGCATTTAAGTGATTTATTGGCCAAAACCAATCTATCCTCATTAAGAGGCAAGTATTTAATGACTTTGGAGGTGGGTATTCAAAACAAAGAAGTGATAACCGAGCCAATTGCGCTCGGTGACGAAATACAGCAGCCCATCATCAGACAGACTTAAAAGAGTGTTTGAGAGCAAGTGCTGAGGGCTATGATTTTCTTTCATGTGCACTTTAATTCACTGTCCTTTTCAGTCAGTGGCGCATAAATAGGCATAGTTTAAATTAAAGTTAAAAAAAAAGATCCTTATTATCATATCAATCGGTTGAAACAATAAGCAGTTGATGCCTGGGAGCTCCCAGCTCGCCCCTGCTTGGGAGCATGGGAGGCTTTATAGCCTATCCTGCCTTTTCCCTGCCCAGAGCTCTGACTTGCTGCTCTGTGTTGGAGAGTCTGAATTAAATCTTCTCGAGGTTGAATCTCTAAATGCTTTCACTGTGCTTGGAAAACACATGGGTGCTAGCAGCAGGCTTGCACATCACACATTTACTGAGCAGAACCTATCTTGGGGGTTGTCCGTTAACCCTGGGCTTGGCAGGTGCGGGGCAGAAGGCTGCGGTCGTGTCTCGGCGTGCTCGCTTCGCCCATCTGCGGTAGCTGCGAGTGCCCGGTCTCCATGCATGGCCGACTCTCTACATCCCGGGTTTGTACCGCAAACATGCGGATTTGGAAATCTGCAAGTGGAAGAAGCTGAAGAAGGGCAGTTTTGTGAGTTCCTGATGCTTTTGCTGCTGTCACTAGTTTTGGTCACTGCTGAGCCTGTCTGTGGTTTTCTGAACATTTAGCTGACTATTTTAAAATTCTAACGTTTGATTTCTTAAGAGCTTCTTGGCGAAGCTGGAGGTAACGATCCTAGTTAGGCCGTGTGGTGGCTTTTTACTTTGCAGTGGGATGGGATCAAGACCACAAACCTGCTTGTGCAGGGCAGTAGCCCGCTGCCTTGGCTGTGGCTTGTGTGAGTGCGTCCAGGCTAGCGGTGTGGACCAGCAGCTCCAGGAATGAATGTCATGGGATCTTGAGGACCTCGGTGATGTGGAAGGACATCTGATAAGGTCACCTAGAGATTAAGGGGTGGGATAAGGTGGCAGAGCAGAACTGTAGGTAGGGTGGTGTGGTTTGGTGGCAGCAGAGGAGTGGCTCTGTGGTCGGCCTGGCATGGGTGATAGATGTCTTGGCTGCTAGCTCGCTCCAGTCAATCACTGCTTAATCTGAAGACAAGACTTTCGTGGGAGGATTTGTTTTACAGTCAGTTCATGCCTGGATCAAGCAGTGGCTTTGAGAGCATTATTAGGTGCAGTTTGATCTCAGGCAAGCACTGCTGTTCTCTGCAGTGGACCATGCACACACATCCCGTGGATGGAAGAATCGCTGCTGAACACTGAGCTTTGAAAGAGGTGGTTTGTCTCCAGAACACAGTCCCCATGGTCCTATCATTTGTCAAGGGAAATGACACATCGAAGAAGCTCAAACTTTAAACTGAGCATTACAGGTTGGGATTAAGAAGTGTTTCAGGCTTTGACAAGGAGTTGGCTGTTGGGTTCCTGGAGACACAGTACTCCAGGGTGGTGATCCCCCATCCTCATACACATGGGTGCACCCACCCTCTCCTTCCCTCGTCTTTGGGGAAGAGCAACTGAAAAATTGATATTTGCTGCCTTCTGCAGCCAGGTTGGTCTTGTCCGGCCCTTGACGGAGTTACGTGCTTTGAGCTCCAGGGAACAGATCGAGGACTGGCAGACAATACTGTTGCCAGTGAGTTTTTTTTGCTTTCCTATGTAAATGAAAACACATTCAAACACATTTTGGTTGCTGGTTTTTGAGGCTCCAGAATGCAGCTCTCATCAACACCTCTAAGTGACCATGTGTGGTGGCTGCCTGGTGTCTGGCTTTGTGCTGTGGATGGGGAGGCTGCCTGCCTGCAGAAGCCCTGCTGCACAACAGCATTTGTAGAAGCTTTATGGAGGAGCATCAGCTGTGCTAATCCTAAGGGTTTGCTGAGGAGTTGGGTTATCGCTGCTCCCGCTTCCCCAGCACCAGCCCTGCAGCTTCAGCTCATGTACTTGAACCCCACACGGAGGGAGGGTGGGGAGGAGTCCTCACAGCTTATTAAGGTTTCTGGGTTCCCAGATCAGAAAGCTGCTGTGCTTCCAGTCCCAAGAGGATCTGGGGAGAGCAAAAGACTGTTCCAGGGAAACGGGAGGCTGGGAGCAGAGTTTGCTCTGGTGAGCTCTCTGGCCAAGTCTCTGCCTGGATATGACGGCTGAGGAAGGCTGGTTTTTCTGTGCTGGGCACCATGGTGTTTAATGAACACCTTTTTCAGATCCCAGTTGGCATGTAGCTGTTCTGCTCCTTAAGGGACAAGCAGGTACTTGCTAATGAGCAGTCGGGTTGGGGTTGTTCTTAGCTTGATCTGACTTGCACTTGCTTTGCTCTGATTAATGCCGGGGCAAACTCACCTCTTAGAGGGAACTGGCTCAAGACTGCCTCACTGAAGCAAAGAAATCAGCTGTCTAAGGAGGGCTGGAGGCTGGGCGCTGCACCGGGCTTGCCTGCTGTGGGCGGAGGAGCACTTTGCCTGCCCTGCAGCCTGTTCCCTCCCTTCTCTAGTCCTGTCTTTAAATTTGTAAGAATGGAACCAGTAGTAATAGTCTGGTGTAGTATCTCTATTAACCCAGTGCAGCCTGTAGCACTGGCTGATAGTACAGCATCGCTGCTCGAATGCCAGCATAGTGTGTCCTTCTCCTTCCTTATCCTTTCTGTCTCTCTCTGTGGTTTCCCTTCAGGAAAAAATAGTTTGAGAGTGGGAAAAAAAAAAAAAAGATGACATGAAATATTTAAGTGAACAGCTGTCAACAACTTTGCATGGTGCCATAAGACCTCAAAGTTTTGTAGTAGCAGGAAGCTGGTCTGTCTGAATGGGAGAACTGGGCTGAAGGAGGTTTCAGCGCTGGGCATCCTGGCTCAACATAGGTTGGGCGGAAAGCAGTGACCTCCTCTGTGGTGGGCATCCTGCATCCCAGTCAGCCTCTAGAGAGGTTCATTGCTCCCCGGAGAGAGTGAGGCTCAGGTTTGCTGTCTTTGTAAGTTCTTCCCACAGTCACTGCTGGAAGGTGTTTGGAGAGAGAGCTCTTTCCTCTGCTGAGCATTAGATTGATGTCTGCAAAGGCAGCAGCCTGTTCAGTTACCATTGCTGCCATCACCACCACCACTCTATTTTTCTTTGCAATTAGAAGAGCCATCAATCATTTTCACAAATGTGCACCTTATAATTGCCTTCTCACGCTCCCTGTTTAGCATCGATGTTCTTGTCAAGTCCAGCCCTGGGAGAAAAGAGCATCTGACAGGTTTCCCAGAGCTCAGCAGAGATTCTTCACAAATGGAGTTTCCACGTGGGATTTAATGACCATGTGATTTTCTGTTTCTGATTTCTTGTTTAGGGGAAAGAATTTTTTTCCCTATTCCTATTACAATGACAGAACTTTTTCCTTGGGTGTGAGTAGTCTGCTAAGACAGGGTGCCAAGAAGCAGTATGGTGAAATCCTTGCTGTACGAACTTTATGCGGGATGAAAACCAAAAGGGGCTCCAGGGGAGGTGCCACTTAGGATTTGAAACTGGTGGTAGTGCTGAGTGGGACTGGAGTTGAACCATTGAACGTGATGAGACCGTTTGTGCCTCAACAGGGGCAGAAGCAAAGACTGGCACTAAGAAGAAAGGGTTTGAAGATGCAGCTGGTTACATTTTTCTCCAAGTTTAGAGGAAATTGGGAAGTTCCCTGGTGCTCAAGTGAGCTGCGTGTAATGTCAGTATAGCTGCGACTTTCACAATGGCTTGGGATGTCTCATTTGCTTCCCTTTTTGGGGAAGGGAAGGGACGTGAGCACTGACTAACCAATGTTGTATTAACCCGGTGTATTGGCTTATCCTTTTGCTTCAGTTGATAGCTGGTATCATCTCAGGTGTTTCACCTTCCTCTGAGTGAATTTCAGGGTCTAGGTCTGTCTAATCAACGTGGTATTTTATTTTCTTCATGTTTAAAGCTCTCTGTCCACTGGTCGACAAATGAAGTGTTTCCGCTATAATACTTGGGCTTGAAGAAAATGTGGTTTTGAGGAGAGAGAAGCACACGATATGCAGTTCTACTTACTGATGAGAAACTGAGATCTGACTGAAGGATGCTCTAAAAATAAAGTGGGAAGTGGAAGGAGAGGAGAGATTCCAGTTACTTTTGGAACAGAATGAGGAGATGGGGGAAGCAGATGGCTGGCTTGCTGCTAGCTATGGTGGATTGTTCCAGCTGATTTTGGGATGGGGACTTGCAGTTATTGCCAAGGAATGTCACTTGGGCATTCACAAAGACAAGTATAATAAAAGATTAATAGTTGTACTGGACCGTGGCAGCAGGCCGATGGCCTCTTAGCATCCAGGACAGTGCAGCAGTGATCAGAAGGGGCTCTTAATGCTACATGCGGTAAAATACTTATGGTTGAGATTTCTAGGGAGGTCTTGACGTAAACGAAGGCACTTTGCAGACCTATTAGTTATCAGGGCTGTACAATAGAGGTGCGTTTTCCATTTCGGCAAAGATTAGCCTTGCAGAAAGACAATGTAGTATGACTGCTTTTTTTCCAGGGAGCAGTCCTCTTGCTGATTTATGGCTAGCTTAGTCAAGAAATCCTGTGTGCCTACTAAAATAGGTTCATTTTTAACTGCGAGTATTTTCTTGTTATACAGTAGTTTTTGTGCTTTTTTTTTGAAGTAGAGTTTAATATAGAAATAAATCATCAGAACATTGCTAAATTAAAAACAAGTCTAAAAGCAGACGGTGCTGCCAAGCCAAGGTTAAACTTGGATCAGGAGATCAGATTATAGTTTCATCAGTCTTTCCTCCCACTCTCTGCCTAATTTGGTACTTAAATGAACTTAACCCTTTCAAAGGTTCGTACACCCAGCTGTTTGAAGAGCATCTCCTCGTCCTCATGTTCTTGTTTTGGGTCACGTGCATCATTGCACTGATGTTCTATAACTGTACTCCTAGATGCCACAATGTATTTGGATGCAAAAGAATTACCCTTGCTCGGAGCAGAGATTAACATCAAGTTTACCTGTCCTCTCTGTCAGGTGAAAGAAGGCAAGGAAGTGTTTTCCGTCTATCAGCAGGATTTTGGTTGATCTTGTTTACTCTTCTGTCTGTCCCCTCGCTCACTTTTAAAGAGTTTTGAATCGACAACATCATTAGGAGGAAAACTGAACCGCCAGGAACAGGCGGCTTGGCACTTCGTAGTCATAAGGGACAAACTGGCAAAGGTGTTGAGGTGCCTGATGCTTTACTGGTGCTGTAGGGCTTTTATAAAAGTCAATCCAGAGCGTGTTTTATTCCTCACGACCAGCCTAACCCAAGATACTTGAGCTGGTGTTTAACGGCCTTGTGTTTCAGAAACACTTTGTCCCTTTCAAAGGCTCATCTTTAATTACTCTGCACCTCCATTCCCGTCAGTTAAATGAACGTGATGATATTTTCTACTCGCTTTTCATCTTTCTTTTTACTGAAAATGCAACGTGGCAAAATACTTGAGCATGTTCTTAACTTAGAGCTGAACAGGAATGTTTAAATGGTGCTAAATGTGATACATGACAAAGTACTTCGCTGAGTCCTGGCCACTGTTTGCGATGGCTTCTGCACAGGTCTTTTTGCTGTTTGTTTGCCGTAATCTCAATCAGTTGTCTAGATGCCATTGCTAAACAAATGAGATGATAATTAGCATGGCAACATCAGAGGAAGTTGATTTTCCATTTGTAATAGGGATGATGGTAATTAAACATGCATGACCTCATTGGATTGAATATGAATCAATTAAAATTAAAGCTCGTTGGGAATTCTTTTTCTCCAGTGAAATTTTCCAGAGAAAGCAAGAGCAATATCACAAGTCCTAATGAAAAGAAACTGGGCTGTTTTGCACCCACAGTGTTACAAAGTGAAAACGTTGTGAGATTCTTCAGGGATGGAATATTTCATAGTATGTGCCCTGCCCTGGCCCAGCCTTGCGTAAATGTCCATTTTGATAAAGCTTTTCATCAGGAGAAAAAAAAAAAGTTAAACTTTTCAGCTGTTTCTAACACTGTTTAACTAAACTCTGTCAAACATGTGCAAATGTTTCCCAAGTGTGTGTGTCCAGGGATGCATATTCCACAGGTGCTGTGCCCAGCAGGGCATGTAAATTAATTTTATAACACATTTTAATTTCCTATGCATGAGTGAACACCACTCCGGAGCAGTTTATTTTGAAGAGAAATGATTTGTTAAGGGCAAACTGCAGAGATGAAACAAAAAGGGGATGAAAGTTGGAAGCTCAGCTTTGGTGCCCCAGAAAGGAGTTGGTGACGCACTTACCCTCAGTCCGAGCAGTAGAACCCGAGAGGGCTCCTCTGCAACCAAGTGAGGAAAAGAAAGCATTGGGTTGAATTCCTTCTTTTTTGCCATTTTTCAAAAAATGGAATTTCAGTGCCACTGCAGCAGTTTCAGCCAAACTCGCCTACGGCTTTTGGGTTTGGTTTTTGAGAGCTGTGGGAAGCCTCTTAACTGGCAGCAAGATGCAGCCTGGTTCTGTTCAGGCAGTGACCTGAAAAATGGGGAACCAAAGCTTGCATAGTCCCAGGTCAGTGTTGAGTGTTTTGGGATGTGCTTCCAGGCCCTTTGGGTAGAGCTCTTCTAATCTGTGTAATTTATCAAAAATGAGAAGAGGTTGGAAGCAAAATGCAGTTAATTCCGATGCTGTGGTGAGGATGCACAGGGCACGTTCTGGATTCAGCTGCTGCTTTTCTTTTTTGATTCCCTGGTCAAATACCCTGAACAACAAGATATTCAATGTGTTTGCTCTGGTATAGCGTTGTCCTTTGGCCATCTTCCCCCCCTCCCAAATAATAATAAAAAAAATCATCCCATTGCATCCAGTGTGGAATAAAAACAAGTGTTGAAATCTTTTTTCCTCCTCTTTTGAAAGAGGTTTGTCTCTTGACTGTCCCCAGTAACTGGCACTCTGGGAGGATATGTGAGAGTGTGTGTGGTGGGAGGTAGCTGCTTAAAATCTGGATAGGGTCCCTCTTGCTGGCTGGGGTTGGGCACTTGTCTGTGCCTGCGATGGGGAAATTTCTGATTCCGATTCTCATTGCCTCATATCTGATAAATAACCGTAACACAGTGTTGTGCCCATGTGGGTAATAGTCTGAACTGTGGCATAAGCCAAGTGTTGTCTCGCATGAGCGCATCTGATGTGTGACAGGAGAGTGATGTGGCTTTTGTTTTAATACATCCGTTTAAACTTAGATGTTTTCCGAGGGGATTTTTTGGTTGTCATTGGTGTCCTCTGTGAACATGGGGAGCCGTTTCTGAGGAGAGACATAAGATGTATCTTTGATAGTATCAAATAAATAACATACCTTAGGCTAGCAAATACTGGTTTTATTTAATTTTCATCTCATCCTGGCTTTGTCTCATTTAGGCTTTGGTTCTGCGAGATGGGGCTGTTCTCACCGAACGTGGTGGGTGTATTTTCTGTTATAGACGTGGCTAAAAATGCAGAAACTACTACGCATAGGTACCAAATAAAAGGGGCTACCGGGGGTGCAGAAATCACCACCAGCTGAGTTCAGATGAAGGCAGCATAAGACATTAAATGACTGTTTTGAACAACCGTGCTGTCTTTCTGTGTGCCAAACCCCATCCGCTTTCTTCTTTCTTTTGGCCGTGAAGCTGTGCACATAAGGCAGCTCTCACCAGTGGCTTTCCAACAGGGAAGAATACTTCCAAGTTTCCTTTCGGACGTTTCTACCCAGTGTTTTTTGTCACACACCATGTGAATTGTTAATGTGAATGCCTTGGGTTCAAATCCAGCTCCATACAAGCAGCAGAGCTGCGTGCACACTCACTACAAGTTTTTGCTGTAGCACTCTGCTATTTTCTGAGCTGGTGCATAGTTTTAGGGGTAGAAAGGGTAACAGAGGGTGAAGAAGGTATTTTTGCAGCTACTCACAGCTATCCACTCCTCATCAGGTGGAGCTCTCAGTGAGGTGTGTGGAAGAAGGATTTATCCAGGGAGCGGCTCCTGCAGTGGTCCCTGTGGGCTCGGTACTTGCTGCTGTCCCGTATGCATGGGGCAGGGCTCCACTTGCCTCCACGCTCGTCCTCTGTATGGGGGCTGCTGTGGCCAAGGGGGAAAACCTGGTTGGGTCTGCATGTCTTCTACCTGGTTCTTTGGTTTGACAGCAGGAAAAACTTCCTTTGGGTATGTCAATGAGTTTTAATGCTGTCTCATGTTATCCTTAGGGCAGTGGGTAAATACCCCAGCTCAGGCTGGGTTGCTGCTGTCGCACATGACCTGCTGACTGTCTCTTTTCAGTGGAGTCTGGAACAGAAAAGACCAGTGTTGAGTCAGCGGGAGAAGATTTGCAGTGCTAGTGGTTAGGAGGAGGGAACAAACACTTGCAAACTGAATAAGCTTTGAGCAGGAGTTAGAGAGGCAGCGAATGTAGCATCCTGCCTGGTGTGCTTATCATCACACTGCTTTATTCTGGGAAGAGGAAGTTAAACACGTACAGTTGAAGTGGGTATTTATAACACATCGTGAATTTCATTAGAGTGAGGGTAGCCCATCAGTTGGGCTGGAGGCAGCAGCCTGATGAAAGGGAGAGAGAGGTTTAACAGTGGGCCCTCTTACTGTTGTTCATTAGGACAAATCCTGGAAAGAAGTTCTCTTTTCTGCGTCTTAATTGCACTATCAAGGCCAGTATCAGAACGGGAGGATGCGAGTGACTGCTGCTGCCCAAGATGCTATTATAATTAGAGGAGTCCCTGAACCTCATCCAAACTTACAATGTAGCATCAATTCAGGTTAAATTGGGAAACTGAGCAGAAAATTGCTGTCTGGTGTTTTGAGTGGGTTTTGCATTTTAACGTTATCTGATATTGGATCATTATGTACTGATGCAACATGCCAACAAGTAATGACACTGGGACATAAGAGAAGGAAATAGCGAGAGAAATTTAATTTCTTACGCAGTTTTGTGAAATAAAGTCAACTCAGGTACACACTCGTTCAGATTAAATATAATGATCTGTGTCTGCAACCGAACTCTGCCGGGAGTGCGTATCTATAAGGTGAGGAGAGCGGGGGGAGAGTTACCATGGAAATACAACCAATCCACGGTTGCAGTGCGTTGCAAATGGCTCGTGTGTCATGGCTCATTTTCCAGAAGAAGCGGAGAAGACTGGGAATTAAGGAAAAATGTCTTTAAATGTTTACAGCAAGACACGCCTGAAACTGTGCAGGGATGGCTCGATAGGCAAATGTTGCAAGTCCTAAGTACTGTGTTGGGAAGAAGGAAACGAAAAGCACGTCTCTAACAGAGCTTTGCAGCTTTCCTGTGCTGCTTAATTCGTTCTCCTTCCTCCTCCTGACGGCCGCTCTCCAGGGCTGCCTCCCTCTGGGCGGTGCAAGAGAGAGTCAGATGAAGTGCCCGTGGTCTGGCCAGGCTTAACCCTTCCTCCTGGGGAACCTGGCTCCTGCACAGGACATCAAGGTGTCCCTCAGTTGGGGCCTTTCAAGTCTTCAGCAACCCAATTTCTTTCCTCTTGCTTTTCTTTCCTCGCTCTTTGTTGTTCTCTTCCAGCCTGCAAAGGAAAACTCAGGTGTCTGCAGCAGGTTGGGTGTGAAAAAATTGTCTTGCAGTTGCAGAAACGTGCGTGTTCCTTTCCAAGTTGCTTGCGGTATGCCAAATGGTCCAGAGTTATTGTTTGATCTAATCCTTTAATTAAGAATTAAATGGTTCACTGTTGTGTGAACGAACACATCGCTTACTTTAAAATTGGATGAAGCACTGAAGGGTATTTTTTCTTATTTTTCTGATTTTTGGGGGAATAATTTCTTTGCCATGCAAAAATAAATGAGGCTGCTAGACAAACAGCTTGGGTCTTTATAGCCTCTCTTCAAGTAATTATGGTGTAATTCAGGCTTCTGAAATAAGTGAACAATAAATAAATGATTAACCTGTCTCTGTAGCATTGGAATCTCTGTGTATTTTAACACAGTCCCATTTGCCGTAGTGGGGAAATACGAGCAAATGCATATTTGAACATGTAATATAGGAATGACACGAGAACCAGAGGATTTGATGCCAGAATCCGTGAGAGTTCACCAGCTCAGGACTTTTCTGGCTCCCTGTGCTTGGGTTGGTTATCTCTGTTCCTGGTATTGGAGTTTCTCTGTGGTGCAGGTGTAACAGCCCTGTGGTGGCCAGGGTTCACGTGTGGTTGCAAAGTGACTTTCAGGGGGCGCACAGAAGTTGCACTAGCTGGGAGTTTTTTAAAGAGTGGTCTGTTCTGCAGAGCAATTTCTAAATGTGGAGAAATGAAAGAGCTGACTGGTACTTCTCAGCCTGGAGAAGGCTCCAGGGAGAACTTACTGCAGCCTATATGAAAGATGGGGACAGTCTTTTTAGCAGGACCTGTTACAACAGGACAAGGAGTGATCGTTTTAAGCTGAAACAGGGGAGATTTAGATTAGATATAAGAAATTTTTTTGCAATGAGGGTGGTGAGACACTCGCCCAGGTTGCCCAGAATGGTGGTAGATGCCTCATCCCTGGGAATGTTCCAGGTCAGGTTGGACGGGGGTTCTGAGCAACCTGCTGTAGTGGAAGATGTTCCTGCTCACTGCAGGGGGGTTGCACTAGAGACCTTTAAAGGTCCCTTCCATCCCCAACCAGTCTGTGATTATGTGTTTCTTTCCTTTAGTGTAAAAAGCAACGGGCCCTGATGCATGCAAATGGGTGCTGAACCTCGGACGCGGGATAAATTGGTCTGTTTTATTGAAATGTGAGTAAATTCTCAGCTGCGTGGGACCCTGTGTTATAGCACAGCCCCCAAACGGTGTCTCCAGACAGTGCATTTTAAAGACATGGACAAACTCTTGCTGTTGAGTTGAAGTCAGCAAGGCCAGTGGTTATCCCTTGACCCCTGGGTACAGACCATGGACACTCTTGCTGCAGAATTGGGAGTGAGGCAAAAGCTAGCACGGGGAGAAAAATAGCCATCATCCCTTTCCTCCTCCCCCATCTTCTACTCCAAGCAACTTATCAACATCAGCACCTTGAGGTGAAAAGTGAGTAAATTTGGAATGTAAATCTTAGTTTCCTCCATTGTAGCGACAGTGCTCTTGGCTTTGTCAGCTGAGAAATGCTGCTGTTCCACCAAATCCCACCTGGGTGGGAACAGTGGGCAGATATCCCAGAGCTGCAACTCTGAGTCTCTTTTATTTTCCAAAGCAAGGTGATGCTCCTTGAAATTAAGTGTCATTTCTCTTTCCTTGCTGATATATTTCCTTTAGCAGCAAAGAAAAGCTGCAGAAGAAAATTGAGTAGAGTTTCTACTGAATTCAAAACCACTGTAGTGATAAATATGGTTCTGAATAAACCTCCTTGTAGTCACAAATCAATTAATCTTTTTTTCCCCATGCGCTGTATCCTAAGGATTTACTTTTTCATTGAGCTTTTGCTAGCTCGTGCAGTATGCCTAATTCTTCACCTGGATAAATAACTAGTGGCATTTTTATTCTAAAGCAAACCGGCATTATCTTTCTTGCTGTGTACAAGCAAATGGAAAATAACCTTCATTTTTTATTTATTTACTCATTTTCCCCAGAGCAGCCTCTTGTGATTTGTGGCTTAGAATAAAATAGAGTTCTGGGCCTGGCTGTGAGGAGCCTCTGAAGACAAGGGGTAGTGTCAGCACTCTTGAGCCCTTCGGTTTGCCATCACCCCTTGGCTGATGGTACACCATGCGTTTTATGGCAAGGGCTGTCCCGCTGGTTTGGCTAAGATGTGGGCAGAGGCAAGTTTGCTCTTTTTCTGCTTGGAGGCAGCTAAAAGCTCTGCAGTGAGTTTAGCAGAGCTGTGTGTGGGCTCATCAGCTCCAGGGTGAGTGGTGGGGAGTGTGAGCTGAGCTCAGGGCAGGGACAGAGCAGGCGCATGTGTCCCTGCAATAAACAGTGGAGGCATAACTTGTGTAATAGAAGCTCTTTCTTCAGCCTTCTTCTTCTCTCTGAGTTAAAAATAGAGACTAGAAGACAACTAAGCATGTGACTTTGTGTGGATCTCTTGCATAGCCACGGGGATACCTGGAGGTGCAGCACGTCCTCAGCACAGGCTATTGCTTGTGCTGCTTTTGCAGCAGTGACACAATCTGGAGTAAGGTCAATGGTGACTTGCTGACTGTACAGGGTGAGGTTTCTGGTGGAGAAGGTGCGTGCACATGCTGAGGGACTGGGAAGTAGGGCAGAGCTTACCTAGAAATTAATCAGAAAGTGAAGTTAATAGGAATGGGAGAATTGCTGTGCCTATCCTGACTTCTGGGCGATGTCAGCTAACTGCACTATCCAGTACAAGAAAAGCTGTAGAGTTTCCTCTGTGCAGAGTCTCCTTGCTAAATCCTTTTTTCTCCTCTTCCTCCTTTCCCCTTCCCCACTTACCTGCTCCCCAGATCGTAACTCTCATGTTATGATCTGGCCTCTAACAGATCTACCTTTGTTCCCTGCAAAACACAGTGGAGAAACGATGAGAAATAATCTGTAGTGTTGTACTTCAGACTAAACTTTAAAAACTAGTTCTAAAGGTCTTCTGTATGACCAGCTTAATACTAAATGTGAACATGTAGTACTGAATGGCTCATTAATTGCCTCAGCAGAATGAATTTTTCAGCTCTTTCCTTTCTAGTGTCTTAATATTTGGGATATGGCTTCAAGATGATCAGTGTCTCCATCCCACAGCCTAAAAACTGACTGGCCATTTAGTTCTCTGTTCTGCCCAGGTGACAAAGATGAAGGATGCCGCAGTGCTCCATAGAAGGGGCAGCCAAGGACAGTCAGCGTGACAGTCTTTGTGAGTGCTAGGAGATGGCATTGATAATATATTCTGAATTATAACACCACCTGCATTTTGCTGCTGTGAGTGTCTTCCAGAAATATTTCTAAGAGGATAGGGCATGGGAGCAGGAAGCTGGAAGCCAGATTGCAGAGGTCCCATGAGCTCTTTCATCCTGTGTAGATGTGAAATGTTGATTGAGTTCTGAAATCCCGAGAAGTAGAGACATTTGAAATCTTTAAAGGGCTCTTCTGCTCTGAGAGATTGGCTCTCATTAACATCCAACATCAAGGATGCTCCCTGAAAAGAGGAACCTTCCCGCTCTCTAAGTACAGTGGCCCATTAAATATCCTGCTTGGCTTGTGTCCTGCAGTTTATGAAGGAGAGGGTTTTTTGCCTGGTTCTGGGAGAGGGAGGAGGAAACAGCAAGGGAATATTAATTTCTTGAAAATACTCTTTTAAAAATCATGCAAAGTATCAGCCAGTGGAAGTGATCTTTGTGGAGAGAGCTGTGTATTACTTCTGGCGTTTTCCTCCGCAGGGTCTGGCTTATTATGTTTAACCAGGAGATGCTGAAACCCGTTTGCTGCCTGCTGGACGTGGCAGGGAACAAGGTGGAGCTGGAAGAAGGCAGAAGGATGCAAAGGGGTCGGTTGGGCTACCTTTTCATGTCTTGTATCCTGCCAACAGCAGTGAGAGTCAATGCAAGCTAAAATTAGTTTATAACGTGAAGCTGTCCTAAAATGGCAAAGTTTAACAACTGCAAACGTTAGCTACCTCTAACAGCACAAGTAAGCCAGCAGCAGATGGTTCGTAACAGCATCGTGTCAGCTGTATAAAGGGCTGTAGTTTAATTTACTGATGGGAATCGCAGGCCTTTATTGTCAACTTGACCAACTGAATCTCATTTTGGTCAACAAGATCTATCTCCTCCTTTCTTTTTTTTTGCCCTGGGAGGAAGGAAGGAGTGTTCAGCATTAACTCCTATGTGTAATACGTGCCCTGGTTGTTCCCTCCTTGACCTGTTGATACTATGCTGGATGTTTTTGCTTTGTTTTGTGTATCAAGTACACAGAGGTCTCAAATAAGATTAAGCATTTAATAGGCATGTATCAAATGCACAGCAGAAGAGTCCGTGTTGCAAAGGCCTTGGAGTCTGAGCAGCTGGGGAGAGGTGTTTACGGGTGGAGTGAAGCGTAGGAAGTGAAGCGGCTCGCCCAAGGCCACACATCAAGCCGTAAGGAGGACAGGAGTAGAGCCACAGGCCTGTACCCCGAGGGCAAAACACTAATTCACATCTTCTCTCAGCACATTTATTTACTGTACCTGCCTCCTCTAAGCTCTTTTGTAAGGTGGTGTGTGTGCTCTGTCTTGCACAGTATAACAGAGAAAACAAACGATCCTGCAGACAAAAAGGGCCTTGTATTAAATGCCATCCCATGAAAAATCTGCCAGGGTGCGCTGCATCTTCTTAGCACATCCGAGAGCACCACCTTAATGTTCTAAAACCTGAATCAACCTGGAAGAGTGATGCAGGTGCTGGATAGTCCAAAAATGCCTCGGCATCGCTGGTGACCGGTGGCAGTCCCCTGGGCTGACCCCGCCGCTGGTGCGGCTCGGCAGACAAGCACCCCAGATGATGGCATGGCATGATCCGGCTCTTCGCGGCAGGGCACTGACAGCAGCAAGGTGATGAATTCGGAGCTGCTGATCCTGCTCTGTGTGTATAATTCATGAGGTTCGTTTGTGACAGTTTGAAGGACATCCCTGTCACTCTGGAGCCAGATCCCTGGGGCTGTCGTGTGGTGAGCCAGCTCCAAGGAGCCCATACGTGGTTTTGCAGAGCTAAACTCTACACTGCTGCTAGAAGAGAAGCTGCAATTGTACTGGATGGGAGAGTTTTCTCATCTGGTAGCAATCAGCTGCAAAGCACATATAGATGCTAGTGCAAGGCATCCTGGGTTGTTTCCTGAGGCACCAAGGGAGTCCACTTGGGGAGTGGAGAGATTTTAAAAAGTTGTGGCAAAGTGTAGTGACGAATATTCAGCCTCTGAAAAGAGAGTGGCAAATGAGGGAGGCAGTGAAGTCAAAAGTGCAGTTTGACAAGATCAAGGGGCGGTAAACTCTCCCAGCAGTCGAGCTGGGATGCTGTTGGACAAGAGGTACTGAGCCTCCCCATCGCCCAGGAGATTCAGCTCTGTGGATCTGTCTTGAAAAGGATTTGTCCCTTTATACAGTAATAAGGATCAGACAAATACTGGCATATTTATCTGCTTCCTGAGATTTCGTCAGAAAAATGGATGAGTTCTGAATTATTCACCATATGTTTCACATTTGGGCGTCAGGCTTTGCATACTCTCCCTTGCTGTTGGGGGCTGGAGTGATGGAGCAAGGGTGTATCTCAAACTTGGCAGCCATAATCTACCTCCTTTGCTCAGCAACTTTGCAACACTAATATTTAATGCAATTGTCTTCCCTTCCTTCTGCTACTATTCCCCGTGGACTTTTCCACCCACTTGTGCAGTCAGCATGTTCCGCTCCCCCTCACATATGGCACGCATAATTTCCCATATATTAAAAAACAAACCAAGGAAATATTTCATGTTCCAAAAAACATAACAGGGAAATTAGAAACATCAAAATGTGAAGGCTACTGAAAGGGAAGGGAATTCTACCCAGGAAATAACAAAGAAATCTCTCTGTAACATGTCCTGCTGCATTAGTGAGCAGTATCTGGGTGGAGCTCTTTGAAGAGCTGAGTATTGAATCGTGGTAACTTCCAACATCTAGCTTTGGGAAAGGGAGTGAAAGAGCCTGGCTTCCTTGTCTTGATTAATGCCTTGCAGGTATGGGAGGCTATTAACAGGTGTGTCCCTGAAGCCACCTTCTCCCCAGGCTGTGCCAGCCCTGTTCCCACAGCCTCTCCTCCACCATCTCAGGTCCCTCTGCTGAACTTCATTCCCCTTGGGCTCCTCCTTCTCTTATCCACTGGGCCACAGCACTGGATGATCTTCCAGACATATATACCAAGTGAAGGGGAATAGTCCCCTTGTCTACTGGCTGTAGCTCCAGCCCTCAGTGCTGCAAGCCTGGGTTGCTGTTGGGCTGTGCTGCTGGCTGTTCAGCCTCCTGCCCACCGGGACACCCAGGTCCTTTTGAGCTGCGCTACCCCCAGCCTGTCTCCATGAAGAGGGTTTGGTGCAGGACTTGGCATTTGTCCTTACTGAATTTCCTGAAGTTTCTGCTGGCCCTTTCCTCCCATCTAGGTTCCTCTGAATGGCAATTTGCTGCTTCTGGAGTGGCTGCTGGAGAAACTAAGCAAGAGATTTTGGGATGGCCGGTCAGAGGTGCGTGCTGTTGCTTCGTAGGGTCTTCAAGTGCTCTGAGACCGCTCTAGGCAATGAGGCCGTCCATGCTGCAAGCATCACATGAGGGTTGTTCTCTAGCTGCTGTCAGGAGCGGTGAGCCAAGCTCTGTTCTCTGCAGGGACCTCCGGGCCCGTGACCTGCTCAGTCAGACTCTGTAGCTGGCCATCATTACTGGAGAGGTTTGTCAGAGAGGGCAAAGGAAAGCTATTTAGAGGTCATTTCAGTTTCTGGTGAGCAATGCCCCAAACCAAAAAGCTCCAAAGAATATTAGATCTGAGATCTGTTCGATCCTATTATTATCATTACTGTTTTTCGAAGGCTCTTCAGTTAAGCAAGTCCGTCTTACATGCTCCCAACATACAGCCTTAGTGAATGAGTGCCCTATTTATATCCCTGGAGTTTTGTCAAGCATCTGTTTCAAGCGCGGTGTGGCAAGCATGAAATTTTTGGTCACACAAACGCAGTGTACTGTATGTATTTGTTAAGAAGGCAGATGTGATTTTTAGGTCAAATGTCTGGAGCGAGCAGCTTTATATAGTCGTGTTGGCAGATGCTCGTACATTGAATAATGTTTTCTGTTAATCCTGGGACCGGAGTCTGGTTTGTCTGTACATGGTTCTGTGATGAGAAGGGGAGTGGTGCATGCTGTTCCCCAAAGATGTAGTAAATGTATTGACTGAATGTGACACTGGATCCAGCCGGCTTGGGAGGGGATGGGGGCTTTCAGAGAAGCTGAATTATTTTGCGAATTTTGTCTCTTTATTCTCAAAGTCCTGATCATACCTGGCTTTTAACTAGCAAAGTGGAGTTATTGCTCTCGTGCTAAGGCGCGTGTAATGGGAAGTGGGATCAAAGGAGAGCAGAAATGATGTGTGATGGGGATGGCGTTACTCTCCTGAATTAATCTCATGAGTGTTGCTGAAATTCCTTGTGCAGATTGCCGGGTCATCTGAAACGTGCTTGCTTTTTAGTTCAGTCACGCATGGAGCAGCACAGAGCTCTTGTGCTGCTTGGAAATGTCAGAAGTCAAAATTTTGATTTGCTGAAATGTTGCGTTTCATGGAGAAGGCAGGCGAGGTCCATTTCAAGAAAACAGAATCAGAAAATATGCTGCTTCTGTCTTTTTGTGACCCACTGTGATGTTGAATGTATCGATTTGGTGGGACTTCGAGGATACTGCGTGAAAGTTTACATTTAAAAATAGATCATGAAATTAGTTGCCTAAATAATGAAGTTTTATAAGAATAATCATATTTAATGTAGTGAAAACCCAATGCAGCTTCGTGTCCAGCCTCTGCGAGCCTGTGTCGGGGTACCTGTGAAAAGCAGGAGTCAGGCAAGCCCAGGGTGCTTTTTTTCCTCCTGCCTTGTGCTGTGAGTGGTGTTGGACTTAGAACTGATTTGTGCCTGGACCCGGGCATTGGAAATGTGCTGCTGGGCCCACCCTCCCGAAATCCTGAATGCTCAGCTTTTCCCTGTGCCCTGTGGCAGTGCGTCTTCAGCATCGCTTTATATTCCTAATAACCTTTTCTTTTTGTAATTCCTGGGGGTACGTTTTTGCCTTCCAGCATCTTCTCTGTAGGAAGTACCAAGTAAATGATTCCCTACTGAACCTTTTAATCTCCCGGTTCGCTTTGCAGTATTGCACTTGACCTGCTCTTTTTTCCTTCTTTTCTTTGTTGCTTTGGGAGTCCAGAACTGAGATGGTGGAATTTCCTGGCAGTTCTCATGTTCCACAAAAAAATTCCAAGTAATTTGAAATCCCTTTCCTGGGCACGGGAGATGCACTGCAGATGTTGAACAGGGAAGCGAAGGGAGTGCACTTGTGCTTTCAGAAGATAACATCCTGCAGAACAAGTGCTAGTCTTACCATCTGATACCCTTAGGGATGTTCTATACAAATTTTACTAATAAAGGTATAATAAATTATATTCCTTTTGTTATCCTTTTTGGTTGGTGAACTCTTATACCACTTGTTTTATTTTTCTGAAGTATTAAGGCACATTCCATGTTTGTATAAATGAAAATATTTCAAAATGAAATTGAATGTCTCTAGTTGTTTTGCAAATCAGTATTTGCATGGGGGGAAGTACGTGTTGGTGCATGGTATTAAGATCCTTTAAAAAGAAAGATACTTTAAGAAGAGACTGAAACTTTTGTGGACGCTTTAGTTCATGCTCTGTTTTACCTGAAGCCACTCACTGCAGGTGTGCGGCCAGCTTGATGTGCATCTTGATGTGGGTTAGCTGGGTCTTTGCTGTGCTGGGTCCTCCCCTAGAGCAGCCTGAGTGACAGCCATGACCTCGAAGGGGCCACGGTCTGCTAATGGCTGGGCTGAGCACGAATGGGTCAGGCACTGTCAGGACATGTGTAAAGCCAAGGACCAGTTCCTGGAATGCTCCTGTGAGGATTACTTGCAGTCACCATCTTCTGAGCTTCACCAACAACCTGCTGATTTGTGCATCAAGCCCACATTGGTCCTTTTAAAATGATGTCTAAGGGAAGATGGCCAGGGTCGCAGCATCCGGGGTGCCTCTGAGAGAACGTTCCATAGTGAATTATTCTCTGCATTGAGGGGAAGAAAATGACTCAATCCCAAAGGCAGTTTCCTTCAACCTCACTTTCATTTTTAATTCTCCCCAAGCCATTATGTGATGTTTGTAAGAGAGCCCCCAGGCAGGTGACTCCTGGTGTGGGTGACACAGAAACCTTGGGGACGAGTCTCTCTGCTTTGGGAAAGTGCAGTTTTTCCCTGGCTGCATAGATCACTATAGGCAGATAACCGCTGCTGGCAGCTCCTGGAATGGCAATTTT
The DNA here is from genome assembly GCA_009769605.1 of Bucorvus abyssinicus. Taxonomy (NCBI): domain Eukaryota; kingdom Metazoa; phylum Chordata; class Aves; order Bucerotiformes; family Bucorvidae; genus Bucorvus; species Bucorvus abyssinicus. The sequence goes on from CM020050.1 coordinate 6,443,019, forward strand.
GAAGCCTGCATCCTTTTCTAAGCCTGGTGTTAAGTTCTCAGTAACTTTGTCAGACATTTTTGTTTCCATCATTATCTGCCTATGTCTTCACCTGAATGCAGCTGAATGAAAATCAGGCTGTTACCTGAAACAAAAATGCCACTTTGGGGATTTGGGGGGATTTATTCTAAAATCAAAGTTTTTATGTCTGAGAAAATGACTAAAGAGGCTGTGGGTGGCCGCCTTCAGTTCAAAATTTAAAGTAGTTGGGTGTTTTGGTTGAAGTAAATTTTTTTTTTTTTTTTTTTTTTTTTGGTGAAAATGGTTGCCCATCTTGGTCTGTAAAGTCCACCTGCTACTTGCCTTTTGCTGTTGACTTCACGTAGAAGGTGTTTGCTACTAGAAGGTGGGAGATGGAGAGGCAGCACAATAACAGGGCAACAGGCAGGTAGTTATGGTCGCAGTGGTTGTACTGCAGTGGGTGAAGTAAAACCCAACCATCTTGATAAACAGCTGATTGAGGATTTTGTAGTATATCTCTGCATCCTGCCTTCTCGTAAAGCCACCAGAGATCCTACTATAACCACAGGCATTCAGGTCTCTCTGCACGTCTCTGTTGGTTGACTCTGTGCCGTTAGTCCCTTACAGAGAGGTTTCTATTGCCTTTTTCTCATATGGCATCATCCTCTTTTATCCGCAGACCTTTTGCCATCTCGCACAGCAGTGTCCTGTTGATTGTTTATGTTGTCAACGTAGGTGGCTGATAAAACTATAGAAAATTGCAAAGCAACTGATGTTTAATGAGTGTGTTCCTTATACAGCTGATTGGCCACACTGATCGTGTCCTGACTGGGCTCAGTCCAGAGTCGTTCAGCGGGTTTTGCTGGATGTTTGATGGGATTTTGTAACTGAGAACATGAACTAGAGTCATATGTTTCTGCTTTAATTAAAACCTGCAGTTGCTAGAAGAGGTGGGGCAGGCAGAGAGGGCTTCGCTTTTGTACCAAACTACTATGTCAAAATCCAGAAGATTGTGGCTAAAACCCTTTCCCTTACTGAAGCTGGTTGCAAAACTCTTTCTCCTGTTGAGCCGAGATTTTCTGTTTATTGCAGAGGGAGAAGGTAACGTTTAGGCCTGTTATTGTTGCAAGAGCTCTGCAATGGGGCGCGCTTTGCAGAAGGAAAAGCTTGATTTCCTTGTTTTCATTTGCCTGTGTCCAACTTCCACCTCCTACATGCCGTTCCAGTCCTCAGAGGAAGCCACTTTGTCCCTTCTCCACGTGGAAGTAGTGAGCTTCCAAAGCAAGACTGAGATTAGACGTCAAGCCTCCTTCAAGTCTGGGTGCATTTCAGTTTGGCTGAGACATCTGCAAAGAAGTAAAGGTGTCCTGGATGGGAAAAACTTGGGCTTAAATATTCTGCTGAGAGGTCAGGGTTGTTCATGTTTGGATTGAACCCGTTGCTGCTCCACAGGGTGTAGGTCAGCTGGTGTCAGCAACTGTTGCTTAAATGTGTCGTACTGTAACCAAGAGTTGATGCAGTGAGTGAGATGCTCTGCTCTGTGTGTTGCCTGCTACGGCTTGTGCAGCCTATCTGCCCACACTGGAAAATAGTAAAAACAAACCAGGTTTTAAGATCTCCTCTGCAAGCATAGTTGTGACTCTAAATTCATGCAGTTCTGACTACAGAGCTGCACAAATGTTTTCCCATTAAGGAGTTACTCACTCTTGCAGATTTTTCTGAAGCAGCAGGATTAGGAATTCCTGCTCTTGAGTCTGAATTTGGATGCATTAAGAGTACGGTTGGGCAGTGGTGGGGCACTGCCTCTGTCATGGGATCCATTGTGGGAGGTGATCTTTCTTGAAGAGCACTGTGTGTTAATTTTCCAATCACAATGGTTAAATAAAATGCAAAGGATGGGTTGAAAGAAGCGAGTGGTAAGCAGAAAACTAGTCTCATTCTAACATGCAGGGCACGGAGAATGGGATGGGAGAAAAGGAAGAACAAAAGGCTGCTAGCCAGGGTACCAACCTCTTTCTTTTCTATTTAGTTGCAGCTTCCCTTAAAATTCCTGCTGTTTATCCACGTTGCCCACACGGGAGCCAGAAGCCTTCCTGCTCTTTTCTGTCAAATTAAATTAATGGAGAGAAAAAACAGCCACACAGATGCTCTAATTCCCAGGCTAATACTGCAGAGTTTTGGCTCTTGCATCTGGTTCTCAATGCGGTTCAAAAGTAACTCTGGAGACAGGGCGCTCAGGCCAAAAAAGCAACAATTTTTGTGTTCAAATTGAGAGGTGAATTTTTCATTCAGTTCTGGAATGCGAGATGTGGAGTGAAATCCCGGGTCTGTCTGTGATCTCTTTCTGCATGTGTGTGCATACATGAGGGGGCTAATCTGCTGTGGGCAATGCACAGGGATTTTCCATTGACTGCATTGGCCGCATGGTTTTTTTCTAAAATAATTGTATAAAAATGTTTTGGGAAGCTTCTCAGAGTCTGAAGGAAATGTGTCCCTCATCTGAGTACTGTGTTCAGCTCTGGAGCCCCCAGCAAAAGGAGGACATGGACCTGTTGGAGCAGGTCCAGAGGAGGGTCACGAAGAAGATCAGAGGACTGGAACACCTCTCCGCAGCCAGCACAGGACCTGGAGAACAGCTCCAGATCAGATGGCCCCAGTCACAAATGCACTGGCCTGAGCTACTGCAGCCACTGAAAGGCAGAACTGTTGTGTCATGTGGATGCAGATACGATTTTTGTGCGGGAGAATAATTATGGCAAAGGTTGTGACAGTCACAGCATGGCATCAGCCATCTGCTTCCTTTTTGCTTGTTGGATTTTCAAGTACAGAGAAGAGCCAAGGGGAGAGGGAAATGGGCTTTTGGCTTTAACCATATCTAAGAACTCAGATCATCCTTCTATAAATGGCTTTGATTTGGCTCTTTGTAGGCAGTTCAAACCTTCTCCTGCCATCATTGCACCTCTCCAATAGCACGTGCTCTGCTATTGTAGTTCCTCTTTTAGCACTTTCTTTCCTTTTCTTTCTTGTTACCTGGATGACTGGTTTACAAAGGATGCTCTCACATGCCCCAGATTTAGGGCTGGAATCTCACGGTGCCCCTGGAAGTTTTATATAAGTGTTGCTGTGTTCGTGGATTTGCCTTTTTTCATAAAAACTGCTGGAGGGTGTGGGGAGTTTCTTCAACCTTCAGGTTGTTGGAAGCCATTTTATCAGTATTAATTACACTGAGCTGTTCTGGCCTCGGTGAAAGCCGAGGCTCTGGATCAGGATAAGAGTGAAGAATGTAACATCAGGGATCTGAAGCTGTTGGAGCTACTTGTGATTGATGCCAAGTATGTGTGAGGGCTTTGCTGAGTTGGAGCCTGTATGAAGATCAGCAGTAGGCACTGATCCTATAGAAAAGACATATCCTGGGCTGGTTTTAATTGAAAACATATTATTAAAGTAGGTGCTGTTTGCAAGATTAAGACCAAAATTTGCCAAACAGTATTTTGACATGCTGATGGGTAGACAGATATTTATGAGAGTGACGTTTTACTTGGTTTTATCGTTCTCCACTTTGGGAGATGCTGCTGGCAGGACAGCTTGTTTCCTCACTGTCTTTTGCTGTAACCTGCTTCCCCTGTTACTGTGCAGCACATCGGCAGGCATGAAGCAGCGATTTCTCAAAGTGTGTATGCTGTGCTGGGCTCTGTATGACAGCATTCTTCTACTTTTTTAAAACTGCTAGGCAAGGATCTTTAAAATTTATCTCAAGCCATCAATATGGATGTTAATGGTTTTTCTTAACTCAGGGTAAATTCTTCAGTGAGCACATACTGTCTTCGATTTAGTCTCTCGACTGTTAAAATGTCAGATTCTTGCCTCTCAATTAAAGACCTCAATAAATTGGGACCTCAGTAAAGAGGTTCTTCAGCACGGCATTAGCACTAAAGTGTTCAGATGCGTTTCACGTGCCGATTATGAACCTTTTTGTTACAGCACTTGTCCTGTGTAGGTTATGTACAGGTTTACCTTATGGCTTCAGAAGAGTTTGGATTTACTGTTCATTCCCCATTTCTGATGGACTCCTTAACGTTGAGCCTGCGGTTAAAAAGCAGCCTCTTGCACCTGGCTCTGGCAACCAAGAGGTTAGAACTTTCTGAGCCTCCTTTGCTATTCCGTGGTCCATCCTTACTGTTAAAATCAACACATGATTTTTCTGGTAAAAGGCAAAAGCGGAGTGAAAGTGCTTTTGGTTCTTTTGGCATGTGCTGCTTTGTGGAAAGAGGGGGCATGATTGGTATTCCATGTGGTAAAACTGGCAGTGATTCCTAGCACAGGCCTGTATTTTTTGTCTTCCCACTGTTAATCTTGCAGAAGCAAGAAGCCTCTGCAAAGGCTTGAAAAATGCAATTTAAATTAATACTCGTTTGTCCAAGAACCAGAAGGCAGTTTGGATTAGAAAGCACTGAGCGTGCCCTTCCGGTGTGAACTCCTTGCAACTCCTGGTTTGGTCCAACAGTCTTTGGATTTGCAGGACTCCACAGATGATCCACTGATAAAGGTTTCCCCACTAATCTGACTTCTTTTCTAGGAGTTCAGACACTGATATCCACTCCCTCCAGTTTTTTCCAGACCACAGATTCAATCACTGTCTTGATTTATTTAAAGCCTGCGGCGTGTTGGAGGTCTGCCAGGGCAAACTGTAGCTCCTTTCCCCCAAGGAATCGGATGCTGCTTGACTTCTAGGCAAAACACAAACAGAAGAGTCAGCCTTTTGGCCACAAACATGTTACAGCGTGGGACAAATGCTTCATTAGCAAAATGAGAATGGCAAAGCATTTGGGATTGCCTGTGTAAAAATGTCACCTTTCTCTAGAAAATGGGAGCAGCTCCTTCTCTGCTCCCAGCTGCATTTTTATGCACCAACCTACCACACTGTATTGCAGAGCTGAAAGACCCAACCAGCTCAAATACCCCTCCACATAACCTGCACCATGGTGGTGATGGGAAGTCCTTTTTGCCTCCCAGGGAGGAGCCCCCATCCCTGCCAAGCCTGGAGTGCAGGGAACCAGCCTTTCTTTGACCTTCTCTCATTAGTCCTGGGAACCTTGTTGCCAAATTGGTTGTGAATTGCAGGAAAGCACCTGCAAACACGGCTAATGAACATTTGTGCTGACTTCTCCAGTTTGACTGTGTGTAGTCAGTGAATGATGTTATATTCCTTGGGATGGCAATTTGAAGGAGAAAAAAGGACCTATTTTTGGCATTTCTTGTACTCCCTGAATGCTGACTTCAAACAAGCTCCTGGTATGTTAAGTGTACAAGTTAAATCCTGGCTCTTCATCAAGTCCAATTCTTCTTGGGCCGATGCTGCCTTTACACATGGCTGAGCCCATTCATCCCAGCTTGCGCAGTTGCCTAATTATCAGATGCCAGAGAGTGCGCAAGCTGGCTGATGATGTACGCTGGCCGCTTACGTGAGCGACCTGTAATTCAAGCACCTTATTTTCTAATCGTTGAAGGTGAACTCTGCCGTCAAGGAGCTTGCTGAGAGTTTTGCCAACAACTTAAAGGGAGCCTTGGATCCAAGTTCTCTTTTTAGAAAATCAGTGTGTCCGATGGTTTATTTGCTTTAAACAAAACAAACAAAAAAACTGCAAACCCAACTGGGGTGGGGGGAATCACCCAATAAACTGACCGTGATTGAGTTTATGCAGAAATGTGCCCCATTCCAGCAGAAGTCAGTCACGGGCTAGACTATTATGCTCAGGCTTTGAACTTTGTACCACCTTCAAGTCAGTTGATTTGATCAATCAAATCTACAATTTGATTGCTTGTGCTGCGATGAGCATTGCTTCACGCCACCTTCTCAAAGAGCTCTCGCATCACAAGTAGTGGTCCCCAACCTGTGTGCCCCTGTGGGAGGAAACACACAGAGCCTTAAAGTTTTCGTAGGTCTTTTGGTGTGATAAATACCTTTGCAAATATTGGGGCATCTGATTTGTGGTTGGGTAGATCTCATCTAGATGGAGGTGAACCCAACACGGCCTCTGCACCTCGGAGTTTCCTTACGAGGCAGTCATCTTTACAAACTTTGTGTTTACATTTCAATATAGTTCTTCCCATATTAATTTTTCTTTTCTGTCTTCTTTGCTCAGTGTTTAAAAGAAAATAAACCCCAACCCCTGAGAAATGAGAATGACCTTTACTGTTAAATGCTGGAGGCACAAAATGTATCTTATATTTCTCAGGAATTGTGATTCTGCACTATGGATGCGTGAAGGGTAAGATAAACCTGAGAGCTGCCCTCCCTACGAATAGACTTGTATCAAGAAGTTGTCAAAATAAATGCATTACTCAGCTTCTTCGAGGTGCTTACGGGGCTGTTTCAGTGCACTCTCATTTACCTGCAAAGTGAAGCTGCTCCATCTGTCAATAACCATTACTGACATCCCTGATCTCAGTACCGGCCTATCCTGGACGCGATTGCCTAAATTCTGTCTGCAGAAATATCCGTGAAATTCCCAATAACTTCAGTCTCCTGAATCTTTAACTTCATCGTCCATTACAGCCATATATCAGAAAGCAACACGGGTCAGTGCAAAACTAACTAACAACGAGGAGCTCAGTCAGCACCCAAGGCATATTTCTGATAGTGCCTTGAATTTAGTGTTTAGGAGGAATTTCAGTTTAGGGCGTATTTCTGAGTGTTTGAAGGAAACTAGGACCGGTCAGTGGGCTGTGGTTACACTGTGGGTTCGAAAGTGAGCGTGCACAATAACCCTCTCATGGAAGAGGTGCAGTGTGATTGCGTTCAGAAGCACAGCGAGGCGTGACGGTGGCATTAATCTTTAAATGCTGTTTTATTCATGTTGCCTCTTGGGGGTCGGCCGAGATGACAGGAACTTGGGCTCTGTTCCTACCTGTCAAGGGAATTACTTTTTAACTGTACTTTGTTACAACTCACAGTTTCATTTGTGTGTTTGTCCCCAGATGTGTGGTTTCGGCTTGCAGCATCTTTGTTACAGGCAATGATTCACCAAGAGAGGTTTCTCTCTTGATTTCTGGGGTTTGGCTTGAGAGTTCAGAGAATAAAAATGATATTTCAGCCACAGAGCAGCCGTGCCCTAAAGCGATGCTCACGTGCAGGGCCCTCAGAGCCCATCTTCATATTATCACCACCTTTGAAAAGTCAATTTAACTGTAATATTTCAGTGTATTTCACTTTGCATTTGATAGTCACTGGAAGCAAGTTTAGAAGCTGGAGGAGTGTTTTGGTGTAAGCGCTTCATTGGAGAAACGATTTTTGGGTTTGCGGAAATGATCACAAATGTCTTCCTTGTGATGTCACGTATCTTTGTCCAAGAAGGACAAAAAGGAGCCGTGCAGTTGGGATGGGACTGTCTGCCTTCCATACCCCCCTGCTTAGAGTGGTCTGTGTAGACGTGTGTAAGTGCAGACGTGCGCTGTGTGTGATGGATGGGGGGGTGGCCCAGTCTCCTCCAGCCGGGGTTTTCAGAAGAAAGCAGTTGTGGCTGGTGTTTCTGCACGGAGCTCCTTCCTCTCCATGTGAGGAGAAGCAGAGTGCTTGCTAAGACGTAGGAGCCTGGCAAATTAAATGGAGACACTGATTTTCCTGTTCTATGATGCAACATGTTGCCCAAGGCCCATTTGGACACTGAGGAGTCTTTGGCAGCTCAGACCAGAGTGAAGGATCAGTGGGGTTGAATCCTGATCCTTCAGCTCCAGCTTGGTGCTTTAACCAGGGCACGGCTTGTTGCTGTGTTGGGCTGACAGCTGTGTTTGGGGCACAGGAGTTTGTTTACCTGTGAAATTTGCTCGCTGTGATTTTTATTTTGTGTGGAGAGGAAGAACTGTATGTCAGCTGCTTTGCTGCCCTTGAGAAAAAATATATTCACATTAAAAAAAGTGAATAACATGTTCCTGTTAAGTGCCTGTTAGTTATACATATTACATCCAGAAGTAATTATCATTTAATTAGCAGTCGAGCAACAGAGGAGATGAAGTTACAGTTACGTTGCATTTATTACCAATAGCAAGCGAAGGGTCACCCCTGATGAAGCAATTCCTGCAGAAGCGATTTGGACCGGCCCATTGGCGAGCGTGAGCAGCACCGTGGAGCTGAACCCACTGGGGCTGGGGGCTGCAGCGAGCGGGAGGGCAGAGACCCAGCGGTGCAGCCAAAATGTGCCCACTGCAGGTTTTCCATAATCGATACATACTTTGTTCATAAGGAATTAGCTGCTCCCATTTGAAAACCAGTGGGAGTGGGATTAGGATTAGATGTTGGATTAGATGGGCATGTACAGTCTTGGACACCCAAACTCTGGTCTCCGTCCTAGGTGCTTCTAAGGATAAACATTTGGTTGCTTTTTCTCTTTCCCTTTTCCTACACCAAACATTCTGTTAGAAGTCAGGGGTCAGAAGTGCCAAAAGATCACACGTTAGAGGAAATAAAGTAGAAGAAACCTTCCCCCTTCATAGAGGTGAAATCTCAGCATTTACCTGCTCTTGAGTCACTGGGATTTGGTGTAAATGCAAATCATTAAATCTAGGGCTATATAAACACTGTCTTCTTGAGGAACTGGAAACTGGTTTCAAGGTGTTGGCTGCCTAGCTGTGTGTGTTAAATCCCAGTATCTAGGAGGACTGGTGAAGGCACCTCCTGTTCTGCTCAGAGCTGCCCAACGAGGTGGATCTTAGTCTCTGCCAATTAGCAGAAATGAGATTTTAAACTACTTCTGGTGAAACTTTGAAGCCAGTCCCTGACGTTGCCCTGGGGAGTTTTGCATCTCTAACGTGGAATAAATAGGTCTGATTTGCATAGACAAACACGACCTCTTTAATGAAAAGTTCATGAGGGGTTGAAAACCCCTGAATAAGCTGTTCAGGAGGCTGCTTGCCACTTGCATTGAAGAGGCGACTGATGGTCGATGGTAGGAAGAGACCGTGACCTCCTGTCGATTAATCTTTATGTGCTCTCCTCACCTACCCCCTGTTAAATAAAGCAGCTTTCCTGGGCACGGCGTGGTGACACACAGCGTGGGGAGGACACTGGCTTACTCTCACCTCCGGCTCAGATTAAAATTGCAAACTGCTTTGTTTTGCTAGAGTTTTATCTCATGTTGGTTAACGTGTTTCAACTAATGAGATTTAAGAAAACATCTATTTTCCTAGTGGAGCCAAGGCTTTGTGGCTTAGCTCCTGGGTTTGATTACAAGATGTGCTCTGGCTGGATAATTTCTGTGCAAGTAAAGGAAAATGTAACAGCAATTTCCAGAGCTGCTATGAATGTAAGACCTTTAGGGGAACAGTCATATAAGAAAAGAAAAACCAGGTTAACTAAATACTGTGCCTTTCTGATTCGTCATCCGTGTTAATCTGTGCTCCCCTTTGTATTCTGTCTTGATGTGCAGTAGCTTTCCAGGCAGGGGATGTATTTTTCCTGCTATCTTTTATGCATTTTTCAGTGGCTTCCAGTATGCGCCAGCGCATGTATGAAAATCATGCTCTGTTTTATCTCAGCCCCCCAATCTGAGACTCCGTGTTGCCTCTCCTGTAGGACGGTCCCTCATAAATCACTAAGAGTGATCACTATATTTCCCCGATTCTGCCTTTGTTCTTAAGTGGGGCACCATTAAGGGTCAACCCCGCCAGCATACTGGTGTTTGCAAACGTGCAGCGGTGCTACAGTGGCTTGTGGGAAGGAGCCTCTAGGGAGACACCTGGGCTCATCGCTGCGGGCCAAAGGGTTCACGGCAAGTGTGAAAGACTGGCTTTCCCCCCGAGTGCCTGTCTCTGCGCTGCCTCCAGGAATAGCTCTGCAACTGCCACTAAATTAGCTAAAATGAAGAGCCATCTTTTAAGTATATCTCAAGGGAGAATCCTATAATTGCAACTATTTCCTCAAAACCATTCCTGAACAGAGACCGAGTCCCATTTGAAGGGTAATTATCAAATTTACTTTCTCCAAGGTGACTTCTTCAGGGTTTGTATCTGAAACTCAAAGCTGCACACGTCAAACGGTGCGCTGCAGCGTCGCTCCCCCGTGAACGCAGCGCAGGACCGGGGCTGTCGGAGGTAGCGCCTTGCACCACTGCTAGCGCTTAGGCAAGGGAGAGAGAACAGCCCAAAACACCACCTGCAAATTCTCGTGACCCCGTGCAAGGCTCGCTCCCATCTTACACCTGAAGGGTTTCCCGAAGTTGGTGTCTTTTGCTGAGGTCCCCACAAGATGGCTGTAGGTGATGGTTGGGCAGTGGCCTGAGTGTCTTCCACTTTCAGGCGGCTGTGGAGATGGCGTAAGCCCTCATCTCTGTAATGGACTCCTGTGGGGCGGCGTTTTACTTCTGCTGACAAAACAGGTAGAGTTGGGGACGGTTACTGCCTGCACGTGAGCGTAGAGACAGCCTGTCGCAGCACACATCTGTTTGGAAACTCCTGCTAAAAGTGCTGAAGAAACGGGAGCATGGAGGTGGGTGCGTAGGCATCTGCTGATTTTTAGTGCTGTGACATCCTTGGTTTTTCTAGAAAGTACAAGGAAGGAAAATACTTTCAGGCAATGACTTTGGCGGAACTTTTTATCCTGGAGGGGAAATTTTACAGTCGAGTTACAGTCCTGAAGCTTGGATGTGTAAATAGAAATCTGCTTTAGGCTTTCAACGCTGCATCTCAGCATGCTGTGGGCACCATACAACGTGCATCCAGCTTTCCCTGCTGCTGGTGGCTTAAAGCAAGGCTAGAAACAGCCAGTTGTGTGTGCAAGTCCTCGCTTGTAAGGTTATTAACTACCAGTGCTTTTCTCACCATAGGTGACTTAAATTGGGGGGGGTCTGGTATACGTAACAATATTGGCAGTAAATTCAGCAGCTCTAATGTGGAAGTCACTAAACTGATTTATAAATGCTTTTTCTCAAGAGCATCTAGGTATTGTACTCATCTGACAGATGAGGAAACAGAGGGGCAAAGAAGGTAAACACTTTTCCTGAGGTCCCAGAGTGAGCCACTTCTTGACGCGGAGTTCGGAGCAGACGTAGAACAGGGACAAAGTCAAATCTATCTTCAGCAAGGTCACAGATATGGGTAGACTTAATAGGTATTTTAAAAAATGCATTATTTTCACAGCTTCTTTGCCATTAAAGTTTAAGTTGTATTAATCTCCAGTAAATTCAGAAAAGGTATTCAATCTAGTATCTCTTTTATGTGATATCTCTCACTTTTAATTTGTTTCGCAGATTCTGTGGTACTTAGCAACAGCGGGAAAATAAACCCATTTGAAACAGACAATTAACCAAGGTCACTGGGGCAGGGAAGCTAGAATTATTCAAGAAACAACTATTGCAGACGCCATCCTGGGGATAATAATAAGCAAGGTACGCTGCTGTGGGCTAAAGTGCCATTCCTTTGCAGAAATTTTATTACATTCTCGTGAAAGACATCCAGCTTTTATCTGCCCAAGCCATTACGCAGGCAGTGAGGGGAAGCTGAGCGCGGGGCTCCTGCCTGACTCCACATCTGCATGTCGATACCCTGCCATAGGAGGCAGAAACAATATGTATTGATATATATTTCTCCTTTGGAGATGTGCTTTGTGTGTGACATTAGGTTTTGGGCTTTTGCGATCAGCATCTTGCCCTCGTGCTTGTGTGCTGCTGTTGGTCACCTCCCGCGGCTGCCCCGGCTCTCAAACACTCTTCCAGTACTGCAGAGTTCTTAATTTAATGATCCGAAGTTCACTTTTAAAGCAAACGCTGCTCCCTAGCGCACACCCAGGCCATGTCTGTCCTACGTGTTTGCTTTAGGGAGAAGCTGGGACGGGGCTGAGCGGTGAGATGGGCACCATGCATCTGCCGTTGCAGTTGGGGAGCTCATGGGGAGGAGAGCTGCAAGGGCCGGTGCCAGGCAGGAGGGTGCTGCCTTGTCGTCATCCTCGCTGGTGCTGCCTGGATGTGGCCGAACCCTCTCTGAGGACAGGGGAAGGGGAGCAAAGCGTGCTGGTGGAGTAGAACTGACGAAGATGACAGGCAGGCCAGGCAGGTCCAGGTTTGTCTTCAGGCTTCTGGTTTGTTCTGCCTGGCCTCACAATTTCCCCCGCACAGGGAGTTGTCTTGCCTTCGCATAGTCTCATTTCAGACAAGAATGAGGTTGCTTCCAACTCCAGGCTCTGCCTGAACCTCTCCTGTCACAGCCCGGCTACTCCACAGCCCCCAGGGGCCAGGTCAGGCTCCGCAGGGCAGGTCCCAAAGATGCAGATGGTCGCTCAGCTAAGTGCAATTGAAAAATGGGCTCATTGTTTTCCAATTAATCTTTAATTCATTTGGTTCTTTTTCCATTTCTCTGCCCCTCAAAACCTGAGGTACCAGAGGTGTCCTCTGTGGCTTTGCTGTAAGACTGTCCGCAGAATCCTGTGAGAACAGCGCGTGTCCTGGGAATGGCAGCAACCCCAGGGTGGCCCTTGGAGCACTCAGTGGAGACACTGCCCCTCCACCTCCCAGAGCCATCCTGCTGGCGTCAGACTGGGCCCAGTGCGTGTTTCACCATGGGCTGGACCAGCCAGGGACGTAGCTGGAGTGGAAGGGCTCCAGCCTGGAGCCGAGTGGTCCCCGCGCCGCTGGGACACAGCTTGCTGCCAGTGGAGCAAAGGGTTTGACGTGGTCTCTGCCCCATGTCTGGTGCCTGTGGGCAGGGTCTGATTCACCCTGTGTTACGACCAGAGGGGTCACGCCTTAACGCCACATATTTGTATTTAGTTTTCGTACGCGTGTTCTCTTGTGATAAACTTGTGTTTACTCATCCCGCTCTTTATTTGTTCTGCAGTATGTTCACCGTGCCACAGACGCAGAAGCACAGAGGTGGTGGCACTGGCAGCTGCTTCCGTTTGTAAATCAGGTCCTTAATTTCATCGCCATTCAAAAGAAAATCAAGTGTTTTATCACAGAGTGTCACGTGAAAATAAAGATGGTGTTCTTCCTTACCCTGGGGTCATCAGGGAAATAATTGATAGGCCCCTATTGAAAGCCGGAGGCTTAATGTGACTGATCTTGTCAATGTAACTGAACTTTTCTACAAATTATGAGTTGGTTACATGTAAGCCATGGTGCTCGGTCTCCCAGTGTTTCCTGCTGAGATGATGGCTCCCACCAGTGAGCCCCAGCTGAGGCAGGGAGGTGCAGACCGGCAGCAGAAGTGGGCAATGGTGCATGTTTTGGACAAGTCTGAAATCTCAAAATGGAAAATAGGATGTTTGAATGTGGTATGGAAAATGGGGACAAAGAATCCCCTTCTGGGCAGGTAAAGGATGATCCCAAATGTGGTGCTGCGTCCCCTAAAGGGATGGGATTGTGTTGTTGAAGGTGAGCAACTCTGTGATTGAAGTTTATTAAAAACAACAGCGGTTTAATGGAAACTGAACACCCCAGCAGTTCTTAAAGCATATTCTCAGCCTTCTTGCACTCGCTGGTATGACCGCCAATTATTTTTTTAATATCCTTTTTTCTACATATTTTATAACTTATGCTTTTGTATAAAATTGGAAGCAAAATCCAATTGTGTAGGAAAATTAATTTCCTTGAATTGAAGAAGCAATCTACTTGAGACTTTTTAATCATTTGATGATAACCGTGCGCTAAAGAAAGGAAGACCATTAAAGTAACTTAATAGACTAGGATAAACGTTTTTCCCTGTATCTTCTTCATCTTTATTTAGAGATTCATGCTGAGGATATTTTGTGAAAGCTGCTCTTCTTGACCTCCGTCACTTATTGTATAGAGGAGCCAACCAGAATAATGGCAGTGAAGTAACGCTGTGGATTTCTGGATGCAAACCCAGTAATTCTGCTAAACGTCTCTGTTCATCCTTTCCTGCCAAATTCTGCTTTTCCATTAAAGAAAGAATAGCTACCAGGACAGATAAAAATGCATTTAGCTGAGCCGAGCTGTGTGATTTTTTTAAAAACAAACTGTGTTAATGCTTTTAATTAAGGGGCAGAAGAACAAGAGGTTTTATCAGCTCTTTGTCTGCAGGCCATTATTTCATTGTGGATGGGCTATCTGTTATTGTAAACGTCCACCTTTTTGAAGGATTTACTACAAAATCAAGTGGTGGTTTTATTTAAATTGTTGAGCGCCGCTTGATTCCTCATTTATTTAATATGGAGGCATTGTTACACAGAAGACTGTAGCACTTAATTTGTATTGCTTGAGGGACCTCGCGTCCGCCCGGGAGCGCTGCTTTGCATGCTTCACGGTACCGCCTGTTGAAAACAAAATGTGCAGCTAATGGAAGAAGAGGAAGATTTGAAGGTGAAGTTACAAATTCCCAATCAGGCTGTTTCCGAGAGCGTTTTGGAAAGGATCGGTGACTCTCTGGTCTACAAAGGGAAGTCATGTTGCAAAATCATAATGAAAAAAAGCTGCCTTGGGGTACAGCTCCTGCGCATGACTGTTGAGTGGCTTCCAGCTCAGAAAACCGTGTTTGTCTGGTGCTGAGTTCCCAGCGATCCACATTATTGGGTCAGAAATGCATTTTCATTTGTCTGAAACTTTTCATCTGGGATTTCTTCTGGCTTTACCTGTTCTCTGAGTGCCCTTAACAGACCGAACAGGTTTTGACTGGAGAAGTCACAGGTTCCCATGCTCCACCACGCCTATTCCCAGTGGAGGAGATGAACTGGGTTGTTCATGCTCCATGTAAAAGCAGAGCATCTTACCCTTCTATTTAATTCGAGGAGGTAATCTAGGATAATGGAGCTATTAGATTTGGCATCTGTAACATGGTTATCATTTCAGAAAGAATTGTTTCTGCTAATGGCAGTTAACTTGCTACAAATAAAGCAATAGAATTGAAATCTTAAGTACTAGAGTGGCAGCAAACCATGAAACATTATACCACTTATTGGAAGGAAGGCCGAGCTCGCTGTCAGGGAAGAAATCTATTGAAAAAAGCCTCTGATGGATTCCGATTCGAACTAATTTAATATGGCAGCAGTGTTTGTCTGTTCTACCAGTCTATTAAAAGCATTAAAATGTCTATAAATAATAATACATAAGTGGCCGGATCCTTTCAGCCAAGGAGCTGGAGGATTTCACACAGGTGGATTTGGCTGGCTCTCAGCAGAGCCGAGCTGTGAGGTCCTTGGCATTATTGAGTCCTACGGCTGCCCGGCGTGCCTTGGGGCCCCCAGATGCTCCGCTGGCAGATACGGACGTTTTATGTGGTGTGGATGGAGAGGCTGAAGCAGGGGCATGATGCTTGCTATCTGGAAGCCGTGTCTGGGTGTATTAGAGGGTGCTTTCTGCCTTAACACCTCAAACCATAACTGCTTAGTTCAGCCTTGAACATGCTCCACAGCATGGACAAGCTGTGAAATGTTCTTTGAGCCAGGATTTGGGGGTTTCCGATAAAATACGTGATCCCGTTGCCCCGTTTCTACCTCAAGACCAGGTTCCCTCTAGAGAATGGGCATTTCTAAGTGCTGTGACATTTCCAGACGCTCAGGCTACCAGTGGTGTTACACCCTGCGAGTTCGCCCCAGGCAGCACAAGGCAGGTGTCTCCCGGGCCCACGTGAGGAGCTACCGAGGTGGTGGCCATCCCATCCTGCATGGTGGAGCTTCCCCTGCTCAAAGCTTTGAGCTCAGCGTGGGCAGGGGTGTCCCGTAGCTCCCCATAAGAGCAGACTCTGGCAGGACCTTGGCAAAAGGCAAAATTCATTGTCTCCTGCCTGCTGATCCTTCAAAGTGAATCCTTGTTGGGTTTTTTTTTTTTTACAGCATGGATTCAAGTGGAAGCAAGTTAAATGGGAGAACGGTTTTTATGTTTCTATTTCAGTACAGAAAATATCCCAGGGGGTAAACTTTCCACATACCATAACTGCAACAGATTAGTGTATCCCCAAGCAGCAAGAGTGTAATGATACGGATTTTTTTGTTCAGCGCCATGATCTGTGGCAAAGTGTAATTTTATAGAGAGGGTCACAAGTGTTTAACCACTCATAAAATACCCCCAAATGTGATCTCAGCTTGAACGAATCAGAACAGCATCCTCATCTCAGGGCAGCGGTACCAGATGGAGATCTGGTCCTGTGTTCTGCAAGGTAAGGGGGGAGGGACAGCGCGTGTGCACATTGCAGCCAGGGTCGTTAGTAAACACCACCATCTATTATGGTCTTGAAATTGCTTAGTTACTGTAAATTAACCCCTGACACTGAGTTTATCCTCAATCTTTCTGCTATTCTGTTGCTGTCAGTATTGTTAGTACCGCTGTCGTTTTTCTCTAATATTTTCCCTGGCTGGACCCTGTGCTTGGCTGCTGTTGCAGAGGTTGGAGCCGAGCAGCGGTGGTAGCTGGAGGGCACGAGGTTTTGCAGGAGGAATGTGACGACTTGATTGCTGACCCAGAGCTCTGTTGATATTGGTGGAATGGGCAAATGACGTAGCAGGTGTTTCTGCAAACATGTCCTGAGTTTTTAAAGGATTTGCTTCTGCTGCTTTTCACTTTAGCTGGTTGGTGGTGACTCCTTCGTGATAGATTATAGATCCCAATCTAAACCCTGTTTCACAGGATACTGTAAAAACTAGAGTCTGTCCTGAAGTCTACTCTGTCTACTAGACATGCTAGAAGCAAGTAAGAGAAAGGAAATGCCACTATTACATTTTCTTCACTTATGGGGAATGGAAACCCAAAGAAGTTGTGCCCTTGGCTATAGACACACCAAGGTGTTTGTGACAGAGCTAAGACCTGAAAGCTTTTCAATAATTTATTCCTAGGAGAAGTCTTTCTCCAGCCTATACACAATGAAATGAACTTGAATTTTGGACAGTTTCACTGCAGTGGTAAAATACCGTCTTCAAAGGTACAGAGCTCACTCATTGCCATGAAGTCTCTGGGAAGACCGATGGCAAGAAGAATCTGAAGCCAGCAGGAGCTTGGCAGAAGTTAGCCCGTGGTCCATTAAAAATTGGAAAATGGCAATAATTGTGCATTTCTGTTGTTTTTGTACAGGACGCCAGCGATGATCGGTTGCTCATTTGTTGTGCACAGGAAATTCTTTGGAGAGATTGGCCTCCTCGATCCTGGGATGGATGTGTACGGAGGGGAGAACATAGAGCTCGGCATCAAGGTTTGTGACACGTTTGTGAGAAAAATTGCACGTGACGCTATTTAAGGAATCCAAGGCGACTTTAAGAAGTTCACATAAACAGTCATTAGAACGCTTGAGGAGACCTGAGCATTGATGTGTTTTATAGCATTTTAATTGAAGGGGGGAAAATGACTTGCTTTTAGGGATGAGTCTAGTTTTTTTCCTTGGATTCTTATCTCTGCTCTGATGCAAAAAGCTCCTGAGATGAAACAGCATACCAGCTTCAACAGCCCCTGGTCACGTTGTCCCGCCGTTGCTCTAAGTTACAGGTATCTTAAATACCGAGAGAAATGCAGTGCTGTTTTTGTCGTGTGAACAGTCTTAGGGGGGCTGCTGGGGCTCCTGTGACTATCTCAAGAAGACAAAATGCCTGAAAATTTTCTACAGGCATTTAGCATCTGCAAATAAAATGTGCTCACAAACAGGCAAAACCTGCTTTTAAAAGTGAAACACTGATAGCGATGGTTTTTAGAGCTGCCTCAGCGCACCCACGCAGACGTTCGTCGTTCCAGAATCCACTGTGACAGCATCACTTGATTACTATGTACAGTATTAGGACGTGGCTTAGTGATTCAAGTGTTTACATACACTGACGTGATTCATAAGCAACGGATTCAATGCTCAGAAGCAACTCGGGATGGTAAAGTCTATGGGGATTCTTCCAGGCATGTTTTAGAGTACAGCACTTGTGCGTTAACAAGCTGATAGGGAGAGGCTTGAGACTTATAACTGGAAAATTGAATTGACTGTGCCGTGGTTAAAATGAAAAAACATTGTTCGGTTTATAGGTTTACCAGAGGATATTTGGTTTGCTGACAAATCAGAAGAAACCTATTGTTATTGGCTACGGGGAGCAATAATCTCACTTAAACAAGGGGCTAGAAATTAAAGGCTTTATATATGCCACATAGCTCTTCTTCCTGTGAAGTAATTATTGCATGTCATCGTGCAGCTTGCCGCTTGGGTCTAGAGAGAGCCCGCTCTCTAGCTTCTCTTGTGGAGGCCCTTACTTGTGGGATTTTTAGGTAATATTGTGGAACTAGTCTTCTCACAATTAGTAGTTCAACCCATCCGTTAGGTTTTGGGAGGATGTCATGGAAAATTGACTTCTTAACTGGAAAAATAAGATGGACGTCTTGTGGACAAGTGATGAGCATATGTCCTCCTCTTTTTCACATTTTGAACTTTTTTAGAAAAGCTACCTAATAAACATCCTTTTGGAAGAAAATAATCCGTCTCTTCCCCGAGTGACTTGCCCAAGCTTGTGTTTCTAACCCATATGCTTCCCTGCTGTTTGCACACTCATATTCTATGTTTTCTGGTCGAGGTTTTAAAAATATTGGTGTTTTGAGAGCCAAAATACTTAGGAAATCCACCTTGTAAGACTGTGTAGAAAGCAGGTTTTCAGAGATTCCTGAGCTCCAAAAATCACAGTCTGTGTAAGTGTCTTATCTAGCGTCCAGAAGCTCGTGGCACATCAGTCCTATTTAGTATATGATGGCTGTTGTGTGCGCAGGTCAGGTAGCTCGTATGAAGAGCAGCCCTGGAGATGGGGTGTTTGCAATTGCCTGATACTTGAGTTCCGCTTCACAGCAAGATTTCAGTTATAAATAGTTTATTCAAGGATGGTCCTTGTAGGTGTAAGGAAATAGAGTTGTTTTATGGTAAAATGAAATGCAAATAAACTGAATAACAAAATGAAATAAATAATTGGGAAGGTAGGGCTGTCCCAACCTAGAAGGGCCAAGGCCATGTGCTGCTCAAGAGTCTTGTTTGATTAATATGCTTCAAATTTTGTAAAATAAGCTGTGCCGTACCTGTGTGTGGTGAACTACATGGGCCACGTGTTTCTTTCAGTTGCTGAATCCAGTTTAGCTAAATGAGAAAGTTCCTGCGCGAGCCACTTAAAAAAATGCCCCCGTTACAGTCCCAGCGGAGGCTCTGAGCTCGCTGCTCTCCTGTACGTGCTGGGGAGCGGTCTCGCATTGCTCACATAGCAATAATAAAGCCATTAAGCACATTGCTGCCCCAGGCAAATTCGTGTTCTGCTCCCGGGGTGGCTGTGGCCCTGACAAGGGGAACATGCTGTTCTCTGTATTGCTGTATTTCCTTTCATCACGCTGGAGTGTCTCCAGAAGGTTGTACTTACTCACTCCTCTTGTCCCCGATGTCCACTACTTCACTTCCTGAGGCAGAATTGAGGCTTATTCCGCTTTTCTTGGCAGAGAGCAGAGAAGTGTTTGCTAAGCCAGGCAGTTTAGGTGAGTATTTCAGCTGAGAGGTTGTCAGCGCATGTTTTTTCTCCCCTCCCCGCCCTGGTGTGCCTTACAATCAAATTATAGCAGCGCCAGGTCTCTCTTCCTGTGGTGACAGCCACATGGACCAAACGTTTCATGTGTCCCTGTGTTAATAACTCTCCCCAGCAGACTGTATGTGGAAATCTTATCCTCCTGCCTGGCTGGTGACCAGGTGACACTGGTGAAGCTGCTGGAGCTGGGTGTGTGTGGAATCATCTCATCCCTGGTCTTGGTCTTGCTGTAGGAATAGGGAGAGCAAGTATTGCACCGAGCTCCCGCTGCCTGTCTGGGGAGCATGTGGGTGCTGTGGACCACAGCCTGGCCCCTTACCCCGGCCCAGCTCCCACTGATGGTCCCCGAAAGAATAACCTGCTCTCTCTGAACAAGCTTTGAGGTGACTCTTTTAACCCTTCGCTGTGCTGAACAAGTTCTGGCTCTGATTTTATAAACCTGGTGTCCAGTTTCCATGGCTTGAGTGGTGACGTTGCTCTGGGTGCCCACCAGCTCCACGTGTGAATTTTGGCACGGAGGCTTCTCTGACCATCCCTGCTCCTTTTGTTGAAAATTTTTCTTTTATTTTAAACCCGTTTGTGGCCCTGGCTTTTAGTGTCTGCGTGACTAAGTGGAAAGGCTACTTTTGCTGCATGTCTCGCTTTTTCTCAGCAGGGAGGGTTTCATGGCTTATCATGGTTAGTCACAGGCATTCACAAAGATGCTCCATAAAATTGTGTGCGTCTGTTTGAATGAAGATGCAAAAGTCTGTTGCGTGACTATTGCCATGATTTCAAAGTCTGGGATGGGTTACAAGGTTGTTTTCAGAGTATTTTGCGCTTCTGTCATGCGTTGCTAATTAAACTTATTTGAGTTGTCTTTTAGAGATTAATTTAATCAATAAGGATATTATTACTACTTTGATAGTATCATCTGTACAAATTGTCACTTGAAGCAAGCAATTAACTGAGAATGCTTATTAGCTGATCCATCCCACACCTTATTTGTGCACTAAGAATCGATTATTGAATTCATTAAGAAAAGCACAATTCAGTCATCCCTTTGAGGTTTAATGACTGACTCGAGCTACTTTTTACTATGATTGTGAAGTTGTCTGAAGTTTGGGTTGAATCTTTTAAAACTATTTCCAGAGGAAAAGCACAGCATGTCCTCTCTAATTGCCTGGATTTTTTTTCCCCCAGATCTGTTACCTAGATTCAACAGGCCAGGTTTCTGGTGCTGCCAAGCCAGCAGTTGCGTGTGTGGAGCAGGAAGAGTCGCATCCGTGTGTGTAGCTGTAAGGAATGGAAGTATGGAGCTTTGAAAATCAAATGGGTACAATGAGGGTATTGAGTGTATTTTCATTAGTGGTGATTTACAGAGAGGGTGCTGAAACGTTGGCTCAGGTTGCCCAGACTGGTAGTAAATGCCCCATCCCTGGAAACATTCCAGGTCAGGTTGGATGGGGCTCTGGGAAGCGTGATCTAATTAAGATGTCCCTGCTCACTGCAGGGGAGTTGGACTAGACGAGCTTGAAAGGTCCCTTCCAACCCCAACCGTTCTATGGTCCTGTGATTTCTTTAATAATCAGATTCTTCTTCAACCACTTAGACACAAAAGTAACCTCATTGCACTGGCAGTGACATTGATCTTCCCCCAGAGGGTTCCATGCCTGTGTACCCTTCAGTCCTTCAGAAACCCTTAAAATAGATTAAATAGCCTTTTAATGGTACAAATCTCTTGTGTGCATTTCATCCATGAAGGAGCCCATTTTGTTTATATGAGTACAATTATTCATACACTGGAATGTTGAGGGGGTCGGGCAAAAAAAAAAAAGCCATCAAATAGGTATATTTAAATTCCTCAGGGGAGCTTCACTCTTTCTGCATTCAGAAAATCAAATCCCTCTCTTCCTGCATACATTTTCCATAAAGTACGGCTCTATCATTTTGTTAAGAAGAAAACAGAGTACTTGGAGCAAGTGATTCTTTCAGCATCCGTGGCTTTGTTGAGTCTGAGGTGTGGGATGGGCAGCCTGTATCCAGCCCTACGGGAGGCAGGAAATCCCCACCTCGGGTGCTGGGCAGGAGCAGAGGATGTCAGGGCAAGGCTGTGAGTCATGAGAAAGATGTTTTGATGCTTTTCTTTTACTTTCTTTTTGTAAAAAAAAAAAAAAAAGAATACACTAGAACAGGCTTGTTTTCCCAGCCCAACTGGGAGCACAGGCTCCGATGCGGATGTCCCGTGTCTTTACGTGACATTGTGCACATCTCTAAAATAGAGAGTGATTGACGTGAGTGTGATGGGGAGCACATGAATACCGTTGCAGGACGGAAGTTTGACTAGGTTTCTGCTTGTGTGAACCTAATACCTGAATAGTTAGTGCCTGTCATCAAAACGTAAAAATATCCCTGGTTAGGGTGAGATTTATTTTTATAATGTCAAGCAGACGCGCAGATGTGGAATATCAGGTGTCGTGTTTTGACTCTGCGATGTGCGTTAGTGCTGTCATTCGAAACGTTGTTTTGCCAGGGCTTTTTGTTTGATCATCTTCAAATGTCTCTCTCAGTTCTTCTGATTAACGTGTTAAAGTGTGGGTGCAGGCAGAGATAGCTGATGGTAGGCAGCACCTGAAATCCCTTTTTAACCACCCTGTCCATCAGCACCGGGGTGTGAATTCCAGCGTTCCTCCGGCGACCGTCACGCCTGCTGCCTCACCAGTCGCTGTGCGATGGGACTGCGCGCCAGGGCTTGCAGGATGCGGCGCGTGGTGGGATGCGGGAGATCTATGATGATGAGTTGTTACTTTTTTTTTTAATATAGCTTTGAAAAATAGGAACCTGAAAAACATGTAATTTATTCATAAGGCCTTATTAAGCTTGTGAGGGTTCACTGAGATGCAGTAGTTGGGGTTGAATCAAATTTCTCATGACATGCAGGGTTTTTTTCCCCATCTGCACCCAGCTTTGCTGAGACCGAATTAATCGTGAAATTACACGTGAGGCAGCAAAGGGTTTTTTTGAGAAGTGTGGGAACAAATCACCCCAGAGTTCTGAGGGAAGGACTTTGAGGAGCACAGATGGGATTTGCAAGCTTTATTTTGTGGTTGGTTGCCGGAGGTGTCAGCACATCAGCTGACACACGTTTCTGGTTACAAGGAAGGGGAGAACATGCGTTGGACTAGTTGAAGGCTTGGTGGTAAAATTACCAGCTCTCAGTTGCTTATCTGGGGAGTCTGTACTGTTCAAATATCCGCTCTTGCCGTTCCTGAGAATTCATACCGAGGCACTGCAATCTTCATGACGCTGATCGGATGCAGATGATGCGGAAGTGAGTGTCAGCAGTGGGGGATGCTCGAGTGGGGCTGTTGGCAGGAGGGGAATGGGATGAAACTCTGGGCTCTTCTATCAGGGAAAGAAATTTTGGGGTTAGAGCAAGACCCTCTTTGAAAAGTTGGGGGCTAAACCATGGTAAAAGCAATGGGGGACCCACTAAAGCCCAGGGCAAGTTTTATTTAACAGATGTTGGTGTTACAGTTGGCCCAGCCTGATCTGCAGGTTGAAGCTGCTTTGGCAGGAATCACATCTCCCTCCTGTATGTCCAGCCACTAAAAGCCCCTCTGTAGCGTGGAGCAGCTGTAGCAGCAGTGGCTTTGATGCGGGCTATCACAGACCTGCCTTGCTATCAAGACTATGGCTTGCCGAGACCCCGAAAACTCCTGCAGTTTAGGAAATGTAAAAAACCCAGCCCAAAACCCAACACCCCCCAACCCAAATCTGCCAACAATATAAACTCAAGGCCAGGTTTTGAAAAGTATTTTATCAGGCACCATAATCCACTTAAAAATTGGGGCTTAAGACTGTTTCGAAATAAAAATCAAGTTATCTTGGAACAAAAAAAGAGGCAGAGCAGGACTGACCTTGGAAGAGGTCTTAGAGCTTTGGAAATAGTGATCCACTGGTCATACTTTACCTTCGTGTAGAGCCAGTCTGTTTATTTGTACCTGTGTCCCAATTAGAGAAGTTGATTTTGCTCTTCAGAGTGATTGCTGTATGGATAGAAGAAATATTTCTACCACTGAACAATATCCAATCACTGCCTGAATTTATTTTAAGAGCAGGAACCAGTACAAGCATGAATACAGAGCCTATGTTTGGCATTTTAGTTGTCAGCTCAGTATTTACTGTAGGTGCTTGAAGATGCTTAATAAAAAGCTCTGATGTAGTTTTCCCAACTGGTAAAATGCTTTTCATCACAACCACCTCCATGGCAATGGAGCCGTGTTTTGATTATTTTCTCAACAGCGATAACCTCTGTGCTGGGAGCCGGAGAGCGGCTCTGCCCTTGCTGCCACAGTGCCTGGGCGGTTTATAGTGTCCCTTCTCGGGAACGGAAATTGCAGGCAGGCAGCCGCAGAGCTCCCATCTCTCTCTTTCCTCTTGGTAGAAAATGATTTGTCATCCCTGCCTGTTATCCGCTGACAGACGGGGACAGGTAGAGGCGGAAGGGACAGCTATTTTCACCCCAGTTGATTCTAGGGTTTTTACTGACAAGTTGATTTTTACGCTGGGAAGACACTGATCGTCTTTGCGCTCTTCCCGTCCAATAGGCCATGTGCTGCGGTTGAGATTCACTGGTGGATGAAGAAATCCATTTTAGGACTCAGCCATGCCTTATCTTCACTTGAAACTCTGGCAGTTGTCAGCTCTTTACTGGTTTTTCACAGGGTCGATGGTGGTTAGGGGTCCGTTGGAGGTTGGTTTATCATGCTGGACCATGGTTGGAGTCCACCCTCGTCACCCTGAGCCCAAGTGGGGAAAGGCAGATGTGGAGAGTAGCCACAGCAACTCCATAGCTGAAGGGGTGGTGGAGAGCAAGGACAAGTGGCCATGCAGGTTTGTAGAGACTTTGCAAAGTTTGGTTTATTTATGCTTTTCACCAATGGATTTTAGAAAATTGAGCCTGAGTCCTGAAGGAGGATCTGCAGGGCTCATCTTTCGTCTAACTCTGCTCCTCCTACTGAACAGAGCCGTGCCTGGGTTGCTCTTTCCACTTAATTCTGAATTTGAATTTTCACTGCTGTACGGTTTGGACCACACTGACATTGTCCAGTGAGGTTGCTCCTGAGTCTCAGCTTCCCTTTTACTTCTCTTGGGCTTCCAGCTCTCCATCCGCTGTGGAGAAAGATGTTGTGAGCAGCTGAAGGATTCCCATATCATTTCAACTGATATATTTCCCTCTGTACTGCAAAGCACATTGGTTTGCTTCTTTATTAGCCCTCTGGGCCCTGCTGAGTGGAAGCAGCCCTGGGACGTCCCTTCCCATCCCCTGTTGCCTGGACCCTGGTCACGTTTCCAGCGCTCGTTACTGTGGGGATGATGCATGAGCTGGAGTGGTCCTGGCTCTCTGAGTGCCCGGCAGCTGCAATTTGGTCAGGAATTGCTGAAATACAGCAGAGGTAGGCCCCCTGAAAGCTGGTTTTATAGCATCACTCCCTGGAGGACCACTGTCCTTTAGAGTATTTCTGGGTGTCTGAGACAATAACTCTCTGAAATCTGCTTTCTCCTCTCACTCTTCACTGTACAAGGTGAGCAGCAGCACATTTACTCTGTGCATGTGCCTACGATGTCGGGGATATAAATTACCCTATAAAACAAAAAGCTGGCTTGTGTCTTCCTAAAATCCAACTCCAAGCCAAACTGAACTTTGTCTTTGTAGAAAAAGCACGCTTGGGAAATGCCAAGAGAAAATTTGACGTGAAATTACGCACCAATAAATGAGGCTCATAATAAACTGAGATGAGGAATGATTTTTTTCCCATCCCATTATATTCATAAAGCTTTCAGAAAGCTCCCTGTTCATCATGACTGCAAAGGCAAGGCTATATCTTTGTCTTTTCATCTGTCCTTTCTTATGAGAAGATGAACTCGTGATGCACTTGCTGGCGCTGTGGGACACACAGATCTCTTCCCTACCTCATCCAGAGCTATGAAGTTGATTTTACCACTCTCGCTGGCCTCTGGTGATGCAGGCCAGGGCAGCAGCCTCAGACCTGGGAGCAGTCCTATCTCGTGATCACTGAATGTTGGGTTTTCTCAAGGATAAGACTCTTCATTGACTACACATTTCTCCTCAGCTTGAGGATTGTTCCTGGTGAAAATGTAATCAATGCCGTTACGCTCCTGTGATTTTCAACCAAAAAGGTTGTAGTTAGAAATTCCCAACCAGCTTTTAGAGTGTTCAGTGTCTCCGTAAGGCTTTGCAGTCATCCTCTCTCAAGGACTTTCAGGTCAAAACTGTTCATTTTTACAAACGAAAACACTATTTTCCAAGAGCCCCTGCTGCAATTGCAGCCTTGGCTCTGGGAACTGTTGGAGATGTATTTCTTTTTCATCTGAACTCCTCACTGGTATAGCACACAGCTCAAAGGCAGATGAGAACCTGATGGTGATGGCAAGAAACAGAGACTGACTGCATTTCCCTGCGTGTGTCTGTCCCGGCTCTGATGCACCAGCAGAAAATTATACGAACAATAATAGCGTTCCTGAGCAAATGTTGTCCCAGCTCTGTAGCGGGGCCAGCTTCACTCTGAAATTAAGGCAGGCCTTTCTTCCCTGCCTCCTGCACATGCCCTTCAGGCATCCTAGTTTTGTTGGAAGACCTGCATCTCCTCCTGGACGCCCTGAACATCTGAATCCTTTTGAGACCGATATCTGACTCACTGGGACTGTGTCATAGCACTTTGTTTTATGTCAGCTTTTGGCCAGATTTGATGGATTGTGCCACGTTGCAGTCACTCGTTCCCCCAAGAAATTCAGTCCACCATGTTTGTATGCTCGTCACCCGCCTCCTGACCTTTTGCTTTTCAGTGTTACTGGGCATGATTTGCCGTTGTGCTGTCACAAGGTCCAGCGTACAGTGAGTACAAAGCAGATGTAAAACACTTAGTAAGGAATGTTAACACTTGGTTCACAGTCATGCCTGGCTCTGAAGCTTTGCAGAAGGCTCTGGAAGATCTTGACATCTGGCAGGTCATGCTGTGTCCAGCCCATGGCTAAATAAATCCTCGGTACTTGAGCTCAGTTTTCCTGGCTTACCGCATTCGGGCAGCTTTTGTATACATGAAGCTTGATTGGGGTAGGAATTGCATCGTATCGTGCAGAAAAGGTGTTGGCATCTTTGGACTCTACCAGATTAATGGCAGGGAGAAGTAGTATCGGCTCTTTTGATCATCTTGTCAAATTAGTTGGCTCAATTCTTCCACAGCATTTTCAGTCCCAGCAGACTTGAGTGACTGCTTCAGTGCGACAAGGAGGAGAAAATTCCCAGCGAAATTCAGTGGGAACTAATCATTTATCTCCTTCAGTCATCCTGGAAAATCTTTTTTGTTTTGAGACGAGCAGGAGCCTGGTGCTGAATTCTTGTCTCTTGATGTGATATCACTTGAGACTTGCCCTGTGCATCATTGAGAATAACAGTGGAAATAACTAGACGTGATTTATGTTTCCCAGTGCATTTATCCTTCAGTCTAGTGTGTCCTTGTGATGCTCGATGGAGACTGCAGAGGTGGTGCTCTGTGGGACTCATTTTAAACAGCATCCACAGTCAGAGCTCCCTGTAAAGTGAATACTATCACAGCAGTGAACTTTCTGGCTTCCCTGTGCTGCATTTATTATTCATAGCAAGACTATGGCCTCAGAGATGATCTAATCACTGTGATGCACTGCTGCCATAATGCATAAAAGGCAGTTAACCCCAGTGACACTGCACACACTTTTCATTCGTCTCCCTGACTTCAGGGCTTTCTCAGGAGTCCCACAGCAAGGGAAAATGGTGCAGCTTGACCCCTACGCTGAGGGCTGCCTCCTCGCGCTGGTGTGAAGCTGCCAGCCAAATCCCTTCCTCAGATTCTGTAAGAGTTCAGGTGGTTGACCAAAACTTCCTTGGCTTTGCCGAAAAGCTCAGCCACTAAGGTGTTAGATACCATAGAACTGAAGTATATATTCGGGGTTTTTTTCTGCACTCAGGATTTTAGCAGTATTTTCAGCATCCTGTCTCTCCCTGAGCTGGTCTGAAGCAGCCGGTACAGGAAGCTGGTGAGGCAGATGAGAGAATAAAGTGAAATTCCATCTTTCACTACCCAGGCTGTGATCCAACAGAGCACTTAACTTTCAAGCCCCTAGACAGTCCTCTTACTTTTTGTGGCACTGTTGCGCCTGCTTAAATGTAAGTGCTTCTTAAGTGCATTTCTGGATTGAGGCCTCTAGAGCTGAACTTGAGCCATAAGGGTTAATATTTTCAAAACAATTTTTTGCTGGCAGGAGTGTTGTTTCCCATCCTTCCCCTTCTTGGCCCCTCCAAACAGTTCTTCCATTTTCTGAGCTAATTAACTCATCTAGCTTTAAAATACAAGTGCATCCTTCTTGGATTTTGTCATGTGTCACTACCTTCCAGAGAGTCATTATGTCTCGTTTGCACAGAAAATACTGGGAGACTCCACCAGGAAGGAAGCAAACTTGTTCATTGAATAAATTTATACCTAAAGCTTCAATAACATGCCCATTATTTCATATTCATCTACAGATACAAAATATCTATTAATTAACCAAAGTACTGCTAGTGGGCATATGCAAATGAAGTGACATCAATCAAGCCAAGATCACCTTTTTTTTTTTTGAGTTTTTACTTTATTAAGAAATACTGCTTTGTGCTGACTGCAGTTCCTTAATATCAGATCTGTGCCTTGAAGCTCAGTGCTAGGACTGAAAAGAGAATCAGAATTTCCTAGCACTGCAGAAACTGCCACAAATAATGCAGCTTATAATGAAGAGTTCATATGTAATCCCATGGAGGAGATAACTGTCGAGATCTGCCTCAGGCACAAAGAACCCAAGTTTATTTTTTGTAGAAGGTACTTCATTCTGTCAAAGCAACAGAGTTAAATTAAGAGAGACAATTAGATATAAATTCACATTTGGACTAAGTATATCTAACTTAATATGTAAAATAGGGGTTTTAAGTCTATAGCTCTGCTTTTCCAAGACACAAGGTGATAGCAATACCCAAAGCAATAGATAACAAAGGATTTCCCACATTGGCCTGTGAAGTGCTTACTTTAGGAGGAAGATGGTCCTCGGTGTTGTCACCCTTCCCCGATCCCCAGCTTGCCAGCTGCCAGGATGCCACGTCGAGCAGCACCTCCCAAATGCCTCCCTCCTGGCCAGAGGCACCAGGGACGCTCCAGGTCAGCTCTTAAATGCTTCAGTCTTTGCCCAGCATCTTGAGTGTTGCTGTCCTGCATGTGTCCCAAACCACGCAAGGTGGGTGCCTCTCTGCAGAAGTTAAAGAGTTCAGCTCAGCACCCTGCTTCCAGTACCTCTTTTATCTCATTTGTTGTGTCGTTCAAGTATCGATTGTGCTAAGGCCACGTCAGTGTTTCTATAGTTGCTTCTGATGGTGCATTTGGTTTGCTTTCCAAATGAAGGATCTAAGCTGGTTGGTAAATGATGAGCCAGGGCTGTGGGGAGGTGCTGTAACCAACCGCTAATGTTTAAGAAGAGCTGGCAATGACACGGTGAGTGGTAATAAAACTCCTCACTTGAATGGTCTTCTCCATCCAGAGGTGTCGATCCACCCACCAAAGGCAGGTAACTGCTGCGGTTCTCCTTTTCCTTATGGGGTCCTGTAGCACAGATGTGTCTGTGTTAACCCCATGTGCTCCGTGTGCCTCCTGTTTCTGCCTGTTTTCTCCCTGGAACTCTGAATTGAGAGACTTGGTCCAAATCCTCTCGTTGAAACATCCCTCTGTGATTTTTTGTTGGGTCCCCTGTGCTGGCAGGACGCATCCCCTTTTCCCAATCCCCTCCAAGCAGCCTTGGAGCTCCAGGAAAGTAAATCTGAAACCACACCTGAGGCTCAGCTGTCACCCCTCCATTTGGTCCAATTTGGTTGGCTTTGCAGTTGTGAAGTTGCAAACAACTGCAAAAAAAGTTTTCATCCAGAATTAAAATATTTCCTCTCTCCTTCCTGTGATGTTAGGTTTAAAACCGTATCAACGTACAGAAATAAGTCTGTTTTCTAATAAAAGCTTTATCTTTGGCCATTTGTACTTGAAACTTCGTGTAGGTCTGCAAAAAAGTCACGTTCCTTATTGGATTTTTCCAGGATCGGGAGCCTGGGCTTTGGCTGTGAACATGAAAAACCCCATTCCTATAGCTTTGGTTTCTGCTCAGCCAGCTCCAGATCCTGTAATATCTCACTGTCCTGGTGAACTGGGATTTTGGCAAGCTTTGTTTTCTCCTTGTATCTGTGCTTGCTCCAGTGGCATCTCCAGTGGGTGCTTAGAGGTACCTAGTCAAAGGGCACGTGCTGCCTGCCCCAGGGGTTCCTCTCTTGCCTGCTTTAATGGCCAGCACGGATGTCTCCGTTCAACACAATTTGAAAAACCTAGAGCTGGGGGGAAAAAAAAAAAAAAGATATTTTCTGATCTTCCTGCCAACTCTTGCACTGAGCTATCCTGACAGCCCCAAACCCTTCTGTTCCCAACAAGGACTCCTTGCAGCTGTACCCAAAGCCTCAAGCAAGGCATAGTGTGGGGCTGCGGGTCTGAAAACCAGCAGATTTTGCCAGAGCACCCAAAAGGGTGACCAGCCACATTGTCCATCCCAACCCCCTTCACAGCTCTTTATACCTACGTTATCAGGGGGTTGCAACCACTTTTCTAGACCAAGCTCATCACAGCCACTGAGTCCCTGCTAGTTCCCTTGCGTTTCTGCTGCCCAGACAGGGAGGAACTGCTGCCCAGTGATGGGGCTGTAGATGTGCCATGGTTATAGATCACCAGCTCTGCCTGCTGCCCAGCCTTGCTCATCCCCCACCATCCTGTCAGAGCAGTGACATTGCTTCCCTACTGCTGTGCTTTGATAACAAGTGTGTATAGCCTCTCTTACTGGCCATATCTGCTTTTCTTGGACTTGACCTCTTGACCAAGGGTTAGCTGAAGCCCCATGCTTCCTTGCAGGGTCCCTATGCTCCCTGAAGATGCATCTCCACGTGCTTCTAAAGCCATGGAGCAAAAGCTTCAAAATACAGAAGACTTAAAAATTATTAAGAAAACAAACCGGTTTGGTCACTGCCTCGGAGGTCGCAGTTACTCAGATCTGTACGAGCTGCAGGAACAGCAGACAGACCTTTTTAAGCAGCACATCTGCATGGTAATTTTTGCTGACAGCCAAAACTCAGCCAAGTGAACCATTTTAAAAACCTTTCAAAACTGTTCATTTACATCATCTGCTGCTTTTGTCAAATACACGGAAGAGTGTCTTGTCATGTCTTTTGTCTCATTTTTACAAGAGTTATGTTGTCTATTTAGATTATATTACAGGAGCAAACAGTTGTTCAGGGATTATAATTTGTATGGTACGAGGAGAACTTTCAAGAACAATAACAGGACGGTTACCTCAGCTGAAACTGCCATTAAATAATTTTTTTTTTCCCCTAGTGTATAATCTTAACTGCAACTGAGGCTGCATCCAGTGCTGACTGTGGTCCCCGGTGCACCGAGGAGGATTTCTGGTGAAGGAAGCGTGCTTTTTGCTTTGCCCTAGTGAGGTGATGAAGCAGAGGCAGATACGGGTTTAGCGTTTCGAAGTCTATTTGTGGAGCAGGTTTTGCTGTTCTGGTTGGTTTAATGACCTGGCAACGTGGCGATGTGTCCCCGCGATGATGGGTGGGGAGGCAGGAGCCGCGTGCCTTGAAGGAGGCTAAGGAGTGTCCTGCTGTGAACTGTGTGCTCAAGACCCCAGCTCCCTTGAGAGGAAAATGCTTCTGACCAAGTTCTGTATCAGTGGGGTGGAAGGTGGAGCGGGTGTGCCCGTCTCGTTTGTGTCTTCCATGCCTCCAAAAGCTGCTGCTCTTGGTAGACGTTTACACCTCAGGTCAGGGAGCTTGGCTCTATATTCTGCTTCAATTTCAGCTGGAAAGTGCCTCTTGTTTCTAAAATCTCTGTGGTATTTAAAAACATTTACAGCAACTGTATTTTAATTTTTTGCGAGGGACACTTAGGCACCGAATTGCTCCTCTCCTCCCCTCTTGCCAGCATCTTTCTGACCAGTAAATTGAGAACTATCTACCTAAAAACTGAGCACCCCAGGGAAGCACATGGCTGGGCTGCTTTGATTTCAGGTGGTCTGGGGGAACGCTTTGTTAGCGGTGCAGCAGACTGTGGTTTAATGGATTTGCTTGGCTCTTTCTGTGACACGTATAAAGGGGAAAGTGTGTGTCAAATTTAGAAGACCTATAACGTTTAAGAGGGAGATATGTTCAGTGCTTTTGAAAATATGATATAAAATGGGAGATCGTCGGCTTTGCTATCTTCACAGAAGTTCTCTCATCTTTACTGACCAGGCTTCTGCAACGCAATTATAATCCAAGTCCTAAAAAACTGAATGCATAGTAAAATACCTATGGCATGTCATCATTTTTGGATATGTTTCTGTAACTGGTGTATATATCTACAGGCAATCACCACTGGAGAGGAGGAAGGAAAATACAGAGAGAGCTTTAAATTCCTTTAGACATTGAAACATCTGAAGGAGGAACTATAATGGTAATATACCATAAACCTCTTTTTTTATCTCCTCATAAAATTGTATCTCTCCTCCTTTTCCTCCTAAAGTTGATCTGACTTCCAGCATGCAGGTTTCAGGAATAAATTGATGATTAACTAAACAAAGGTATACGTAAAACTCCATGGTTTATAGCAAGGTTTGAAGTAGTGCACCGTACGTGCTCTTCCAGCAGATAGACACACTGTAGGTGCATTATTTGAACTGGGGATAAATGAATAGTTGTATCTGGTAGAGCTTGTGTTCAGTTGGTACTTTTCCTGCTGGTGTAAATTCATTTAGTTTTATGGAGAGAGAAGAGCAGTATTTTTTTATAGCTGCAGGAGATCTCACCCAAGGCTGAAGATCACCGGGCGTTGCACTGAGGGAATGATATTGCTTCTGCTGACTTTTTCTGGCTTAAGAGCACATCTCAAGAAGTGCAAATGAGATTTTTTTTTTTTCCCCTGGATTTCCATATTTCAGTTCCAGTTAAGAGTAAGTCCTGGGGCATTTTGGGGCCGGCTGCTTTCATTACTGGAAAGCATCACTGTAAAGGAAAGAGGACAACTTTATTCTAAATGAGCAGCTTGTAGGAGATTATTCTCATTGAAAGCATTTAGCTCTTGGCAAATGTGTATCCTGTAAATAGAACAGACTATAAAGAATATCTGATAGTGTTGACTGAAGAGCATGGAAAGCCCATTGTACAAATGCTCTTGATAATCACCTGGAAGGGTCTGTGGCTCTCAGAAGTAAACAGGCGTGCAGGTTTCTCTGTTAGCATTGCTTCAGCGGCATTTAGTGCTTTAAAGGTAGAAGCATTGTTACGGCTGACCCACATTTGATGTAGGGGTCTATGTGCCTCGCTCATATCTCTGCTAACGTCCATCCTTGGCTTTATGAAACTCGGTCCTCTGCGTGGGGAGTTGGGGATTGGTGTTACAGTGACTTGTTGTGGGCACATTCTGAAAATATCAACTCTGTGTCAGCAGCATCGAAAACATGGGGGTTTATCAGGAAGGGAAAGAAGAAAAGTGAGGACATTGCTGTGGCTGCCCACACCCTGACTGACTACACTGCGTAGCTCCAGGACCTTGGTCTCAAAAATTATTTTGAATTGGAAACGGTTCAGTGGAGGGCAATGGGGGTACGAAGGGGCTCATGCATGGGGAAGTGCTCCGTGGAGAGGTCATCCAGAGCCTGGATAAACGAGGAGGATGTGGAAAAGCTGCAAAATCAGAAGTGACACAGGGCAAGCAAATGAAGAGTTTCTATTTCTGGGGCCCTTCCCCTGGGACATGTACCAAAGGGAGACAGAGGCATTTGAAAACACCAAAGATGGTTCTTCTCAGCGTGTGTGGATTCTTGGCTGCTACTAAAAGTCGACTCGTTCAACAAGCCCCTGGATTAATTAATGCATGAAAAGTCCACTGAGGGCTGTTAAATTTAGAGAGACTGCCTCAGGCTCTAAATGTCACCCATATGTCTGCCCAAGGCTGGGTGCAAGCTCTGGGGCAGCAGTACGACGCATCCCTCCTCTTCGCCAAGCATCGACTCTTCGCCACATCCAGCTTCGCTTCTTTCTCAAAAACCTAGGCCTGCATTTGGCTGAAGGCAACGAGAGGACTCCTGAGTGTTGTCTCTGCTCAGTTTATTAGTGTCTTCTACCTCACCTATTTCCGTCTTGTTTCTTTGTGCACACAAAAGCGGTGCCACCTCAGACACGCCTGGTTGTCACTGTGTGATGCCGCTGTTCCTGCTGCTGCAGCTCCAGGCTTCTGCGTTGAAGGGTCGTCTTTGGCATCTCTGGCTGATAAATCCTGGAGGGGGATATGTGTCCTTTAGAATGAGAAAAAAGAGTTGGGTGCTTGGAGTGATTCATCCTGCTGAAGTTTAACTCCTGCAGTGGGAGTTTGGATAAATGCCTTTGGCTGGATGCCTCTGTTTGGGGTCGCTGAGGAGAGGTGCGTCTTACAGTCCTTACCTCACCTCTGATCGTGTGGCCTCGCTTCACAACTCGTGTGTGTTTATAGGACAACTCTGGGAAAGCCATAAAGCACTGAAGATGCACACAAGTTTACAGCAAGTGATTTCCATGTTGTTTCTGTGCTCTGCCGCTAGCTAAATCGTAATGTGTAGGGGAAGTGCTCGGCAGCAGGAAGGATTTCTTCTGACAGAGCAAATCAGCTCAAAATCTCCTTGCGGGAGAGGTTAAGCGCAGCAGACCCAGATCTGTCAAAACTACACTGATTTCATCATCAAAGCAGACAGTGTCCTCTCTTCTGCTGTTAGGAGTGTGGTATGCGTTAACCCTTTACCCCCGTCCTTTCTCAGCCTGTGCCCTTTAATTGCCTGTTAATCAGATTAGTGTGCCTGACTTCATCCTCCTCATCGCTGCTGCACTTGCCAGCCTAGCTGAGCCAGTTAAAAGTCAGCATTGGCAGATATTACAGATTTTTCTATTTGATTTTTCTCCTGCTGCTGCTCCTTATTTGACCCTTCCTTGTACATCACCAGTAGAGATGCTCGAAGATTATATCTGTTTCCCTCTGCACGGGTACTGCGTTTGGCACTCCTGTTCTGCAGCGAGGGCTGATGTATCAGCACTTTCATTTGAAACCACTTGAGGGAGGTTTAGAGGGCCATAAAAATGTGGGCTAATCTGAAAGTTGATGTACAGGTAGCAGGGCATTGATAAGTTGTGGAGATGCAGCTGACAGAGGAGACATCTCAAATGCATTTTCTGGCACTGCTATTATTGCCAAAATATGTTTTTTTTCATGTGAACAGTAGGTTAGGAAGAAGACAAACAGAATCAATGCATCAGTGGAGCTTAGCTGAAAAAAAATCACTGCAGGAGACATTTATACTCGAGAAGAGCAACTCTGAGAAATTGTCCCTATCTTAGAAAAGATGTTTCTCTTGTAGGAGTGATTGAAATGCTGCTTTAAAAAAAAAATAAGGAAGAATATTGAGGATGCTTGAAGTGGAGCGGAACAGCTGATACCTAGCAGTCCCGGGGCTGGGTCAAGGAAAGACAGGTCTCAGCAGCCTTAACACCAGCAGTACATGAAAAGTCTGAAAGCAGCAAACATGACACCATGAGCCTGAACTACCAATGTGAAACGGTACCTGCCTTCCAGCAAACGACGTGACAGTCAATCCACTTACCTTAAACACTTGCCAGCGTGATGCGTAACAGCCAGACACTTCACGCCTGAAAAAAAGATTGCTGCTTCTTCCTTGTTTATCATCTCAAATAGAGGTTTAACTCTCTAACGCTCATGCCGTGCTGGACCGTCCTGTGCCATAAGCAATACACCACCTGTATCAGTGACCAGCTCTGGCCCTGCTGGGGCAGTGAGTTCTGTGGGATTGCTCCGTGCCAGGGCTCTGCGCGGGGAGGACCTGCCTGTAAAAGTCTCATTCCCAGACTGTCATGATCTGTGTTTTCTTTTCTCTATCAGTTTCTTTGACAGGCACTGCTATTTAAAGACAACAAATGTTACTCCCGAGCATGTACAAATGTAAAACATATTTCGCGATGTCTCGCTTTGCTGTTCCTGCACGTTGCTTAAGAATTGCTGTTTAAATTATGGTGATGTCCTGGAAGCGGCATGATCATCTCTTAAAGAAGTGAGCTAACTTACTTCCCCATAAACATGTGCAGGGCAGCGGGTAATAACTGAAGTTACTAGAAAATGCTCTTTTTTCTGCTCTCATGCTTTTTTGAGCTGATCCATAACAAATTCCCTGTAGGCAGAAAACAGCAACTCCTTGGTGTTCGCTAAGGGGAAATCTTCGAACACGAAATAGAGCAAACCCGCCTGGTTTTATGAGTTTTGCAGGTATAAAAAGGCAGTCTTTATTCAGGTATTTTCCTATTTCTCTTGCTTACCATCACAGTAGGTGGGAATTTTCTGTTGAAATGGGATGTGGTAGCACCCGTGATATCTCTGTCTCTGGGATCTTTAGTGTTGTTATTGGCATGTCCTCGGGGGAGTATATTGCTGGTTTTAAGGAACTGCAGAACCCGAGTTGATGAGACCCTGTTTGATGGTGAAATAAGGAACGATGAAAAAGCGATGATGAGCATGATGAATTCCTAAGCATGGAAATACAGGTCCTCACACCACACAAGAAATCTTTTAACCGCCAAGAAGACATAGCTATCACGTTTAGTGCATGGACCTGCATCCAGAGCCAACCTCTTCATTTTGCTCTGCTATTCTCCTTTCTAAATGCCTTAACAGACAGCAGAGTGAGATGCAGACAGGCATGTGGTTTTCCTTTACAGTCCAGTTGGCTTGTCCTCGTGAGAGTTGTCCTGGTCTTTTGCTGGTTCTGCTATAAATGTTTCCAATAAATTGAGCCTTGTGACATCAGCCTTGCTCTGCTCCAGGGTCTTTGGAAGATGTGTGATCCTGCCCACTTACGATAAAGAAAATAATCCCCTTGGGTGAGGGTGATTTAACAGAATATTTGAAAGTGTGTTTTCCCTGAATGTTTCATCAGTTTTCTGTTTTGATAGTTGCCGCTGCTTTAATGCTCGTGGATGGCATCTGAGTCAAACCACCGGTCCCAGTGGAACTGAACCTTCCTTTTGATGGTACAATTGATGCTGATGATAATAATAACACTTTGCACTTCTGTAGGTCAGACTTTCCCTAGGAGATTTGCAGAGTCCTTTCCAAACCTGTCATCTGGATATAATAGGGGATTTAGGTCAGGCTAGGCACTTGCTGAAGTCTCCAGTGCCTACTGGTTTCCCTTAAGTTTGACTGGGATCTGTTTTCCCAGCTTTGCATTTCACCTGATCTGGGCCATGCAGATGTGTGGTGCTGCTGCCATCCGGGGGCACACGCGGGACCCCCAAGTCCTCCTCACTGTGTTGCTGGAGCACCCACACTCTGTGCTTTTGTAGGTGACCAGAAGCTAGCGAGGATCTCCAGCTGCTTGGAATTGGTTTGTCGAGGGAGTAAATGCAGGGCCTGATGTCAGGCCGTGGGACCGCAGCGCAGCAAAGGCGCATCTCAGCCAGCTCTGAGCAGTCGATCGTGGCTCTCCCCAAACCCTGCGGCACAAGCACCTCACGCCCGTGCTGGGGCTCCCCTGCCCTCCCACTGCTGCTGCTTCTGTTCTCAAAACACAGCCTGATCAGGTTTTCTAAAAGCAGGAGAAGATGCAACTATAGTTTTTTCTGCAGAGAGAAGAGGCCAGTGAGCTTTGACATGCAGGCAGTGAGGGTTATCTCGAGGCGAGAACCACATGTGTCAGTCATAAGAGATTTTAATTTCCAGGAGCTGTGTGAGTCCTGTGTCAGCCAGGCTGAATCCTCAGGTGGGGTTTTGCTCCGTCTATAGCAGGGAAGGTGGGCTGGTGTGGTTTAATGTCGATAGCCACAGCGCCAAATCCTCCTTGTGTGAACTGGGCTTGTGCCAGCATCGTGTCGTCGTTTATATCTGCTCTCCAGATAAAATATGCTACATCAATGAATATTGCTTGTTCGTATAAAAATGCCATGAAAAAATCATCTCCCTCCCTGGCGTTGCTCCAACCTGGGAAAGTCTAAAGAAAGACGAAGAGCCGGTACCTCTGCACCACATCCAGTGGCTGAGCCAGATGTCCCTGAGAGCAGCCCTAGACTGTGTCACACAAGTGCTGAGGGTGAGCGGTACAGGCTGATGCCTCTGGGAGTATCTGGGACTGGGTGGTCTGGCAAACATTGCACGTTATAAAATGGGTCTGAGAAGGAAGCTCAGCAAACCTGACAATGGGAAGGGTGGCCGCAGCCTATGCGTGAGGTGTAGCTGGGGTAATGCATTGCTTGAACCTGCTGCTGCTGTGGACAAAGTGGCTCCTGGTGTTTTTCTGCAAACAGTCTGCTTAATCCCCGGGGAAGACAGGTTTCTAATTGAGGAGCTGAGTGCTGTGTATTCACCCCGAGCTCTGATTTATGTGTGCTGCTATTGCAATACATATTCATGACATTTTTTGCATAAAGTAAAGCAAATTATTGTTGTGAAAATATATAGGGCAAGAGTCCCTTCAATTTGTTACCTCCTGAAGTGTCTCTTGTGATTCAAATGAAATGCAGTGGCGGGTTTGGGTTTGCGTTAGTTTGGGAGGGAAGGGGAGGTAATTCGTTAAAGAGCCGTCCTTTTGCGGAAGGGATGTGGAGGATTAGTAAATGCTGATAGACCCTGTCACTTGTACTTGGGTGTATCCCCAGATCCCTGTCTAGCTCCCATCACTGTGTGACATTGGTTATATTATTATCAGTTATATTACAGTAACCAATAAGGTTAATATGAGACAGTCTGCTCACATGGTGTGTGTGTGCTGAGGGTTAACGTAGCTCCAAATGTACCCGAAACCAGCTTTGCCGTCCCCACACTGTCCCTCAAAAATGAACGCTCATTGGAACATCTTGTGTGGTGCCAGGGATTTGGGGTGACTGCTGAATCCCAAGGCCTTTCAAGACCTTCATTAAAGTCTCATCCTAGAGCTGTAGATATTTTATCCACTTGCAAATCAAAGTCCTTTGGCAACTCATAGGCAGAGAAGGGGATTGAAATTGGCGTCTCAACTGGATAAATTGCCCCACGTGAGTTGTTCGCCCAGCCCTGGAACTAACCCCTGTGTTGTTCACGATGAGTTACTGGGCTTCGGGTAACTTGTGCTGCCTGCCTAGGAATAAAAGACCCTTGTCCTTCAACAACGCTGCCAGAACCAGGCAAATCAAAGAAACGAGGGAGAGGTGGTGCTTAGCAAGCATGGGGCTGATTTCTGATTAAACGTGAGCTTTTAGCGTACTATGTAGATGAGATCTACCATTAAATTAATACACTGTGAACTCTAAATAATTATTTGAAGTAAAAAAAAAAAAAAAGCTTGAAATGATGGATTATTTGCCTGCATGCCAAGTGTTTTCTGAATGGAAGACAGGTTGCTACTGCTTCTCTGCTGGAGAGAAAAATACTTTGAAAAAGACTTTGCCTGGGTGTGTTGTGCAAATTAAACCTCCTTTCCTTTTCTATTTGAATTATAAAATGTTTCTGTTTGTTTTATACAGCCTTTTGCTTGGCTTTGAGAAGGAACGTGATGTTATTTACTGTGCTTTCACCTTGTACTTTAATCTGCTTTTTAGTAGCAGAACAAATTAACTGTTTTCTCATCTCTAGTAAGAGAGCTCTGGTTCAGAGCCAGCTTAGCATCGACACAAAGGATGCTTTTAGTCACCACATCTTCCCAAGCTCCCATCTTTAGTGGATTATTTTATTGTCCTTCCTCTGATTTGAGATGAAAAGCGGATACGTTTAAAGCTATATATTTACAATGGAGTGGGCGTGAGCACCTGAGAGCTAATGCAGCCTGGCTTTACGCAATTTAGGCCACCACACGTTGCTCCAGATCAAACGTTCTGCCAAAGCCAGTGTGTTCTGATACATGTGAGATCCTTTTAAGTGGCAAATGCTGCGCAGGCAACCAGATGCAGCAAGTGATTATTAATACCGGGAATTAGCATGCTGGGAAATTCGAAAGCTAAAGAAAGCTCCTGAAAGGGGATGGTCATCTTTGGGAGGTTGCATTGTAATGGCAGCGCGCCGTCCTGCGAGCCTAGGAAGAGTGAGACAGCTCATCTTGCCTCTGGTAGAGAGGAGCGTACAACTACTGCTAACACAACTAGGAGAGAGAATACCGGAGGGTAAAAATGATGGTGATGATAGTAGTAATACTAGCAAGAGTATTAACGAGAGGTGGTTTTTTGGCAACAGTGGTTCAGGAGGCATCAGAGTCCTCTTCTCTGGGCGAGGCTCCATCAGTCTAGTTGTACAGAGATGGTCTGGGCAACCAGGGAAAACCTCGCCATCGGTAACCGAATCCTGTGTGACGCTGAGGGGGCTATACCAGGAACTGGGAGTGGAAGCGGTGGAGAGCTTTGGGGAGTTACAGGTAGCTGGCTTTGGATGAAGCTTTCTAAGCAGATCCTGCCAGAAGGAATTGCATGTCCTAGTAGCAGTG
Organism: Bucorvus abyssinicus; assembly: GCA_009769605.1. Classification (NCBI taxonomy): domain Eukaryota; kingdom Metazoa; phylum Chordata; class Aves; order Bucerotiformes; family Bucorvidae; genus Bucorvus; species Bucorvus abyssinicus. Next base: position 6,483,085 of record CM020050.1, read on the forward strand.
AAGTGCCCCAAACAGCCATTTTCTTCTGCCACTGGCCAGCATTATCACAAAAAAATATTATTTCTGCACTGGAAAGCTGCTTATCAAAACTTTGCCCAGACCTGATTATTTCCTGGTTCTTTGGAAGGGATTTAAAGAAAGATCGTGCTTATAAATTCACTTGGATTTTTTTCCCCTGCTGCCTTCCGAGTGAAAACCTAAAACCTCAAGTAAAATATCTGTTTTTTCTGTCCTCAGTTACAAATCACTGGATTTTTTGTGCTTTCCCACTTGTGTTGTTGAAATATAGACTGTGCCATGCGTAGAAAGGCGTAATTATTTAAGGCTTGATAAAAAAGAGAATATAAAGCTCTTAGTTTCTCTTAGGTATTTCTGTCTTTGGGCTGAAATCAAGAGGAAACCGCTGGAAGCAGAAATCGTATCCCCCTGTCCAGAAGGATAGCCTGGACCCTAATGAAGCTTTTCAGAAGTCAGAATAAACGTACTGTAAATTTTTATCCCCATTTTAGTTCATATCCTTTGTCTCAGTTGTAACAGTTGCTTGGCAAAGGCAGACATAAAATTCCTGAAATAAAACCAGATGCTGCGGGAAGTGTGTGAAATAGTTTCACTGAGGAGAGAGGACACTTGGAATGTTATTTCCTTGGCTATGAAACGGAAATCATTTTTAGAAAAGGAACCGGTTTTCCTACTCAAAAAGCAGAAAGGCACGATAGGTGCTCGCGGGAAGGCAGTCCTGTGGTCTTGTGCAAGCGCTGCCTTTTTCACTGCATTGGCTGCAGAGTTACTTGGAAGAAACACTAGAACTTTCTCCGTGTGGAAATGTTTTCATTGGTTTCACACAGCTTCGTGGGCGATGGAAAGCCGTGCCCGTAACAGATTACTTGCCTCAAAGGAAAATGGAGTAGAGAATTTTTATAGTGCCTTAAGCTCTGTTTTGTTTGAATGTCGCTTGGTAGTTCCGCAGCTCAGGGGACACGGGGATTTCTTGGTGGTCCTTCCCTGCTTCGCACCGCCACCAGAGGCGGGGGCTGGATCCGTCTGCCTCCGCAGGCCATACCCCTCCCCTTCCTAGGGCCAAATAGTTTCCAGCAGCTCTAAGTTTGATGCAATACCCTCTTTCTGTGTAGCAGCCCCAAAACACCCCCATGGATATGGATTGTTTGGATCCAGCTGGGTAAGGAGTTACCGTGGTGGTCCAAGGTCTTCAGCGCTGAAGACGTCACCCTGCCTCTGTGGGCACCGGGACAAGGGGGAGGTTGAGCTGGGATTTGTGGGAGCAAAGTCTTTTGAATGCTTATTGCAAACAGCTCCTAAGCGTGAAAGCGTGTGAACAACAAATGTTCTCTTTCCTCTGAAGAAGCCACAAATGCAAAGCTGGGAGACCCTTTTCCACACTTTTCCTCCAGCTTGGGTGGGACTGGCTTCTCGATAAGACAACCTAGGCAATACCCAATGTCCCCAAATTCCAAACAGAACTAGGGACTTGGAAAAATACTTCTCTGCAAAAAGACTCTTGCAGAAATAGCTTTCTTGAAATTTCGTATACATATATACAAGTCCCAGCTTGGTACTGTGCTAATAGCTATAAGCGATTATTAGAATTAATTAAAATATAATACATGGCCTGGGAAATGAAACTCAATTTCCCGTTCAGTCTTTAGCCTAGTTATTCCGTTATGAACGTGGTAATAAGTGTTGAAAATGCAGGTGAGTATAATGCAAATTAAAGGGAGGATGAAGTATTTTCTAATTTTATCTGGAAAAACACATTAAGGACTGCGGCAGGTCAGCTGGTGTAGTATTAATCACTTCCCAACCCCTGTGGTTGGGCTTTTGGGGTGCTTGAATGGCTGCCTACTTGATCAGGAAGTTTTAGGCATTCTAGGCATCATGCCCAGCAAAAACAAAAGGTTTCATTAACTGACTGCTGGTGTCTAGTTTTTCCAAGTTAGTTTTCCTATAAAATTTTTATTGAAGTACTTTTTTCTTTTTTTCCTCATGTAAAATAATCCACACAAAGAGCCAAAATGTTTGTGCGCTGCGATTGCTCCCTATTATCTTTACGAAGTTCAAACTAGTGCAGGAAAATATTGACTTCTTACGCTGAGCTAGCTCACAGCATTTATTTCTGACTATACAGCAGCCAAGAAGTAAGCTGTCTGGCTCTTTCTATTAGAATTTTTTCCATCATTTTGTTGTTGTGGATCTGAACTCCCGTTGACTCTTAGGCTTATTTTTTGCCAGCAAACAGGCACATCGTATTGAGCAACTGAGCTTGTGTAGAGCGTGGTCAGAAAAATAATAAAGATCTGGCCTAAGCTGTGGGCTCATGGATGGGTGCAAGCTGCTGTGGAAGAGGAGATGTGTAGCCAGCTCGCCGTTTTTATAGCTGGTGTAAATCATTGGATTTGGCATGGAATAAAAATCCTATAGTCCTGGTGAAGTATGAGCCATCTGGAAGGCCACAAGTTAGTGTGGTGGCTGGGCTGCTCAGGGGGACACTGGGCAAAAGGGGTAGGAGGTGTGGGACTCCCATTCATGACCAGCCTGCCTTTCCTTACCCACCTAAGCTTTCATCATCTCTAAAATGGCAGGAGGGTGTTGGAGTGCCTGAAGCGTAACCAAGAACAGTGATTTACATCACCCAGCTCAGTTTTTTGGCAAATCAAGTCCCAGTTATCCGATATCCTTAAAACCACATCTGTCCCTGAGCTTGTCCCTTCAGGTGGAGCTACAGGATGGGGTTGGATTTGCTGCTTCGCTATTTTGTGATGATTGTGCTTGCGTAAGCTCTTACATGACCTACCCGTTACTAACCCGGTAGTGTTGCTCACCACTTTGGGCGTGCTGCTTCTCTGCTTTTCTGCCCTGCCTTTTGTTCAAAGGAGCAGAGTCAAAGTACTTTATTTACCCTCCTCTTCTTCTTCCCTCTTCCCATCAGCGTATCTCAGAGCAGGACCGAGCCCACAGTCCTTAGATTTCGTTCCTTAGAAAGAGTAAATAAAAACTAGGTCAACGCTTTGGACTCAGACTGACCTTGTCTTCCTCAAGCCAACATGTCTTAAGGGTTTGGTCATGTTGAATGAAATCACGTCTTGAACGGAGCATCTTTTATTATGACTGGTTGCAGGATGACGGGGAGGGGAAGTGTTGCGGTGTGTTTTATTTTAAATTATTTTTCCTTAGACATAATGTTAGTGCAGCTCTTTTACAAACTGAGACTCTAGGGACTCGGCCATGCTCTTGTCGTCTTCAGCATTTGGCATTGCCTGCTGAGGGTGCCCTCAAGGTCTCGTGATCTCTTCATTGCTCAAGAGAAGCATTGGGCTGGCGGTTCAAAAAGGAAAGTTGTTGGCTGAGTGATCCCTGTTTCAGCATGTGTTCCGTCACTTCACTCTGACAAAAGTATTCCATGTCTGATGCAGCCCTTTCAAGTAAAACTTTCAGCACTTCTTTTTCACTGCAGAGTGGCCAACAGACAAGACTAAATTATTCCTTGGTGTGTTGAAGGCAGGGAAGGAGTCTTGAGATCCCTGTGAAGTGTGGCAGGAGCAGGGAGGCTGTGCAAATACGTATTTTATATTACGTATATATCATACAGTCCAGCAGTTCAGCTATCTGGGTAGCATCATCTCCTCAGATGCCACGATCGACAAAGAGATAGACAACAGAATAGCAAAGGCAAACAGAGCTTTCGGAAAACTCCATAAAAGAGTCTGGCGCAATAAACACCTGAAGAAAAGTACAAAGATCAGTGCCTACAGAGCCGTGGTACTGCCTACTCTTCTGTACGGGTCTGAATCATGGGTCATCTACCGCCACCATCTGCGACTCCTCGAACGCTTCCATCGGCGCTGCCTCCGCACAATCCTAAACATCCACTGGACTGACTACGTGACTAACGTTGCTGTCCTTGAACAGGCAGACGTCACCAGTATTGAGGCCATGTTGCTGAAAACGCAGCTGCGCTGGGCAGGGCACGTCTCCAGGATGGCGGATCACCGCCTCCCTAAGATCGTGTTCTATGGTGAACTTGCCACCGGCTGCCGCAAGAGAAGAGCTCCAAAGAGGAGATATAAGGACTCCCTGAAACAACACCTCAGCCTAGGCCATATTGACCCCCATCAGCGGTCCACCCTGGCCTCCAATCGGGAGATTTGGAGACACACCATACATAACGCTGCTGTCTCCTTTGAGAGCACGCGTAGAATCAGTCTCGAGGGGAAAAGACAGCGCAGAAAGAACCGTGCCTCGACTATACCACCCAAGGAGACCCTCCGGTGTGCTCTTTGCAACCGGTCTTGCCTATCCCGCATTGGCCTTTTCAGCCATCAACGCGCTTGCAATAAGCGTGGGCAAAGCCCTTCCCAAATCTTCGTCCGCGAAGCCAAGCCATGATGATGATATCATACGACGTATCCAAGATGTTGGAGTCTGCCAAGGACTTTGCAGTGGTTCCTGCAGCAGTAGGGTGAGACTTGGAGTTGTTTTCTGAGCTGCTGTTTGCTGGAAATATCCATTTCAAAAATCTGTATTTTCATGCAGTTTCCTAAATTGGAATGAAAATCTCTGCCGGCACAGATTTTGTGTGTTTAAAGCATACGCTCGAAAAACTGTGGACGCTTTGGAATTTAATTTCAAATTGAATTGTGTTAAGTTTAACAGGTTTATATTTATGATTTGTACGTGGTCATGAAAGTCATAGCAGCTGACTCGAGAAGCAGATGTTGCAGAATTGCGTTACGGTTCGGTTGTACCGTGTTGCTGTATTCTACTTTCTGTTTTTTATTCTAAGATACGGGAGTGTTCCTGTGCTTAATACTGACCTGGGTGTCCAGAGCGGATGATCTCTTGCTTGTTTTTCAGCAAACCATTCTAATGCTAGAAATGATTGCAAAATTATACAAAAAATGAAAAAAGAAAGAAAGAAAAAGTGATGTTAAAGTCCCAATGGGGAAATTAATTTTTGAATAGCTAAAATTCTGAAATTTTTCAGGAACACATTGCTTTGCCTCTGAATTCAAGCAATTTAAAGTGTTGAATTTTTCAGTATTACCAGAAGCCGCATATTCTGTGGAACATAATGCCCCTGTGATGGAGTTTGTTTCTGGGCTATTCGGGGTGGTCGCTTACCAGAAATATTGAAATATGGAAGCAGGGGTTCACGAAACTTTAAGACTTTTTGGAAGTCCTGAATAAATTCAGTTTTGTGATCTGATTTAAATCTTTAATCAACATTCCATGTTAAAAAAAGCCACCGCACATCTAAAAGGACGTTTTGATTAGCAATCTTGGCTCTGGTGATGTCTTATAAGTGAAGCAGCAAGGAGAATAAATGAGCCCTGTCTCTTGCTTTACCTTTTTTCTTAATATCACAGTTGATAAATTTTAAGTACAGCAGTTAAAGGAGGAGAGGGAAGGGTTTGTCACAGCAGCAGCAGTGTAGCAGTGAGGACCACAGACCTCTCGCTTTCATCACTAACGTGTTTCCAAAGCCTGTATTGAAGTCAGAATGGATGGGGACTACTTGAAAAATAGAACCGTAAAGAGAATTTAAATAGCTGAAGATAATTTTTTTTAGAAAGCAAGGAAACAAATTCACCACGTAGCCCATCACAACAAAGAGTATTTGTCTTCAAGGTTGTTTAGATAATCCGGTTCCTTCTTGGTGTTTGTGTAACCTGCTGTCACTGTTCCCCCACAGTCTTTTTCTTTCTCTCTCTTGTCACTTTGAAGTCTTCCCTGGTTTGAATACCAGCTTCAGCATTTCCTACTTTTGACACTTCCTCAGACTGGTTTGGACAAAGGCGATAGATTGACAGTGGCCTTTATCTGAAAGCAAAGTATGAATTTTAGTCAATAGAGAATGAGGGTTGCTCTCAGCTTTCATTTTGTTTTTTTCGCCCTAGTTAATTGTGGGCCGAAATTGATGTGCCTGTCTGGGCAGAGTGGTACAAGACGCTGCCTTTCAGTTCTTTGATTGAATTCCTGTATGCAAGGGACCTTTTGGGCTGCTGTGAATGCCTGATTGTATCACACATGAAGGATTGAGCATCCCCAGACCAGTCATGCTCAGAGTCTGCTCGTGACAGCCCCAGTCCCGCCCAGCATCTGAGCTCTTGGCAGCCGCCGCTGGACTTAGAGTTGTAATATGTGGTTATATATTGGAGCTTAACATTGTTGGAAAGTCAGGGCTGCTTTGGATGGGGAGAGGGAGTTTGGGGTAGCGTTAGTAACTGACATAAGGGGAAATAAATACCAGGCATTTCTTTGAAGATGGCTGTTTCCATGGACAAAGTCTTGCACCAGCAGAAAATGTCAAAATCTGGGAGTTTGGAGCCAGAAATGCGGAGCCAGCATGGCTTACGGTTTCTGTTTTCTTCCTGTTCAGCGCTGTAGTATGCTCAGAGGGTAAATTGAAATGACAGCCTTTTCTCCTCCCTGATGGTACTCAATAGAGTTTAACATCCTGGCCAGGTTCAGCCTTGTGTTTCATTCCAGGGGCATCATGAATTTATGGTGTTTGCTGCAAAACAGGATTCGAAGATGTAACATGACTTTTCTGCAAACTGGATGTTGTCAGTTTGAGCCTCCTGATCAGGAAAAAAGATCCATTTCCATGTCCCTTGTGAGCCTTTTGTAGGGAGTTTGTCCATCTGGCTGTGGTTCTTTACTGTCTCATAGGTGTGAGCGGGCACACGCTCTCCTGCAGGACAGAGAGGGCCTACAAATAAGCAAAGAGCAAGATTTTTTCTTCTTCCCCTTTTAATTCCTCCCATCCTTGCTTATTCTCTGCAGTAAACCTAAGTTTTCCCCTATTTCCAGTCCATTGGAAGGGTCAGTCCATTGCACAAAACCAGCACCTGAGTTTTGGGTCAGGATCCTTGTGGAATTCTGAGTAACTCAACTATTTTGTACTTTGGTTCCCCATCTTTAAAATGGGAATGAGAAATTTTTTTATTGTGCCGTTTTATGCAGCATGGGAGCAGCAGAGAATATGTTTGGACACAGCGCTCAGCCAATCCAGCTTCCAGTAAATTGCCATGAATTCAAAGAATAAAAAGCACGTGTTACCCTGAACTGCCCAGCTTCCCGCGGCGCTGTCTGCTGAGGATACACGAGGTTATCCTCACTGTGTCATTGTTACGGGCTTGTTAGTGTTAACAGTACTGTCAGCGTGGAGGAGCTGGTGAGCTTCCCACCCCACGATCCTGGCTGAAGGCCACCGTGAGTGTTGGTTGCGCTCTTGCCAAGCCAAACGCTGCTCCTGGCTACCAAGCTGTTAATTCTCCTTTCGCTCCTCTGCAAATCAAGCTTCAAGTCCTTCACTTAAGTCCTCTGTGTCACCTGCACCAGCAAAGGGCTATTTGGAGCGTGTTCGTGAGACCTCGGGGCTGCCATGGGGTGATTGGTGCCCTGCACGTGTCCTGCCTCAGCCCTGTCAGGGGAACTGCCTGGGCTATTCGCTTCCTGGGGGCTGGGGCTGCCGGCTGGATGCTAAACTCCCGGAGCATTTATAAGATAAATGAGCAGCGTGTATTTCAGGAGGACCTTGAATGTATTTTCATGAGACTGAGCTTTCAGGTAGGGTAGGAATGAGGGTTTTTTGAAGTGCTCAGCCGTAGCCAGTACTGCTCCAAAAGCCATCGCGAGCCATCACAGCCATGGCTGTGCAGCGGTGGAAGCTCAGTAACACTGTTGAGTGTGCAGCATGCGGGGGGGATCTTGGCCTGTTTGTGATCTACTTTTGAATATTCATTCTGTTATGAGACTGATACTAAAGGAAATGAGACAAAATAAGCTTGAGCTGCTGCTCAAGCTGTTGTTGCCTAGAGGCTGCCAGGGGCTGGGAAGACTTTACACAGTAAAAAGCAAGACAAAAAAATCAAACCCTTGAAGGTGGGATTTTCACAGTGACTTTAATTTGCAGGGTCCACGTGCTGGAGTTGATGTGCTGGAGTTGATGTGCACGGCAGCACTGGAAGCCCGTTTGCTGAGCTAGGCAGCAGCGCAGTGCTTATTCACCGGCTTCCTCTTAATATATGCAATAACTCATCATGGACTAATTAAGCAGCTCAATTTGTAAAAGAGGCGTAAGGGAATTGGATACAGGGCATTTGTTTAAAGAGCACAATGCCGTGTTTTGTTTTGGGCAGCCGACTGTTGTGAATCTCGCCATCCTCTTGACACTGGCAGCAAATCTAGCGAGCGTGCCTGGCGGCAGCGCGGCTCTCCTCCCTGTTATGCTGTCACTGCCTTTCAGACAACAAATAACTTTTAACTAAACCAGAGTGCCTTTGAGAGCAAGAGGAAACGCTTGTTTTTGAGGTGACATGGTACCTTCTGGCGTGGAAACTGCCAGAATTGCTGAGCGCCAAAATTCCCAGTGCCAATCACGCTGCCGGCCTCGATAAACAACGCAGCCAGCTCCCGTGTGAACAGCTCCTCTCTTAAGCAGCTTTATTAATCCTGCAACTTTGTCGAAGTGAACTGGGCTCAGCTTGCCTAGCTTCAGATGGCTCTCAAAGGGGCCAAGATGCCATGATTCAACGTGTTTTTTCATGTAGAAACTGTCGCAGAGATGGAATTTGTCGCAGGTGGTCTAAGTCTTACTCAAAGTCCTCATCTGAAAGGTAAAAGAAACCCTTGCAGCGTGTGAAATTGCCAACAATTCACAAGAGTTTGGCTGCATTTATCGAAGAAACCCTTCTGGTTGCTTTACACTGTTCATCTGATGATGTCTGAGGGTGAAACGGCAAGGGAGAGCCCCCTGTGGGACCAGCCACGAAGAAGGGGAAGATGGAAACGGAGCAGAGACTCTAGCGCTGATAGCTGGGACAGAGGGAAAAGTAGCAGCGCTGCAGCCGGTGCTCACGGGAGAGGCTCTCGGTAACTGCTAAAGTTAATTACAGCAGGGGTTTTTTTGGCTCAAAGGGATACTAGCAACTATTTCAAAGTTGTCCTAATACTTGGAACGTTGCTGAGAAACCATAGCCCTAATGGTGTGTTTGTTTACCCACATTCTTCTGGTTGCTCCTGTCAAAGCTGCAATCCAGGTTGGTGTATCTGCTGTGTAGTCTCTCACATGCGTTACGTGGGTGTCCTACTGGAAATCACGTCTTGTTTACTTGCCTTTAATAGTCAACCAGGATGAAGTGTGTTCTCAAAAGGAATAAAAAAGTTAGCAAGTAAGAAAGTAAAATTCTCCCTAACAGGGAAGACATCTGGAATGACTGGCAGTAGTAAGTGTGTACCTGCACTGCGTGTGGAAAATATTTTGACAGTTCAAACTGAAAGCAGGCTTTGGAGTTTCGACTCTTTTTTTTAGTATACTGATTTTTTTTTTTTTTTTACAGAACCATGGTGTGGAACACAGCTTTGATGCTTTAATGGAATCTAGGGAGCTCAATAATATGTTTCAGGTTTGGATAAAAGAGAGGAAAATTGCTTCTAGCACTTTTTATGCTCAAGAAAACCAAAGCCAAAATCATCCCTCTGTGATGTCTTATGTATAATATTTTATCAGTGTGGTATCTAAGTGTAGCTTTGGTAGAGCTTGCTGAGACTTCTCAGCTCAGAGAGGAGGATCGGAGAAAACTGGAACATGCTCTGAGTTACTTTATACTGACCTTTCTTTTAAAAGAAAAAAGAAGAAAAATTAAAGAGAGATCTAAGTGGATGTGTTGGTTTTCAAGGATCATGTGCCCATAGTTCATTGCAACGTGCGGGAAGACAAGCGAAGGTGGCAGGAGGCCTGTACGGGTGAACAAGGAGTTCCTGACAAAACACAAATGTCAAAAAACATGCCACGAGTGACGGCAGAGTCAGGTCACCAAGGCTATCCACACTATCCAAGTGTGTGTGGATGGGATTGGGAAAGCCAAAGGCTACCTGGAGTTGAATCTGGTAAAAGATGTGGATGGCAACAACAGAAGCTTCTGTGGTTCTGTCTGTGGTGGAGGAAGACTAGGGACGATGTGGGTCTGCCGCTAAATGGGGTGGGGGAACTGGAAGAGGTTGAGGTCTTCAATGCCGCCTTCGTCTTGGTCAGATCGGCCCTGAAGAACCTCAGGCCCCTGAGACCAGAGGGAAAGTTTGGGGCAAGGAAGCCTTGCCCCCTGCGGAAGAGGATCATGTTAGGAAACATATAAACAAACTGGACATACTCAAGTCCATGGGGCCTGAGGGATGCACCCGTAAGTGCTGAGGGAGCTGTCTCATACCATTGTGATGCCACTCGCTTGTCTGTGAAAGCTCACGGCAGCTGGGAAGGGTGCCTGAGGACTGGAAGAGAGCAAATGTTGCTCCTGGCTTCAAGAAGGGCAAGAAAGAGGATCCAGGGAATTGCAAGCCAGTCAGCATCAACTACATCCCTGGGAAGGTGATGGAGCAACTAGTCCTGGAAGCCGTTTCCACGTATCTGAGGACAAGAAGGCAATTAAGAGTAGTCCACATGGATTTACAAAGGGGAAATCGTCAACCCAAAAACCTTGCGTGATGAGGTGGCTGGCTCAGTGGATAGCAGTAGATGTTATTTTGCTGTTAGCGAAGCTGTTGACACTGTTTCCCAGTGACAGACTGATGAGGTACAAACTGGAGGAGTGAACAGTGAGGCGCTGGGCTCAGTTGCGATCGGGGGCACTAGTCCAGCCAGACTGGGGGGAGTCTGTTTTATCATGAGACAGGTGTATTTTTCCAGTGCTGGGCTTTCTGAGGGCAAACACGTGGAATTGCATGGGGAAGTTGGCACAGTCCTTACCTCGGCTGTGTCTCACCGCTGGTACATCCCTGCTCAGCAGCAGCTTTCAGGCTCACTGAAGGTAGCTCTGGAGAGATGGGCAGGCAGACCATGCTGGCCAGCTCAGCTGGATTGTGACAATAAAGACCAGAGTAGCGTGGCAGTACACTGGCAAGCGAGTGTTTACGTAGCGCTGAGATTTAATCTTCAACCCCCCCACCCCCAGTTGCTTTAGCTGCTGCTAATGCTGTCCTGTATGATTTTCAGCACGAAGCCCTATTAACTCGGGCTGTGTACAGCGCCTTCGTAAAACCAAACAACAGAAGTTAATCTTTTTGCTTTCATCTCTGTTCCCCTGTTGCGCCTAAGCAATAGCTTTGTAGGTTTTTGCCCTTTTCAGCATGCCAAGCGTTTCCCCCATCTCTTTATCTTTTTTTCCTTTATGTTCTTATCCTCCTTCTTGAGACAGCCTCATCTGCAGGGACCGCTGTGCTGCAGACGCAGAACAGCCAGTGTGAGGAGGTTTAAGCAAATAGTTATCTGAAGATTAGGCAGAGATGGCAAGCAGCCGGCTCGAGTTTTATCTGCTTTTGCTTCTTGTTAATTGCCATTGGAGAGAAAAAGGGGTTTTATGTTTGCAGTGATGGGGAGCTGATAGCTTCTTTAATCTTACAATCTCCCTCGTTCCAGTCTCATGACTCACATTGGAAAGGAAAAAAATTTGTCTAAAAGATCATACAAGATAGCTGCAGAACAGCTTCTTCCTTTGGGCCAAGCTTCTCGCTGCCAAAGACGAGAGTTGTCACGCCAGCCCCAAGCTGTGGGCAGGGGTCACACATCCTCCCAGGTGATTTCTTCCTGGCTCTTTTAATCCGTGGAGCGCCCCCATCGGTCCCTGTTCCTACACCCAGTGCCTTGCCAGGGATGGGACAGGAGGTTCCTGGCAGGGGCACAGCTTTGCCCCATGCTGCCTCTTGCAATGGAATATATTAATTTTAGAAGTTGACTTTAGACACGAAGCCTTTCCGGCTGGCCCCAGGGAGTGCATGGAACTGTGTGTTGACAGTCGGTGCTTTGGGAGATGGCGAGTGGGTTGTGCTCGTGCTGACCATTTCTGCAGCAAGGTGCAGGAGGCGTTCGCTCTCCTTTTCCCTCTGCTTTGAAGGCACCTCATTGAAAGGATATGTGGATGCTTGTTGCACACAGATCTTTTTTCTTCCTTTTCAGCTGCTGGTAAAAGTTCCTGCTGGAAGGAGGTAAGGAATTTTTTCCCCCTCTTGTAGCCATTTGCACTTAATTCTTTTTACAAAGGAGAAGTAATGATTTGCAGATGGCAGCAGTAGAACCCTCCAAGAATGTGCCTTTCATTCTGAGTATGCCTTTTTACCATGGTTTGGAGCCAGTAGATTTAAGCATCAGAGTGAAATCACATGAGGCGGAGCAGAGACTGCCAGACACCATCTGCCCAGCTCTAGATTTTTGGTTCCTCCTTCACTTTGGTGGCTTCTTGTCACAGGAGGGTCTCAGTAAGTGCCCTGAATTTGCCCGTCTCAGCCAGCGGACTTCAGTGGAGTGGTGCCAAAAGGAAAACACCTGGTAATGCAAAACATGGATTATCCGTTCGTCCTTTAAGACTTGGCATGCATTATTCTGTTTTTTAATTTGATTGTCCCAGTTCCTACCAGTTCTTGCAATCCTCAAGTGAGTCACCACTTCAGTTTTCAAAGATGTTTTCTTCCAGTGCTAGCCTGCACGTTTCCTGCTGGTTTATAGATTGGATTTGATTTTATGGTGAGATGAGCTCACAAACTTGTGATCGTTTGGCCAGCCGTGGCTGTGACAGTGCGAATCTCATCGTGACCGTATTTGTGCCGTGTTGGGGTTTGTTCCCGTAGTTACTGTAGGTATAATAACGGGTATAACAGCCCTCGGGCTGCCTGTGCCGAGCAGCATTTGTAGCTCAATTCTCAGTTTCATCCGTGGCACAGCGACACTGCAAGTGGGATTTGTTGCACTGAAACAGGAGTTGGATAGAAATTAGGTATTAGTCCTAACTAGTGCTGGGGGGAGCTGCGTACTCCTGTGGGTGCAATTCATCCTGCCTCTCCATCGACAGCCGGGGAAGCCTGGGTGACTGGCAGGGATGAGGTTTCTTTCTGGAGAGCAGCAAACCAGAATGAGCCCTGCAATGAATCTCTGCTTTTGGAAGCAATTGGTGAAGAGGAGGTGTGGTGGCAGGGAGGAGGAGAGAGGTGTAGGCTGGGTGGGGTCCCCAGCAAGGGTGCTGCTGCAGCGTGTGCTTCCACGTGTGTCCCAGGGGAGCGCAACATGCCTGTGGTCCTTCATGGGCCAGGCTGCACGTCCTCAGCCATAGCATGGCTGCATCCGCCCTGCAGAAGTGAAGGCCCTTTTTTTTTCTTTTTTCTGCTTAATAAGGACATAATAACAGTTTGAACTTCTTTCTGGTGACTAAATATTTCAATCATTATTCAATGTCTGGTGAGGTTCCTAGGAATTTTTAATTGATTTTGATGGCATTGCCTTAGCCTAAAATACGCTGCTCCAACCAGACACACACATAGAAGTGCACTTGTCTCCAGCCAAGAGCAAGGGGATGCCAAGTCCGACCAAAGCTCTTCCTAAATAATCCCATGTGTGGATGAACTGTATAATACCCATCTCACCTATCTCCAAGTATCTTACTGTGTCTGGCCCTATCTCTGCAGGTGAGAGGGAGACAAATGCTTTTTGAGGGATGATTCAGCCCACCCTGATGTCAGTGGTAAAGCTCTTTGTGCAGGTGCCTTCCTTTCTGCGTGGGTTTGGGAAAAAAAATAGCTGATAAGCTTGGGTTAGAGATGCTGCTATTAAAAGCCAAGGAGGGGAAGTGATGCTCCCTGCTAAAATCTTTTTTTCCTGCTTTAATGCAAAACCAAATGTAGGATGAAAGACTGAAGTAAATAAGAATCGCGTAGACTGGGCTTGAATTTCAGGAATGGTCTGCCAGCAGTGGGACTCCACATGTGAGTAGGCTGGTTGGCTTGATCGCCGCTTCAGGCTTCATACAGCTGTGACTGCAGGGTTAAGGCTCCCAGTTTAGGTTGTTAACTCAAATCCGACACTAGATTAAAGCTGTCGCGGCACTCATGGCCTTTGCTGCAGCCGTGATTGAGTAGGATGTGCCCTTGCATTGCAGCTGTGGCACTTCACAGCTCGTGTGTGGAGATGGTTTGTCCGTGAGTCCTGTGCGAAGTCAGACGGGTGATGGCGTCAGCTTCAGCCATCCGCTCCCAACTGCTGCCAGGTCTCCACTACGTCCTGATCTTCCAGCTTGGGAAGATGAGCAGTGTTATTCTTGCTGATGCCAAAAAAAAAAAAAAAAGTGTGAAATGGTTGTGAAAGCATTTGACATGTCAAAAGCTTTTCAGTACTTTCTTGCCAGAGCAGGAAGAGAAAGGCAGAAAGAGAATGGCTTTCAGCTTTCTTTTCCTTTTTTGGTGTGTGCAAACTTTGAGGTTTGTTTTTCATTTAGAAAATGCAAAAAGGGAAACACTACCAGTGTGAAAATGAAATACAGCAATGGGGTTTGGGCAAAGCAAGGCACTTTAAAGAAAAACGGCAACTACAATTCCACTGTCCTAAGTAGTTGTTACTGCCCCTTGGAAGGAGTTAAATACTGAAGGAGTTAAAAACTGCTCAACTGTTGATCCGCAGATAATGTGGGGTGTGACCCCTGACTACATATAAACTAATTGCTACCTTGAAATGACACATTTGCTTAACAGCTGCTGTTAGTTAATTTTAAGAGATTTCGCAGATCTGGCACTAAAACCAAGACCCTCTGCCATTATCACAAGATGCTGTTGGCAGCATCAAGGCTTTGGTTGCACTTTGTGCAGCACGTGTGTGACCCAGTAATACATGATCTTCACGCAGATGAAATCCTATCTCTCTCTTGCATTTATGAGACTTAAGAGAAATAAAAAGCATCTGGTGTCGCCGCCGACACTGCTGGCCAAGGGGTTAATTGCCGGTGTGGTTTGGTGAGGAGCATCCCTAATTAACCGTTGTGTGTGTATCCTCCCAGTGCTCGCTGTAAATCAGTGCAGTGGCAGGTCAGGCTCCATGAGAGCAGGGTCTGTGTTTCTGTTCTGCTCTGGTGCCCTTATCTGGGACTGGTGAGAATGAAAAGGAATTTCCAAATTGCAGTATTTTCATGGAAATAGAGTTCCTGGTTCCTGGCAAGTCTGCCCCAGCTGGGCTGTGGCTTCTCAGTGCGATTTCTGCTGCGGACCTCTGTGCCTGCCTCGTCCTTGCTGAAGCCGGGCTGGCCTTGTGCTCCTGGCCGACATGAAACCCAGGACAGGGCTGGAGTTTAGGCAGCGGGTCGTCCCAAACACTTTGAGCAAGGTTTTCTTACAGCAAGAGGGTGTTGGAGAACGAGAGAGCGCATTAGTCTCTGGGAAAGCTGAGTCACATCTCTTTGGTGAAGGCCTCTATCTAGAAAGTAATTATACCGAGATGAAAACCATCAGTGACAAGCTCTGTACCAGCAGTTTGAGTTTAGATTCTCATTTCATGCTGCAGAAGGATGAGTAATTCTAAAAAGCTCTAAAGACGTTTAAGAGCACCCAAACCATGACAGACGGAATAAGCAAATGAGAACAAGGTAAGTTATTAAATGCTCTGTGAGCGTATACAAAGCTCTGTTATCACCAGTACGCCGATACACGCGTTCTCATCGTGCGTGGGTACCTGTGACGTGTTCTCTGGTGCGTGGCAAGTTCGGTGACGCCAAGCCTCATCTTTTCTTTCCCCAATGGTGCTGAAGGCCTTGCCACTCTGAGCTGGGTCAGGTCATGATGAAAATACACGTGTAACTGCTCCATCATCGTGCTTTCAGCAGGCAACTGCTTATTGAAAAATACTGGGGAACTATTTGATGATGGAAGGAGAGTCTTGCTCTCTACCCCTCAGGCAGAAAGCTAAAAATACATATACATGCCAAAGAGACAGGAGGAGAACCCCAACCCTTCCCTGGCGGGGCTATCCACAGCAATAAGGAGGATGGGGGAGCATCCAGGCAGGCTTGTTCTCTGCCTCCAGCATGATGTGCATAACTCTGCTTATGGTGTGCTAGAGCTCACTCACAGGAAAGATCAATGAGTGGCTTCTAGTTAAACTAATGAGACAGAGCTGCGAGGCACTTCTCAGCCGCAGAACCTCGGAGGAGCAGATCCTTTTGCACCTGAATGCATCTTTTTAATTAAAAAAAAAAAAAAGTGATACCAGGATATTCTGATTGAACCCTTAGCCCTGGTAGGTAATGGTGGCATTGGCATCTCCCAAATGACCCGCTTCCGAGTTCAGCATGTGGGACCACGCTTAAGGCTGATTTAAAGCCTACCGAAGTGGATGGAAGCATTTCCATTCTCCTTTAGGGACTTGGCTCACGCTTTACAAGTGTAATTTGAAGTGGAGCCAGAACAGAGCCCAGGCTTCATTTTAGAGGGAATTCTGTTGAAGGCTTCTCATTGCTTTAAGGTCCGCAGTGACTTTAAGGCTGCCCAGTGACTTACAGGTGAAATAAAATAAAATGTCTTTAACATGCTGGTACGACTTGCAGAGCCATCAATAGCGTTGGAGCAGCCCTTCTCCTGCATGTCCTTGCTAGAGCAGAGGGACGCAACCTCTGCTCAGCCTCTGAGGCTGCAGCAATGGGCTTTTTTTCCAGCAGGTGTTCAGAAAAATTCAGTGACAGCAATCTGGGAGCAATCAAGGTGGGATCTTCTGATTTATGCTTTGTTTCCATCTCTTGTGGTGTCGTGTGTTTACAGGGAGTTGCTATATTTGTCATTTTAAAATGGTACCAAACCCAGGAATGCTGATGAATTAGGCACTGATAACAATTGGTGTTGAAACCTAAGCAGATGAATGAGACGTGAGTCATAGCGTCGTCATGACCTGAAGACACAGTGCTGATTGCTGTCTCTTTTCTTCTGCGTTGTTCACTTCATACATTCTGGTTTCCAAAACTCATTATTTCCATTTGGCGTTCGAAATGCATTTCAGAAAAACCTGAAAAGTTTCCAAAACTGAAGTTTAAAAATGCTGCAGTTGATGAGAATGTTTTGTTTCACTAAATCGGAAATTTTCTCCATTCACAGCTTTCATTTTTATTATAATTTATTATGAATTTTGAACTTAATGCAAAACCAAAAATACAGCCACTCTCCATTCTGATGAGCTCTAAACGAGGCTTGATCCATTATCTTGAAATGCTACATTTCCTTTTTGGCGGAATTTCATTGAAATCACCGTGTTCTAAATTTTTAAAGAAAAAGTTTTTAGATGCTTTTGACTAATTTCTGTTTTCAGACACGGCCAGACCCTTATATGCTGATTCACAGCAAATACTTGTAAGGTGGAAATGCAGGAATAGAGCGGGGTACTTCGTGCCTGTGTATGTCCTTTGTATTGGTGGTGCAGTGGAGTCTCAGAGAGCGAGACATGGGGTGTGCGTACTGTAGAGCTGCTCTTGAAAACATGACCTGTGCTGCTGCTCTGGGTTTTGTAGCCTCTGTCAGGCATTTGAAAGGAATAAAATAGAAGTAGCTGCTTCAGCAGAAAAGTTATTAGTGCTGGTGTGCCCTTGAATGGCAAGCCTCGTATTTGGAGGCAAAAGCTGAAATGAGACATTTTCCATTTTATGATTTGGTCTGTAGAGAAAGTCCTTTTAATCTCAATTTAATGAAAGCTGGCTCAAGATGTGTAAGTGGCTGTGAGTGCTTGGAAGAGACAGGAGTAAAGCTTAAAGTGGGCTCCAAAGAAAGATGAATCTCTTCTTTAGATGAGGCAGAATTTGGAATGTGGCTGGGTGACCACCGTACACTGATTTGTTTGTAAGTACATGACAGTTCATTTGGATAAATGGCTTGGGAAATACTTGGATACATGGCGTAAAATGTGGCAGAATAAATTGGCTCAGTTACATCAGGAGCACCCATCTTTTTCAGTCTCTCAGACCAAAGTAACTGAGAACAGTCTGGCCTCGTTAATTGGTTTCTATTAACGGGTGATGACTTTCATCCTTCTGCACTCCTGCTAAATGACAGGGATTGCTTTTCCTATAGTGAGTCTTCCTCCAGATAGAGCATTATGAATATGTTGGTGAGAGTGCTGATATAAGAGCACCCACCATCCCACCTAGGCTTCAGCAGGCTCTTCTGGGACTTGTCCTTGTCCTTCATCGGGCCTCACAAAAGTCCATGAGCCACCAGAAGGCCTATGCAATAGGTCCCATTGCCCTTCCCACCCCTGGTGTGCTAGCAGGTTGGAGCAGGTGATTTCCAATATATTAAGCCAACTGAGAGAGGGAATAGAAATGTCCCCTCCACGGACCAGGGCCATCTCAGAAGCTGTGGTGACCTGGCCTGAACCAGATGTATATTTAAGCAGATATGCACCAGGAACTTGGCCAGATCGGTGGACAACATCACGAGGAACTTTGAACTTGCTGCTTTTGAGAACGTAATATCTGATGGCAAAACTATTTTGTCCCGACAAGGCAGGATGATTTATACAGGTTGTTAATTTCTGACTGCAGAAGCCTACCTCCTTGTCCCCTTGCTAGGAGCTGTCATGAGTACTTGAGGAGCAGCAGTGCTTTTGCTAGGTTTCTGTCCCGGTCCAAAATGGAGCGCTTGTTGCCTCTGGGTGTTGATGGCACCAAAGTCCTGTAGATGTATGGCATGCAGCCTAGCCTGGGAAGTCCTCTTCTGCCAAATTGCTTCATTGTAGAGGATGAGCATGGCAAACACAACAGGACCGCCCCATGATGGTGCAGGTGATACTGTCCCATCCCAGCTGCACCCACACCACCTGGGCTTCGTGTTTGTCCATTTTGCCTTTCAAGTCCTTCATCTGGAAACTCTCACTTTTCATCTTCTTCCTATGAAACCACACTGCCCACATCTTCTCAGCTGCTCTCCAGAGACAGCTGATGTGGAGGAGCTGTTGCAGAACAGAGTGAAACCTGGCTGCGTCAGCCAGCCCTCTAGTAAGAGAGCTACTGGTATGAAAGAAAGTCACGCTCTTCCCTGGACTCTTTGCTCTCTGGCTGTACTTGAGGTACAGGAGAACAGTTCGCTCCCTAAGCAGCCTGGCTTCCTTCCCTGCCTGCTCCACTTAGCCCTCCCTGATCCTGGAGCTGCTGAAAGGAGAAGGGATGGAGGAAGTGCTTTCCTACAGGACACTGAGTCCACAGTGCAGACGTGTAATAAAAATTCTGTTTTCTGTCCAGACAGCTGCAGCAGAGCTGCTCTGGCCTCGCGTAGCAAAGCTGCTGAGGAGCAAAGCCCCCAGAGTCAGCCCTTGTTCAGCGATCCAGAGCTTTGCTGCTTCTCTTAGAGGCCAAAGAAAAGAGAGGCCATGTTTTTAGAGATATCAGCCCTGGTCCGCGAGACGACATGTCCTACTCCAGTCAGAGGAGAACAGGCTTTTTACAAAAAAATATCCCTTCTTTGTTGGTGCCAGTTCAAACTCAGCATAGGCAGTCTGGGACGGCTGAGGAAGACAACAACCCTACGTGCTGGGGTCATCCTGAATCCCCTAGAGCCCCATCAGATTAATGTCATCAGAGCCCTCTTCTGACAGTGGCCTGAAGCAAATGGGTTGGAGAGAGACAGGAAATGAAAGCACAGATCGTGATGTTCAAGGCATATCATGGTCATGGTGGAAAACAGTAATTTTGACTTAAAGACAGATTTCTACAGTGAGAGTCTGGTTCGTGTGCTGTTCCAGGCTTTGGCTGAAAAAGTAGAAATATTCTCCCTTGAAATGTCTGATTAGAATATAATCACCATTTTCGTACTTCGTGGTGCTCTTTGAGGCTCTCAGTTACAGGGGTGGTAATTGGTTTCTTCATGTTAGAATAAAATATTTGAGAGAGAGAGAGAGAGTGTGTGTGTTCATAATTATTTATAGATATGAATAAATGAAAACTTTTTTTTATCAACATGCTTCATTGGGAAAAAAACTTCCTTTATGAGCTCTTTTTATGGCTCTGTAATAGCTATTCAGGTGACAATCTGTCAGAAACCAGCACTGTGGGATTGTATCACTTCCACCGCAGTTATTTCTAATTGGCAAATCAAGGACAAGAGGAGTCAGGGAAGAACGGATAAGGTCTGTGCTCCTGTTATTAAAATGCAGTCTCGAAATTGGGCTGTGCTGAGTGAAATGCAGTGCCGCTAACCAGGCTTGCGACCCCTTTTGCAGGGATTGAGGGCATCATTATTCTACAGAGGTTTTCTCTTTTTGAGGAGTAAATTAATTATTGATTTTAAAAAGGGATGTAATATGAAAACAGAAACAAGTGGTATTAGATGATCTTAAACAATGAGTATGCGTTTGGGGACTTAGAATTGAAATTCTTAAGATCTATTAAATATTTAGAGAGACTTTCATACGTAACAGGACGAGGGAGAGCACAGAAGCGTGGTAACCGCAGCAGTATCAGATGAATAAACACTATCCTGTCAGATAAACACAGGGAAGTGTTGCTGCATGTTTTTACCACTCTGTTCTGCACCTTTCATGAAAAATAAATAATATTAGTTCCTAAACTTTGTAAATAAATCAATGAACTGAGTCTTTGACCTGATCAGAGGTGTTCTGGTTTGCTTTGATCCAAAGACTTCAGATGAAGCTCCTGCAGCTAAGCCGTAGAGCGTTTTGGGAAATGCCTGTTCTCACCAACTTTCAGCAGTTTAATTCACTTGTGAGATTTGGCTGTTCAGAAAAACAGTACTTTTATTGCATGTCAGAATTCCTTAAGGTTTATCCTTCGACACTTGGCAATATGCCTGTGTTGCCCAGCTCTCTTCTCCTGGTTCAGCTTCTGTTAGAACTTTATTGAAGATCTCTGATCAGTTGAAGTAGAGACTGACCTTTAAAAGACTCCTAACCATGTCCTTCTTGTCCAGCAACTCTAGATTGTTCTTCTAGAACAATCTAGAACCTTTGTTCTTCTAGATCTTGGCCACAGTTCAGGTCCTTGTGTGACTCCCGATGTGAACCCTGATCTATCTCACCTGTGTTTTGCTGTCTAGTCTAACAGACTCACACCACGGATGGTCCCATCTCCTCCGTGCTCTAAGGAACCTAGGAAACATCTCAGTCTGGTACTTGTGGACACTGGCTGTCCAGGAATTATTTTACAATGTCTGTGAAGAGGGTAAGAAAAAGAATTCTTATATGATGCACAATAATCTAACCTGGAGAAGTTTCTGAAGGGATCTTCTCAACTGGAAAATTTCACAGGACTTGGGGATTAGAAACCTCTGAAAAACACCATAATAGACATTTAAGTTTAAAATATCTCTAAAAGTCCTGCTGTACAAAAGAATTCCTTATATTCCAGTATCTTGAACAGGCATCAGCTGAGGTTAGACTGGGAGCCATTCACATGGGTTGTGACAGCCTCTCTCCTCATGTGATCGTAACTCAGTTGGACTACATGAGTTGTAAAAAGAGAGAACAAAGGTAGGTAACACAGAAATCACTTGTCAAGATGCTCAGTGGAAGAACCAGGACAGTATTTCACACTTTCTCTACCCTAGCCCAGTGGTGTCCTTGCTGTGCCCTTCAAACATCTGTCTTAAGCATTTCTGCACAGGAATGGTGCAGAAGAGGAGGGACTGGAAGGGACTTTGCAGGGCTGTAGTCCACCTCCAGCTCAAAGCTGGCCAGCTTCAGAGTCACATCAGCTTTCCAGAAACTTGCCCAGTCAAGACCAGAGAAGAGAGGCTCCACAACCTCTTTTGGTCCCAGTGCTGGATGCTCTCGCTGTGCATCCTGGCTGTGGGAGCTGAGCACAGAGAAGGCATGTTTTCCTGTTTGCATTAATGGAAATAATTTGAAATCAGAATAGTTACAGAACCAGAGCTTGCTGTAAAGTGCACGTAGGAGGGAGGACTGCTGCCCTGGGGTGCTCACAGCCAGGCCCCCAGCCTGCTGGCACTGTAGGGGCAGAGGGCTATGGCTCTCTACCTGCCCCTCTGCTGCCCAAGATGCTTCTTGGACTATGTACATCTGCAGGGGAAAAATAAGGAGTTTGGGATATTTCAGGTTTTTTTGTAAGTACAAACAGATGCCTAAACACCAAAGGGGTTGTGTGTCCGTCTGTTTTGTATAAAGCTCCTGCTCGAACCCGAGCGTGATTGCTTTACAGCGGTTTTGTGCATGTAGCTTAACCTTCAGCCAGCATTCAGCGCAGCAGCCAGATACCATGCCAGTGTGGAGACCCACCTAGCTGTCCCTTCTGGGAAGGATTTTCAAAAGGACATCCTGAGAGAGCAGCTTGTGTCGCCTCTTCTGCAGCGCGGCAGCCAGGTAATGCCAGAGTCATCTGGGAACAGCGCAGAGCTAACGCTTCATTAGGGTCTCGCTGCCGTTCAGTTGCACTGAAGAGGTGCGCTATAATGAGCACAACAGCCAGCCAGAGCTTGCTTCATGAAAAATCAGTAGTTGTGACGCTCTGCAAAGCGGTGCCCGTGCCGTGACCAGACCCCAAGGTAAGCGAAAGAAATGAAGAGGATGCTTTATGGCTGAGCTTTTGGGAGTGGGGGAACGTTGAAACGCGCTCCTCAGGAATGGGGTGCCCGCTGTAACAAGCTGATGGATTCTGCAAGCAGCAGAGGTAGGACTTCAAAACCGTGTTGATCTCTACCCTGGCAGTTTGGTCCCATGGATCAAAGGGGCAGTTTGCTACGTGGGTTATATATGTGAGTTCATGTGAAGCGAGATCCTTTCTGGGCAGCCACAACGTACACTTTTCTACTACAGTGGTGGGATATACATGAGCACAACTGATGCCCAGTTGGCCGTAGGCAGAGGTGGATGTGGCTGTGCTGGTGAAGGGTTACTGCTGGTCTTCAGAACATCATTGTCATCTGAGATCTCCCAATGGAGCTGTGACCAAAGGTGCTCTTGTTCCAGTGGGTTGGGTCACCCTAAACAGTGCAGTAGTAAATACGTTCTGCCTTCATTGGTTTTGGTTATGTTCAGGAAGGGTTCATACAAGCAGCTTTGCCAGCGGATGTGGAGTCTTTTCTTAAGGTACCCAGTGATTCTCTAATCCAAACGTGCCAGCTCACTGTAGATAGGGAAGAGCATGAATTGACCAAGATACATTTACCTTTTTTATGACACCAGCACAAGGCCCTTTGTAATGCAGAGGATGTTACACCTGGGTATGTAGATGTGTCCATCACAGCTCTCATCAATCCAGGTGAATCCTTCCTGCATCTGACACGAAGCTAGTAATGGTGCTGTTCAGAGAGAGTCGCTGAAATCCTGGCCTGGGAAGGACAATGGGAGCCGTGCTGCTGATCTGAGGGAGAGCAGGACTTAATACCCAAACAAGGCTTTGATCAACATTAGATTGTACAGGAGCAGCATTAATATGAAGTTCTGTTTTTGAGCAGTGTTCTGTATAACAGGAGGAAAAAAACATTTTGCATCAGACACATTTTTGGTTTTATCTTTTCTAATTCTGTGCTCGCTGCACAGCCTCAGCCTTCTTGGCTGTTGCTTTTGTGTGCTAGTTAAAGGGTTGAATTTCTGGCTGCAGTGGGCAAGTTCAAGTCCTCTGAAGTGAGTGATCATGAACCCAATGTTTGTCTACGTCAAGGAAATGCTGTGGTCTTCATTAAACCAACATCTAACGGTGAATATGGGTCCTGGAAACCTCTGACGATTGAAGAGAGAGTCCAGATGGATGGCCACCAAGGTAGTTCAGTGGTCTTGGAGTATTTCATGGGCAGATCAAGCAGCTGCACCACAGTTATCACCCCAAATGCTAGCCCCAAAGACAGGGCTTCCAAATTTAAAATCACAGCTCCAGCTCAGTGGCTGTTCTGACTTGACAGAAAATGTTTCAGGAGTTGGCCAGTCTTGAAGGAGTGATGTTGTACAGACGACAGTGCCTGCCACGTGGAGCTGAGCGGCTGTTAGTAGGTTATTAATGGAAGAGAGCCATTGCCCAATGCTTTACCTGCACGTGTACCAGAATTTTAACATCGTTTTTTAGTGGGGGTTGAAGGCTGTCTGTGACAATCGATTAACAGTGGTTCTGCTGCTGATAGCTTCAGAACCACAGCAATTGCTCAGGCGTTAAACTTTCATACTTGCTTTGAGCGGCAAGGTATTCATTATTTCACAGTACGCGATGGCGCCACTGAAGAGGGAATTTTAATTCTGCCAGAGAAAATAAGCAGATGGCAAAGCGAATAGCAAAAATATGACAGAGCTGCCCTGGTCTCCAACCAGCTGCTTTGGACCTTAGTTTAACATTTCAGACTGCAGCAGACTTGGTGTGGGGAGGGGGACGCATTGGGCAGTAGCACGCCGCAGCCCACAGGTGAGGATCTGTCCTCGATAAAACGGACAGATACGTTTACCTTTCTAAAACAAGGGCCAGATGACAGCTAGGTTCCAGATTTCACTTGCCCGTAGGTCATTCCTAAAGTGGCAGTCAGGTGTCTCCAGCAATGCAGCATCGCTCTTCTTTTTGGCAGGCCAAAACAGGTTTTGCACTGGCACCCTCCGGCTCTTCTGGACATCAGTTCCGAGTGTTTCCTCCTGACACGATCAACTGAAATGCAACAGTAACATTCAGAATGCAGGGTTTTTCAAAGGAATGTATATACCTATGGTTCAGACGCATCCAGCTCCCTCTGCCTCGGTGACGGCTGGGTGGCCGAGCAGGCTCCATGTGCCGAGGATGGACAGGACCCTCCCAAGTACCTCCTAAGAGGAACAAGATCTAAAATAAGGTAGAGAGCTTTCAATAAACCTGAAAGTTTGTTTCAACACTAGCGTTCAGAATCCTTTCCAAGAATAATGAATGAGAAGGAAAAAACATCGGAGAGCTCCAGAGATGTCAGCCTGGCTTTGAGCGCTGCCAAGGCATGAAATATCTCTTTGCATGTACGTGTGTATACACCAAATAATAGACACAACAGGCACTGCATACGCTTCCTCCCTCTATATTTGCATGCTCTAGTTTTAAACTCATGAGCTGCTCTTTTAGATGAGTTACTGGAGCAGTTTTCTGCAGAGAGGATAGGCTGAGTCACGTTCAGTCATGTCCATCTCTGAACGGCTATGGAGGAGCTCGGCTTCCTTCCAGCACCTTCCCCATCAGGGGCTGATGAGAGGGTATCTATAGTTACAGATCACAAAAGCCACAGTTGCGATGTGCTGGAGTTAAGAGGACTGGAAAGAGCTCGGTGGATCTGGGGGCTGTCAGCTCAGGAGCTGCTCTATCATGCACCTGCCTCTCTCTGCATAAATAATTCTGTTTCAGAACTGCCTCTTATGGTTAAAATGATACATGGCGCCTTTCCCCCTCCTCCTGCTGCTCCCTATGTGGAATCGTGTTAGTCTGAAGAACTGACTATGGATAATTTTATCTACAGGCTTTTTTTGCATGAAAAATAGATCAAAAATCTGTTGATCTATTTATACTATTTTATTTTTACAGCTTTGACAGAAATGGTAATAGGAGAATGAGATCAAGACACTTTTTACATTACTGGCCATAAAATAAATAGAAAAAAAAGAGCAACCTCCAAGCAGTTCAGGGTCAAATCCTGCAGGTAATTTCTGTACTATGAGTGTATAAAGCCCAGCATGTTCTTTTCCTCCTCAAAGGGCTTAAAGGTAACGTTGATGCTGTTTTTAAGGCACTTGTCTTTTATGAGTCTGTAATAATCTTTGCATTATATTATTACAACATAATCAGGTCCTTGTCATGCTGCCAAGACTGATCAGATAACACCAGAGCACTGAGGAATTTTAGTACTAAACTTGTTAGGAGAGACCCAGATTTATACCACGATAGTTGCAAACCACTTTAGTGCGTAAATGCAGCTTTGTGCTCTGCGGGAATGCGAGTCTGAGCCATATGGGAGCTGGTGATACAAATTTTGGCTCCAGTTCCAGCCAAGGCTGGGAGTTCAGGTGTGAGAGCATCTCTCCAGTTTCACTAAGTGTTTGCAAGATGTGGATTTAAAAATACTCTGATTCTCTCTCTTTTTTTTTTTTTTTTTTAAAAAAAAAACTTTTGGAAGCACTAAAATGACAAAGCTACAGTTGCTCTGGTTGCTATAGTTTAATTTTGCAGCAATTAAAATATCAGTCCTGATGCACTAAGGAGCAAAATGCCTCTTTTCAGCAGTTTTTCCAAGCCGAGAGGATGCAGACACTTGTCATTGCAGCTAATCCTCCCCACGCAGTGCTTTGCGGTCGGAGCCTTTTAAATGCAGCTTCGCCCCAAGCCCATTCTAATATATCTTATCTGGTGATAAAGTCAGATCAATACCTGTTGTAGTCAGGGATGATGCACTCTTTAGAACAGGTTGTGTTGCATTTGTTGGAGAAGCACAGTATAAATTTTTCATTGGAAAAGCCTCCAGTTTGAGCAAACACGATTGCCGTGTGTACGTAACGTTCTCCTTAACTGTGACAGCGCAGAGAAATCACTGCTTTGCATTGGCGTGAAGCTTGTTTTATTCTACCATCTCCAATATGTCAAATGTTAAACTATTTGTGTTCTTTGCTGGGTTCAGAGGATGAAACCCATGTCTATTACCAGGTATGGCTGCAGGTTAGGATTGCGGAGTGAATTGTGCCCCTGAGTTCCATGCTTATTTGGTATTTTTAAGTGGCCCTTATAAAAGGAAAGAATTTAGTAGTCTCAGCAGGAAAGGTAAGACATTTGGACTCTGGACAATCTGGACGTTTCTGTTATTGGTCTGGCACAAGATAGACAGGATCCTGTCCAAAGCGGTATCATCTAGGAGGATAAAATGTGAGAAAACGAATGCAGAAAAAGAAAAAGAATTTGTTGTTTTCAATGTAGCAATACCCTCTCCTCCCACTTCCATTCTCTGCTTAAATGGACGTGGTCTGAGATGATCAGGTTAGGATGTGGTCCAGTCAAAAATCGTATTTTTAAGGAAATGGCACATGAATACCACACCTGATCTGGCCGCTTGGCCCTGATCATCTCAGAGTCAGGCCATTTCTGTGGCCTCGTGACAGAGGAGAGATGTCCACAGGTTTAGCAATGAAATGTCTTTTCTTCTTTCAGCTGCAGGGTGCTGAGACTCTTTCGCTTCCTCGTAGGTGTTTCTAAGATTATTTATTAGTTGTTCAGGGTGAAATGGTGTTGAGATTTCCAACAAGATGGTCTCTGTTGGGTCCATCAGTGCAGATGTTGTCCCTGCCCACATGGTGTTGCTGCCTTCGGAGATCAATGTACTGGAGGGTTCGTCCCTTTTCATGCTTGGAAGAACTTCACCACCTGGTTGGTCTGGTTGTTGGTCTTGGCTATAGATACCACGCGTTTGCTGGATTCAGCACCTTTGCTGGATCTATAGCAAAATAGCCTCAAAAGTGGTACATTCACTGCTTTTGTATAAACCCCAGTACTCCCTTGATGTGATCTCTGAAAATTTGCATACCCAGATTAAAAAGCAATCCTCTTCAAGGAGAGACCTGCAGAGATCATGAATACTATATTCCACTCTGGTGAAAGTAAAAAGTTCCCAAAGAGAGCTGATTTTCCATCTGGTTTTTTCCCCGCTCTGTTTCGGGTTTCTTAACTCACCTTTTTGTAATTCAACTTAACATTTCTATTGAAGTTCTTGCTGTGATCGTTACATGAGATAGCGGCATTCACAATAGCTTGAAGGAGCACTTCAGTGGTGATAATAGGATATAAAATATATATAAAGTATATATATAAAAATACGAAATATTATCCAGCCTCCTGTCTGTGAGAGTTGTGCAGCTTCTGATTGTCACAGCCATCAGCTGATGATGTGGAGGTGTTTATTCACCAGGACTGGGACGTAACGGCCTTGCTGTGGTATGTGTCTCTCACCACTATGTTACACAAGCCTCGTGCCAGGGAAATAAAGGTACTACTGCAAAGTTACACCTCCAGGTACCAAACCGTCAGGCTTTCTGGAGGAAGTAAGGCCTTTGCTCTGTGCTGCGGATGCTGAAATACCAGCGGGTGCTGCATTACCTCTCCCTTCAGGAGGGAGTCTAAGTTTAAGGGATGGTTGCTCCAAAACCGTGGTGTGTCTACTACTTGCACAAGCCCTTGTGATGGGAATCATGGACCCCACTGCCTGGGGATGAGGGGTTTGGCTCGTCTGCCCTGCCCCACGTGGGCATTGCCTTCTCGAGTCTCGCACCCGTGCCCAGCGGTGGCCGTGCTTTGGGCACGACGGGTTACAGAGGTTTGGGGGAGCGACTTCTTCATCCCATTCTTGACTCCTTTGCTGCATCTGGGGGAGCAGCACATGGCAGCGCGAGCTTGCCCATGGGGATGTTCTCCTGTGGTGTCCCACAGGGATGTGGGATGGAACCGCGGCCAAAGTGGGAACAGAAAGATAAGAAACTGCTTCAGCTGCGTAGCTGGAAATGTATCTGTACGTGTGGTTTCTTCTGACAAAAGGAATAATTTGGAGAGATACCGTCTCTCAGAACTATACGAGGGAGCGTGTGGAGAAATGATTATTTCTTTGCCTTTTTTGCTGTTTCTCGATCTTATTATTTAGTTCTTTGTTCTGATACATTCCTTATTATTTTAGCTGCCCTGGGTAATTGTGTTTTTCCCTTAACTTAGGAAGTTACTTTTAAAAGAAGGGAGGGGGGCAGAGATAAGGCAAAGCTGTTAAATGGGAAATCTATTGCTAATTAAGGCACGGTTTGGCTAATCGCCTTAGAAAGGAAGTTATCAGCTGAAAAAGCCTGGAGTTTGTGTAATGAAAGTTAGGAGCGGGTTTTTCCCACCGTTTCCTTCTGTCACAATACATTCAGAGATTAAAAGTTTACCTCGCAGACTCATCTTGACACCGTTAGACATGATGTCTCTTTGCATTAACTGCAGGCGGGCTCGAGCTGTTCTAGGATATATTTCAGTCTGAATAGTTAAAATTTGGCAAAGTTATAAGCAACTAAAGTCAGGATCCTTTAATGGGAGCTGTCAGCGTTCATCATAGATGTCACGCTGCACTCCAGCTAGAACACCGTGTCCAGGACCCAAGCTAGTCACTGTCCCTTCTTATTTTTTTTATTATTATTATTAGTGATGTCCCAGGGACGAGGGGGAAGCACAGCGTTACATAAGGCAGTGGCTCAGGGACACCAGTAGTGTAGTTTTTCCTGTGGAGGTGCTGATGGTTGGGAGGAGAAGGTGCTGTTCTGGGGCAGGGCTCTGTCATGGCACTCCGACGGCTGGAGGGAGACGAGGGACCAGCCCCAGTTTAGCCTCTGATCTTGCAGAAATCCTTCTCTCTTTTTCTGATGCCGGCTTGATTTGGGCAAAAACCAGATGGTGAGCCCGAATTCCCTTGTATGGCTGGCAGCCCTGTGGAGAGAAGCAGGATGTCTAAGTTATTCTGACTTCCCAGGAGACGCAGCCCCTGCCTCAGTATTTTCTGATGAAAGTACTCTCCTGAAGTCAATAATTTTATCTTCTGCTTCCCTGCCGATGGGCACCCTGTCATAGCAAGGGTGGCTTGCAGCCCGCTGAGAGGAGAACAACATTTTCTTAATACGCACTAAACCTCTGTTTTCAAAGTTAATTTTTTCACGCATTCTTTTGCTAGAGCTGTGGTCGTGCCTTCCCCTCTGTGTGACCTTTGCTGCTCAGCAGGTGCTGCCTGGGCTTCAGTGCTGCTGCGCCTGCACCCAAGGGAGGGAGCCCTGAGGGGCAGAGGGGGACAGCTCGCAGTGGAGGAAGCAGCAAAGAGGACTGGGACAAGGCGGCAGCTCCCCATGCTCAGCAGCTCCTTCTGCTTACTCCAGGTGGCAACCAAACACGTCTTTTGGGTTGCTCCTTCCAAGCAAGCCAGATGTGTAAAGCACCACCAACCTCAAGGCGTGAGCCTGGCCAGCACCTCTGACACACGTTTCTAGCCCTGCTCGACTGGGGAGGCTTGAGCCTGATATAGCACAGGATGGCCTTTCAGCACCCTCATAGGTGGTGGATCTCTTCTGGGTCACCCTTTTCTGCATGGCCGGCTCGTTTGATGTTGGGTAGGTTGCCACAAGCCCTTTTAAGTAACGCTCCTTGGGAGTAAATTGCTGGCTCCGGCAGGCAGGAGCAAAGCAAATTGATAGCTGCAGTATATTTCTGAGGGCAGAAGGGGTCATGGAGAGTAATTGTTCTTAACTACACAACGCTTGGAGCATTGTTCCTGAGGCTGTTGCAATGAGCTGGTCAAGCGAAATTGGGATTTTCTCGCTGTCTCCATTACATGCACGAAGGAGCATTGGTACGCTGTGTTTTGTGAGCAGTCTTCCCTTCTCCTGCAGTGACTGCAGGGTGCCTCCTCCCTCGGCTTGCTCGCAGTCCCATCTAACAGGCCTGGTCACTGTTCCAGGATGCTTCTGAATGCTGCAGTTACTCACGTCCCAGCTGAATGAAGGATTGTCCTAGGAATGGAGACGTAAAGAGTGCTCCATAAGAGCACCGCAAAAACAACTTTGATTTTGCAAATGGAGGCCTGAAGGCTGATGGCAGAGGAGATGCTGATGTCTTGGCTGGGAGGGACACGTGCACCAGAGAGGCGGCTGGACCTGCCTTGAAGTTCTG
Source organism: Bucorvus abyssinicus (assembly GCA_009769605.1). NCBI lineage: Eukaryota > Metazoa > Chordata > Aves > Bucerotiformes > Bucorvidae > Bucorvus > Bucorvus abyssinicus. The sequence continues at coordinate 6,513,507 of CM020050.1, forward strand.
CTGCCGCATTGCATTACAGATCTGCTCCCCAGTTTGGGTTATCCCCAGTGCAGGTCTCTGAGATGCCAGCCAGTTCACTATTGCTTTCGCACCCCCCGTGACACCCTCGTGCTTCTGAAGGGTGATGAGAAAGCAAAGCCGGGTTGTCCCATCACTGGAGCATGGCGAGGAAGTCTCGTGCTAGCCGAAGTTCGCCTCCCACACGTGAAAAAACTTCTGGCAAGTAGATGGCCCATACAGTTTCAGCTGTACTCAGACATGTCACTGCTTGAGAGGAATCGCTATTTTTCCATGCTGAGTTCTTAGAACACATTTTGCTTGGAAAATAATGGCAAGTGTATTACCCACCAGCTTTCTGAAGAATGCAGCAAAGATCTTTGGCTGATGGATTTGTTTTCTGTTTGTTTCTCTGGGATTTCATCACAGGAATTTAGTGTTAACTGGTTATTTATAAATCCAGGCATCTTTCTGTATGTTTGATTACTCCTGTGCTTAGACTGATGGAGAATTTATTGAGTCACTGTCATTTACTGGAGGGGAATGCTTCTATTTTTAATTCCGCGTCTTTACGGGTGGATGAATGGCAAGCTAATAGTCGTGTTGAAATTTGAATGTCAGAAAACAAGGGAGAAACTTGAGACTTGCTCGTCATGTTTAACCTGCTGCATTACATACTCTGTCTTCAAACATGCCTTTACGTGCCATCCATGCGTGTTTTATATAATGAAGCGATCATGATTTCATCCTTTGTAGGAAGCAGTATAAAAGACACTGCCTTGTCAAACAGGCTAAACATGAATTAATTTGACAATACCTTATTTTTCTGATTGGTCTTAATGTTGTGCTGGCTCTTGATTACCCATCTGCTGCGAGATAATTCTTTAAGGAATTAGCAGAAATGACATGCTGGACTGATCGTCCTGTTAATGCCGTTAGTTGCAGTAAATAGAGTGTCTTAAGGGATTGTAGGTTTATTTGCGACGAACATGAAAAATCTTAATAGGAAGGCAATCTTTGTTAAAGGTCTTTGGTGGGACAAATGGCTTGTCAGTAGGGACGTAAATGAAGGTTCCAAAATAACCTTCTGCCCTCAGGGTTTGAGTGCCACAGAGGTGAAGATGCTGCAGGTTGGGTCATCAAGGCATCAGCGAGGAGATGACTTCCAGCCTTGCTGGGAGGGTGGAGGTCAGCTGAGCCCTTTTGGTTGCCGTGTCTCGCAGCTCAACTCACATTGGCATCAAGAAAACAAAGCCAGGCCTTTCTCTGGGCCGTTCGCTGCTCCACAGTCATGGTTATTGCAAGGATAGATCATCATGCTGAGCTTGTAGGGCAAGTATGCCTCGTGCTTTGTGGCCGTGGAGGATGTCCCCTGGATTGCATCCCCTGTGCTGTCACCTGTGGACCTGTTCACATGCATTTTTGGATGTCAGCAGGAACAGAAAGTCCTCGCCATGGAACAATCAAAGTCTTCCTGGGGCCGTGGTTTGCTCCTCTGTGCATTGAGGACAGTGAGTTCGGGTGTGACTTGGCAGTTTCCCGTGTCATAGGTCTCTCTGCTCCTGTTGTTACCAGCACAAATGTTTATAAATGCCTTGTGAAAACAGTTAGATTTTGTTAATTTATAGTGACAGTTTAGGATTTATTTAGGTGGTAGAATCATGGTCTTTCCTTTTATAATGCCTTGTTTGAATTAAATTTTTATTGCCCTCTCTGGAACCAGCTTGTGGGTACGTATATACCCAATGCCTTTGGATAATGTTCACGCTCTTCTTCTCTCAGGTTAGGGCAATATGTGCATTTCAGGTTAGTTTGTACAGATAATCCAGAAATCTAGGAAAACTGTCTAGCATAAAGGCATGTGAATTTTTTATCTAAAGCACAGGAAGACAATAGCGCACCTTTAGTGCTAGGACAAGCTTGCCGGAAAGTGACATCTTAGTTACGTCAGAGTTTTTACATTTTTAAAATAATTATTGTAATCTCAAATCAGGATAAGGCCTACCAAATCCCCAAAATGACAAAACCAGATGGTGCTGGGGGCCTTCCAGGGCTGACAGTTTTATTTGGCGTTGTGGTTGAACCCAGCAGCTTTGGGAGCACCCGAGGGCAGAGCTTTCTGCTCCTCTTTCACCAAGACATTGAGAAACTAAAGAATGGGGCAGGCAAGAAACACAGGCACTGTGTCAAACTGTTTCCTTGGGAATATTCCTTTAAAATAGTATTTTTTGTTTTCCTTAGAACTACCATGTTGACTTCTTATTTGCTTTGCCAGCATGCGACATGTTGCAAAACTTGGAGCAGACCTCGTGGACTTTGCTGGTCCGAGGCGAGTGTGGCTGCGGCTGGGTGGGAGGGATGGGCACTCCCCTCATCTCCGAGATCAGCTCTGAATTCGCTCTGGAGACATGAAATAGTCTGTAAAGTGTTCAGAAAGGTCAAATGGCAGAACAGGAGTAAGATGGGATTTTTTTGCCACGTGTTTATGCACCAGCTAATAAAACGGGGCTCTGATTTTTTGATGCGGGCTCCCATATTCTGCAGCAGCCCAAGGGGGAGCAGCGTGAGGAGGAGCATCACCCCAAGGGAAGATGTCTCCCTGCTGTACTGCCCCTTCCTCGTGTCACCTGGGCTGGGGATTTGCACGTGCCCCGCGTTGGGTGGGCTAGACCCACTGCTTAGAGATTCAGAAGGGCAGGTGATAGAGCCAGGAGGCTCCTCGTGCTGCCAGCAGCGCGGATTGACCGAGGTCGGTAACATTTTGGGAACGCAGATGGGATAAAAGGTGGTGAGCCTGGAAGAGATCCCAGAATCGATGGGTGTTATAACAACTGTGCAAAATGATAATGTGGAGCAGACTGTAAAAGAGGCGAAACTGGGATTATTAAGCCTGTTTGGCATATGTGTTTGTAACGATTGCCCGGTGCCTGGTGTCCTAGATACGCGTCTTTAATTTAAGATAAATAACCTCTCAGTGAAGACAAACAGGGAGGGAAGAACCCAGGTGTGGCAAGTCTTTCTGCAAATTCCCTTTCTATGTGATATCAAGAAGATCTCAAAAGATTTTATTAACTTGTAAACTGTGATTTAAGGGATTTTTAAACAGCATGTGAAAGAAAAATAATGCACAAATGTTTTCAGGTGGCAGAAATCTGTCCCTGCCATATGTTTCCCTGAGTCATCCCTTCTGCAGGAGGAGATCTTGCAATTGTTTCAACTGTTCCAGTCACTAATCCTTTTTATTTAGTAGCAACACCACTGTGAACTCAGCACTCAATCCTAAAACGGGTTAATACCACGTGCTGGATATACACCTGATCCCTCTGAAGGTGACGAGTTTTGCTCTGGGCACAGGTTAAATTCTTCTCCCTATGTTGTGTTGCCATTGAGCAAAGACCAAACCTGGCCATGGGTTTCCACTTGCCAGCTGGATGATGTGATGCTCTGTGCTTGCCAGGATATTATAGAAACCTCAAAACTCACCGCTGATTTTTCTTTAATTTATATGTGGACCCTTCACATCACGGCAGAGCCCGGTGCTGATGGTGGTGTGTGTTGCGTTGCAGGTGTGGCTGTGCGGCGGCAGCATGGAGGTCCTGCCCTGCTCCCGGGTGGCTCACATCGAGCGCAAGAAGAAGCCCTACAACAACAACATCGGGTTTTACACCAAGCGCAACGCTCTGCGGGTGGCCGAGGTGTGGATGGACGACTACAAATGGCACGTCTACATTGCGTGGAACCTGCCGCTGGAGGTACGGCCATTGCACCCTAAACTAAGTCTTCACTTTATTGGCTTAAAAACTTGAATTACAGAGCATTTAGTGCCCCTGGGTGAAAGAGAGCCTTAAATGTCTTGAGTCACATCCCCAGCTGTGGGAGACAGCAGAGCTCCCTCGGCTTTGATGGAGATGCTGCAAAACCTGCAGACTTTGAAGGAATTGCTACCGTTCACATCAGCCTTTTGGTTTTCATTTCTAAAAATTAAACCTGTACTGTAGTGTTTATTTCCCCATGGAGTGTTTTCACAGCGTGAGTTTATGTCATGACAGTGCTCCACAGATGGAGCCTGTCTGTAAAGTCAGTTGGCAAAAGATTATTAGTATCAGCATCATTAGTGCGTGAGGTTTTTTCCTACGGCTCGGGCAGGTCTGTGTCACGTGCAGCCCAGCTCGGGTTTCTGGCTCGCAGATGCCGTTGCTGCACCGAGTTCACTGCGGCTGGTGTGTGGTCCAGGTGCCTGGGCCATTTGCTTTCCCAGCATTGGAAAAGTCAAGGCCATCAGCACTTAGAAACTGCTCAGAGGTAAAGGATCAGTGGCTCACAGAAGGAGATCCCCTCCCAGCAGCACGAGGTGCCAGTGCTCCAGAAACACTCTCTTTAAATAGCTTTGGTGGTTATATTTATTTCTGCACAGAAGCAGTTAGATTTCCTTAGATCTGACGCGTTATTATTCACGTAAATCCTGACATCTCACAGCATAGTACATCTTTGGAAAACCGTGGGGTCCCGCCGGCAAGACAAGGTGACCGTCCCAGGAGACACATCCTGCACGTGGACCTCTTTAGGTGATTCCCGGCACTTCTGTGTAAAGCTCTATAGACTCCAGGAGGACTTCATGCAGGGCCAAGGCAGCCGCTTGGGCTCCAGTCTCCGTGCAGGTTATGTCTAACCACAAAAACCAAGAGCCTCTCCCGCCTTCCAGCTCTGAATGCTGCCTGGGGTGCACTGGGAGCACCCCCCACTGGGCCAGTCACCCCATCTCCTGCCTTTGGTCCTGCTAGAAGAAGGAGGATGGTGGGGAGGGGAAGGCAGCGATGCTTTCCAGGTTATGGCTGGCATGAGGATTCGGGGAGCCCTGGGCCACTCCGTTCAAGTGCGAGGAAAAACCATTGCCATGAGTGGCCAGACCCCTGTGAGCAGTTATTTACAGCCAGCATTTGGACACTAAAAATAAACTTAAAATATTCATACCTTGCAGATTACAGCCCTGCAAAGAGCTGCTGCGGCCCTGATCCTGCTGCAGCAGCATCCCCAGCTGGCAGCACTGTGCTCTGGGGTGTTTTGAAAATCATAAAGCATAAAGACGTGAGCTGCTGCTGCTTTCTGAGGAAAGGTTACAGCTGGGGAGAGTTGCTGGCATTTAGAGCCACGGTAGTCGCAACTTTGTACTGCGTTAGAGAACAACGGGTGCCTGGGAAGGGTCGATGAGCTGCCTGTGCTGTCATCCTGGGGGTGGTGGGGAATCCTGCGTTAGTTCATTGCTGAGGAATAGAGATGGAAAGAAATGCCGTTCACCCAGCAAGCTGTGGGAGGGCACTGGCTGTGATGGGCACTGCTCAGAGGCAGAGAGTTCCTGCTGGCCTCTCTTAAATATTGGTTGAAAGCTCCAAACGCCCATAGGTAGGGATCATAAATTACTGTGGGTTCAGCCCCAGTCCTTGGGCTGATTCCTTCTTAGAGATGAGGCACCACGCTCCTGCCCAGGAGCAGCAAAAAGGGATTAAAGTTCTTCGGGAAGCAACAGGTCCTGCACAGCCTGGGAGAGGCAGCGTCACACGAATCGGCACTGGGAGTGGGTCCAGGGAAACAGATCTGGGTGACGCTAAAAACAGTTTGAGGTTTTTATATCGGTCTTCCTAGTAAAACTGAGATTTAATTTTAGAGAAGCCTTGTTTGACAGGTTGCATTGTGCAGGGGGTCATGGATATAGACTGAGTTATTTTGCGATACCTCTCTATTCGAAACCAAGCCAACCCCCCTGCCCTGAATATTTCAGGTGCTGACGGGTTTGTGGTCCCGCTTTGCACTGTGCCCCACCTCGCCCACTCAGATTCCAGCCTGTTCTTACCTGTCTACACTGAATCATCTTTATTTTTACCTGTGAGCTACCAGTCACGCATTAAAATGGTGTCTTCTCTAAAGCAGGGTGAATAATTCATTAGAAGATCATTACAAGCATTGTAATGGAAAATTGCTTTCCCAGCTGTGTTTAATGATCACTGCAAAAGACAAGAGCAGGAGCTAAACTAGAGTAGAAACCCAGTCATGGGTACGCAGGAGGAAAAGGGGCTGCAGTGCGCCTTCGGGTTCCTTCGCCTGGCTGCTGCATTAGTTCCCCCAATTCTGTAGTGGAATAAAAGGTTAAAGGGGGGGGCAGCTCTCTTCAGCCGCTGCTCCCGGCTCCTGTAAGATTATTCCTCCGAGGACAGATACTGTAGCTCTGTCTGCTTTTAAATGGGCTCAAGCAGTGGGGTTCCTCTGTGTCTCCAGGGAGACTGTTTCACCATGTAATTGTCCAAATTGTCAAGAGGTTTTTCTGAGGTTCAGCCTCAACTTCTCCTGTAATTTTTACCCTTTATTCTTAGCTATCTGCCTCTGTTACAGATGAATCTCAAACCTGCTTCTTTTTTTTTCTTTTCTTTTCCCTCTCTTACTTTACACCTTTTAACTGTGCTGGCCTCTGTAGCATCTTAGTAGGGTCACTCACCCTTGGTGTGTGAGGGGAAGGCTTTTGGTGCTCAGTGCACAGACAGCGGTTTGCATTTCTGGGTTTCAGCATGTGACCATCTTTCAAATTCTGCTGTACATTTGCTGTTAACTTCTTCTGAAAGTCGTGTACATCAGTATCTAAAAGGGAGGTGAGGTCGTTTTAAAAATACTTTGTTGTGCCCGTTGACAGATTCAGTCTTTCTCAGGTGGATACAAAGCCCAGGGCAATCGGTGAGAGGATTCACCTCCGTTCACAGTGCACTTCTCATATCTCCTTCAAAACCTTTTCTTTTCCTTTTGGGTTCTCTTTTCTAAATTACCTCCCAGGACCAAAACGTGCCCAACAGAGTCCGGTAGCCGTTGCAAGGATGCCTTCAAAACCCATGAGAGAAGCACGTGCCTCCTCCTCGCTGGGGCTGTGAAACCCAAGTCTTCCTTCTGATTTCCGCGAGGATGCTTTCAGCTTGGACACACATGATAATATTCCTTGACATGTCCTCTGCCTGGGGTTGCTCAGCCATTGGCAGTTTCTGGGTGGCTCAGAAATGGTATCAAACATCACTGAAACACATTCATTTTTAATCCTTTTTTTAAGAGTGACCGTTCAGCGACATGCTGTGTCTTTATTTTTCAGAATCCAGGTATTGACATCGGGGATGTTTCCGAGAGAAAAGCGTTAAGGAAGAGCTTGAAATGTAAAAATTTCCAATGGTACCTGGACCACGTTTATCCAGAAATGAGAAGATACAACAACACCATCGCTTATGGAGAGGTAATTAAGGCTGAGCAGTCCCTTAGATCAGACTGGTAATATTTACAGCTGGTGAGTCTCTGGTGAGAAATATCCTCAAAGGAGAGGAACGGGAATCAAAACCTCCTATTTGTGTATAATTGTATAAATTTGTATAAATCTGTTCACAGTTCCTTCTAAAAACCTGTATTGGGATTTATTTCTGATCTTGGAGACTAGTAAAATATTTTAATACCTCATTTACTGAATTGAAAGAAAATTATCTATATTACCCATTGACTCCATGGATTAAGCAGCTGTATGTATATTTTTAATACATAGTCATCTTATAAAACCCTTTGACTTAAACTCAGCCTAATTCCTTACAAGGTCTCTGTAGGATACAGTGTGTTGTCACAACAGCTTAAGGATGAGATAAAATAAGAAGACTTAATTCAATCTCTGCTGGCTTTGAGACTGTACTGGGAATAGAAAAACAGGCATTTATGGGAACTAATATTAGTCTGTTGCAATAGGTCTCATGGCATAGTGGCGGTTTGAGAAGCTTCTTGAAGCACAACCTGAGCACCCCAGATGGGCATTAATTTTAAGAAAGATTTATTACCAAAGTTACTTAATGCCTTCAAGCTCAAACCTCCCAAAAAGCACCATTATCAAAGGTGTTATTGCAGTGGCCCTACACAGGGAGCCTGCAGAGAGGACAGTTCTGCCTTACCAGACCTGGTGGCTGGGGTTCAGCGGCCATTTGGCTTTGTAGCACGAGCCCAGCACTGCTACGCTCCCTCCAAGGTGTGTCCTTCAGAACTTGGTGGCTGGTTTGCCACCTCTGCGTCTCCTCCTGCATCCCTGCGACGATTCAAATGTGCTAGTTGGACTTCTATTCCCTGCCTTGTTGAGCACTTAGAGATTTCGATGAAATGCCAGCAATTCCGCATTGATTTCAGGCTCCTGGCAACATGCTGACGGCAGTCTAAAAATATGTTTGTTACCACCACACATGACCAAATGCAAAGAAAAACTGTATTCAAGGAAGTTGGCTCCTTTGGATGGTGATTATTATATAAAAGCAGTAATAGTTAGGCCCATGTATTTAAAGAAAACATATGGCACACTAAACCTTTCTCTGCCTGATTATGCCTAGTGATACAGCACTCTATATTCCTTCTATAGCAAGAGGGGCTAGAGACATCAGTTTATTGCCTATCTCTGAAGAGGCAGGGCCATGTAACTCTGCACTTTGTATTTCTTACAGCTTCGAAACAACAAGGCGAAAGACGTCTGCCTTGACCAGGGCCCGCAGGAGAACCACACAGCAATACTGTACCCGTGCCACGGCTGGGGACCGCAGGTGAGGAGGAACCATGCGTGCCGGGAGCAGGCAGTACCCAGCAGAGCTGGATGGGCAGAGGTCAGAGTATGGATCTGCAACTTGTCTATTGGCTTCTCTCTCATATAAATATATAAGGCCCAGCCTCTTGTTAATACCTCAGATATACAGGTGCATTTTCCCAGCTATTTTCTGTATTACCGTAATTATGCCAGAGCTGCAGGTAAAAGCACGATCTGAAAAAAAATCTTCCAGACAAGGGTAGATAACGGTGAATGCAAATGGCCAGTGAGCAGAGCAGAGCGTACACAAGCAGAACATTTTAAGACGTTTCCTTTCTCTCTCACCCAGCAGAGTGAAAACATACCAACTGGGTAAAGAAAAAAGCAAACGGTGCTTTTGAGCGGGACGGTAATTAGCCACTTCAGCTTGGCCGGGACATACCGTGGCGTTAGTTTTCTAACACTCCTTTTGCCTCTCCAAAAGTTTTGGAGCAAACCAAAAGCTTCTTATCCTAACTTTAAGCTAATTGGAGATTGAAAATGATCATTCCCAGATTCACTCTAGATCTCTTTTAGAGGATTAGTGGATGTATCAAACACTGAAAGTCAGTGATGATGAACAAATTCAGCCTCTTCTGTAGTTTTATCTCTTACCATGTTTTCAGAAGAGAGCAGCACGGGAGTGCTGCTGGTTCGATTGCCATAGGAGTTGGAACAAATTGGGGTGCGACACCAGCTCTGGCACTGCTGGTGTCTGTTAAACCAGTGGTAGACTCTAAGCTGGACCTTCAGGATCTGCAGCTCCAGGGATAATTTACCCAGTTCCCCATTAACTTTCCTTGTTTGTTTTTCTCTTATCTCTGCCCATATCCTCACTTCAGTGTGTTGCCTACCTCCTGTGATTTCCTTGTATTTTTCTTTCCATATGCCTAGCGGTCATCATCTCATCAGGCAAATGTCTTAGCACTGTGTCCTTGTCCCCTACAATCTTTAAGGAGAAAAATAATGTAAAAATTCTGAATACCTCGATAACGAATAGCTGTGTGAATGCCAGAGATGAGTAAACTCAAACTGGAAAACAGAACTTTCTTTAATCCATTGGACACTGCAGATAACATCAGTGTAGCTCCTTCACAGTGCTCATGCAGCCCATATGTGGGAAGAGGACTTTACGAGAGAGACAGGTGCCCCAATTTGTTGCTTTTCAGATGGGAAAAACATTAGAGTTCACAGCAAAATCTTGTAGCTCTTCCCTGGGTGCTGGGAACATGCGATCCCATTCCTGGGAGCATTCCTGAGACAAGATCTGACTGTTTTGTCATGTCTTGAGGATTAGTTCATCAAATCTAGATGAAAACCTGGAGCATGAATCAGGGCTTAGCAAGACAGGATGTCAGTTCCCTGTTCTGTCATGGGCCTCAAATACTACTTAAACAGTAGTATTTGAGCATCTTTTAATTCTCCACCTGCAAAGTGAGCCTCATTGGCCTGAGGAGGAGTTGAAGGTTGAGCTAGAGCCCAATGGGGACATAGAGCTGCAGGACACTGCAGCTGTGGCAGCCTTAGTGAGTACCTGGGGTCCAGCACGCCTAAGGAGGTTCATTTTCAGCTAAAAAAATTGTATAGTTCAAGTGACGGGAATGTGTGAAGAGCCCATTCTCATGATATGGTCACCCTGGGCTTTCCAGGCTCACCAGGACTAAGTAGTCCCAAAGCTCCTCTGAGCCTGAGCTGCCAACTTCAGGAGCCACCTGAGGCCAGGAGCCAGCTGTGGGAGTCCTTCGGGATAGACACAAATCTCACTTGGTTTATCCTTGCCGTTAAGCAAAGATCAGTCAAATGTGGCTGATCGAGTCACTGCTAGATATAACCTAGCAGTTGCTTAAATGCACACCAATTTTTTCTGAAATGGCACAAAGTGCCTTTTGGACTTTATGGATCGAAACTTAACCCTCTAAGTGCATTATAGTATGAGAAACTGAATTAGCCTGACATTGTCTGCTAACCCTGGGCTTTAAGATGAATGGCTAAAGGCAGGTTATTTATTTTTTTCTCAACTGTTTTTGTGATTAAACTTAACGATGTTTTCTTTTCCTGCCCGACATTCTGACGTTCCCTCCAGCTTGCTCGTCGCACAAGCTCAGCACAGATTTTTCTTCTCGGTCTTCCACCTCCTCGTTGTCCTTTCCCTCTCCAGCTGAGAGCCAGTTCTTGGCAGTTCTTTTGTTTCGTGATAAATGCAATTAGTTTAACTCCCCGAAAATGGTTTTTTAAAGTAGCTATCAGTGAATGCAGAGGGTTTGAAATTAGCCTTTCGCAGAAGCACAGGCGCCGCACGAAAGAAATTGGACTTTCGCTGCTTCTGTTTAATTAATGGGCTGCATGTTGTAATTTATTGCTGGGAATATAATTAGAAGTAGTGTAAACACTTGGTTCAAATAACTCACTTGTTTGATATATATATATATTAAAAAAAACACAAGAAGTTGCAATTTCTTTTGAGTTGTGCAGCATCTGGAAGCTCACGCCATGGTGCCTGTGCTCAGTGTTCGTGTAGTCTCCTAAACGCTCCTCTTCTCTCTTGGGTGCTGTGGCCCAGCCACACTCAGGTAAATGCATTTGGCAGGGAAGGAGCTGGTTCCAGAGCTGCAGTGAGCAGGGCTGAGGTGCAGGCTCCCCGCTGGCATTTTAATGATGTAAGGACAGCGGTGTCGTGGGTCCTGGTCCCTGCCACACTGGGTGATGGTGGAGTTTTGCTGGAAGTCCGCACTCCCTCTAAGTCCATCCCCACATGGTGCTACAGGCTGCTGTGGCTGCTGCACGCAGTCTGTAGCCAAGCAGCCCAGTGCAGAGCGAGGGGGAATGACCTGCTCTGCAGAGAGATTTGTCCCATTCAAGGCAGGACAGCTTGTATTCTATCTCGAGCTTCTGCTCTCTCCGCTGGTGACTGCAGTTGGTTTAAGCTGAGCGTGTAGTGTTCAGATGGGAGCAGTGAGGTGCGATGGATCCCAGACCTAGTGCTGAATGCAGATGACATCTTGGCTTTCGCTCTCAGCACCTCTGTTGTAGCATCTCTCAGAAGGGGAAATATTAGGTTTTTTCTCTCATTTTCCCTTTAGCATTCTGTTGTCTCTGTTTCATTCACTTCCAGGTCAAATCATTATCAGCTTTCATGATGAAGTATCCTTTTATCCTGTAATTATATTGAGCCTGCTCATGGAATTTTTTTTTCTTCCTGATGGCTTCATCTTTTAAGCAATACATCATGAGAACACCTTGCTGTAATGATGTATTGCACTAATAATATAATAATACCTCATTGGAGTGACAGAACTATGGTGATACATTAAGGTGATAGAAAGCACTATAATACTATAAAACTTAAGATAATGTTCACCCAGCAGAGCCTTTCATTTAATTATAGGATAAAATATGTTTTGCCCATTTAAGCATCAGAACTTGAGGACAAAACCATCAATACTGAGATCGTCTGGGACATGGCAGTATCAAGGGTGACAAAATAGCACATCAGATTAAATTGTGTTAAAAAGAAAATACTATACGCTTTCCTTGTGGTTGCTAATTGATGATGTGCTCAGTGCAGAAAGGAAGCTAAACAACCCTAAATTATTTTCCAATAGAGTCAATGAAGGTGATTGAGGCTTTTATTTCCCAGGTACTAAGATGTCTAATTAACTTTCTCCCATCCCCAAGACGCAGCCAGGCAGAAACAGTAATCAAAGAAGATGTATTGGTGGTCCAAGTTTGCTGATGGGAGATCAGCGCCAGCGATGCCGTGGACATGCGCGCGGCCCTGCTCCGCTCTCCCAGCATCAGTGGGAGCTGCGGGTCCCCTCAGGGCAAAGCAGCCCCCCAGAGTGGTACCTGGAGGTGGGGACTTTGCAAGGTGCACTTTTAGCTGGAAGGGTGTTCGTAAGAGGCTGTGGGTATGAATCTGTGTTGCTGTCTGGGGATGTGGCTTTGGGCTGCTTGCATTGAGGAAGGGATTTCAGACCTCATCAGTATTAACTGCTTTTAAATGGTTAGCTTGTTAATATTTTTAAACTGTTTCTCTCTAGTCCTTTCTCTTGGTCTTTCCCTTTGTTTCTTGGCCTGTGCCAGGCTGGGTAGTTCCTTCAGGTGTTTCCTCAGGGTGGTGCCTCCATGTTTGTCTTTTTCCTGCTGGATCGGCCGTATCCTTCACTGTTTGTCCAGCTTGTGCCTGCCTTGGTCTGTGTTTTGGCGGCTGACAAACCTGCTTGGCAGGCAATGAGATGTAGGACAGATCACTTTAAAGGACAGGTACACGTTTGGGGGACAAGAGAGCAGAATTTAAACTCGGGTGATTTCAGTGATTTGCCTTTTCACAAAGCCAGGAAGACATAGTTTTGATGCATTAAAGTATCACCGGATTTAGCAGAGTATCTGGCGTGGGCTGTCGTTAGCTTGCTGTGGCTGGACTGCACTTTGCCAAAACCCTCTTCTTCATGATGACATCGTTTCCTTTGAAAAAAGACAAACTTTTATTACCTTTAAGCACCATGATGACTGTGTGAGGAAATCACTGGTGACTGCAAAGCAGATCTCCAAGGGAGTAGCCTTCTTCAGACTCTTGTTGATCTAGGCAATGTTTTTGAGGTGGTCAGCAGTGAAAGAATGAAGAACAGGAGAGACAACCCTCAGGAAACTAAGTCCTGCTTCACAGCAGGACTTCCATTTACCCTAGTGCTTCACTTCCCACTAGCATCTCATGCCTGAGACCCCCAGCACACTCTGAAGAGGAGCAAAATAACAAAAGAAGAATTAAGGCATCAGAGGCAAAATGTCCTGAAAGAATAATATTCTGTAAATGTCTTAGGAGTGTGGCGGAGCTTGGATTCATGAGATTTTTTGGGAATAAGCTCAGGTTTGATGGTTGGACAGGCTTGAAGACTGCAATGGCTGTTTTGAGCCTCCGCTGCACTCAGCAGAGGAGATCTGGATTAGGCAGTGTGCTAGATCCAGACGTGTGTTCAGGCTGTGATTTGTCTGGCTATTAGACATAGTAGATGACACATCTAATAGATGCACTTAATGCATTTTTCATAATACCCGTGTTTGCTTCTCAGCTCGTTTTGTCTCCCTGCAGCCCCCGCCCCGCTCCCTTCCTCGGGAAGGATTTGGTTTTTGCTCTACTTATTTTTCCCACCACATTAGGCGATAACATGTAAGAGCAGAAATCACGTTGCCTTGTGGGCATTAGGCCAACTGTCTGAAGACAAGCTGCCAAACATCATAAAAAGAGAAAGTGTCTAGCACACTAATTAAGTACACGGAGGGAAACATTTTGGAAGCAGGAGAAGAAGAGTAACTTGACTGTCCATTTGGGACCTCTGGATGATTTCTTCTGTCTGTCATGGAGAGGGCTTGGCTTTTTTTGTCTTTACCTCTTTCTTTTTCCAAGACAAATAGCCTCATCATCTGTGTTGGTGCTGAAATACTAATTCAAATGAGTTGTGTGGTTAAAAACACGCTGTCAGGCTGAGAGCATCGTCTTGCTCAAGGTTTGGCTCATCGAAACGACAAACTGCTGAAAACAAACACTGTGAATGTGAGCCTGCAGCTGAGCTGGAGATGCTCAGGGAGACATTCCCAGGTTGCTCCAGCCTCATGCGCAGGGCAGCTCCCTTGCTAGGAGTCTGGCACAGCATGAGCTGAGCTTGGTAGTGGATAGAATCCCTATCCTGTGGGCAGGCTTCCCATGCCTGGAGGAGATGGTGAATTGGTGGGAGGAGGAGGAGGTGATCGTTATGCTCTGCAGGCTGCCCTCCTTCCCATCCCCGCTGCACCAGCACATCACTTCAGAGGAGGAATTACTGTGGCTGCCCTGCATGCACCCCTCTGTATTTGTACCACAGATGAATCCGCCTCTGGGAGAGGATACCGTTGGCAAAGGGACCTCGAGGAGATTTAAAGTAGGGGCGAGAGGGGTTGCTTTGGTACACAACACGTTGGCTAAAAGTGTAACCCCACCAGCGGCTGGAACAAAGCACACCAGGCACCCATCCCGAGGCGGGTGGGCATTACGGGAGCCAGCCGGAGGGTTCAGCACGCCTACACCTGCAGCCAGCATCGCTGCGGAAAGGCAAAACCAGGTTCGAGCACCACAGCTGTATTTGCGGTTACTCGCTGGAGTCGGACCCTGACACATTGTTTTAACTTCATTTTCATTGTTTAATTATTCTAACTGAGATAACCCAAACTCCCAGTGTGATTTACTGTTTCTTTTTAAGCATCTGGGTCACAAATATGTTCAGTTAATTAATGTGCTGAATACTCCTTATTTGTCTGCTAGATAATGGGTTGATTCGTAATTTAAATAAGCAGCTGTGTATATCTTTCCCTTGAACTATAAAAGGCAGGCCACTGTCAGTCATCTCTCTTCACTCCTGAATTTAAATCTGTTTAGGGAAATATTTTGGTGGGATTCTTTAAACATTGCAAATGGAGGCCCTTTGTGTGTGGCCCTGCTGCCACGGCGGGGATGTTTCAGTGCTGTCACTCAGTGCTGCCTGCCCAACGCCCCCGAGACCATTGGCAGCCAAAACGGGTCCCTGGGAGCCGTGGGCGGTCAGATGAGGGAGCATTGCAGGGGTTAGCTGCAATCCTGAGCCTTTGCTTCAGTGCTGAACCACGGGGGAGATTTGGGCTTGCATCCCAGAGGAACAGGGCCAATTATATATTGTCCCCTTTTGGCCGACGTTGCTGCCCAGCTGCTGTTGCTGTTGCTGGAGAGCTGTGCCAGACACCCCAGCAGCATCATTTTCAGGCCAAAGCGAGGCTGGCTCGCCAAGCATGCGAGGAGCCGTGGGCTGGGCTGGCATGACCAGCCAAGCCAGCTGGCTCCAGCTGAAAACCAGGGGAAGTCACCTGTTAGCCCAATCTGCAGAGTGTTGAGGCCCAAAGGAGGCTGGAGGCATCCACCCCGTAGTGGGTTTAAGGCTCAGAGTTATTCTTATCCCTTCTCTGTACCCCAGTTCTTCACCTGTATCTGCAAAAAAGCCCAAAACAACAAGAAAAAAAAGGCTGGAGAAAGTTGGGTTTTTTCCCTCTTGTCAGTTTTACTTTCTCTATGCACCATCCTCACAGTTTTTACTCTGGGGCTCTACAAACTTGTCCTTTCCTCTATTGCTTTTTAATGATGCTCCAAAGATACTGATGCTCTTCTTTCTCTCCTCCCCTGCCCCGCAGCTTGCACGCTACACCAAGGAGGGATTCCTTCACCTCGGTGCCCTTGGGACCACGACTCTTCTACCCGATACCCGCTGCCTGGTGGATAATGTGAAAAGCCGCTTCCCTCAGCTCCTCGATTGCGAGAAGGTCAAGAGCAGCCTCCACAAGCGCTGGAATTTCATACAGGTTTGTTACGGGTCTGCCATCAGTGCTGCTCTCCTGCGTCCCTCACGTGGGCTGTGGCACGTCATCTTCGGCATGAGTCAAAGGACGAGGACAAAGATGAGGACAGAATGGTCCCATGCAACAGTAGGTGCCAGGTCCTAGGGCAGAGAGAAAAGGTTGAAAGGGATCGGGGCATGGGCAGTAGTACCCTCAGGTGTATGTAACCTGCCCTGCTGATGACTTCCAGATTTCTTCGTTTCTTACAGATAATCTGTGGTGAGATACATGATAACATGGTACTTTTTTCCCAAACCAGAGTGTAAATAATACACGTTCTACAGAAGTGTCACACTTTCCTAACTCAGGGATGCAGCCATACTATTTAAAGGTTACAGATGTCCTTTGGCTGCTGATGCTGTAGGGATCGGTGTTGTCAGTGATAACGGTTGCTCGTTCAATTCACATTGATTGTTTTAGAAATTATTTTATTGTTTGAATTGCATTACTGCCGGGTAAGTGTTGGGCATTTTCCAGCAATGCACAAGGATACAGCTGCACTCCTGGGCACCGCATGGTCCTGGCTTGCTTCACAGGCAACCCCATGTCTGTAATTTTTAAACTAATTTCCCCATCTCTTTTAATTTTTAGAATGGTGCCATCCTCAACAAGGGAACGGGACGATGCTTGGAAGTGGAGAACAGGGGAATGGCCGGCATCGACCTGATTCTTCGCAGCTGCACAGGACAAAGGTGGACGATTAAAAATGTCATCAAGTAAAGAGTGGAAGAGTCAGAGGAGTTTGACTCCTCACATGGCCGACTTGGACCGATCTGACTGGACTCCTTTGGAAAGGACAAAATATCAAAACAGAGCTTTATTCATGTTATTAGGAGAGGACGTGGGGGAAATGGGCATTTGTCTTTTTATTTTTTATTGTATATTAGTCTCCCACAGCTGATTCCAACTGTGTGAAATTGGGTCAGAACTGCTATTTCCTTCTAGCAAGCACTCTGAAAGGTACCGCTTACTTCTACTGGAATGACTGTAATAAGCTCATGCAGTCTTGTGAGCATTTTACTGACAGGAATTGTTGCTTTCCCAGACAACTCCAAGCTCTCCCTAAGAGCCAGGTAGGTTTGCACCACGACTGGTGTTGAGAGACCCTGGGTACTCCTTCCTGGCAAGCATGAAAACTCAGGTGCTTGTGAGAGGAAAAGGTTGCCAAGCTCCAAATGAGCTGAGTTTGGAAGATGTGGTGTTTTGCTAGGTCCTCTCTCTCTCTTTTCCCTTTCTTCCCCCTGCATCCTGCAGCCCCTTTCTTGAGCAGAGCAAAGTGGTAGAGGCAAAGCTCACCCCAGTAGCTCCCATGAATCTTTCCAACCCTTAGTCACAGATGTCATCAAACAAAATCCTATTGAATAAACCCCCCGATCTCCCATTGCTCCCTCTCCATCACCCACACGCTACTGTTGGCCAAACCAGCCCCATGCAGCACCAGTCCCTCCCATGGAGACCCCCAAATGGTTTCCCTTTGGAAAAGACCTCAGATGTCTACCTGCCCTTTTGGGTGTCTGTTGGACTCACGCACGGTGAGTAAGGCTTGTGGAATGCTTCCTGCCTCGCAGCAGCCTGGGTAGCTGCAGATCCAGCTTGCCCTCCCGGTGGGGCCATTGGCCTGGCACTGTCCTCTTGGACACCCACCTTTACCCTATTTTTGCTCTTTTCTTGTGGAAGTGAGGATGGACGTGAAGGTCTGTGCAGCAGGCTGAGAGCAGGTAATGTGAGAGAAAGTCCCACTCGGGCTTCCCTCCCATGGAGGCTACAGGGTTTGTCTTTAAGGCATCCTTACTTGGAAAGAAGACATCGGTAATGGGTAGTCTCTGTAATTTTGTAGCGGTGGTCTCTTCCTGAGGCTTGAGCACACCTATCCTGCCTGATCATGTGTGACTGTGGTCAAGGGCCACCCCAAACAGAGCATGTCCTCCATGAGCTATGGTGAGGTAAGGAAGGGAGAGGGAGGGCAAGAGGCCAACAAATGGCAGTTTGGTTTAAATTCTTGACCTTGAAGTCACTTGAGGCTTGTTAATATGGTGGGCCAATCTCACCTGCTTTTTTTGGCCCACAGTAATCTTGGCTACCAAATCTACACAGGTTTGGGGTCATGCTGTCTGTCTACCTGTAAAAGGGAAATGTGGTCTTGCAAAGTTGTTTTAGATGGATGCTAGACGGATGGGTGGATACAGGCTTCAGTCAGTGGAGAGGAGAAGCCAGCCCGTCTCCTGTCCTTCGCACAGAATAATACTCTCTCTGGCTGCCCTCTGGCTAGGGTGCACTAAAATATATTAATATATGAGATGTACGTGTAAATATGTTTCCCAGAGCTGGGATGTGCACAAAGTTGTTTGCTGCAGAGCACTCATGCCTGTCTTCCATTTGCATCAGGATGAAGCTACCTGGATGTTTAATGAGTTTAATTTTCATTGCCATGCAGCAGGTTTACAACTGATGTTTTAGTAATTTATTGAACAGAAGCAGATATATTTCATTGTTCCTTCTACAGCAGCGAGCATTACATAGGACTGATTGTTCATTTAGGCTTGACAAGACTTCCTCATCCACTGGGGTTGTCTCTGATTTTTTTTTCCCTTGCCTTCCTTAATGAAGCAAAACCTCTTAGTTGTCCTGAATTGCAAAGTAAGGATTCGATGTAGAATTTTGCTCTCTTATTCGCTGTTGCATCATCTCTCGTGTAATAAATTTTAGCACTTACAGAACCCAATATGATCACAATGTCTTTAGGTGCATGATGTATTTCCCCTTGCATTTGTTGCTGCCTTCTAAGAAAAGCAATTTACTGGCAAAGTGGACTCTAGGAAAGCCTGAGGCATGTGAGACTGCACAGTTAATGGTCAAAATGGTAAAATGCCCTTTAATTGAGCAATCAGTTTGCTGTCAGTTATCAGTGGAAGCCACGTATTGTTTAGTGTTGGGAAAAGCCTGCATGTTTCAGGATAAGCAACCAAAAAGCCCTTGGATGTTGCCTGTGCTATAATTCACGGTTCCCAGTCCAGCTCTAGTCCTGCCAGTGCTCAGGGTGCCAACAGATGGGCTTTGTCAGATTTAATCGTGGTGGTCTAAGGTGTCACCGCCCCCAGCCTTCCATCTGCTTTAGCTGCTGGAGGTTTCTGTCCCCAGCACCAGCAGCAGAAATGAATGTGTGGCTACACCTCAGCTACCATAATTGGCAGGATGTACTTCAGGCACCAGGCAGGAGCGACTTGCTCTACTTAACACCCCGGATTGTCAGCCAAAGTCACTCTGGGATGCCCACGTGTCTCCGCTTGGGAGGCAGCAGCCCCTGGCAGAAGCTGGATGCATCTCCAGCTGCCTGGTGGTGTTTGTGATGCTGTTGAAGGTGATGTACATGCTCTTGGGAGCTTGCCCTCAGGCAACACGGGATGACCTGGCGGTGAGGATCATGTTGGTGATGGGCTCTTGGATCCTTTAAAATGTTGAGGTTCAGAGATGCCTTTCCTTCGTGCTCCATAGAAAAAACAAATGCCTGAATATCCAAAAGGAAGGGGAGGCTGGGAATGAACGCTTTGCTCCAGGACCCTCAGGCGGGGCAGAAGCCCTGCTGAGGTGGTTTGCCCATTCACACTCGTGTATATAGAGTGCTTTCAATGACTGAAAAGCAGCAGCATGAGTAAAATCAGGGTTAAAAGTGAGAATTTAATCTGCTGTGTCCGTGTAACTGAAGTTCTGTTCTGACATGTTTGTGACATGCAGAGATGATTGCCGATGCGACAACCCGAGGTCTGCACCCTCCTAAGCTGTAGAAATCTGTCTTAGAAATCTGGATCTGTTGCATCTTGTGCTTTTCTTTAATAATATGTTAATTGCTTTAAGAAGTGATATCGAAGTGGTTCTTATTAAATATATGGTTTGAGCCTTGCCTCTTGAGTGATTTTAAAAAGATTCACTGCTGATGAGATACAGAGGCAGTCGTTCTTCTCTGTTAGTTATTTAATAGAAAAGTGCTGCTGTTTTAATGGAACTTCCTTTTTAAAAAGAAATGGAAATGAAGGAGAAGTCAAGAGAGATGGCCAGTGCACATTAACCTCCTATTTCATCCTTCCCTGCCAGCTGCCACTCACCCAGATAATGCACTTATAGTCAAGAAACTGGAAAGAGACATGGCATGGTAAAAAAGCATCACTTGCATGTGCGTTCCTGTACCCAGACTGGGTGTTTCGAAATGTGACCTGGAGCTCGGGAACTCCTTGGACCCACTTTCTTACCTCCATATTCTAAAAACCAGGTTGGCCGGTGATGTGGTGTCCCCGTAAGCACAGCGAGCTGTGGGTAGGTGTATTCCTGTGCAGGAGGGAGGTGTAGCTGTGGGTGCGCTGTGTAATAAGGGCATCGTCACAGTTCTCCCGCCTGAGCCGAGGACACAGCAGGCTGCTAGCATCAGTCCAGGTAAGCGTGGCCTCCAGCCTGGGGCCTGTTTGGGCAGAGCGTGGTGAGTAGAGCTCCATCATGGAGTGTCCCGCTTGCAGCCGAAGGTCTCTCAAAGGATGACACAAGATGTAAACCTGGGCTCTTGTTTGCGTATGTTTTACATGGTCAAGATCTTCTAAAGGGAAAGGTCTGGCTTAGAAGATGGTACGATCTGACTCGTACTCTGCTGATGCCCTTAAAAAAAAACCTTTGTGCTGCCCAGGGCAGAAAGCCAAACTTCCAGAAAGTTCCCTCTAAGTGCTCAAATGAAGTTAAACTGCTGTCATTTCTATGTCCAATGTTTAACTCATGGACCCCCAATAGAAAAGCCTCTCTGCTTGATCACTGGGCACTCATCCACTGCTAAGAGAGACAGATTTCATCACTCTGCTATGCAGTGTGACATTAGGCATTTGAAATTCTCCGCAGCTCATCTTCGCAGATGAGAAGTCAATTTGCGTTAGACTGGGGAGTGGGAAAAGCATATATGGTCATTGGGAATCTCAGCTGGATTTCCAAGGACATTGGGATGAAGTATTAAGGGCCCTTTGCTGTCACTGCTGAAGCAAAGTGATCTGTAGATGGTCCTTTAAACATCAGAGTAACTTTGTGCCAGCTTTAGGGACATAAATCCTTGTAGTCCCCCCAGCCTAGTGTGGGAAAGCTGAGGGGCTGAGCTCTTCTGCGTTCTCACTGAAAGGCCAAGACCTTGTGGGTGGGCTGATCCTGTGTGTGGGAGGAGGTGGTTCCTGGAATCACTGTTCTTATAAATCAAAAAATCCTCCAAATTATTAAAGGCCTTAAATCTTCCTGCAGGCAGGAGCCATGCAACATGCTGAAGCCAGTGAAGTTGCGCAGCTCACTCAGATTTTTATTAAGTCAGTGCTGGTGGGACTGGGATCTCAGCTGCACCTTTTGCTTCGAAGCCATGTGATGGCATCCTTCTGGCAACACATTCAAATAAAGTAACAGTGGAAGTGACAAGCCTGAAAACCCAGGTCAGTGGTCTCCAGTTCTCCCGGATGCCTTGTCAAGAGCAAGTGGGTTAAGTGTCGCATCCCACAAGGACTGCTGTGATAAATAACCCACCGGTGTCTCGGCTGGTGCCATCCATGGCTCCTCACCCTGGGGAGGTCTCACCTATGGGCCAAGATAGGAATTTATAGCAGCAAAAAAAGGGTCGATTCCTATTTACAGGACCGCTAAGTCTGGGTTACTCATGCAAGCCCCAGTGCTTTGGATCGCACTTGGAGCTCAGATACCTGCACGCTGGTTGTGCTTAAGGCGGTGGTATTTGTTGGGAAAATAACAACCCAGGCATTAGCTCCATGGCCTCCTAAACTGCTAAATATTTATTTTGAAGGAATTGCTACCTAGAACAGCCATCCTGATCCTCTGTGTCAAGTGGTGTTCCTGTGACAGAAGGCAAAATAACAAGCACGAAGACTGTATAAGCCGGAGAGCTTTCCAGGGGAGGAGTTTCTTATTTTATTCCCATCTGGTGGCTCTGAGATGTGATGGGTAATAGCTCTCCAAATGTCTTTCCTGGCTATTGTAATTCTAAGTTTTACTGTTATAGGCGAGTATTTCATAGTTAGGCAAGAGCCCGTGCAGGAACTAATTTCTTATTGTGCTCTTCAGAAATCACAACCGGGAGGAAAATAACAGCAGAGTGGGGACAAGGTGATTTGCTGCGCTGAGATGCAGAATTGGCACCCAGCACTAAACCGGTAACAACTTCTGGCATTTTGAGAGCAGAACAGCTACCACGAGGATCCTTTCAGCCTTGTAAGCTGCCTCAGAGGACACTGGATTCCCGCAGCGCTCCTCAGCACTGGAAATGTGCTGAAAGCCTCGTCCTGGGAAAACTGTCCCAGTGACGCAGCCCCGCGTGGCGGGTGGAGCAGAGCTCCCACCTGGGTCATTGGCATGTGCAGGAGCTTCCCAAGGCTGCAGAGGTGTTGAGCTGAGGAAAGGTGTGGTGGGTTTGACCTTGGCTGGCTGCCCACCCAGCTGCTCTCTCACCCACCCTCCACAACAGGGCAGGGGGAGAAAATAAGATGTAAAAGCAATGGGTCAAGAGAAAGGCAGGGAGATCTCTCACCCATTACCATCATGGGCGAAACAGACTTGACTTGGGCAAAAATAATTATGGTTATTCCAATTAAAAATGGAATGGGATGATGAAAAACAAAAAACTAAAACCACCTTCTCGCCAACACCCCCTGTTTTCTAGGCTCAACTTCACTGTCGTTCCCAACTCTTCTACCTTGTTCCCGCTCCCCGGGTAGTGCAGGTGGACAGGGAAGGGGGTTGCAGACAGTCTGTAATACTTTGTCTGTGTTGATCCTTCCTTGCACTTTTCCCCTATGCTATCGTAGGGTCCCTCCCATGGGATAAAGTCTTTCACAAACTGCTCTAGTGTGAGTCCCCCATGGGCCGCAGTTCCTGCAAGAAAACCTGCTCCAGCATGGGCTCTCTGTGGGCTGCAGTTTCCTTTAGGGCATCTCCACCTGCTCCAGGGTGGTATCTGCTCCACCATGGTTTCCTCCGTGGGCTGTGGGAGGACAACCTGCTTCACCATGGTCTTTTCCATGGGCTGCAGGAGACTGTCTGCTCCGGTGCCTGGAACACCACCTTCCCTTCCTTTTTCACTGACCTCGGTGATTTCAGGTCTGTTTCTTGCATATTTTTCTCACTCCTCTCTCTCACAGAAGCTGCACAGCTTTTTTTACCCTTCCTTACATATATTATCCCAGAGGTCCCACCAGCTTCACTGCTGGCCTCAGCTTTGGCCAGCAGGAGGTCCATTTTGGAGCCAGGTGGACCCTGAGTTTGACCTTGCTCTGCTCCATGCCTGCTTGCCTAGCTGGGACCCCATGCAGGTCCTGGAAAAAAGCAGGGGACGAGAAAGCTCTGGTTAGGGGAAGGAGGGACGAATTATGATGGAAAGGAAAATTGCCCCTTGCCATTGATGATTTTGCAATGACTCAAATGACTCAGCATCTGAGGAGCTGTTACACCTTTGGAGGGGTTTCTCTGGGCAGAGCTGGCTCCAGAGCAGGCAGCCTAGGACACTATTGCCCTGGGGTGGGGAGGCAGATGGTTTGGGACCAACCCTTCCAGCCTTGGCTGTGGGGCTCTGCCATGACCTGCTGCCTTTGCCCACTCTCCCCCTCCTTGTCCCATGGAGGTGCACTGGGAGGAAGGAAAGCAGCACAGGAGCAGCATCTGCCCTGGCATTGCCCTCCCATGGTGCCTCCATGCTCTACTTTGCCCTTTGACTCCAGTGTCATCTCACTGGTACCTTCACTCTCTTCAGGTCTTCCACTTTGGTGCTATTTTTGTTCCGCTTTCCCTTTGTCTTTAGTGCTGTCTTATCTTTACTTTTGTGTCTGGGGCTGCCTTACATTCCCCTCCTTGTTCTCAGCATGAGTTTGCTCCCTCTCTGTCTTCTCTTGTTCTTTTATTCTCCATGTGTTTTCTCTCGTTTGCTCTCTCTTTCCTTTATTATTTCCTTTGATTTCTTACTTCCACTTCTGTTTTTTTCACTCTTAATCTTTCCTGTTTCATCTCTCTTATTTTTTTCCTCTTGCTTTGTTTTCACCATATTCTTGTTCTTTCTCCTAGTCATGTTATTCATTGCAGATTATGATTTTGCTGTTTAGGTTCCCCATCTACTGCTTTCCTCTCCAAGATTACATTTTGAGTTGGAAACCAGACTGTGTTTCTTTACATTTTAATCGTAGTGCCTATAATCCAAATCCTTTTTATTTTTTCTTTTTATTGCTATTAAATAGACATCAGCACAGCTTGTTACAGCAGCTGGCACCCATCCTGCCTGGGCAGTGCTTTGACACAGGCTGGGAGGTGGCAATCACATGGCCAAAGCCATGGTTTTTCCCAACTCCAAGACCTCTCTGCCATGGAAAGGTGCAGGCAGTGGGTAGATCCTGCTTTCAGGCAGCAGAAAGCTGTTGTGTTTGGGGACACATCTCTCAAAGGTGGTGGGCTGAGCCTGTGGTCCTTCATTGAGAGGGTCCAGATCACTCATGCAGAGGGAAGGGGAAAGGATTAGGGTAGATGGGAGGATGTGGGTCTCAGGAACCTAGGTTTGCTGTAGGCTGAGATTGTCTTTTCTATTAAGGAAAAAACCTTGAAATACTCTAGAGTCTTTATGCTACCCTGGTTGAGCTGAATGAGAGCTGAAGAAATGCCCAGAGCCTCCTGTCCAGGTGCCCTCAGTGGGATTGGTGGTGGGACCATGAGCGTGTTGCACTTCAAGGGGAAAAGCCCGTTGCTGCAGGAGAGGAATGGAGGAATCAAGAAAGGGAGATGGAAGAGATCAGTGCCAGATATGGTGAGCTGAGCAACAGGCAGATGCCTGGGCTGCTTGCTCCAAGATGGGTCTGTCTTTGGCCATGAGGAAGGTGCCTGACCCAGCACAGGGCCCCAGGAGAGGTCAGCCCTGCCATGCTCAGCACTGGTTCATGGGTCCTGCCCAGCCCCAGCACACATGGGGTCAGGCTGGGAGGTGTCAAGCAGCTTCGCCATCCCCCAGGGTGGCCATACCCAGGCCCCTTCCTGGCAGATGTTCACTCCATTTGGTCCTGAACCACCACTGATGGTTCATCAGTGCTTCCTCAGGCATCACTAGCCTCACTGTCAGAAATGTTTTTCACATGTCTAGGCTGCATTTTCCTTCTCAAATGGCAAGCTTGAGCCTTTCTGCCTTCCCCAGCCCTGACAGGGAAGCTGGGTGGATTTTTTTCCTTCTGCTCCTATTCCCTGTGTCATGTTTCTTCTGGTCCAGAGAAGAGCGAGCTGTGTCTCTTTCATGCTTCCTAGCCCAAAAGCAGCGGCTCCCTCTGACTCAGCCATGACCGCTGGAGCCAGGAATCGCTCTGTGCTTGGTGCAGAGAGGCTTCACGTATCCCAGATCCTCAACGGGCGGTGACAGCAAGGGACCATCCAGCTGCTCTGCATGTGACCCGCTGGCCTGGGACCACCAGTGAAAACTTGGCCCCAATATAAATCATAAACCCAATTAATTACAGGCAATCTATAGCGCAAGGTCATGCTCTCACATTTACTTTCCCACTAGGATAATTTAGTTGACCTCCTCTGTTTAAATGTAACAGCTCCTGCTGAGCTGCTTTGTTGCAGTTGATTGCGAGATAATTATAATCCCATCAGTGGTTAAACTGTTTCAATAGGCAGAAGACACACTCCTCAGCCTTTGATGGGTATCTAACAGCTCCTGAAGATTTGATATTAATCAGCTGCTGTCTCCTGACTGCTGGGAGGCAAGTGATCGCTGACAATAGCTGGCGAGGGGAAACATGATTTTTCTGAGATGCACATTTAAAAAAAAAAAACTAATGCTTTGCAAGGAGCGTGCTTGCGGGCTGAGTGCCGGCGCTGGCTGCTAACCGCTCCTGCCTGCTGCACTACGGAAGCGGCCTCAGAGCTGGAAATGCAGCTAGAAATCTTGCTCCCAGCCCTCCGTGATCCCAGTTAGCACCAATTTCCTTTTACTGCAGGTGAAGGGATGTGAACGAGAGCGTCTGCCCGTTGCAATCAGAGGAGGGGGGGACTTTGTCGTTAGTCTTGCATGAATTATTTAACGGTTGGAGTTGCGAGGTGAGGAGTGAAAAACGCCCGTTAAAATGTTACTTAATATTTGATTGCATACAAAATGAAGGCCCCGTAGTACCTGTATCCTTCCTGGAAAAGGGGGGCGGGTAAAATGTATTTCTTACTCAAGCCTTTGAACCAGAGCCCTTAAAACCTTAAAATCAAGCAAGCTGCTTTTCACGTTTTAATGAATGACTTCCCTTGTACTGCAAATTTGTGCGTGAAATTATGAAAAGTAATAAGCCTATCCATTTCCCTGCAATTTTGCTGTTAAACTGCAGTGAGAGCCAATCCGGTCAATAACGGTATTCTTTGCAAGAAGTCAGCCACGCTGTGGGCCTTTGAGCACGAAACTTCCCATAATATGTCTCGTTAAAAGACTGGACTCCTGTGAGACTCTGAATAGCTAAAGAGCACAAAAAATAGTGTAATTGTTGTCCGAGGAGGGTTTTATTTTTTTATTTTTTAATCTGGTCAGGAGCGCGGGCAGTTCTGTTGGGTTTTGCTTTAATTATTGCCGTTTGTGTGTAAGTGTACAGAGATGTCGTTGTAACCGTTGGCCTGGAAAGCTGCCTAGGAGGTATTTGCTCCTCGCCGCAGCGTTTAACGTTTCATGACTGTTGTTTTTCAGCTGTGCTGTACGCAGCATGTTCGAGCCGTTTATGACAAGAGACCATGTGCCCCAAACACCGTGGGTGTCCCCGAGCTGGGGGCTACGTGAAGCATGGCGAAGGAGATGGCTGAAACGCCTGACGTGAAGGATGGAGACAGGGAAGGGTGTGTGGGCATGGTCCTAGCGCAGGACCTGCAGGTTTCTGCTCTGAGACCGGGGAGATGGCTATGGGCAACGTGCCTGCCTGTGCCCCTGCCTGTCCCGGGTGCTGATGCCCATCCCAAGAGCCAGAGAGGAGGCAGAGTGCTTTATTTATTGCTCAACTGGGGGTTCTCTCTCTTGCTCTCCCATCTCTTTGAGCCAGAAGACTCCCAAAATATCAGAGAGGCTGGTCTGAGGTGCTTCATGTTTTGGCTGCTGTCTTCATTTGTACCAGCCTCTCACGTGGGCAAACAGCGTGGGGTGAGGTTGTCTCCTGGCTCTGCTGGAAAGCCACTGTCCCCTTTGCAGTGAGGCTCATGCAGGACCGCTAGTAATGTCCATCATCTTGTGTGCTCCAGCAGTGCTGGCAGCTGCCTCGTCGCTGCTCCCCTCTCCTGGGTGGCCCTGGGAAGGTGCTAGTGCTCAGCGGTTGCCCAGAGGCTGCTCCTTGCCCGTGGGGCTGGTGCCACCCAAGTGGGAGCCTTTCGCCCTCCTTGGTGAAGGGTAACAAGCTGCAGCGCCTGCATGTTAAAAATGAATAAAGATATAAAATAACAACAGTTCCCCCAAGTGAGTGGAAATCACAAGTGCAAGAGTACCTTGGTGAGGTAAACAGGATGGGTGTCCCTTCCAGGAGCCAAGTCCCTGGCGGGAGCTGCATCGTCACCCTACCGCAGGCAGCAGGGTGCTGCCGTGTGCCCCAGTCCCTGCGCGCGGTGTGAGACCTCAGTGGGAGCAGGAAAGTCACGTAAGGTGTGCAGGGGCAACCCCAGCAAAGTGGGATGGGTTTGGTCCTGGCTGGGTGGCAGCAGGAGGTGTCTGGCGGGGCGATGCTCCCCCGAGGTGCGTCTGAACCCCCCGGGGCTCGCAGAGCGCGCTGTTACTCACATGGAGGGGGAAGCTGTGGGTCAGTATTTTGAATGCAGGGTTTTCTGCTGCCTTTGGAGCCCCCATGGCAGCCAGGCAGCTGTGCCCTGGGGGCAGGGGTGCAGCCGGAGGGAACCCTGTCTTGCGTGGGCACTGCTGAGCCAGTGCCACAGAGGGGAAAGCTGCTTCCTCAGTGCCATCTTGTGCCTGGAAAGCAAACAGCCCGGCAGTTCTGCAGGGTTAAGACACAGGGTGATGGCAAGGCTGGGAGCAGTCCAGGACTTGCCCGTGGGGCTGGCAAATCTCAAATGGGGGCAAAAAATGGCTTTTGAATGCTGCTGTGAATGGCTCCTGCCTGAGCACGGTACCCTGGTGACAATGTGACTTGATGTGGAGCTTTAGTCAGGCAGGCTGAGCCTCAGCTTACCGAAAGGTGTATTTAAAAATGGGTTAGAGTTACCCAGCTGGAGAGAGGCGTGGGAGTCTGTCCAGCCAGCATCC
This sequence comes from Bucorvus abyssinicus, assembly GCA_009769605.1. Classification (NCBI taxonomy): domain Eukaryota; kingdom Metazoa; phylum Chordata; class Aves; order Bucerotiformes; family Bucorvidae; genus Bucorvus; species Bucorvus abyssinicus. The sequence continues at coordinate 6,541,772 of CM020050.1, forward strand.
TCGGGATGAGGCTCCGGGTCAGGGGTGAGATGCTCAGGAAATGCGGCAACAAGTAGGAGCGTGACTTTGAAGCTCCATGTGCCTGTGTCTGAAAGGTGCTTTCCTTGCCAGTGAGGTCTCTTACAGAGGTGCTTTCTTCATATCAGCCACACATCCCTGGTTTACCGTATACAAAGGCCACATGCTGGGCCTGGGGAAGTGTCAAGCAGTGCAGGACACTGTCCAATGTCCTCTGTGTGTGCGTGTCTTTTCATGCTGATCCTTAACTAAAGCAAATGTCCTGGCCATCAGTCCATCAAAGTGGGGGTTGACACAGTCAGACAAGGAGGAAAGCTTGACCTCGTCAAAAGCCCAGTAGCAGGAGGTGAGGGAGAGGGGGAGCAATGGAGTTCTGTTGCCTTAGGATGGCCAAGCGCCAGGGCTGGAAGAGTCTGGTGAAAAGATGGAGCTGCAGAGTCACACCTCACCTTCAAACTCCCTGGAAACGTTCCAGGTCAGGCTAGACGGGGCTCTGAGCAACCTGCTCTAGTGGAAGATGTCCCTGCTCACTGCAGGGGGTTGGACTAGAGACCTTTAAAGGCCCTTTCCAACCCAAACCGTTCTGTGATTCTATGAAACTCCACTCTGACCGCTTCTCTCCCTGACCTGGAAAGCCTTCTCAGTATTTGTTGTGGGTTAATGCCAGTGGGCAGCTAAAGCCCACACAACTGCTTGCTCGCTCCTGCCTCTTGCCCACCCCCCAGCACCGTCACTGAAGGAGGCAGAGATGGTCCTGATGCCGTGAAAGCAGCAAAAGCATTGGTGTGTTATCACCAACGCTGGGAACTGCTGGGTCTGGAGAGCTCTTGGCCTTTTCCAACACAGAAATCCGTAAGCGTATCAGGAGAGCGAGCTGCAGCTGGGCTGTAGGAGTGGTGACAGACAGACTGCGTGTGGTGGGACAGCCCTTGCTCTGTAGCTCGAGCAACACAGATATTGCTTGTCTGAATATTTCCCTACCAAGAAAAGCCTCAAACAGCCAGCAAAAACAGCGCTGGGGCTGGAGGACCGAAACACCAACACGGAGCACGGTGAAGCCCGACTGTGCGTAACCGCAGGCTGGCATCATTCCTCCAGGCAGGGTCCTGCAAGGAAGCGACTGGTGAGTGAAGCTTCAGAGTCTGCTTCCTAGGGTCCTCAGGGGGAGCTCCAAGGATGGAGACAACTGGCCTGGCATCACTGCAGCTTCCTGGGTTCAGGGTTGTGTGGTTTGTGCTGCAAAAGCAGAAGTCATTCACCGTGTCCCTCTAAAGGCTGCAGGGACCTTTCCTAGCCCAGCTGCTTGTTTGCAGTCTCGTCAAGGGGAGGGTTAGTTGCTCCTGTCTGGGAGCAGCTTGTTTCCTCTTTCTGGAGTTTCTTTACAGGAGCTTTTCTGCAGCCTGCCAGCCTGGACCGCTCAGTCCTCGCTCCCTCTTCTCAAATAAACGCATTCTTACTTTCCACCACAGGAGGTCCCCAGGATCCTAAGGCAAGAGAAAAGAACAGGAAACCATCCAGGAGGAACGGCTGCGCCCTCTCCCAGCCATGAGACATGCAAGCATCTCCTGCTCTTTGGATTTGGATCCTTGGGGTGAGAGTTCGAACTGTCTCAGCAGGTGTGGGAGCTGGTTGGAGAGCTGAGGAGCTCCCAGCACGATGCCCTGGTTTTGCTGGGACCGAACCACAGGCCAGCCATGGGGCAGGCTGTTAGCGGTTTGGAGTCAGCCAGGGCAGCTGCCCCGAGCTGGGTCTCAGGTGGATCCCAGAAACCCGTAAAATATAAAGGGAGGTTTGCTCAGGGGAGGGAGTTTTCACTCTTGCTTAGGCTCCTCCTGACCCTGCTCCTCTTCCCGCTCCTGAGAGCTGCTTTTCCATTTATTGTGACCTCCGTGCTTCTGCTGGGCTGAGTAGAACTTCATGCACTTTATACTGACACTGATATTACCTTGGCTGTTTCATTAAACCCGTTTTAATTTTGACCTGTGGGTCTCCTCTCCCTTCCCCAATCCGCCTTCTCGGCTGGGGAGTGGTCACTGGGTGATAGAACAACTGCTGTAGTTTAGTCCCAGATACGGGCTAAATGTAGATACACGGTCTGGGAACCTCTGCTCCAAGGCGAGAGACAAACTAGGGGAGAAGTAAGTTTTTAAGCAATGGCATGTGCCAAGGCAATGCACTGGAAGGGCTGGCAGCTGTGACAAGGTCGGTGCCTCCTCAGCAGTTGTGGTCTCCAGTGGCTGCAACCAAGCGTCCAAATTTCAGCATTTGTCCCCTTCCCCAGCTAAGGGGAGGTTATTCTTATCCTGCAGCCCTGCTATGAGGCTGAACACATTGCTGTTAACGCATGTTGCGATGGTTTCACGGGCAGTGAAAGGAAGGGTGGTGTTAATTGAGGAAGCACAGCCCGTGATGCTTTTGAAGCTTTACGAGCAGCACAGCCTTGCTTGCTTTCCTCCCTCTCTGCCTTGCAGTGAACAAAGCCCTGTTTAAACATATTTCAGTGCAGAAATGAGAAAAGGTCAACTACAGGACTGCTTTGGTTACAAGAGAAGTTGTTACTGGAATAGATTTAGGGCCCAAACAGGCTACCAGGCAGACAGCAGCCCGTGTCGTTTAGCACAGGCTGTCAAGAGGGTCCCCGTGCCCTTGCAGCACGCACTCCTTTCCCCTACGTACGGCGTGGAAGTGGGCAGCGCAGACGGAGCCAGTTAATTTGCCCTGCACTTTGGAGGTTTGGTCTGAAGGCAGATAAATGGCTCTTGCAATTTGATGTTGCAAATGGTGGGAGGCTGGAGACTGCAGAAAGGCAGGGTACGGTAATAGGAAGCCTGGCTTCAGTGTTAAATGAGCAGTGACGGAAAGGGGCATGCAAGGGCAGCGAGGTTGCCGCGGGGGCCGTGCTTTTGAACTCCCCTCCAGCTCTCCAAAATGCCGGGTGCAAAACAGTTATTTCAGAGTCTGGCTGTGAGCATCTCTTGGAGAGACACAGGTCCACATATGCATGCAGTGCCATCTCCTGCCTGGGCTGCAGATCCCCCTTCGCCTTTGCATGGCCAAGTCAATGGCCTGGTTTTCCATGTGTGTGCGAGCACAGCTCGCTTTCCAGATACGAGGGGACCGTGTTTGTCGTCTTCTCCCCACACACCAGCGTTGCCTTGGCCATCCTCACTGCATGGAGGGACCATGGGGGCTGGTTACCCCCAGCCCTGCCCTGGCAGGAGCACAGGTTTTCTCACCCTTGTCCCCCAAACCGGAGGGATAGTGACAGTGAAAGAAATACGAGTTCTGAGCTTTCTTTTTAATAAAACACTTCGATGTTACTCAAAGGCTCATCACAGGATGTCAGTATGAATTTCTCTGTGGTCCTGATTGGTTTGAGCTCATCAGCAGGCAAAAGTGAAACAACCTTCCCTTTTAAATGTTAATATTGAGACCTTTCTCATTCTCACCCCGCAGGCAGACTTGGTGAGGTGTGATTTATCCCTCTTATTCTTGCTCTTCCTGCAGTGCTGTCTGAATGCCGTACATGCATGTGTATATATGAGTACCGTAGATTTTATATTTCTTAGTCATACTCTCTGGTTTATGTGCATACTTTCAGACCTGTTCTTGGTGGGAGAGCTTGGTCCCCTGCAACCTGGCAGAAGTGGCAGGAACACAGGAGAATCTGCTTTTTATCTGATTTGGCTTGTTTTATGCAGCTCAGTCCCCTGCAAGAGCTTTACATAATGCTGAGATCCTTGGGAGCAGTGTTAGCAACGTACCCATTGCCATGTCATTTGATAAAGTCCCTTTATGCCAAGTGCTCTGGATCAGTCACCTTGTCCTTTCCCTAGCATCTAGACAGTCTCGTGGGCTGAAAAAGATACTGGGTTGTGAGGCTAAAGCAGAAACTGTAGGTTTATGCTGACCTTTGAGTATGGCAACTTTTTAGACAAAGGGTTTGTAGCAGTAAAAAGGGCAGTGTTTCAGACCGTTTTAATTAGGTTTTTTTATAGTTTACAGAATTGCTTTGAAAGGCAGCCAGGGACGTGGCTTGTTCTGTGTAAACATTAATATTCTTCTAAATCAATCCCCATTAATTCACTGTGGACAAATCTTAATTCGGTGTTGTGTTATTTGTGCTGACTTATTCGGTAGAGCGGTGTGATGTTAGCAGCACCATCAAGTTGTGCAGTCGCCAGGCACACGTCGCAATATTTACTTTTTCTGCTTCCAAAGGCACTTCTACCCTTTCTTCCCTCTTCCCATTTTCAGGGTTTTATCTTGGGTTCAAGGGACTCTGATTCATCTACTCTGGGCGCTATCACCAGCCCTCATGTTTTCCACTTGCTGCTCTTCAATGTATGTCGCAGCAAGACCAAAACGAACCCGCATTCAAGCTGGTAAGTCAGCTCCCACGGGCTAGAGCTGGTGCTGGCCACCCCTGAGCATGGTGGTTTCATTGACATGGACACGTCATTAGGAGAAAAGCTCTGCACTCAGCTGAGATGTAGGAGGCGCTTAGAGTGAAGTGTTCTCGTTCTCAGACCGTACAGCTCTCTGCCCATCCCTGGTAGGTGCTCGGACCTGAGCAGAGCTGAGCCCTGTGGGCAGCAGTGCTCATCTTGCCTGCAGCCAACAGGACGCCGTGGTGCAGTGAAGAGCGTCAGCCTGCCGAGACAGAGGAAGAGTCTCGTGCCTAAGCTTCGGTTGGTTGTTAAGCAAAAGATGAGGTTTGTGTTGGATTCCTGAAGGAAAGCAGCCTGACAGCCCCGCTGCATTTCTGAATTAATTCTGGCAGGGGCTGAAGCGATGTTGTGGCAGAGGTTTTGCTATGGAGAAGGTTTGTCAAGGTCCGTGAGGTTTCTTCCAGCTGTGGTTTCCTGCAGGACTGAGGCAGCACTGAATGACCTCAAAAAGCTGAGGTTATCCTGCATCCTGAAGCAGCAAGATGATCACAGTACTTCATACAAAGGCGTCGAGAAAGAATGCCAGTAATTGGCTGTTTGGAGAAGAGGGTGAATAAGGGGCATGAAGGAGATGTTTGTGTACGAAGGTGCCAACTCTTCCTGCTGTGCTAAGAGAAAAGCACAGCTAACCAGAAACTGTGTGTGCTCTGGGATGTCACGCAGCCTCTGTGTGTGCTCCGATCATTTGAGCTGTGGCTGGTGCCTGCTTAGCTCAGAGATCCTGGGTGCAGTTTCAGTAGCTTTTTTTCTTACTCTAGCATGGATATTTTCTGAACCAGCCGAGTAGAGGTTGCAGCCAGTCGTCATTTCTGAGAAACCAGCTACAAGGTTTGTAATAAAAGCTCACAGATATCTGGGTTTGAGGGAAGCTTTCTTCTGTTAGTGTGATCTCTGCCTATGCAAAGGTCCGGTTTTCCGTGTGCAGCATAGCTGAGGGTGGAATTGAAGGCACTCATCCGTTGCGTGTAGCACCTTGACTTTTGATAGAGCTGCAGAGAAAGAGCTTACACTTTGCACAGAGATTATTGTCAAGAAGCGCAGATGGAAGAACAGTGAACTTGAAAAACCACACTGTCGCCGACAGGTCCGGGGTGGTGTGAATGGGGCTGGGGTGGCGAGGCTGTCACTGACAGGTCCAGGGTGGGGAGTTCGGTGCCCAGGCGGTGTGGTTGGCACTGACAGGTCCGGGGTGGTGAGTTGGGTGCCAGGGCGTCACGGTCGGCACCAACAGGTCCAGGGTGGTGACTTGGGTGCCAGGGCGTCACGGTCGGCACCGACAGGTCCAGGGTGGTGAGTTTGGTGCCAGGGTGTCAGGGTCGGCGCCGACAGGTCCAGGGTGGTGAGTTTGGTGCCAGGGTGTCAGGGTCGGCACCGACAGGTCCAGGGTGGTGAGAACTGGGCCAGGGTGGCAAGGCCACTCTGGTCTAGCTCAGAGCTTGTCATGTGTCCATTCTGTGGTGTGGCTGGGAGATTAAAACCGAACCAAATCTCCCCTTCAGAGACTAATTAATAATTTTTGTCGGGAAGTGATGCCTCCTAACAGGGGAAATGGAATGCGACCTGACAAGTGTCCCACCGTTTCTGGAGCTAGAGATGTTGCACTCATCAAGCAGGACAAACCTTCAATTTTTCACACTTTATCCTGGCTTTATTGGAAGGCAGGCATTGTAAAACCTCTGCTCAGAGCTGTGCAGCCGTCAGGCGTAGAGGACAAACCAGACTGCACTTGTGCGGTGTCAGATCCCTGGGTGCTCTCTGATTGCCCCGAGACATCTCAAGACACCTTCCTGATGAAAATACACATCTTTCTGTGCAAGGTGGCCTTTGCTTCAGGGGTGTTAGCACAGCCTGTGACCACGCGGAGAGTCAGCTGCACACTCTGGTGAGGTCAGATGTTCCTGTGGACACAATTAAGGGTCCAGTGAAAATGCTGAGCCAAAAAAATATGCTAGAAAACCTACTCCTCCTCTTCCCTTTCATCTGTGCTTCCTTGGTGCTTATTTCATAGCTGGTTTGTTTCCCTGAGTACAAAGAATTGCAGAATACCATAGCAGAAAAGGAGAAGGCAAACAAAGCTGTGCTGCTTCTTCAGAGAGCCTGCAAGAACCTGAAACTCAACCTTGTTTCTTCCAAAAATGTCCGTCTTGCAACCAGCTGCTCAGCGAGCGCTGGAATGCGTTTGGAAATGTCTGGACAATCTTGAGAACAGCCTGGCTTTCTTCACCCTACACAACAGGGAGGGTGGGGCTTCATCCAGGCTTTCTGATATTCCCAAATGTCACTTGAGGTGTTAATGGCTCCCTCTGGGGAGAGCACAGAAAGTGCCAGGATCACACTGCCATTGCTTTGGCCAGCTCTTCCCAGAGAGGAGTATGGCCATGGTCCTTGGTGTGGGGGAAATCAGATGGAAATCATCTTCAGCCAGAGGGATTGCATCCTGGAGCACTGTTGGTGGAGTTTTCTCTGGCCTCTCCCCAGTGATCTGTGGTGGTAAGGGGCTGTGCTGTGGGGACAGCCTGGCCCCACACGAAGGGATGCTGGTGCTCTGCCTGGTGGGGTAGGTGTGAGCCTTGGGGTGAATGTGCTAATGGCTTCCCTGTGGTCATGACCAATTGTTTTTTGGGCTTGGGAGTCTGATGTGCTGCAGATTGATCTGGTGCTAGAGGTGACTCCAAACACGTGGCCTCCCCGTGTGTCATTGAGGAGCTGGAGGTTGCTTTGGATGTTGCAGCAATGTTTCTCTAGGCGGATGTGGAAAGGAGAGAGGCAAATTTCTTCACTAAGCACCAGAGTGACCTTTAGTAAGTTTGGGGTGAGGCTGTTGATTTGACCTAGCTGCCAAGTTCATTAACAAGCTCATTATGGGGGCTCTCTTCTTTTTACAGATATGATGGATTTCTTAAAGTCGATTTCCAATGATAAACACATTTACTAGAACTCCTCATTACCCATAAATTAGCTTCATGGAGTATGATTCCCCGGGATGGAAGATCTGCTCTGTCAGAAGTTTAGAAAATACCAAAACAAGCGATCGCACAAACTCTAGCGAACAACAAGGGAAGCAAAACTGACATAATTAGGTCCCAAGAGATGCTTATTCCTAGCTTGATGTAGAAATTAAGTCAATACAATTGTATGGTTAAATATTGACTGAATTGAAATATTTAATCAAGTAGTATTCATACTGCTCCTCTTTCAAAAGAGGTTTCGCTGGTTGTTTTATTGGCTTTTTAATCAATGCTTTCATTATATTGGTGCTCTAATTTCATAATAAGCTTGCATTAATTAAGGTAGCTCGTCTGTGTGCAGAGAGGAGTTGGAAAACCAAACCAAATAAAATGAATATGCTTTTCTTGTTCTCCAGAAGAGAGGTAGACTCTGCTATTTACACTCATTTACTACGAAAGAAAAGGACACCGGGCATTTGTGTTACTCAGAGTGACCATGAATTCTTTATTCGCTTCGTTTGCTGCTTAGGTCAGCTCTGCCTCTGACTTCCGTGACAGGTTAGTGAAAATAAGAACTCAAGTCAACAGAGTCTTACCAGGTTATGGTTTGGATTCAGAAAAACAAAGTGTTTGGATATAATGGAAGTGAAATGGAGATCCCCCCAGATAGAGGCATCCTTAAGGTTCCTCTTGGGCCAGCCTCTGTCTCCTCTGGTGCCAATTCGCTAGCGATGTCAGCTCTGACTGCAGGGATGAGGGTGAGTGGTGAGAAGAGAAAATTGAGCTGTTTGTTAAACACGAAAATTTCTCTTGGTGCTTGGGACACTCACAGATTCCTACAGGCTGGGGAGGACCGTGAAGAGTTTTCCTATCATTTTTCCTAGTAGCTAAAGAAATAGGGAGAGGCTTCAGGTGGTGAAATGTGGATGGCTGCAGTATAGGTGCCTGCAGCTGAGCTTGTCTTCCTGTACGAGCAGCTGTGGCTCTGTAGAACCTAGGGCACGATTTGGACGAGCAGCTCATTAAACTGCTTATTAGAACTGCCTCCATCTCCATGGCCACTGTAGACGCCTCTAACAACCAATGGACGTCTGCAGTGTAACCTGGCTGCCAGTGGTTAGGATGAACGCCCGGAGATAAACATCTTTTGTGCTGCAGTTGGAGTAAGTCAGGGAAGTTGTCTCCCATGCCACCTACCTCCATTTTTTGACCAACCCACCTCTGTGGCTGTAGTTTAGAGGGACTGGGGACAACACGGGGCTTGTGGCAGCCTCCAAGGTGCTCCTAGCTGGAGCCTGCAGAGCAGCAGGGTGCACGTGGATGTGTGCAGCTTAATTCCTGCTGCAAATGCCCACGAAAAAGTAATTCCTCATCCTATTTTTCAGAGGCAGCAAGAAGGCAAATTACTAGTTCTCAGCCTGTTTTTGCAGTTGCTCAGTAAATGCAGACGATCGCTCCTGGTTTGGATTAGAGGAGAGGTGTGAGCCGCAAGCTCTGCTCCTGAGCCCTACCTTAGCATACCAGAGAAGTGAACCATTTCCCCGAGTTACAGAAGGCGGCATTGTTTCAGCAAGAAGCCATAAAGCCATGTGGTGAGGTCATGTCTTGGACCGGGGTGTGTTTGGAAGGCCACGAGGATGCTGTTATCCCAAGACTTCTTTGTCAAGCAGTAAGACCTTTACAAAGCTGGACCGTTTCAATACAAAGGATTTTTATTAATGAGGTCACTGTGACTGGAAGGGTATCACTGGGGTCACAATAACTTTACTAACACGTTATTTCACACTTAGAAATGATGCAGACAGAAGTGGATTTGTTTAGCCAATGAGATAGGGTGTCCCAAAAGCATTAAAAAATGTCTGTGAATATATAAATCAGATGGTTGGGCCTGTAAAAGGACGTGTTTAAGAGACAGCTTTTTGGAGCTGCCCCCAGCTGATGCTTCTACATCTGTTGATCATCATCTTCTGTCAGAGCGAGGCGACTGTGAGCTGTGAAGGGATAACAGTTTGCCTTGTAAGAACGCTCCACTGATTTTTATTAACGCTGGTTGTTAGCTCTACCTGCTGGTTATCTGCTTAGCTCAGCCCGGGGCGTTCTCTAACAACTTCAGCACGGCTGTGCAGAGCCAAACCTAGCGAAAGGGATAAGTAAATACACATCACTGAGCTCCTGCTGCACGCCGTGTAGAAGATGTCTTTATTGCGAAGGCACCAGCGTGTCAATATTTCATAAAGCAAATTAAGAAAGAATTAAACGCTAACCCTTCCTCGGGAGCGTGGTGTTGGCGCGGTTGCAGCAGTAACAACCTCTGTGCTAGCGCAGGGCTCTCTGCTAGAGCGCCTTAGTAGTTCAGCAAGTCTGTCAAAGACACATTGCGTTCACTGAGGGTGCTGGAGGGTGCTTTGGGCTTCCTGAAAGCCAGAAATGGTTTTAACTTTGCCAGCTTCTACATCAAGGAGTCTTTTTATTTGTGCAGGATCGCTCTCTGATTTGGTTAAAAATACTGCAAGAATTGCCGTTGTGATCTGAACCGCAGCTTCCTGCCTGACAGATAGCAGCAGTCCGTACCCTGCATTCTTAGAAGCAGTTTGTCATGGCAGCACTGAAACTGCTTTCCCAAGAGATACCAGTGATGCGCAGTACCCCTAATACGCTGCCTGTCTCTTCCTTTGAACCAATTACTGAGACCAGCATAAGCAAATCCATATGCTGAACCCTTCTCCACTTCTAACGCAGTGTGGTCCCTCTTGAGGTGTTTCTTCCTTTCCGTCCTCTGGACCGATGCTTGTTTTTCCTCTTTATAAGTCACAAACATTTTAAAATAATTGCCAGCTTGATTTGTCCGAGAGGCGGTGAACGTTGATACCGGTTTCCAAAGGAATAGCACAGTAGCTAATTAATTTAAAAAATGCTCGCTGAAATTGAGTTTAAGAAATAATAAATATTCAAAGTAGGTGGTTGAAGGTCTTCATGATTAAAGTTTGGGTTATGCACTTGCAAATATATTTAATTTTGTCAGGGCTGTGTTGACAGGTCCTAATCTGAAGCCTGTTTCTGGTACTTGAATCCTTCTCTCACCGTAAGAAGCAATTCCCATTTTCAGTATTTTTCAGGCTTTTAGATTGTCTCTGCTTTGAAGTGAGGGAAGACACTAAAACTGGCACCAGCACAGGGGGAGCTCACGCGACATGGTAAGAAGCAACATCCCCTCTTTTATAGCTTTGGTCATTAGCTTCTTCACTCTTCTTCCTTGATCTGTCTGTTCACAAAGTCTCCAGGCTCCTTCTTGAACGCAAAAACGCTTCCTTAGAAATAGCGAGAAAAAATTGCGTATCCTGGGGTGTGTGATTGCTATTTCTGACCATATAATTCAAAAAACCAATTATCCTTTGGTTTCACTTAGCAAGTGCTACCTTCAGCCCAGGATCAACAGACCCATCTGGACGGAGGCAGGAGAAATCCACAGGTTTTCCAAACACCTCCCATGTGCAGGGTGCGCAGAGTTAAGTCCCATCCCTTCTGTACCAGGGAGGTCCAGGCTGCTCCCCAGCCACAGGCTGTAAGCTGGGGATGGCGCCAGTTGCAGGCTCTCTGGATGGTAGTTCAGGTTTAGAAATGAGGCTCTCTCCCTCGGACAGTCTCAGAAACACAGGATTGTTTTGATTGGAAGAGACCTTTAAGATCATCAAGTCCACCCGTTAAACCGGTGCTGCCAGGTCACCACTAAACCACGTCCCTCAGCACCACATTCAAATGTTTTTAAACTCCTCCAGGGATGGGGACTCCACCACTTCCCTGGGCAGCCTTTTCCAATGCTTTACGACTCTTTCTGTAAATAAATACAGGCGAAGGTTAAGAAATCTCTTCTTAACCATAGCCAGGATGCTTGGTGATGCAGAATTGGCCCCTTCATCACATAGTTCGTCTGGTTACTTAATGGTGAGGGCTGACGGAGCACCCAGTGCATTGCCAGGAACCTGAGGAAGCATTTCTTCACCGAGAGGGTGGGCAAGCACTGGAACAGGCTTCCTGGAGAGCTGGTTGATGCCCCAAGCCTGTCAGTGTTGGACACTGCCCTTAATAACATGTTTTAACTTTTGGTCAGCCCTGAAGTGGTCAGGCAGCGGGACTAGGTCATTGTTGTAGGCCCCTTCCAACTGCAACAGTCCTGTCCTATTCTATTCCATCCTAACCCAGGCGCATGAGACGGAGAGGCACTTAGAGAAGTCGAAAGAAAAGAAGATGAGCAGCGGTAACTGGTAACTTGGCAGTGGCAATACGGGGAACTGCATTTCTCCCCCATGAACAACTTGAGGCTAATGAATTGCTTGTTCGTGCTCTACCTGAAATCATCCCTATGTAAGCGAACGCGGAGGGTTGAGTCAGTAACACGCGGATGTCAAGGTGGCTGGTGCTGGTCAAGAAGGTGCGGAGCAGCCTGTGTGCGCGGACGTGCCAGGCCATGGGATGAGCTCCCCAAATGCTCTGCACAGCCAGCGGGAAGGATGCTCTTGCTATTCGATTCACATATCTTGCTGAACACGCAGATGAGTTTAATTTCTATTTAATCAGCCTTTGCAAACAGCAATCACTTGAGAGGTTTTTCCGTGTAACATGCAGTGATTACCCTTATTACAGCGGTACTGCTCGTACTGCCAGCACTGGGGTCTCTCAGCCCCTCCATTTGAAATCCTTCACTTCAGGAGGTTCTAATGCTTTCTGTAAAACACTCTGCAGGCTGGAACTTGTGGAATCTGGAGATGGCTCAGTAGCAGCCGTGCTCGTGGTCATGTTCTCCTTGGGACAGATATGCCTCTGACAGCTCTGCTTTGTCCCCACGGCTGTACCGGGCGTTGAGATGCTGGCTGAGCCTTGCCTGCCTCACCAGTCTCTCCAGGTAGGTGACCCTGCCTGCACAAGAGACCCATAATGCCAGGGTTTTGCAGTAGTCATGGGTTTGTCCCAGGATTTGTGTGCATGAAATTTGGCTCTGTAGGAAACAGCTTCTGCTCTCTAAGATGTCATGAACTTTGATGTGTCGAAATCAGCCATGTAGGTCCTGTTTGTATGCCTGCAGGGGATTCCTCTGGCATCTCCAGTGGAGCAGGACCTCTCTGGCAGATCCAATGTGATGGCTTCAGAAGGACAGAGGCTGAAAACAGAGGAGCTGAAGGCAGAGACCTGACATTTTTGTGAGACTAACTTGTGAGGTAGAGAAAGAAGAGCTGGAGCTTTTGCACAACTTACTTCAGGTGATCCTCTTCCAGAGTTTTCTCTATTCGTGTCTGTAATCTTAGCTCAGACCTGCAGGTACTCCACCATCAGCAAGTGTTTAAGGCAGCACTGCTGGATGTTATTTTCCTTGCCTGAAGCAGAGGTAGGAGACACTGCTCCGCAAATAGTTTTGCAGCCCTCCCTCTGAGCAGCCACAGGACACTGAAAATTTGCTGGCCTGCACCATCGACATCATGCTACAGGTTGCTGACCTCGCGGTTATGCTGTGGCATTGGATTTCTGTCTGTAGTGATAGGTATGGTCATCCTGCGATTATCTCACCTGTCTGTCATTATATGGTGAATTGTTTTTGACAGATTATTCTAAAGCAAACTTATTATGGGCAAGTGGCGATCTAGGCAGAAATTGGGGTTAAAAGACCTTTTTTACAGCGTGGCAGGTGTGCACATGACATCTTCAGGCTGATATATCTGCACTGCCGTAACATTGCGTGTGCTGGTGGCGCTTCTAGTGGATTTATCATCTTGTCTTTTGAGGTGGCGATGGTGGAGCAGGATCTTTTGTCATTACAAGTGGTATTATAGGTAAAATGAAATAGCTTTCAGCCATACGTTACCGTTCCTAGCCCAAATCTCTGTATCCCTAGCAGTTCCTGAATTCTACCTCCTCCTTTCTTCCCCCTTCTCACCCCCCAACCCCCAATTTCTCCTAGCCTTAGCAGCTGGCATGAAAGCATCCCAGCCTCTGTGTAGACAACCCCCTTTCTGAGCAAAGACCAAGAATAGAAATTTCTGTTTCAGAAAGCTGCAAAATAGTGCAAGTCAGGAGACTGATGTGTAGCATCCAGCAACCTCAACGCTTAGCAGCAGTGATCAACATCTGCTGTAATTACTTTCTTTAGAACTTTACAAAAGTGCTGATAATTTTGGTGGGAAGAAGAACAAATGGGAAAAGATCTGGAAGATATTCTTAGTGAATTTTTTAATTAAAATGTTTTTTATTTTTAAGAAACTCTCAAAGAAGCAATTAAAACAAGATGATATTAGTCTATACTTAAATGGGAAAGCTGTGCCAGGATTAACTAGCTTGTACCAAATAAATCACTGCCTCTGGATTTGCATTAGCAAATACTTTCTATAGGTGTTAATCAAGGAGTGCATATTGAGCAGAGGAGATCGTAGCATCAAAACCAGCCTGGAGGGTCATGGGCAGAGCGCACCTACCTGGAGGAAAGTATGTCCAGCCAAGACACTCTCTGCTGGGAGTTTTGAACTTGGAGAGCCCAGTGATGGCAAAAGATTTTAGATGGGGCCATGTCTGAATTTCATTCCGAGTAGGAAAGGCCTTATTTCTTCAGAATTTGTATTTCAGTAATTAAATTTGAGGCCCTGGCCAGACTCCATTTAAACAAAGCAAAGAGCCAGCCTGTGAAATACTGTGCTGTACAATGACCTAATCCAAATCCCACTAAGTCTGGGAATGTTTCCACCGACTCCCCAGGAGCTGGATTAGACCTGCGCGGTCGTTCCTGCCCATTGCCAGTGCCCGTTCCCGCAGCAGCAGGCACCTGAAACCTCCCGTTGGGGCACAGCTGAAGGATGGGGCTTTTGGATGGTATCCTTCACCTGTGTTTCTCTGTTGAATAGAGAGCATCAAAATAACATGAGGGTTAAACAGGCTTTGGTACAGCTGGAACAGTGGTCGTGTTTGTGGGCTCTTTATGGTGGGATAAAGCAGCTTGGTCTCAGTCCAAATGTGATGAGTTTTTTGTCTTTTAAAGTTTGTTTTCTCCCTACACACAGTCAAGATTTCCCAATGGTATCACGCTAACCTGTCCAGAGTGGTGCTTATCCTCACCGAGGGCTGACGGGCAGAGAGGATGTTCTCTAGCAATGACACCAATGAATTTCAACCTCTGAATGGTCTGGTGGCTGAAATACAACAGTCAGACCTGTGGTTTCATTGAGGACATGGAACGCAATGATCTGCATGAGAACACTTTTCAAAGGAGAGCAGTGTGGTGTAGGCTTCTCCTTCCAGCAGAGAATGTCTTCGATTGCTCATTCATTCCTATGATAAATCTATAGGAATTGGTACATTTGATTGACTCCTGTAATCAATTCATGTTCATTCCTAAGTCATTCGCTAACACGCTCTCCAGTAACCTAATGTAAGAGGTCAACTAGAGTGTACAGTACCTTTTTTTTAAACTCTTAGATCACAAATTGTGTAAACACAAGTTTCCTGCATCTCTTGCTCTTCAGTGGTAATCCATGCATAGACAATTGCTCATGCCAGAAGTTGTGATGGTTCCAGGAATAAGGAACGCTGTCTGAGCTGCCAGGCTGTTGGCAAAATGGTTGCAATTAATAAATAATGTGAGCCCAGGAAATGGAGTGTGATATGGAGCATTGTCCGGGGAAAACCACTCATTTTTTCAGAGTTCAAATGAAGGAATCAGAAATGCTATTTTTGCAAAACTGGCCAGGTCTAGGGAAAGCATCACCGCTCCTTTCCAAGCACAAGGTAGTTATGGTACTCTACCTGTGGGCTTTGGGGTTTGCACTGTTGTCACAGCAGTCCTACCGCTGTGACTTGGGTACACCTGGGTGAAGACAACTTGCCTATATCAGCTGTTTCTTTTTGAGCTTTAATTTAGGCACCACTACAGACAATTTTGGGGGCAATCATTAACCTCATCCTTATCTTCTGCAGCCAAATGGCTTGCAGGACATGGTGGACTGGTAGCTGTGGAAAATGGTCTACAGTGAAATGAAGAGATCTGGATTTGCTAAGGGAGCAGCTGCTCTTCAGGACACACGAGTGTAGTTTAGCCTCACAGAACAGCTCTTGTGCTATGGAGCCAGAATTAAAGAGACAGAATTAAAACTTGTGATCAACAAACAGCCTCTTCCCGGCACTGGACCCAAGCCCATCAGAGCTCAGGGAAACGGGATCTGCCCTCTGGTAGGTATAAGAAAAGGTGTTTGTGTTTTTAAGCAAGTGCCATAGAAGAGCACACGGCACGGTCTGACCTTTCTCGTTGAGCTGTGCATGTGGTGCCCACCAACCACAGCAGTTGTGGCTTTGACTTCCACTCACAGAGAAGTTCAGTCCATCTTTGGCATGCTGACAAGTCCTGTGCATCTGTGTTGGTCTCGAAGCGTTGATCCCCGCTCGGAACAGCCAAGGCGTCTACTGTAGTAACGGGCTTTAAAATATGTAAATCTATTTTCAAAGCAAAATAAAACCTCCAAATGTTCACGTATCCCTCAGAAGGAAGATAGGGTCTCTGTGCTAATATTTCATGCAAATCTAGCTTTCGCTCTTGTAGTCGGGCATGCATAAATATCAATAGCTGCTTCAAAATGAGGAAAAAAGAAACTTCATCCCTCATCAAAAGAAAAAAACCTTTATTTCTATTGCATAAATAATGCTAAAATTAAAATCTTTTTATACAGATTATATATTTACAGTAGTGTTTGGTTAGAGGAAACAGCCGATACATATGGCATTCGGTTTTCCTTTATACACGTCTTTATACACTTGGGTAACTTGCAATAACATAGGATTTATTTAAGTTGCATGCCAAGTTAATTTATATTAATATTTACAGTATTTTGTACAAAGTTTTTTTTTTTTACCATTTTGCTGCTGACTTTGTGAATTGTTGACTTTAATCAAAATACCATGTCTTTAGTTAACAAGCGAAAAATGGTCCATTTTTAATGACAAATGGTAAATGGCTTGAAAACAGTGAGGGGTGAAATGATGACGAACAGGAGATGGGTGTATTAGTGAAGAACTTCCTAGAGATGAATCAGGGGGCATTGATTACTTAGATCCTGGTATGGATTAAATGGCAACAGGCTGGATGCTGGGCTTATTCCAGTTTAAACCAATTAACTCTAATGAGCTACTTCTGGTTTACCCTTGAGTCCCAGAGGAACTTCATCTGTCTTCCGTCCCCCACCCCAATGGAAATCTGAGGAAACAAGAGCTGCTGCAGGAAGCTGAAATAACTTTGGCTCCTCTGAAAGAGATGGTAGGAAACGTAATACCATTCTTGGGTCAGTGCAGTATGAATACAGAGGCATTTATGTGAAGATCGATGTCACGTGGCAACCCCAGGGGCCCGATGCTGCAATCACATTGGCCGTGTGGGCTGGGTTTAGAGGGGCTGCTCACGAGAGAGACAAGACGTGCCTGAGTGCTGGTGGGATGGTCAAATGTCTGCTTGTTGGCCGATGCAGATGACCAGCTGATAAAGGAAAATCGTAATATGGATCTCACCCAAAGCGTTGTAAAAACGCGGTGTTTGAAGCCGTTTATTCACGTATGACGCTGGCAAAGACTGGCCGCGAACAGCTGTGGAAAACAATTGGTTGGAAAATGGCAATTTAATTTTAGTAATGCTCTTCAAGGCTACAAAGTATTTTGGTCTGTCTTGACAGAAGAAAAAAATGGTATTTTCTTCATCAAGTTGTCAAGTACCAATCTTTAGATCCAGAGAATTTCCTTTTCCTCCTTTCTCCCTCTTCTCCTCAGTTCTGGGGCTGAAATGCTTTCTTAGTGAAGTTGCCAGATGGAGGCAGTTTTTCAGACTTTTGCCACTGGAGAGGCAGGAGTGGAGTACCCTTCCCATCAAAATGTTGCTGTCAGATTTTCTGTCCATCTTGCTCATGGTGAAGCTTTTACAGTTCCTAGAGCTGCCGGAAACTTGAACTGGAGAAAAACAAGATCCAGTCCTGATAACAACTGACAATATAGAGACGTGAAAATGTTGTGAGCCTTCTTTTTCTGTATTAAATTCCCTGGGAAAGTAATAGGCTTTAAGTGATGCCAGGGAAATGTAATTGCACTGTCAGAACACAGTACAGTAAAATAATAGATTGAAAACCAGCAAGTTCTGTACATCTTCATCTGTGGAATGCAAGCGTGATTCAGAGCCAAGAAAAAAGATACTTCATCAGCTTCTCATTTTAGAAGAGTTGGTTTTTCTCCTTTCAAAGAGTCATCCATAAAGCAGAAACTAAATAATTTATTACACGGGTGGCTAAAATAGGGAACTTCATTCTTACTGATCTTAATGTATTCCTCCTACTGCTTCTCTCCTGGCAGATCTAAGTCTGACTCGGGACCGTGCACCTCTTGCTTTTGTGCGATGACAGCCCTTTGCAGCACTGCTCGCTCCGTGCACGTGCGCACCGCGTGGGGGGAGGGAGGCTTTTGTGGAGAAAAAATGATAGTCTTTTTGTACCAGGCACCTTGCAAAGCAGCCTGTCATCTCAGGCAGAGCCAGCACTGGACCTCCGACAGCTGTCACAGTCCTCTGGGTGTCCCAGGAGATGTTTTGGTCTTCTGCAGCAGGCAGAAAGATGCAGTGTGGGTTTTTGAGAAAGAATATTCCTGTGCTTTCCGTGGCAAAAAGTGTTTTGTCAGTAGGTACTTTGCTCAGACAGGCTTCAGCCACCCAGAGTAGCATTTTTCTTTCTACTTTTTCTTGATTTGCTTGCTTGCTATCCTGTTTCTTATGGGAGAAGGACCAAAAAACCCATTTACTTGGCCCCAGCTTAAAGAGGTGGGTATCTATGTACATATCTTTTCTTTTACGAAGTTGCTGGAAGCATCCCATGTGAAGCAACCAACGTCCAGACCTACCAGTGTACCACACCCAACACGTGAGCTCCCAATAACCACCGAATAGTCCGTATGAAATCTCTCTAGAGCACCAGATGATACTCAAATATCCAGCTGCGGCTCACTTGGGGGCAGGGGCAGGGGCAGGTAGCTGGCTCTGCTACCACCTGCCACCCTTCTGCTCACAGCTGGGGTGCTCACTGCTGTGCTGAGGGGGTGCCTGTGAGCACCTTCACCAGGACAGGGGGGTCTGCTAACAGGAACTGGCATATTTGTGTACCCATCAAACATGGAGAAGAAGAATTACTTTTTCTTTGCCAACTCTCTTTCACCCTATATGAACTCCAACAGTATGAGGACCAAATTCTCCCCAACACCGGCAAGTTTTCCCGGTTTAATTCTTTACATTACTGTTGATATTGCTTCTGGTTAGAAATTACTTCGGTGGTGTTACTTGTAGAGAGGGTGGGGTCCCAACAAAGCCCTTGGGTGGCACAGTCTGTCGCGGGCAAGAGCCTGCTCCTCAGGGCCGCTACCACCACCATGGTTCACTTGTCCTGCCTGGTAACTCCTCAGCTGTTTTCTTCATGGTTGTCCTTATGGAATGGCTTTGGATCTGACAGGTAAGCAATGTTCCTTCAGCAGCTTTGGCTGGAATTCGCTCCTCTGTGGCCTCTGAGGTATCTCAGCATGCCGTATGCCTGCTGTTCCCTTGTTGGCTTCTCCAGGAGCAGAAAATCAGGATGTGCCTTCAAAGTTAAAGCCAACGGGTAAAGCCAAGTCGATCATTACCAAGCGATGCAGCCTGGTGCCTTGCAGGAGCAGTAACCCGAATCCTTCCCATCAGAGATCGATCCCTCCGCGAAGGACCTGCCCAAAGTGTCCTCGACAAGCACAGGACAGGCTGTGTCAAACAGTGCTTACGCTGCACGGATTTCACTTGCTCCCACACCAAACCAAAGGCTCTCTCAAGCTAAAATAATCGCATCCATCTCGAAGCGTTCCCTGCACATCAGTCTGTTTAATTGCACACGGTTTTTTTGTAGCTAATCGAACAGAGTTGTCTTTGAGGTGCTCACAATTTGCTAATCTACAAGCTGAAATGCTGTCCCTGGCTGCTGGGAGCTGTTTGTCCATCCTTGGTTTGGCTGGGAGCGCGTCGGCAATTGCTGCGTGTCGCTCCGACAGGGTGGCACACATGTCACGAACAGCGAGGGTTGCCATAGCGATATCCTTTTCATACAGAATTGCAGTGCTGAAAAGACACTTAAATTCTCATGTAACTGGCAAGAGCATAAGTTTAGTGCTTTTTCTGACAGCTCTACCTAGCACTGCTGCAGTCTGGGTATTTTTTAAAGTATGTTAATTAGCACTTAAATAGGGTTTTTTTTTTTTTCCTTTAAGTATGGGATGTGGGGTTTTTTATTTTTATTTCTCTGATTCTTCTACTTTCTCCCCCCCTAAGCTTTTGCCATCAGGTTCCAATCAAAATTTTACTGCTCTATTTTTACCTACTGTCTGTAAAAGCAACAAAAAGCTCTTTTCCCCCCTTCTTTCTTGCGTAGAAGAAAAAAAAAAGAAGATAAATGGATGTTACATAAATGAAGGCAGGGAGGTAGGTAAGAGACACTGGTCCAGTGCTGCTGGCTAGGAAGGGTGGGAAGGTGTCAGCAGAAAGGTTGTGGGGAGGGGAAAGGATGAAATGGCTTGGCCGGATCCATCCTGCATTGCCACTAGCTACCTGCAGACCCTGACTGATTAAATGGAGAAAGGCTGCTCTAGGAAGTAAGAGGAGACCTCTGGTAAGACATGACATGGATTCATAATGGATAAATTGGGTTCTCTACAGAAAAAGCAAACCCAACCTCCCCCTCCTCGCCCCGAATCTTGTACCCAGTAAAATCAGTGGGGAGTTTTGCAATGAACTCTACTGACACCGGGCTATGGCTTTTACCGATATATTAATTATAGGTTTGGTTTTACAAAAAATGGAGCTTCACGATGGAGAATTATACGGAAAAAATGACTGTATTTACAAAGGTTTTTATGGAGCATGCATGTAGAAATTATGGAGCTTTCCAGAAGGTTTAAAGGAATGCAAAGATCACCTCGTCTGTAAAGTAGCTGTTAGAATTGGAATCTGCCTGGTATTAGCTGTCAGACGAGTGAGAAGGCCATGGAGCAATGCCTGCTCTATGTGTTTTAGCTTGTGTTTCTGGGCTCAGTGAAGAGGCACTGCTCTGCCCTGTTTCTGCCACCGCTGAGCGGGGCTGGTGGGTCACTGCCCACCTCTCTGCTCCATCTCCATCTGCCCCTGCTGCCCACATTCCCTCCAACACAGTTCTGGGGGGGGAAAAAAAAAAAGCTTACTACATGTTGTTCAGTGGCAAGTAATGTTTAGACTTATTTTTTCTCCTGCTGCCGCTTTTTCACATGCCCCTGAGACCTAAAATTGTGGATGACAGTTCCCTTAAAATGAGCTTGAAGCTCATTATCTGCACTGTCCAGCGCAGCAAGTGCTGGGAGCGCACCTCGGCTCCCCAGCGGTGCGAATCCCAGGCTCAGACCTTGCCTAAGATTTTACGCTGTTGGTTTGAAGCCTGCTGCTGCCCTATAGCAAACATAAATCTCTCCATCTTCTGGGAGGTGTGACGATTTTTGTGGAGTGTTTTGCAGTTGACCTCTATTAGTCACAGCAGAACAGAAATACAGAAGTCTGTGTTTGTGAAAGGCGGAAAAAAATAACTCAGCTGCTCTGGAAAAGACATCTGTCGTCTTCCGTGATGGAGGGGGGCACCAGGAAGATGGCAACGATGTGGAGGTGGGTAACTGAGACACACACCTAAAGGCAAAATCCAAAGCAGTGACATGAGTTTAAAGGGGTGATGGGAGACAGAACAATGAGAAGCAAATTTTCAAATCAGGCTACTAAAAAATTACATGTTAATTGTTATTGATTGAACTTGTAATCAAAGAGGTGAAAGGAGTCTTTGGGACGGATGCAGGTGTAAGCCAATGGCTGCTCTGTGGGATGAGGGAAGCTCATGGTTTTCAGCCTCTTGGGGAGCCATCCTGCCCCCTCTCCTGACAAGGGAAACAGTCATCTACATTTACAGGAGGAAGATCTCGCTGTTCCTTGGTGTTTCTGGAGCTCGCCCAGCCGGCGCCATGAAGCCACCACAACTCCAATGCCCGGGTGCCTCCATGGACCTCCCTGGGAGTGTTCCCCAGGCTGGCTCCATGAACACCAGCCCTCCCATGAGGGCAAGGAAACCAGATGTCTCCTGGGGTGACACAGAGGTGCACAGTTCATCCAAAGGTAAATGCAAGCATTTGCATCACATTTAAAAGGAAAAATGCTTTCTGATGTAATCCTGGTTCTGCGCTTGACCGGTCCTTGCACCTTCCGTGGGACGTCTTGTGTCTCTAGCCTGCATCGCTCCGTCTTCTTTGTGCTGCTCATTAAAATCTCTTCCAGGTTACACTTGCAGGTTCTACAAGTCTGATACACTACATAACATATGGCAGTAGGCTCCAGTTCGATTCCTTCTTTTCTTGCTGCAGTCTGCTCTTCAGCTTCCCCTCTTTGGAGCCTGCCCATGGAGGGGGGTGGTGGTGGTGGTAAAGCTCCTGGGAGGGACCAGAGCAGCTGGCTGGTCAAAACCACACACTACCATGTAGGTGTAAAAATAACTCCTCCTACGAGAAGGTGTCTGAAACAGAGGTTTCACTGTAGATTACAACCAGGGCATATGAAACGAAATAAATAGAAATTGCACGGGCAGGAGAGGGGAGATGACTTTCACCTCAGAGAAGGTTATTGAAAACCAGTATAGAAGAAGGGTAAAACTGCTGGAAAGCAGGTGTTGAGTATGCAGACAGGACCAAATAGAGGGAGTTTTAACTGGCGCTGGTGGTTGCAGAGTCGGTTGGAAGACTGTGCACAAATCTCAGGAATGCCCATGTGTGAAAACGGGTGGTGCTTGTCAAGCCCTGATTCGCGATCAGAAAAAAAAAAGGCAGACGGACTCAGGCTACCACACAGTCTTGTGTCGAAGGCGGTGATGACGAAGCAAAAATAGAAACTTTGTATGATGCTGGCAAATTCTCCCCTTTTTAAACTCTGAAAATACTGTGCAGGAATGCTCTAGCTCCCCTCTAATGCCGAGAACTCAAAGGCATGGTCATAAGGGAAAAACAAAGCCAAGCTGGAGTACATGAAATAAAACGAACAGAACTTGCTTGTGGCAATGCTACGGTCAACTTCCTGGGAATGTGGGGCCAGCGCAGAGCTACGCGGAATAGTCAGTCGGCCCCTAGGTTAAAAGACAGCCCCGCTGCAATAAGTCATGAGGCTGCGCCTCCTTAACACTGCAAAACCGGCTGCTGGATGAAAGTTTCTTCCAAGTTACCATTGCTGTTCTGAAGCAAGAATTCGGGACTCCTGTATATTTTTTTTTATTGCATTAGGAAACAAAACCTTTAAAGCATTAAGACAGCCCTTTTATGTCCCTGCCAAAAGGATGTAGTTGATTCACAAGACACGTTACGCTGCTGGCCTCAGGTTCCTTGTCGAATGGTGCTTTATCTGCCTGCCTCTGTCTCTTTGCCGTGTGAGAGTCGGTTCGGGGGAAGCTCACCCGGTGGCATGCGCATGCATGGTCAGTTTGGTTCACAGTGTCATGGCGAGAGGCTACTCCATGCCGCTCCGCAGGATCTGGTTGGCTGCGATCAACATCACGCTTATAATAAAGGCCATGGCAAACGCGCAGATAAGGCTCTTCCGTACGCAGGTCTGTCTGTTCTGCTTCTGGGCATGCACTGCAGGGAAGACATGGCAAAGATGAGATGCTTGGCCAAAGTAATGCTTTTGTTTTCCACTAGGACCACCTGAGCTCAAAAACCCTCCTTTGCCCCTAATTATTACCTTGGCATAACCCTCTAGTCCATACCTCAGAGACCCCCCGCACCAGCCAAGACCTCCCTCTCCCTGCTGGGACATTCTGAGGTAATCCACCTTCCCTTTCATGGCTTCCAGACCAGCTTTGCTAACAGACCACCCTCTCGTGGTGCAGGAAGTCCTTTCTCTCTCATCTTGGCTTTGAACCCCTTCAAACGCTTGTAGGTGTGTTTTGGTTTATCTGTGTATTTCTTTAAAGCTCTTTATGAAGTTCTCCCTAAAGTTCTTTTATCGGAAATAGTGGTCATCTGTGAATCCCTTAGACTCATCCAGGACAACTGAGATTCAAGATGCGCTCCCTGACAACACTTAAAACCCCACCGTGATAGTTCCCATGAGTATGCACAGTACGTTAGTCGTCTTTTTCTTTTTTTTTTTGGTTTTCTCTGCCTAAGCAAAACCAGACTTATTAAGGACTTTTTCAAATGAATGCTTGCAGAATAATTGTCAAAAGAGGTGAGAGTAATTTGTGGCAGTTAAAATGCAGATGGAGTTGGGATTTGTCGCATTTGACTTACTTGATTTTAATTTTTTTTTAAGTTCATCAACGAGGATTCATGCTGTGACTTACTAAAGCCAGTTCATGTCTCTGTCTTAGCTTCCCTACCTGTGAATATCAGAACAATATGTGATATTGGGGTACCGTGAAGAGTAATCTGTTTGAAAAGGCCTTGAAGGTCTCCTGAGATAATCACAGAGAGCCAGAAGGTCCTCACATGTAGGATGATGGGTAGTTCTACCTTGCCGTTACGGGCATTAACACATGGTCTTCTTTTGGCCTGAGAAGGGATGTGTCCGTTGCCTTTTTCTCATGGACGGACTTGTGACGATGGGAGACTTCTAGATGGCTGACGCAAGCTTAGAATTACAACAAACCTAAAATGCGACCAGGAAAAGGCTCCAAGTGCCCATGTTTGGAAAATTCCAGGAGAATGTTTTCAGAATATAAGGGAAAACCCCCTTGTTCTGATCGAGGCTTGAGCCTCATCGCACAGAGAGCAGGGAGCACTGGATGCTGAATTTTGAACACTTGTTTCATCGCCCCTCACCTCCCCTGGTCAGGATTTAGCAGTGCCTGCGTCCTAATCCCAGCTCCCACGCAGTGCCCCAGCATCAGCCCAGCGCCGGAGGCACAAGAAGCCCTCGTTAGGCAGCACTTGGAGTCAGACTGCCCAGGGCAGGGAAACGCTGCACTACCAGCACTCCAAGGGACTCGCTACATTCTGTGCAGATAATGAAATCCCGCTTGCCGCAGCTCTCCTAAATTACTTGCTTTCTTCTTGCACTGCTCTACTCCTTGATTCCTTCGCTGGCTTTTATAATGCACACAGAATCAATACTGTGGTGCCTTGGTTTTGTGCACGATGCCCAGCGCTTTGAACAGCTTGTTAAATCACAGCTTTCGCTATTTATTTATTTTTCTATTATTTCTGTACTTTGAAAACACTCCCAGCCAGCAGACGAAACAGTGGCACAAGCCATCACAGTCAGCATGGCCATTCGGAGTGAGGCTCTGATGCCAATTATGGTGACTGGGAGCAGCAGTCGAAGACTGGCCAAGGCTTTTTGTGATGGCAACTCTCCTATTCAAAGGAAAAGTGAAAAGCATGTTCAGTGTTTCTTACAGAGTGCTCCTGAATTGAACGATTTCTTCAGTCTTCTTTAAACCATCAAGTAAAAATAGAGCTTTAAGGCAGAAGGATTGAGGTAAATCATAATTATTGTTCTTTGTACACCAAATAACCTACCAAATAACTCCAGATGAAAGGGGAAAGGTCTGTGCTGAAGTGTAGAGGTGTTGCAGACAGAGAGAGCCTCTTGCTGTTGGTTGCATCTCAGCATGAATTATTCCAGTATTACAGTTCCTCTGTCCCCTTGCAATCCACAGGGAGACAAAGAAGCTGATATTACTTCTTCACTGTGAACATAACTATGTGCTGCCCTGTGAATTGCCCTCTTAAATACGAAGACCCATTTGCCCCTGCTGCTAACTGGTGAGTTTTTGCCCTCACTCTTCTCCTTTCTCCAAACCCATAGATCCTTTGAGCATGGCATCTGTGCTTTTTCCTGCTGGTTTCCATAGCTGGCATTATTGCAGGGCGGGATGCCCAATCTGTTGTGCCAGCAGGAGGTTTTAATATCCATGGGACCTGCAGGGGTTTAGATAGGAGCTGGTTCCTTGGATATGGTCAGAGTCTGAAGCTTCTTTAGAGATGTACTGGCCCATTCTTAGTGGTGAGAGCAACTCCTAGGCTGTCCAATGTAAATAAAACCTCAAGAATTGAAGGCAAATCAAGGCTTAGTCATCCTTCGTCTTCTCACCACGCAGGCTGGTGAGGAGGACCCACCGTGGTGTCACTTGTGGCAGAGACAGAGCTACTGTCACTATAACTTCTTCACCAGGACATGGGGTTAACGGGTCCAGCCCGATTCAGGGTGCATCAGTCTACTGGTGTGGCTGCTGGGCTGGTCATGATGCCCACAGTGGGTTTGAGATGGTCAGGGTAAGTGCTGAGAGCCTTCTCGCCTGCAGGAAAAGGTTTGCTAACACGAACAGCTACAGTATATTTACAGTGGCTTCTGTCATATCCTTGCCAAAGGTGACTGATATTTGCTTTCTCTGGCTGGATGCAGTCATTTTCATTTTAAGAGGTCAGTTTTTCATTCCCAAGCCCTCAGCTGAGGAGCGGAGGCTCCTAGTGCTTGTCTAGGGGGGGAGGGAGGGGAGCTGTGGCAGCTCTTGCACATCCAGTTAATCTGAGAGTCAGGGCTGAGGATGAAATATGCGTGGCAGAAAGCCTGGGTCACCGTAACCAGCCGGCGCTCTTGTTTGCCACAAGCTTAATGTCGTGTTTGGTCACAGAGAACTGCCAGGCAAATTATTTTCGTACTATAAAGTTTTGGTAGTACAATGTCACTGCAAACAGTTGTCCTTTTCTTGTGTCTTTTCTCACAAAAACATTCGCTCTTCTTGGCTCTCAACTTCGTTCACCCGCCCTAATCATTAATAAAAATTGAGAGACAAGCTGAAGACATAATCGCGCCTCCCTTCCGATTGTGTTCTTTATCGGCAGGGTGGTGTGGGCTGCTTGTACTGAGGAGCTGGGCATTTTCATTGCTTTGCTCTTCATCAAGAAGGCAAATGAAAACCCCTAGAAATGCGTAGGAGGGAAAGTTGTAACGTAAGACTAGATCTGACATCTTGCAAATGACTCGAATGTTCAGAGTGAACAGAACAAAATTCTGGACTTGTCTCTGCCCATAGCGGGAATATTGCCTGGCTGAGAATATCTGGGTTAAAGCGTGTGTGTGGTTGTGCGTGTGCATATGAGCGTGGGGGAGAGAGAGAAGGTGTATCATCCATGTTGAGAGAGGGAGAACATTACGTAGTCGCAAAGGCTTTATTATGACAAGAAGCCACGATGGCAGCATGGTGAGAATCACAGAAATTTGCGTGTATTTGTACCGATGGCCATGTTACCTGTACAACGCTGTTCAGTACCTGGCGGGGCTGAGCCAGCTAACCCCAGACGTGGAGAAGGGGGAATGTGTCTGTCCACAGGACGGAGAAGGCTTTTGGGGCTTCTCTTTGATGGCAAGAACATACCCAGAGGTGACAGTGAGTGGAGATGCACCATTTCAGCAAGGCACTACTGGAAGTATCTGCTATGTCTCTTCCCGTAGAAGCCATTCGCAAATCTCAGTGAAAACTATCGGGGCTCATCTTGCCTTCATTCCTACCCATAATTGAAGGTACGTCAGTGGGGTGGATGAAACGTACATTAAATACAGACGGGAGCCTCTAAGGGAGTCCCTTCAGGCTACCTTTACAGCTGAAAGACATAGGTGCTTTTTAAGATGTGATTCGTCTCATCCCAAAGTGGCACCTAAAACAAGCTCGAGGAATTATAACCGAAGAGGATCTCCTTCACTCCTCTAATTAAGGAGTAAAGGGTGACTGACTTACGCAGAGACACTTCTGTACAGCCATTTCAACCTAGACTGAGATGCTGTCCAACCTTCATGACACATCTCCCCCAGGGCCATTGATCCCTGCCAGGAGGCCCTGTGGGGATCTTAGTGTTGGGAAATGGGCTCTCAGCCTGCCCTTCCTGGGAGAAATGCTCATGTCAGAGCTGCCATGGACCAGAACCGTCTCCTTCTTCTGGGACCAGAAGCAAAACTTTGTACCTTTGTTGACAGCGCTCAAGTGATCTTTATTCTCTGGTGCATCTGTGCGTGTGTGTGTATGTGTGTATTTCTAACAACATCTAAAAAAGGGTGTGTTTTGCTTCTAGGTTCTGCCTAGCACTAGCAATGCCAACATCCCACGAGAAAAGCTGTTCTTGCTGTACTTTTGGAAGCTGGGACTTCCAAAATGAGATGCTGAGCATTTAGGTTTTTTGGACCCTTTATCTTTTTTTTTTTTTTTTTTTTTCTAATTGCAACTGGGATAGTTCACCCGAGCACCGAAGCTGAAAGAAGCCTGAATGCCTCTTGCCGCGGTGACAGCTGGCGCATGTCTCCACTGAATCAGCAGGTCAGTGGGGACTAACAACTCCATTCATGTAAGTAAGCATCTCTTCCTCCCTGCTGCTCTCCAGGAGGAATAAAAAAAGTGTTGCTTGGCTTGATTCAAAGAGCCTTGCTGCTTGCCTCCCCCCTGCAGGCTTTTTAAAATTCAGCTGTGCGCTTCTGCATCTTTTCTGCAGTATTTAACAGAGGGCGAGTGTGCTGGATAGAGCTGCTG
Organism: Bucorvus abyssinicus; assembly: GCA_009769605.1. Taxonomy (NCBI): domain Eukaryota; kingdom Metazoa; phylum Chordata; class Aves; order Bucerotiformes; family Bucorvidae; genus Bucorvus; species Bucorvus abyssinicus. Next base: position 6,569,777 of record CM020050.1, read on the forward strand.
AATCCCATTAATTGGCCAGGCTAAGAACTGCACTAACATGTTTATCCTTTGCTTCGTTTGAAAGACACTTCAGCATGTCTCTCTGGTGCCTTTTCAGAGGCTATTTGACCCCTCAGAGTATCAGAATTGCCCTCGAAATGGCCTCTATAAAGTGGCATTGTTGTGGGTGGGAAAGCACAGTAGCTGTCCCAGGGTGACGTACACAAACCCTGAGGTTCTCGGTAGGTATCACCCTGGACTTTTCTGCACTTGAGGTGACTTGTATCTCTGTAGTTGTTCCAACCAGCAATGCTTCAGAGCAGCACTCATTTCTCTGACCAAGGAAATCCTTCTCCCAAGGTGGCTTAAAATGGGGAATGTTCTTGAGTGTTACCTCTGTTGAAAGAGCAAAATCCACTGTCAAAGCGGAGGTTACGCCTGATCCTGGTGGCTGATCACTTAGCGGTCTTGTAGCACTGCTGAGAGGATGCTGTGTTAAGCAACAGCTGCCAAAGCGAGCGTCTCCCTTTCTCTAGCTACCTCTGAGGACTGCTTAGACCTTGACCTTGCAGACACTCTCACGTGTGTTGAGATGAGCTGTCCTGGGGTGTACTTGCGTGGCACATTGCAGCTCCACACCGGCGGTCCCGACAGTGACGAAGAAGAGGTGGGCAGGGCAGGAGGGTGCAGAGGCACCCTCTCTGCTCATCGCTGGTGTTACAGGGCAGAGAGAGGCCTCTCCCAGCTGTTCCCTGGAAGCCCGGAGCAGACGATCTTTTATGCTTATGGAAAGACAACAGAGAACTGGTGGAGCCTCTCACAGCTTGCGAGGGCAGGACCCGGTGACAATGAAGTCGTTCCGTGACAGGCGGAGACAGATACGCATATTTCTGTAGGGAAGCTCAGCCTGTCTTAGACGCTCACCTCAGCATGGACTGCACATCCCTCCGCCTGAGCCCCATCAGAGAAAGGAGGGCCATAAGGCAAAGTACCCACTAGTCCATCCTTCTGCCTGAACAAGATCAGCTTTACTCTGACCACTTGGAAGAAGCTAATGGCAGCTCTTGAGCTCTCTAGGTATGTCATCACTACTCACTCTAAAGTAACTCCATGCTAACTCCATGTGTCCTTGCCCATCGCATGTCATGGATCAGAGTGAGTTTTACAGACAAAGCAGAAAGAGAATAATTGTACAGAAACACAGAAACTTTCTCTCTCACCTTCAAACTCTGTTTGGCAGTTGCCAGAGTTTTCATTTAAACTCTCCTCTTCATTGATAATGATGTTCTCGATGTCCTTCATCGTTAAGTGGTCCCGGAAGGCGTGGTAGAGGATGTGTTTCAGCTCTTCCAGTGTTATCCTCTGCATGTCAAACTGTGGGGAAAGGACCGAGTTAGGCTCAGCCACCGGTAACAGCCGTGGCTCTCTCGGAGGGAGAGAGGCATGTGGGCATGACGCGCTTCCCTACTTGTGGTTCTTTTCAACCTCATTCCAACACCCCCATCTAACTTTGCACATTTTGCTCGTTTGCGTTCATTTAACACTAACAGTGTGAATGTTGCAAATGGATGTTGCTAGAGCTCTTGCCAGCTTACCTAATACTGGTAGAGCCGCAGAGAAACACAGCCATATGCCAGGGATGGTCTTCCAGGCTGGAGATGCAGCGATCCAGTATCAGTCCTCCCAACAGAGATAAAACCCTGGGAGATTCCCCTGGTAGCTCTCACATGTTGCCATGAGCCACCGCCTTGTCTGTACCCTTTTTTTTTTGCCTCCTAACTCTCCAGTAGTGCCTGCATGGTGAGCACAAGCAGAGATTGTTCCCCCTTAGCTGACTTCTGCTGTAGATCCAGTACGTAAATGCTGTTCTTACGCACACCAGATATTCAAAACTCATGATTCCTGCAGAATATGCAGAAATGAACATTTTGCAGCAGAGGAACTTTGTACACGGGTAAGGTTTGTGGTGTTAACATCTGCTAATGGTACAGGAGAGAGGGCATTCACGCTGGCTGACTTGCAGTGCCAGGTGAGGAGATGAGTCTCTTGGAACCGTCAGTGCAGCCAGTAAAGAAGGATGGAAATGTCCTGAGTCACCCCGTGTCTCCCTCTGTGTGATGATCATCCTCTGAACAGCACCTTGGACTCACAGACTAGCCTACAGCAAACATGGAGCACCAGGACTTAAACAGCCTCTTCTAAACTCCCCACCTTCGAGAAACCTCAGAAAGTCAAAACATCTCTGGCTTAACGCTGCAGTGGAGGAAAGATGATGCAAACTTGCGTCCACCTCTGCAACTGAGCCTGTGGTGATAGCATCTGATCAGATTGCATAGCCGGCCATTCGCAAACGGCTCATCAAGACATTCCCATCGCTTTCCCCGGACTGATAAGGACAGGACAAACCTTATCAGTTCTGAGCCGCTTGGCGCGTTATCTAAGGTTGTCTTCCCTGCACCCCTCATCGCACAGATGGAAAATCATTAATCCTCAGAGTGGTTAACTAAGAAAAGCAAGTGCACTTTGATTAAAACTGGACCTGGCAATGTTTATGGGTACCTGCCTGCGTACAGGCAGATTTGCACACATTCGTATATATTTACCCAGCTCTCCTTAGAAGCGCTAGTTTCTGCAGTTCTATTTATTTGCTTATTTCCTGCCACGATCAAAAACCTGGTACAGAAAATCTGCAGAAAAGTGGTCACCAGGGGCAAAAGCCAAAGTTCCTGGTTTTGCCCCAGGTGAGTTCTCTGAAAAGCGAGTCTGGTGGGTTTGTAGTTTTGCTGCTGTCCTTGTTCCTCAGGGGTTCAGCGTTCATGCTGCCCAGCTAAAAATAGCAAGAGCACAATTGTCACCAGTGGCTCCTTGTCGTACAGTTCAAAGCTGGATGGCAAATTCCCCCGGTATTTAGTCACAAATTTCCAGCCTGTATTGTTGTGCATGAGGAAATCTCACCCCCCATATCCTGCTTTCTTTCATGTGAAGAGAGCAAGTAAAATGGAGCAGCTGTGTACTTCACAACCCACATGATTACAAGAAGAGTTTCTCTTGGCAACAAGAGATGTGGAAGTGGAGGTTAATTCACACGGTTGCCTTACAGCAGTGTCGGGAGGTGTCGTTAGTAGAGGTTTGCAGAGTGCCTTGAGGCTGCCCAGGGTTTGCAGCCCTCCCGGTCTGCTTCCTGCAGCACTGATTGCACACCAGCGCCATGGAGGTAAAAGGACTGATTTCTCACCTACCGCCCAATCCTGCATTCCTCTGGGGTCTTTGTCTTGGGGAAACTCAAAGCGGAGCTTGACCCCCAGCATCTTCCTGAGTTCATCCATATGCCAAATCCACAATTTCAGCCTAGTGGTCACTTCACATCAACAGGAGCATCTCATCTGCATGTGCTTACCCCATCCCATCCCATCCCATCCCATCCCATCCTATCCCATCCCATCAGGGTGCAATGTTCAACTAGTGTTACAGTTTTCTTCCTGTTCTTGGCTCAGGAACAGTTCTCTGAGGCCAATACAAACTTTTTTGCTGTAATTTATATGGGTTTGTTTTCCACCCCCCAGGGAATGGTCTTTCTAGAAGCTGCTCAAAACCTACGCCTCACCCATCACTAGGTGGATGCTCACCTCTGTGAGTGCTGCACAGCCCAGAGCAGTGTCTCTAGGACCTGTTCTGCATCCTTTTTGAGGATATCTGCTGGGATGTGTGAGCCTCCTTAAAACTTACTGGAAGTGCTCACAGACTTTACACAGGAAGGGTGGCTGAGGACGAGGGACCTCCAATATGGCCCCTGTCCTTGTGGAGAGTAAAAGGATTAACTGCTTCAGGATCTGCCTCACTATGTCCCAAGATGGCTGTGCTGGAAAAACAGCATCTCCAGATCAGCATCCTGCTCCTTTGTGTCTACCTCCAGAGCTACGGCTGTGAAAACTCACCTCAGGACACTCACCTCACCCCACTGCCTGTGCTGACATAGACTCACACTCTCAGAAGTCTCTTCTGGTCTCCTATGCCAGCATTGCCACTAACAAGCTTTTGCAGAGGCTGCTGTGATGCTGCCTGTTGCCTTGCTTCAAGCTACCCAGATTACAAACACAGCCATGGTTATCGACTGATCTTAAATCTTAACAAACGGGAACAGTAATGACTTGTGGGGGTTTGGGTCTTCCTGTACTGTGGTATCTATCTAGTGGGAAATAATTGTTCTCTTGACAAATATGCATCTGTTGTTCCACCTCCAGCTCTTGCTTTTAAGCTTTATGCTAATATAGGGAGAAATTATTTTTTTATTGTCCCATTGTAATTTTGCCTTTTAGGAAGAGGAACCATCATGGATGGGGTTCAAAATCACCCTTGTTGGCTCAGACATAGGAGTTTGTCCAGAATGGGCTCAGGCTCGGTGCAGCCAGAGACATTGGGCTCTGGCTCCCGGGTAATTTCTTCTATTATCATTGCTCTCCAATCTGGCAGTTTCCCTGGTTCACTTTTCAATTACTCTGGCTTTTTATTGTTGTAATGACAGTAACCAGGGAGCAACTCTTAACTTTTATTGGCTCCACTGAGAGGAAAACCGTGACTGTTGCAAGCTGAGAACTTTCTATAGGATTTATAATTAGAAGAAATCAATGATGCTGCTTCTGAACCAGTGCTCTTGGAATAGACTGTAAGCGGTGCTATAGAAACAAACTGTGCCTAATGCTGAGGCTCAAATGTCCCAAGTGATGCAGTGAGTGCCCTGAGTGAAAACCAGTACTGGTACAGGTATGTTTGTCTTCTATGGAGAGCACCAGGAACTGTCCATTGAAGTGTCTGAGGGACATCAGTAACTGCCCGCAGCAAAAATATCTCCTGCAGTTGGCGAGTGTTGTCCCACGAGACATCTGGAAGGGAAAGTTGACTTGATCCAATCCAGTCAGTAGCTTCCTGACTCCTCCTTAATTTAAATTTCCTGCTGGGAATGAAAGCAGAGTCCATTCCAGTCCCTTCAGTCTTCCTAGACCAATTTCCAAAATTTGTGGCTGATTGACAGCTGCCGTGCCTGCAGAGCACTACTTTCACTCCTGGCATCTTTTTCAGATACTTCTGAGTCCTACTTCGCTTGCTCTCCTTCTGATCTATGCAGGGAAATGACCCTATGGGAAGAGCTTGCTTCTTTGAAGAGGTAAATGCTGAAATACTATTTATCATGATTTCCTTTAATATCAGCTCTGCTTTTAAAAAAAAGGAGACTCTTGAATCCTAAGCTGACCTCATTGCCATGCAGATGGAGTGATGCCAGGCTGAGACCCTGCAGCAATGGGAGTGGGGCCACGCTGGTGACATGCAAGAAGTTTTGGAGCCACATCAATAAAAAAGCTCTTCTCAATAAGAGGTGGGACTGGCTTCTCTGGCAGTGACGGTTTTAGCTAGAGGGCACTTGGATACTTATTTTTGCTGAGCCTGTTGGGCACAGGTTTCCCATGTAAGCCATCTAAAAAGGTCATCGGGGCTGTTGAGGGCTCCAAGCAGAGTCTGAGACAGCAGCGGAGAGCAGGCTTTTGCCTGGTGCTGTTGAAAATCAGGCCTGCAAAGCCAAAAGCTTCATAGAATCACTGAATTATTTAGGTTAGACAAGGACCTTAGGATCATCAAGTCCAACCATTGACCTGACAATGCCGATCCCACTGCTAAACTGTGTCCCTAAGCACCACATCTGCATGTCGAAGTTTTCTTGCCCAGAGCAGCCCTTGATGATCTCTGAATGATGAGATAATGACTTTGTTTTGCTCTCAGACCTTTTGCAGGTCAGGCCATGAGTGTTCTGAATACCTGCAAGGCAAAGGCAGACCTCTGCCCACACCCGCAGCTGATGGCCACAACAGGGGATGTGGCCCAAAAAACCCTTGGACTCCTCGCAGGGCAGCTGGGCTTTGTGCTCTGCTAACTGCAGTCACGAAGTTTCTGAGCGGCGCTGAACACAGGCAGCTCTGTGAGTGCTCATAGCTGACTGTGCAGCCATTCCTTGAGCCAGACGGGCTTTGAGCTCATAAACTACTGATCTGGGACTTTTTTGCCACAGGACCAATGTTTTGTGTTGGCCATGTTTTAAAGCCCACAGTCCCAGTGTGCTCCATGGAGAAGCTGGTGTATTCCCATCTCTGCCTGTGGGCTGGAAGAATGGCCGTTCTGTACTGACTGGACCTCCCAGATAAGCTCAGCCGTAGGAATATTATAACAAGAGGAAAACAGCGTGTGCTGGAGGAACCAGGAGTCCGGAGGGGCCGGGAGACCGTGCAGAAAGGGAGCGAGCTCCCACGAGCGCAGCTGTGGTTGCGGATGGGGTCTGCTGTGCTGTGAAGGCTGAAGGACTCGCTACTTGTGCCTCAGAGGCAGCGAGTGCCCTGTCAATCCACAGCACAGTGGCAGGCCCCCACTGAAAGAGCTCCCGGATGAGCTTTCATATATTGTTATATACATAAAAGATTTTTCTTAGTAAAATGTGTGTATCTATCTATCTATCTACATATGTGGGAGCATATGAAATGTTTTCTAAATGTCCAGCCATACACCCCCGCCAAATCTGAATGTTCCTCATTATATATTTTTCTATCAAAGAAAACACGTTGCTAAAGGGAGAACATTTGACAGCCTGAGACCTGGAGTGAGTCTCATGCCCTCCCCAGCACCATGCCAAAGCGACAAAGCCATTTCACAGCTTGTAACGTGCTACTGGATTTTAAGCAGCAAGGATTTTTTTTTTTTCTGTGTTCCCCTAAATCATGACTGCCATAAGAGCAAAGCTGATTTCCTATCCTCCCTTGCCGGCCCACACATCCTCTGAAGGAGGGGTGGGAGTCCTACAGCTCCAGCAGTGAAAGCACAGAAGATATATTTTGGGAAAGGGATGCAAACAAATGTCTTCACCCTAAACTGGGGTGGTTGAGGGAGTGGAGCAAACAGCAGTTTGCCCGTTGCAGGCAGGCAGCCTGGCAAGGTACAGCCCACTGCCACCCTGCCAAGATGAGTTTGAGGCCCCGGGTGTCCTCCCTGCTGAGTGACCTCCGTTGCAGGGCTGTGTCACCAGCAGATGCAGGACAGCAGATATAAATGCAGCCTTGGCAGATGACAGCTGCCTCCAACAATCCCCACTAGCCTGTAAGAGGGAGCAGAGTTCCATCCATCGAAGGATCATCTCCTCCTCCCAGGAGATAATGTTTTATACAGCTCTGCTGCTGCAGAAAGTCGTGGTCCCATCCTCCCAGGGGCTGGAGCCCAGGACTGAGCCCTGGCTGCTTGCCCTGGGTGCCAGCAGCCAGTGCATCCACAGGGTGTTTCTCCATCACTCCCAGGGAGCACGAGGCTGTGCTTGGCCCCATCTGTACACATGCACTCCCGGTGCCAGGAGCATGCAGGTACAAGGGGCCCAGCAGAAACCAGTGCCCCTATAGAAAAAAGCTTGCACGCTTACCCAGCTGGTGGTTGGTGCTGCCTGACACCACAGGTGCCTGCCTGCTCTCTCGAGCTGTCTCTGTGTCAGTGGGGTGTGCAACAGCTTGTCCACCCCACCCTGGGCTTAGAGTGGCTCTCATCCAGGTACCACTTGCTTACACAGCCAGCTTCCCTGATGCTGCACCGGAGCACCTCGCCTGCCGGGAGCGGGAAGGGGTAACACGCTCATTTCCATAGTAACGGGCTCGTTACTGTGCTGGTAACGGGAGATTGCTTCATTCTTCCCGGCAGCTTTGTCAGCAGGCAGTCGTACACACATTGATAATTTAAAATCAGATTTGAGTGCATATTCACAGCACTCTTAACCCCAAGCGCCTGCTCTAAGTTTGCACTATGGAATGATGTGACATTCAAAACTAACCTGGCCTCTGGGTACCCCGTTGTGTATCCCTCCAGCCACCCTATAGCCCACATGGGACCATTGAGGAGCACTGCTGGGATGCCCACAGCTCTGTGAGGGGCACTGGCATCTGCAAGTTACAACCTGTTCTGTGTATGGGTCAAAACAACCTCCTCTACCAGCTTGTCCACGTGGAACAGCAGAGTCTCTGCGAAAGGGTGTATGAGGTGAGAGCACGTGAGCTCTCCCCTGTGTGTCTGCCAGCCTGGAGCCAGGGCAGGAAAGTCCTGCACAGCACCTGGGATAGGGGTGACCGATGCCGGGTGCTCCTCAGGAGCCAGGGAGCAGGATGAGGGGGTCAGGGTGGCCCAGGCTGGTGCTCAATGGAGGAAACCTCTCTGTGCAGACAAGAAGGAGAAAGAATAAATACAAATGAAAGAAAGAACAGATGCTCTGAGAGCAGAAATACCACCAGCTCTTTGTTAACCTTCTAGGAATGTTTTGGAGGCAGAACTGAGCCTGCCATGTACCAGAGGCAAGCAGCTGTCCACCTTGAGGAGGCCACAAAGGCTTGCTGTGGGCAATGTGCCTGGCGACTACAAGCAATGCTGGGGAGCCCTCCCCAGCTCCCCACTGGTGACTTCCAAGCTGACATCATGCCTGACCCCATCCCCAGCCATCTCATCCTCATCCACATCGCCCCACCTGGAGCTGATGCACAACCAGAGACCAGCTCAGGTGGAAAATAGCATTTCATCTTAAAAAACCACCACAACTCGGTGAAATGTGAAATATAATGAGAAAAAACCACCTTTGGCCTGCACAGTAGGGGTGGAGGTGGGTTCCTCACTCCATCCTGCTGCTTGCAGCCTGCACTGATAGCTCTGAGCTGCTGGCTCTGTACCACATGTGTACGCAGCCCTTCTCCTGGGCACTTATACCTGAACCACTGGAAAAAGGCAACAACCAATACTGAAAATCATTTGCAAAGCTGCTGCAGAGCTAAGCAGCCCAGACCCGGGAGCTCGTAGCCAGCCTGAGGCCCTGCGCCCCGCTCCTGCTCTGTCTGGGAACCCCTACTGCTACATGTTCATTCAGAGAGTGAAGCAAAGCTCTCCTACACTTGTCTTGCTGGCAAGGATGACTATTTGCTGCTTTCCCACACGCTCTCCTGCTCCCTGCACACCCCCGTATCTGATGATAGCTGCTGCCAACCGTGCGGATGTCCATGCTGTCACACAGAACCATAGAACACTTGGGGTTGGAAGGGACCTTCAAAGGTCATCTAGTCAACTTCTCTGCAGTTAGCAGGGACACCTTCAACGTGCCATTTTGGGTCTCAGCATTACTGAGCAAACTAACATTTTTCAAACTAAAATACGGAGTTGTTCCACATCACACCCAAGTGCTTGCTAGGCTGTGCCTGCAGAGCAGGCACACGGGGAGGGATGGGTGCTCCAGGTCAGTCCTATGTGCTCACTGCTCACCACGCTTCCTCTTACATCCCTCACCGGTGCCCCAGAGATGGTACCGGCTTTGCTTGCCCTGTCCTCACCTGTACCCAGTGTGGGTTTAGAGCATCCCATAAACCTTCTGGCTATGATGTGACACAGGATTCCCGTCCCATAAGCCGGTGCACCCAGCATGTTTTTAAACAAGCCCATGCAGACCCTGTCGTTTGGGTCTGGTGATGGAAAATACTGCCGACAGCTGGTCTGTGAAGAAATCCTCTTGTGTAGTCCTGGCTGTATGAGAACATCATTCCCTCTGCTATATCTCACCTCCCGGCGAGGTTGGTGCTGTCCTGTATTAGACTCAGACTTAAACTCTCTGGGGTGATGTTTTAAGCAGAGGAGTGGGTCATTGGCTTTGCCTCTGCACTGATCTCCTCACCTCGCAGATGGGATATAATGGTTATTAAACTGGGCTAAGAGAAATAGTCCCCCTGATAGCAACACAGCAACACCTCCACAGAAAACACAGTAGGAATATTAATCCTGGGCCCATTCAATTAACTTTAAATAGTTTAACTAAAACATGAAGAAGGGGGGGGTTGGTTTTTTTTTTAATTAGAGAATACTCTTGGGCTCAAGTACAAATTAACAGGCTCTGATGATTTCTTTTCCCTAGTTTTAAGGCTCCCAGGCCTTGACAACAGGTTCCCAGTCTAATCCCAATCAAAGTGCATAGAGAAATAGGTCTGCAACAACTTGACCTTCGCCGCAAGGCCTGTGGGAGCCTCTCAGAGGAGCAAACGCACAGGATTTAATTAGGGCTAAAGCTGGGAATTCCTGCTTGGGAGTGAGTGCCTTCAGCCCACCCCACAGATACGGAGTTTCCAATGGATTCCTCTCCCACGCGTAAATCCACCAGTGGGATGAGGTGAAATGTGCTCTGGACTGGCGATGTCTGTGTGTCCTGCTGGGGCAGTGGATTTTAGGCAGTCCTGTTCCTCCCTGACCGATTCAATCGATGAGGGGGTTCTGTGGCAGGTCACTATGAGGGATGTGGTATTTTGCAAGAAAAGCGCCTTTGCCCCAGAAGATGCTCCTCCATCAAGGGGAGGGCAGAGGGGTCTGTACCCTAGAGGGACGTGCTGGGACCCTCAGGTCACAGCAGCTCCTGCGTCTGGCTGCACCAGGTAAGACACATTTACATCTTGACCCAGGCGTGCACCGAGCAAGGGTGTGCGGGGACTTTGGTCTGCGTTAGCTGCTCCAGAGCTAAAGCTTGTGCCATGGGAGGTGCCAGCAGAGCAGCTTCACAGACCTGGAGCATGGGCTGTTGTTTTTGGACGATAACGATAAACCTGACACCCAGCAAGCCCAGGATTATGGAGTGACAGAAAGCCAACATCTAGCAAATACGACCTGTCCTCCCTGCTTCACAAAGCAGATTGAATTCGACCCACCGCTCTTCTCCCCATTTTTCGCACACAGCCACAGGCACCATCGCTGCCTGGAGGAGCGATCTTTAATCTGCTTCTGAATTAAATCAGGCAGCAGAAACCTGAGCGAAGTAAATGAAGTGGCCGCGCAGCCCTGCTGCACAGTGTCTCCTGAAAGCCTTTAGCCAAAGGAAGCCGATTTTTCACTTAACAGTTACGAATGTTTCGAGGATGCCATGGGAAGTGGATTAGCAGGTGAGACATGTTCCTGAAATGTGTGAAGGACGCTAATAATTAATAAAAGCTTTAGCAGGGAGACCGAGAGCTACTGTGGGAAACTTGAGGTACCCTTGACGCTGCAGATGAGGGTTGACAAAAAACTGTAACGAGGCAGCAAACAGACCTTCTCATACTGCTGTCTAACACCAGACAAAGCTAAGATAGATGGAGAGCAGCTTCTCAGGCTGGGCTCATTGTTTCATAGCTCATGATGGTCTGTTCAGCCCCAAATGCAGGTGTGGGCTGTGATGCTCTGTGCTGCAGTGGGCACAGAATAAACGGTGCTTTACAGGTCAGGTTTGCTCCAAGGTGACCATCACCAAATATAAAGAGGAGACAACTGGAAAACAGCTGTGAAAAGCACCAGCAGGTCTGGTAGGATATGCAACCCACATACCCCCAGGCTCCATTACAGCATGTTTTACTGGCCAGCAGGCAAGATGGCAAGAACAGAGCGGGGTCATTTATTCAGGCTAGTGAGGCTACCTGGTCCCCAGAAGAATCCCACCAGCATGAGCTCGGCTGGCACAAACCTCACCATTTCTGCTGGTCCCAGTGTCCTCACATCATTACGGATGCAGGCAAGGGTTCCCTGTCAGTATACAGATCTCTAGGAGCCTTTTGCAAGCTGTGCTTCAGCTTTTGGTCCCGTTGGGCCCCCAGAGACACATCCTATCCCAGCTGGACTGTGCTAGGAAGCCAAAATGAGAAAACAAACAGCACGGCCAGCCTGGCCCAGAAAGCCAAGGAGCATCACCATTATTTGATCCTTTAATATCCCTTCTACTGATGACTTGTAAAACCTATCACGTTTGTGAACAGCAGCACAGACAGGAGCAGCAGGACACTGCGGGGTGCAGCTGTGTCTAGCAGGGGGATCTTTGGGCTGGGGAAGCAGAGGTGTGGATGCTGCACGACCTGCACTGTCAAGGCAGCTGCTGGGAGCAGCCTGGCTGCCAGGGCAGTGCAGGGAATGGGCTGTGCACAGATGCTGACGTGGATGTGCGCGCAACTGTTGCTTTTCTGTCATCTCCTAAGCCCTGTGTGCAGGTTGAAGAGGGGCAGGGTGTTTCCTTGCAGACATCTCAGCTCTCAGGATGCTCCTAGCTGTGTCTACAGCTCTGGAGGGGAGTCAGGACACAAATGGAGGTGTTGAGGAGGGGAGCTGTGCTCTTCGGTTGTGGGCTGGAGAAGTCAGGCCAGGAAAGAATGTGCTAGGGACAGTACCCTGGTCTCTGCTGTCTTTGATAATATTTATTCAAGGCTCAAATGCCCAGCTTCAGTTACAAACATGAGAAGGCATACGACACTAACAGAACTGATACAGTTCTCTTCTGGAGTTGAAATGGAATTATTTATGCCAGCTTGACTATGCTCACTTCCCTCTTAAATCTATAACAAAGAGGGCCCCTAAAGATAAATGGACAGTGCATAGGAGAGCGAACAAAAAAATCTTAGTCTAACACTGAACCACTGTAACTTTTAGGCCGAAGACCAGCAGCACACAGACCAGCCTGGAAAAGGGCAACTTCATCCTAAACAGGTCCCAGGATAAATGCATGAGCCTGTGACGAGGGGGGGGTGGATGGGGCAGGATGGGCAGTGCTGGCGTGGTGCTTGTGCACGGCTGGGGCTCTCCCTGGCAGTGCTCAGTGCCCAGCACCTCTCGACACCCATCGCAGGTGTTTTGGAGGCTTCATCACTGCCAAAAACTGAGATGATGCTCAGCGTTATGTATGGCTTTATCACGACTAACTGCTTGGTTGGTTTTAATTGCTTCATTATAATTTGGTCAGTTCCTCCTTTGTGGTTATGGTCCCTTTATCCTGGAGTTACACTGTGGGTTTAGATTAAGTAGAGTTATTGTAGAGTATATATAGTGAAATACAGGAGCCTCTTTGGGAACATAATGGTACTTTGGGGGACCTCTCTTCCCTTGATGTATAATGAAACAATCACAGGGAGGATCTTTCCCATCCTGCAGTGTTCTTCCCTGCGTGATTCAGGCCAAAATGACGATGTCTGTAAAGGCTATGGGATCTGAGAAGATGAAGGAGGGGAAAAAAAAGCCTAACGTAGTCAGTAAAAACATCTCATTTTGATAATTATAGTGCAATCCTTGGGGTTTCATTTTGACCTCTATTAATTCACACTGGGTTTGTTGTTATCATCTTTCAGCCTGTATTTAGAAACTGAAAGTAGTCGTGACCTCAGGACTGGGACCTTCTCATTTAGAAGACATGTAATATTAAAAAAGCAATTTTTTTTCGCAGTGAGAAATTCTCATAAGGTATCAGAAATTCATCTGCGCAGGTGAAAGTTATGATTTGTCAAACTAGCACTTTCTGAGAATTAAAAAAATAAAAAATTTACAATGCCAAAAGCCATTGCCAGTATTAATAGGGCCCAGGAGCTGACAGACACACTGGCTGCATCTGAAGATGGAACTGCCTGTACCAGTCTGCCCCAGTAGGGACCGCCCAGTGACCTGGGAGCCCCCAGCAGCTGCCCAGTCAAGGCATATATTTTTACTAGCTCCCCCATGACTGGAGTTCTGCTAAAGTCCATCACATTTGCCCTCCAAAACCCATGGCACATTATCACACATTAGCTAAGAGCATCGGTGAGGATGAAGCTCCCCACTTGGACTGTGGCTGTTATGGATCATTCTTGACAAGTCTAAAACCCTGATGAAAGTCAGTGAATATCTAATTTAGCTGGAGACAGAAACACAGAGGAAAAAAACCTCCACTTTTGCACTTTGGTTTAGTAATTCATGAGCAGACTGTATGAAAAATTGGAGTTTGTGCACCAAGGCTCAGAAGGTATGAAAGAAGAACGTGATTTTAATACTTTCTGATTTGTTTAGCTCTGACACGTTGTGCTAGGATGTGGATCTGTCTTTTATTTTATTTGCATTCTGTAATTATGTTGATATAACGTTTTTCTCTCCACAAAATGACCATTATTTGAAAAGAAGATGAATTCAACTGAAAACTGCAAGGTAGAAAGTTCAGTTAAAGCCTGGAGTAACTGCTAAGTTACTCTGTTGCTAGGAGTACATGATTTTTTCCTTGCCACAGTAAAAACAAGGTGATCAATTCTGAAGTCCCCTCCAGCAACTCACTTGGCATTTGTTAGCTCCTGCCAGCGACCAATACGCCACAGCAGAGAAGAAAGAAAATACAAATCAGCTGTCACTGCAAAAAAATTAAATTCAGGAAAGTCATTTTAACGCATGACTCAGAGCAGCGGGTCTGCGACAAGGAGGGAGGCACAGAACGCTCGCATCTCACAACTGGGAAAAATGAGTGTCTTTGCCGGTACCTGCTGCCAGGCTGCAGAAAAGCTCAGAGACCCCAGGGAACAGCAGCAGGGGCGTAGCTCAGCTCTGGGCTCTAGCGCCCACGAAGTACAGCCTAGCGCAGGAGGATGCACATCTGTTTATCACTCTTACATCTGGTGATAAACTCAGGTTTGGGATGAGAAGAGAGGATGCCTTTTGCTGACAGCTTTAAGAGCTCTGCATCAGACACCCTGCTTGTTCGGAGCCCGCTGGGAATGCACTGGAAACCCTCCCGGCAACCAACCTCTTCATCTCACGAGCACCACACCAGGTCCCTGGGACGGGACTTTACCTGAGTGGTACAGAGGGCACGTTCCTCGAAAGAGAGGACACATCGGATGTAGCTGGTTCATCCACTTATCTGAACTGCTTAATCTTCAGACTTTTCTGTGCTGTATAACAAATGTATTTGGATGCTTCAGCGTATCTTTTATGGCAGATCTGACCATGTGTCTCTCAGCAGACAGTGAAGCAAAAGGGAGTTGAACAAGAGGGCTAATGCAGGTTTTCTCCAAAACCTGGGCTTGCTCCACTCTCTGAGAACCCTCTAGGGCATTTACTTTGTGCCTGCACCGTGGTGTATGGCAATGTAAAGCAAAAATGGGCCTCAGTGATGTCTCCCCAGTAGCAGCAGGACTGCTGATGGGGATTTGAGGGCTGTCACTAATGGTCCAGGAAGTTCAGCCAAATCCCAGCCCTGAGCTCCCCATCTCGTAACAGCACAGTCACGTCACGGGAGAGAGGTCTGACCTAGGTCTGTGTGATCGGGCTGCTAATTGTACTTAAGTGATGCATGAATTAGAGAAATATTTAGCTCAGCGACACTTAAGGACTCTTCTCACACTAAAATAAACTGTCACACGACAGCTCAGCTCCCCGAGCCCGCAAACGGTGCTGCGCTGGTGTGGCTGCTGGAGCTGTGCTCAACGCACCCGGTGACTCCGCAAGCCTGGACAGGGCCTGGTGACAAATCACGGCCACGTTTCCAATCAAAGCCCAACACGAGTTTGTCGGTCACCAGACCCCAAGCCCTGTACCCAGCAGCCGCTGGCCGTGATGCGCCACTCTTCCAACGCTTCCCCGGGCACAGAGGAATGAGGCTGTTCAAGAAGACAGTGACGCTTTGCTGCTGCGTTTAAGTTCCTCTTCGCAGGGAGCCCAGGAATACGGCATGTGACTGGAGGCAGCCCGGGTGTGTGTATTAGTCTGGGGGGAGTAAAACAAGACCACCGACTCCTGATAACAGGCAGCTCTAGCTCTGCCAGCTCGTGCTCAACTTTTTTCCTCCGACGTGCGCTGAAACAAGGCAGTTTTCCTACGTGCTCACTCTCCCCCTCAAGCCACAATGGGAGGCTGACTTTTATGAGCAGTGAGAAATGTGCAGCAATCAAAAAGCAGCTGATAGTTTTGACGATACGGTGCAAGGAAAACACAATCCTGTTCCGCCGTGTTGAGAGATAGATAGGCAGAAATATTTGGATAATTTGTTTTGGTTCAAAGCAACCTCTGACAGGATTAGGCGATTCACTAAAAAAGGCGTTTCCTACCTAGCAAAGGTGGCATCAATTTTTATCGGGTTTACCATAAACGACCTAAAACACGACAACTCATAAAGACGACACAGGAAAAAATACGGCCAGAAAAGCAGCAGCCCTGGGCACACCACCAGCGGGACACTGCCCTGCCCCAAGACGCTTCCTGTCAGGACAGTAAATGTCTCTCTCCTAGACAGACCATCTTCACACCGTGAGACACTTTCCCACTCAGAAAATCACTGTGCCTTTGAACAAGCCACATGAGGAGATGCGTAAAGTCGCTGCGTATGAAAAAATAACCCTGAACCCATTGCCTGGATATCCCAGATTGCCACACGTTCCCTTACACCAGGAACCGCAGGGAAAATCATCAAACAGATGCAACAATGTATTGAGGGAAAAGAAAAGATGTTCTCTGGGCTTTCAACTACAGCTCAATCCCAGCAAAGTCTTTGACATGAAGGTCCCACTTGCCGATGCGTCTCACCCAGAGGATGACCAGGAGCAACAGGAAAATGTGCAAAATGCACCCAACTCCCCCCCACAACTGTGGATTTCCTGGGGACAAAGGCCCTGCCTGCTCCCTGCACAGCCCCTCCCTAAGATACTTCATTTCTGAGAGAAATAGGCTGATTAATTAAAACTCATGACTCTTCTGGATATGGAAAATAAGCTTTATGACACATTAACAATTTGCTCACTCACTGCTCTCTCCTGACACCAGACCATTCCCCTGGCAATAATTTCCCATTTCTCTCCATCCCACTGGACCAAGGACCTCACCTGTAGCCTCACTGAAGGCTCCTCTGCCCTACAGGTGCCAACCCCCATTTTCTCACCGAATTACGAAATCTATTAATACAATGAAGCTGTTCCCAAACTTAAAGTCATCAGCTTCATGGCCTTGAAGAAGGTCACGCATCTTCAACAGCTTGATGAGGGCTTTTTTCTAATAGAAAATTTCACTGATCCATGAGAACTCTGTCTCCTTTCTAAACCCTGATTTCATTAAACTTCCTTAATTGGAGGCTTAAACAGTGAGAGGGAAGGATGCAGCTGGTCTTTGCTTCCAACGTAGACCTGGCAGGCTGACTCATGAGCTGACTGCAGACACTCACCCTGGGCAGGAAGCATGAAAAATGGCATCTACTTATTTGACTGGTTTCATCCCTGGAAGAAGGAGACTGTTGTGAGGGACACCAGCGACACCACAAGCTTTGGGGTGGCCTTCTACCTAGAAAGGGTCTTGGTTTCATTAGTCCTTGAATCTAGTTTCTTTGCAAATGTTACTTAATGGTTATGATTGGCCCAAGAGCCTTGGCTCAGCAGCAACATTATCATCCCATGCTGTCTGCTAGAGAAGTGCCACCTTTTGCAAAAGAAAAGGATAATAGAACAGAGGGGCTGAAATCAATATTGTTACCCTCCGTGGCAGGAGGGACTGGGCTGTGGCTTGTAAAGCAAGGAGGACCTTTTGCCTTTCTTTCCGTCCCAACCTGTGAACATCTCTACAGCTCAGTTTGCGTAGGACAAAATGTCTGGTCAAGTCCACTAGTCCCATGGGACTGCTGGTGTCTCCTGGGGTATTCGGGATCTTAACACATGCTAGAATTGTGCGTCTTTCTGCGAGAGAGGAGTGGTTGTACCTGTCCTAGGATTTATCTTGAACTTCGCATGTTTGTCTTGATGAATGCAAATCTTGCTGCATTACGTGCCCTGGCACAATAGCCCTTGGGGGTCCTTTGGTCAGCCCTAATGAAAGCCTCACAGCTCGCAGGGATGAGACACCCCTCTGCTTGAGTGCCAAAGTGCCTTTTGAAAAGGCCACACAGGTCCCGCTCCCTTCCTTGCCTGGGTCAAGCTTTGCCACTGGCTCTGGAAAGCCCTTTCCCCGCCTTTTTCCTCAGGACAGTCCATTAGCAGGAGCCGCCTGAACAATGGTAGCTGTGAAAAATGATGTCCAGTGCAGACCTTTGATGGTAAAAAGGGATTTTTGGATGAGGAGGGAGCTGTTGCCTGCTTGAGGAGGTGCATGGGAAACCCTTTGCAGGAGAGCTCCCTGCTCAGAGCGGGTGAAATGCAGATTTTGTGGCTGAGGGTCGTGTGCCAGCCACCCCAGGGACCCTGGAAAAGTCCAAGTGCCTCACCATGCCAAACAAAACATTTTTGCATTACCCGGAGCTGGTGTAGGCACAGTCAGCTTGGACTTTCAACCAACACGGGGAGCCATCTCATGCAGTCCAGCAGTACGCTCAGGTTTCACTGTGCCCCGGGCGTAACATCAGAAAGCACGAAAGAATTTAACTGAACCCCACTCCCACCTGCCTCCCCACTCAGTGGCAGGAGAGATGAAGAAAGGAGAAGTGTTTTCACTTGTTAATGTGCTACACTCCATTGCACCGTGTAAGATGCAGCTACTCAAGTATTCAGACACTTGCTGAGTTAGGGATTTTTTGAGAAACACCTTTCCAGGTTAAAAGCTGCCTGTTGGATGAAGATCTTCTTTGTCTCTAGGCACAGTGTTTGCACTGAGTTAACTGCGTCCATTTAAAAGTTTTGGTTATAACCAAATGAAAGGCCCTCCCTCCCCAGATGCCCTTGCATTGCTCCGAAAGCGTAGCATCGCCTGTCGCCAAAATCAGCGGTATGGCAGTCGGGCCTTTTATAGCACCGCGCCGGATCTGCTCTGTGGCTTGCATCAATCTAACTACATCAGGATCTTAACAGCCAGAGCCCAACTGATACCAAAAATATTTGTTGGCAGTTCTCCAGGCACCTGTTCTCTCAGCACATTCAGGCTGCAGTGACCCTTGCAGATTTATGGAGTCTTTCCCTGCAGGTTTCCTCCGGTCCCGACTCCGGCCAAGCTCGCGCTCAGTCTTCCCCATGTAGCATCAACACCAAGTAATGCTACACAGTCAGAGTTCAGCAAAGCCCCTTTACATTGATTAAATTTTAGGAGCAAACATTTATCTCACCGCTATCAGTGCACCAGCAGCAAATTTGTGGCTTTGTGGCATTCATCTTCCAGTACCAGCTGGGCAGACCTGCAAGACTTGAGCTAACAAGGAGCTAGAGAAGAGACAGGGCTACTCATTTCACAGCAATGCCTGAATGACACATTAGGCTTGAAAGCCACAACCCGAATTTTATTTTCCTTCCCCGAGACAATGCCAAGATGAGGCAGCTCACTCGGGAGGGTTTCGTGCTCTTGCCATCCTTCACCCATGTGGCTCCCAGCAGGTTCTTTTTTTAGGCTTTCAAACTCACTGAGGTGAGTCTTTTTTAGGTCTTTCTTTTCTGACTGATCCCTGCCTCCCCCCTTCTTTCTCCTGTGACCTCTTCCCACTTTGCAAGAGTAACTTGGAGCAATTATGTTGTTAATTTTGAAGGCAATCCTGCTGTTTTCTGCAGGAAAAGTAAGCGAGAAACTTGAATCCAAATAATTCTGCTGCAGCATGAATCAGAGAGCACACATCTGTGGGGAACAGCTGGGCAGAGCTCCAGTGCTCCGAGGTGAGCAGGTCCATGAGCCCTTGGCTGCTTCAGATCCCCGTGTCCTGCATCTCCCATTGCCCAACACTGCGAGGCCACGTTTGGGGAGAGCACGGAAGCGGCATTTACAATATAAGTATGTGACGACCTGGTGGCCAGCTGCTGTGAGTTAATCTCACTGCAAATCAATGCCAGGCATGTCCCTGTCATTGCCACTGTTCGTTTGCACTGCAGTAGCTCCCAGAGACAGCAATCAGGAACAGCAGCGCGCAAGAGGGATGGCTCCCCCGGCACAGCTCCTCACAGACCTTACAGAGCTACTGGAAGGAGAACAGTCCTTACATCCTCTTGGTTCATGACAAGGTGCGGGGACAAGGACAGTAATGACCCTTGCAGGTCAAGACAGCAATGCATATAGATGCATATAGATGCATATAGAGCTATCAGCAAGCATGGGCACCGCTAGCTCTGCCAGTAGAGTTCTCTGTATCCTTTAATGTAGATGCTTTCATGAGTTTAAAGCTTCCCCATGTCCTGCAGAAGTCAAACCCTGCTCACAACACACAGGTGCAGTGCAAAATTTCTCTTAAGAACAGATCACCTCCCTCTCCGCAAAATCCTTGTGTTTTTCTGGTGGGAAAGGGAGGCACAAGGTTCTGCATCTGAGGAACTACTGGAGGGAATGAATCAGTACCAGGGAGCTGGATGACCTTCCACACAGAGGCTTTCATCAGCAGCTGTGCTGCAGGGCATGGCCACCCTGACACCACCGTCACCCACCAACTGCTCCACAGCAGGTGTGTGCAGGGGACAACTCGTGGTGATGCTGGTGCAGAGGAATCTCTTTGTGTCACATTTCAAGTGTTCACTTCTCACAAAAAGCTGTTTCAAAAAGCTGGATTTCACTGCAGGAACGCTGTGGTCCCTGGCCAGCAGTTCCAGCTGATTGACTGCCATCAGCCTGTCATCTCCCACGCTTTTCTTGGAGTGCTTCATCCGTGTGATATTGTATTGAAATACCTCAGGATGGAGAAAGCCGTATCTAGCTACATTTTTTACTGGCTCATTTTCTGACCTTATTCCTCGCTATTTCACATAGCCACAGTGAGGGGCAAGTGAAGCCATGGTTTGCTGCCCTCAGGGGGTTCCCACACTATGTGCTTTGTGGTCCTGCAGTAATTTCTTGGGCTACCTCATTCTTTGCTGCCCTGAGGCATCCATTTCACAACATCGGGTTTCACGCAATGTGTATAAAGAAAACCAAAAGGAAACAATAGAAAATGTGCCAAGTGCTGCTGCTCTTTGGTGACTCGGTCCCCTAAAGCTGTGCAGACCTCCACTGATGGCTGTTTACTATCGATTCATCTTGCTGTCACTGGTTTTCAGAGGCTGAAATATTTGCTCTCTACCTGAGTATGTCAAATGCACCCAGATTTTATCAGATAGGTATCTGTTTGTCGCTGAGGCATCAAAATAGTTCAGTTTTTCACTGATGTATTTTTTTTCCAGTAAAAGAAAATGTGGCTTCTTCAGAAACAGAGCCCGAATTTTGCATGTCACTAATGCTGCTCGATGAACAAGACCCTCATTCATTAGATTAAGGCCAAAATGAACAAAAGGCTTGTCCTCCCTGGACTGGAGACTGTGATTCTGCTATAGATACACCTGGTGGGAGAGATATTCTTTTTGTAAAGCTTTTATGCAAAGGGGAGCAGCAGCAGAGAGGCTGGGATGCTTCACCCCATGCAGACTGGCTGCAGGGAGCAGCACTTCCCTGGCCAGGGAAAACAGAGCTAATTTTTATTTGAAACAAACTAATTGCACTTTGTCTTCCTGACTAAGCAGCTGCTTCCAAAGGCCACAGAGGAGATTTAGCTAAAGGAGATAATTTCAACAATAACATTATGTTCTGGGCTACATACTTGTCAACACCATCTACCCTCTGGTTTTTTCCATATGTGTTTTCTTTTTTTTTTTTTTTTTTTTTTTGCCATCGTGGTTGGTGATTGAATAAAATTTACATATAAGAAGCATAAGTTCATGACAGACTCTGCTGTCTTTCATATTAAACATTTTCTCTCCCCCTGCACACGCCATTTCAAGAAGTTTGATGCTTTTGTTAATTCTCCAAGGGAAAAGCTGGTAAGAGCTGCAGGGAGGTGAGTTCGGCTGAAGCCGTCTGCCCGTGAGCCTACTGTTGCCAAGTCATTGAGCTCAGAGACAAGCTGAGCCCAACGGCAACTGCACGGCCTATTGCTCTGTGTGTGTGCATGTGTGTGTATACACATACATCATCACTGAATAGAATTAAAAGGAAGGCATTGTAGAATATAATTTTAAGTAGCTTGCAGTATTTGTGCATAATTCTGGAATTATGTCAGGAAGAGAAAAGTTATTAGAGTTGACAAGCCAACATAACATGCAGTAAGAAGGAATAAAACCCAATTTATAATTTATACATGATGTCAATTAATAAAGGAATGGATATAAATGAAATGCTCAGGATGGAGGAGAGCAAAGAGAAAAATGCTTCTCTCCGAGCCTAGAAACAGCCAAAGCAGAGAACCCTGGAAAAGATAGGAAAGAGCATCCCCAGGAAGAGGTGTCACGGTGAGCTGGTCTTTACAACAGCTGACGAAGACTTCCTAAGATTAACAGGGGCATGAGGAGTCCTGAGGAGTTTACAAAACTTGAGGGACTGGCCCCTGTCAGGCTCCATCAAGCAGCCTCCATCAAGGAAATGTTGTCACTGCTTAGATCAGCCTTGCAAACAGCTTAGATAAATTTCCTTCAGCTAATTGCTTTTTAATAGTTTGTTGTGTGCCAGCTAATTATAAGTCACGCAGCTTTGTGAAAACATATCTGAAATAATCCTACAGGTGATAAATGGTTTTTAGGAATAAAAGAATTTTTAGCAGAGTGTGGTTTCCTGAGTCTTCGGTGATCTAAAATCCCACTTCAAGCAACACCACAGAGGCAGACCACTATGTTGCCACCAGACATAAAGAAATAATTCATCACGCGTTAGTCATCCAGGTAGCTTTGGTGTTTCTGTCGGTTGCTGTGCTCTGATTTAAAAGAAATCCAACTGTTTATGCTGTTGGCTGATTTCCTTTGTTTCTGAATTCTTGCAGGTTACTCTCGAACTCCATCGTTTGGGGCAGTTACAGGAGTTGGTGGAAGTGGTCGTGATCCCAGGCTGGAGCGTTCCCACAGAGATGGAGAACAAGAGGAACAGCAAAATGGGACCAAGAGTGGTGGAATAGATGCGTAAAGCTACTTTCCAAAACTACAACAGTCGGACCAGCTTCAGGTCGTGTTGAATGAGTCCACAGTCTCTTCCCATGCTCACCAAAACAGGGGTGTAGAAGGAACAAAACCAAATGAATAAAAGTTTTCTTTTGAACCTTCCATGCAGCCCATTGCTCTGTCCAGGTCATGCCAAAATCACGTTGCCTGGAAATTTTCTTTGCTTCCTTTTCCCTTAGATGTACTGAATCAGCCCACCTGGAGCTCTGCAGATCTGCAGATCTGGGCCCTGAACTATAGCCCCTGTCCTACAAACATCTCTTGGCTCAAGCTTTTCATGTTATCTTTATTGCCAGTAGTAGGAGCCATCACCAATCAATTCACTGTAAGAATGGCTGTTGGCTGTGTAATGTGTGATTGGCAGCCTGCAGAGGAAGTTCCGCTTTGGAGCCTTTTCTTTCGCTTACTGGGCAGAGCTACATATTACTGCAGAAAACAGCATAGGACTGTGCCTGCCTGTTTTGCCGGAGGCGTGAGATCTCAGTGCTGCTGCTGATCCCAGTGGGGAACCGATGACTGGTTACCAAAGTGTCCCAGGCTCCCGAGCGCCATGGCCTTGCCATCTGCTGGGCAATACCAACAAAACGTAGGAGAGTATCCAACAGGTTAATGCAGAGTCGTCTCCAGGGGATACCAGCTGGCTCAGAGCATGGATGTGGCCTGCGTGTAGCTGGAGCTGGTGCTATGGTTCCTTTGGACACTGTCACCAGCAGCAATCACAGCAATCATCACAGCAATCACAACAAGCAGTAAATCCTTCCCTCCCACCCTTCATGATACCCCATTTCTTCATTTTGTTTCAGCCTTGGCAAAGACTTGTTCCAGATTGTTGGTCTGTGGCAATTAGGCAGGAAAACGCAGACTTTGCTAAATTACAGAACAAAAGGAAAGACATAAAGGCATAAGGAATTCCTGGACATGACCAGTCTCATTTTTAATTTATGGAGTGAAAATAAAAAGTGACTGCTTAAATTGGAGTTTTCTGTTGACTCTGGGAGAATTAATCAGGTGGTTTTTACCCCGTATTTAGATGCTAATCGTGCAATCCATGGATCCAGTGCCATTTCAGGTCAACAGTGGGGTTTAGAGGTCTACAAGAAGTAAATTCCTTATGAAATATTGAATGCTGAAATAGGAAATACTGAATACTGAAAGGTGAGGTGGATGAAGTGTTGTCTTTCAGACAACATAACTGCTCCCTTTCTCCACTGATGGTGGTGGGAACTATGGGGCATGGACTGTTGAGACTCAGGCTAATGGTATATCACAGATGTGAGTTGCTTATCTCGTAGTACTTTGTAAAAAGGAAAAAGAGGTGTTAAAGGCTTTGGGTAAGGGTACACAGAGTAGAAATGCCAGGCTGCAGTCCTGACATTAATCTAGGAGCTCTGCTTTTTGGTTTATAAAAACTGCTACCCAGTGCTGCTCTCCAATGCCAGAGGTGTTGCCCCAAGAGCATAATGCTTGCTTTTAGTATTCCCTAAACTGCTATCTCTTTCTTTGGGAAGACGCTCTCCTCCAGTCATCACTTTCTGGACTTCTTATGTATAGTTCCCCAGTTCCCTTTTTCCCATCTGAAGTTTCCTGCTTGAGGGGACACCACCTAGAATTCATGACCTTTTTCCTTGTCCTTCTCTGTAACTTCTCCCATCCCACCATCTCCCTTCGCAGGTGCAGCGGAGCAGAACCCAACAACATCCAAGATGCAAACACACCACCAATTCACACAGTGTAATGGCGAGCTGTTTCTTTCCCTGTTCCTTTCTGAAACTTTCCTAGCTTTCCACTTGCTGTTTTGACTGCTGCTGAGGGTTTTGCTGACATTCTCACGGATCTGTCTGTTATTTATAACTTGAAGAGCTCGTTCCTCAGTGGTAACAGCCAGCTCAGAGCTCCAAAGACACCCGATATGGAAAAGGTTCGGTGTCACTCAACAGTTGCTTATTTTTGTCACAGAAGGTGGGTACTAGATGATGAGCAACAAGAACTGCATCTTTCTTCTACTGGCCTTGTAGCGTCCAATGGTGTTTTCCATACCCTGACCTGCACTACAGAGCCAGCTTCTGCATGTGACATGTAATAGCGAAGGCTCCAGCTAGGATGGCCATAATACACCTGGCATGGTGTTGATCGTTCAGCCTACCACATGGGCTTTGCTTAACATTGTTCCCAGGAACCTAAGAAGACAGTGAAGCCACCACGGCAAACCCTTGAAATAAGACACAAGCGAAATGGGACTGCTGCACTTCTGCTGGCTGCAGAAGTACCTCCAAACAAAAGATCCAGGCTAAGCATCTGCCTCGGTGTCTCTGCTGCTCTGGTCAGCAAATTCTGAGTTTTGTATCCAAGCAACATCACGACCAGCTCAATGACGGCAATGAGGCTGTTTGAGCTCTGCTCAAGCAAACAACTCATCATCTGCTGCCTTGAGTGGCCTCCAATGCCAACAACTTCAACTTCTAGCTGGCTTTTACCGTGAAGGACCACTCAGTATACATGAAAAGAAAGACTTGGGGTTGACAACCATCCTTGCCAACATGCAGGTAAGTGTTGGAAAGCCTGAAGTGTGCTTGCTTGATGTGGAGGGCTCAGAATGATTTCTGGTTTGACACAGGATGGTAACAGTTGGTGAAATATAAAGCAGAAGCAACAGGCAAGAATTCCAACAGCTGCTAAATGCCAGTGGGGAAAAATTGGTCTGTGTTCCTCTTCAGGAGCCCCTTGTCACCTTGGCTGATCTGTCAGCCACATGGCAAGTAACAAAGTGGTGGCAGCTAACAGGACCTGGCTGGCTCCCAAAATCTCTCCCAGTTGACTACATGCTCCCAACAGAGACATTGCATCAAAATCTTTGTGCTGGACTTGGGGTGTTTGGAGTGTCCAAGCAGCCCTGAAGAGGAAATCTCTGCCAAGACTCACTACAAAACCAGGAGGAAAACACTCTGAGTTGGCATGAAAAGGACCATAATTCACGTATTGGTCCAACCTATGTTCAGCAGCAGCGTAAATGCCTCCCTGAAATCCCCACCGAAAATGCGCCTGACCGTGTCCTGCTCCCTGTCTTGATGCAGCATCTAGACATGCAGGTAGTACCTTGCCTCCAACACTTGCTTTTATGATTGGAATTTTAATTCTCCAGGCTTTTTAAGCTGTAAAACAATGGTGTCCTCTACCCTCTTCTGCCTAACACAGGCGAGTGTTTATTAATACTCCACACAGAGTCAGTGTGATTCACCACTTAAGGAAGAGCTGATGTACCAAGCGTATCTAAAGAATCTGTACAGCAGCCAAAAGGAAATGGGTACGGCACGAGGAAACAGTTTTAACTGTGATCTAACATACACAATGACAGAGGAGTCAGGATTCCCATCTCCTCTGGCGCATCAATGCGGGGGGTGTGAGCCTCCACTCCCCACAGAGGTGCAGTGAAGAGTGAGCTCTGCTCCGAGATCGCTTCTGGTTTTGAGAGCACCGGGACTGGCTCTAACTTCAACGTCTTGCAAGGCTGGCTGATCTCTCTGCCTGCCTACTTCAATACCTGCTGTACCTGATGCTGCCAAGTGCCCTAACCTATTTGGAGCTCAGCTTGCCTGTTGGGACTTCAGGAAGCCATGTGCTGGCCCTAAAGAAGGTAAGTGGTCCTGAAGAAGCCAGTCTAAGTTTGTAGCTGTTTTATAAAGGCATGTGGCATCCCTGCTCCATCTGTCTGGGCACCTGCTGTGGGAACACTCCTGAGTCATCAGTCTGCAGAGAGGGATCTGGGGTCGAAGCAGCAGACGTGGGGAGGCTGCTGCAGAAAACCAACCAGCACCGCGTACCACCAGTCATGTGAAGCCACGCGTCATTTTGGGCAGCAATTTGCACATGAAAAAGACTTCAATCACAACAGATGCGGGCCAAGAGGAGCCTGTTGTGTAAATGCGGTATTTAAGGAAGGTGCTATTTTGACAGGCCAAGAACCCAAGCCTTGACTCTGAAAGCACATGTGGATTTCATTGAGATCTTTTCAGTACTCCAAGCTACATTCTAAATTTTACTTGAATCCAGGAACTGTTGAGCCAAGTGTACATTTTGGAGAGCTGTGGCCTCTTCCTGCTGAGAGGAGTGAAAAGCATCGTAATGGCCGGTGGAAATTCCATATGTTGTTGTGAACTAACAAGAAAACCTGACACCACCTGCTCCACAGAAATCTGGATCACTTGCCTCCCACGAATGGATAATACAGAGCATTAACATGAACTCATCAGCTTGTCACATGGCATTGTTTTGTACGAGAACCCAGCCTGAGCCATCACTTTGGTCAAAAAGTCTCCAAGTTTCTGGGATTTCATAACAATTCCACTTTGAAAGTGTGCTATTTAATACTTTTGACTAAATGTCAAATTCCCACTGAAACTGAAAGGAAGAAACCAGCTTGTATGTCAACATTTCATCTTGGCAGCGCAGATCTTCGGTCAGCCAGGGCCAACATCTCGACACAGGCTTCGGTTAGTGCCTCAGATTCAGTGCGGTAGGTCTGAAATTCCCTAAACGTACCACATCAGGCTGCGCTCCCATTTGCATCTGAACAGCCAGCTGTTTTCTTGCTGAGTTTGACTGGACTGGAAATAAGTGAAAACAAAATAGGAGTGGGTTGTGAAATGATTTTTTTGTTGGGCGTTAACGCAAATGGAAAATGGCTATTACATATATAAAAGCCAAACATAAAATCATGAAATCAGGACTGAATGCTTAGCTAATAAGTTGATTTTGCATTTTCAGTATGTCTGCAAGAAAATGATGGCTGGCGTTTGGGAGTGGGTTGGTTTTATGAGTTTCGTTATTATCTGAGACTGCTTCCCTGCTTGGCAGCCCTTCTGAGAACTACTTCATACGCAGCTCCGCATGCACACAAAAATAAACCAAAGACAGAGGAAATCTCAGCCAAAGCGGCAAGAAAAAGCACCCAAACAGCAAAGGGAAGCTTTTCAGGGAGGGCTAGAGGTGGCTGGAGCAGGCATTCCCATGTGGGAGGCTATGGCCAAGGCATTATAGAAGAAGGAAAACCATGTGATTACCTTGTTTTGTTTATCGGAAATTGTTTCACACACATTACAGCAATGGACTGATCTCCACAGAGCTGCCTTTAAGCAAAGTCCAAGGCGCAGCGCTTACCGTCAGAGCAAGAAGAGAGCGGAACGAAATCACAGCTGCAAACGTGAAACGTGCATTTTACCCGGCGACCAACGTTTCCTGGTAAAAAAAGTGGCAGAGTGGAAAAAAGACTAAATGCTCCCTGGATGTTTCACTAGGAACAAGGCAAGGTGGCAAACCCTTCCTCTGCCTCCCAGGAAATGGGCGAATGCCGGCACAGCGCCTTCTGGACACGGCAAAGGTTTGGCCCAGAAGCATGAAGCGACAGGAGCTTCTGGTTTTGTTGTGTGCCGTGTCAGCCCTGTCTAACAGTTGTTCCTGCCTCGGTTATCACTTCTGATGACTTCAAAACGACGGCTTTTAGCATCCCTCCCTGTACGCGGTGCTGCTGACATGTACAGCCAAAGGGTTTAGACAGAGGACAGCTTGCTTTTCAGCAGGCAAGACCACAGCATCCATCCACAGCCTAAGTAACCTGTGATGCTCTGTAACACTGCTGGAGGAGGCTGTTGGTAAAACAAATGTACACACACACTTAAAATAATTTCCAATTACTCCACAGGCAACTTGAAACAATACATGGGAAGCGGGTGCCCCGTTTGTCTCTGTTCCTAGGGACTATCGTGTCTAATTTTATTAGGATGAGATTTTTGCTCCGAAGTGTTTCAGATGCAATTAGAAAACAGATGGGGAAGGAAGATGCACATGGCCAGCATTAAAACCACGCTGCCTGTGCTGAAAGCTCTTGGAGCAAGGAAAACTGATAAGCACGAGAACACTTTGGGACAGCAGCGGCTCAGTGGGAATGCAGACAGGCTAGGAAATGCAGGCAGGGGTGAGAGACTGGGGCAAAACCCAGGGTTTCCTGGGCTTGACTTAACACACTAGTCCAGAGCTTGAGGAAATGGCCTTCTCCGCAGGAAGGAGCTTGCTTGTGATGCTGCCAAAGCGGTGACAGCTTGGGTTATGTGCCAGAGACATGCCCTACATTGCTGAGATCTTCCTCGAGGCTAAACTTGCCTGACCTCCAGAAGTTTGAGAGGCGATGACCTGGTGTAAATAGTCGCCCATGCGAATCCTCCCTCCCATACACCCCGAAGAGCTCAGTCATTCGAGCACCGCTGAGACTGACGAGGAGGGTTCTTGACTCTTTAGCAGGTGGCACTTCAGCAAGGTTGTGACAGGAATTTTTGAGCAATCACCAAGCAGATGACCTCATTCATTAGCCATTTGCATCCCAAGGCCATCACT
The DNA here is from genome assembly GCA_009769605.1 of Bucorvus abyssinicus. Classification (NCBI taxonomy): domain Eukaryota; kingdom Metazoa; phylum Chordata; class Aves; order Bucerotiformes; family Bucorvidae; genus Bucorvus; species Bucorvus abyssinicus. Next base: position 6,598,819 of record CM020050.1, read on the forward strand.
TACATTTCCACCGCCTGCTGAGGCTGCAGCCTGTCCCTCCTCTGCAATCCTGGCTGCACCCGGAGGGTGGGGGCAATAACTCCCGCATCCCTCAGCATCACAAACCTGCTCGGATCTTATGTGGTCTCTTTTCAGGAACTGTGAAAACTGAAGCATCTATCAAAACCAGGACTCATTCTAATTTAATTAAAAATTTATCTCATCAATCCAATCACGTCCTAAAAACAACCGCAAGTTCTGCCTGTGCGGTAAGATCAGCTCCTGGGATTTCAGAAGTCACGCTCCCTCGATACCTTATTACACACTGAAACAGTGCTCCAGGAGATGTTAAGTTCCCGCTTGCTGCATAGACTTAAAAAAATAAAATGTGCAGCACTTGGACTTATTCCCCAAGCAGCCAGAGGAGAAACGGAATGAGGGAAATCAGAGAAATGAGTGCAGTTACAAGAAATGTGTCCAGGTACAGGCTCTGCCACAGAGCTCCTATGGACCAGACAGGAAGGATGCTTAAAATGGATCCACATGACCATTTTGACCAGAAAAAAGGAGGGTTTCCGTCCACTGGATGGTGCATCAAAGTGCAAGAGAGGAGGTTTGACTCCCACTGCCGTGGCCAGCCACAAAACCCAGCGTGGTCAAGTGCTGTGTGCCTCTGCAATCTGTGCAGAGGGAAGAGCATGGTCGCTGCAGAGCTCCGCGCAGACAACGAGGGGAAGACATGAAAAGATTGCTAATTAAAGCCATTAACTGGTTTACTTTTCCTCTGAGCTGCGTGGAAATAAATTTCCAAAGCAAAGCCCAAGCTTCTGCTTTCACACTGCTATATTTTAGCAATTACAGCAAAGAAGCAGGCAATATCAGCACGATTCAGCACGGGCCTTTCATCTAGGATCAGAGCTAATTACTGAGACAGCATCTGCTCCTGGGATTAGGTTACATGGCGGGTGTCTCGCAGGCTGATTGCTGACGGAGGGGTGCACACCCTGATGCAGACTTTTCTCAGCTTACAGGTGCCCACTGGGATGCTTTCGATTTCCAGATGTGGCCCCATCACCTTCTAAAATTGTGCCTACCCTTGAGCAAGGGTCATTATCCATCGCCACATAAAGAAACCCAGATTTTCTGGGTCAGAACACAGGAAATACTTTCAGCTTAGGTACCCTACCCCATTCCAAAGAGAAGAGAGACTTATGAATCACTGAGTTTATCACAGTGAAAGAATGTGACCTTTTTATTGTCAGTGATATTTTAAGTCAGATCTGAAAGCCTGTAAATGTCTTGTTTCTACTAAAATTGCATGAGACTTCATCATCCAGCCACCCACAATGACCTGTAGATTGAGATACAATATTGCTGCCTCTTCAAATTCAATTGAATTGTCATTATGCCCAAAAGATTCTCCAATTTAGTAAATATAATGTGATTGGCCTAAAACACCTTGACGGCAAATGCCCTCGATCTTTCCAGTTGCGGAGTATTTTCCAATCAACGTCTAAATTAACGTTTCTTTTATCATTATGATCCAGCAATTCAAGAAACCCTGAAATCTGATACCAGACATTAAGGCTTGAGCCCATCTCCAATATTAAAGCTGTCCACTTCCAACTTCCATTTTAGTAACAGTCTGCTTCAAGTATATGGATATATGGTCGGTATATGGATGTATATGTGTTTGGTCCTGTTTCTTATTTGCTATATCTTCCTTTTGCTCTCGGGCATTATTAACAAAGTATGTTTCCATGTCAAGGCTTTGACCTCTAGCTGCAGTTTTCAGATGTAAATATCAAGAATCAAAGTTCTCATAATAAAGTATTTTATTTATCTTCAGCTACAGGAAAGCTTCTCAACTGACTCCCATATTTCATCTTCTTTGCAATTCATTACGGTGGATGTGGTTACTGCACTTGCTTGGTTTTCGTATTTAAAGCAGGGCATCAAGTTATTTTAAATGATCTCTCTGCACAACCAGTGTGATGACAGTGGGATCTGCTGGCAAAGAGGGACCCTCGGGAGCTGTGTCCTGTGTTATCACACTGCACCATTTAGCACCCCACTGCTCGGGTGGTTGTAAGTCACATCGCTCTGTAACGCAGCCCTTGGAGTTAAGGGGTGCATCTCCCTCCTGTGGCTAACCCAGAGTGACTATGGCTGAAGCAAAAGCCCTGGACAGAGTCAGGAGACATCAAAGAGGCTCTGCAAAACTTGAGAAAATGTTTGCACACGGCATCCAACAAATAAAATCACCCCCAGTGTTTTCCAGTTTATTGTCAGAAATGTACATCCTAATTCCAAGTGCACAATATAACACCCAGGCCATCAGGTCAGCACCTTAACCCCGATCCTTCGCGAGGGCTGGAGCTGCCATACAACGATACCTGCCAGCTGGGCTCACTGGAGCAACTGCAAACAAAAAATCAATCACTGCATCCCAGCGGAGGAGAACTGGCCATGTGCAAAACGAGAACAAAAGAAAGCCTGCAGGGCTGAAGGCTGGGGGCTGCCCTGCATCGGTGGTATTTACTGCGCCGCTACAGCCAGACCTGACTCCTGGTCAGATCTGCCACACATCACCACTTTTCATCGGCTGTAACCACAGAGAGCCAGGAAAGCTCTAATTTACAAGCTCCAGTGAAGCTGTGAAAGAGGATGGGGAAGGCAACCTCTATGGTTCTGCATATGCCAAATGTCACGGGAGTTTCAGCGCGGGTAGATGACACCGATGCAAACAGCAGCTACTCCAGATTGCCCCACTGCCCGTGCAGTGCTAGAAGCTTTGCAGAAACATGGGAGCCTGCGGAGTCTTCTGGAAACCTGTGCCCAAACCTGGCCTTGGACAGTACCTCCCACCCTTTGCTTTCCTGCAGGACTCCTACCATTCCCTTCCCACCTCCTGCTCAAAGCATGAGCACGTTGGCCAGACCTGTCTCCACTCAGACTTCGAGTATCTCCAAGGACAGAGACTCCAACAACGCAAAAATCTCGAAAAACCACCCTATAAAGCAAGGACCAGGAACAGTGCTTACCCAAGGCAGATCTTGCTGCAGTCAGCAGGAATGCCATACAAATTAGCCGTGTTTTGTAGGACTGACCCATGGACATTAACCTTTATATTCATCATCTACGGATCAGTAACAGGGGAAAAACAAAAGCAATCACGCACTCAGGGGCTGATCAGAGAAACCAGCACTCATTGGCCAGACCCTGTGCAAAAGCCTCCCGCAACCATGTGCTTTAAGAGTAAATCATGCTATCAGCACACAAGGATGCGGAATTATTGTCTCTGTGGAGCTGAACTGCACTAATTCCCATTTCTCCTCTCTTTGGGTGAGCAGCTTTTCAGCAATAATACAGCCTTTCAATATAGAGCTTCTCTACACACATGTACTGTCCTGCAGCTGCGATGAGGTATGTGGGGGTATTTGCACAGCTCCTCCTGCCTCCTCATTTTTATTGAAGGAATTAAGATAAGTAAGTGTCCAAGACTTGACCTGATGAAAACCATACCAGTCTCTGGTCCAAAAGCATCAGCAGCACAACTATGCTCTACCAGCACAGAAAAACTGCAAACCACTGCCCTGATGGGATAAAGGTAAAGGGCGTGTTAGGGAAGGGCTACACTACACACCATGACAGAGGGAGGTGATCAGCGTGCATGGGAGTTTCACAATCCCGCTGCGTGACCAGAGGTTCCCACGACGAACGAGGCGACAGTGGCTCGCATGGTGTGCAGCACCACGCCATCAGCCACCGAGGGGACATCATGCACAGCAATGCCAGAGCCACAAACTGCTGACACGCCAGAAAGAATAACAAGGCAGAATGACAAAAAGCCACATAAAGGCTTAATTGGGACTCTATTACCCAGTCAGCTCCCTAACGACTGCTCTGGGGTGCATTAAAACCAGCTGAGAGCTGGAAAGCATCTGCTGCCAGTCATGTTGTGGCAGGCAAGGCAGCCATGCTCCCTGCCTTCGGCTGACTTGGACCCCTGGGTGTGGTGGCATCTCTGAGACATCAGAGCCTGAGCGTCTACTCGAAGGCAGTGCTTAAAAACTCTGACCTGAATTCATCAAAAGATTATAAGCCCAGGGTTTAATTTCACAGGTGCTAAATTCACTGGATGGAGATTTAATTCTAGGAGCAATTCAGATGTCTATCAAATGGCACATGCAAGACAGGCGTGGAGGTTTTGAAAACAGCTGAAGCCAGGCGATAATAATGCAAACAATCCTATGGAGGTTTAGTTGCAGGCACTGCCTCTTAATAAGGTCCATAATGACCTTGTATGAATAAGAACTGGGATGTTTCTGCGTGTTGTGGAAGAGACACGTTCAGAGAAGGCGAGTTAGAATCAGTCTCCTCAGTGGAGACTACGCTGGCTTCACATTCAGCAAAGGAGAGTATATATAATCCAGCTACCGCAGTCACTAGAAATTTCGGAGATGCAATAAACCACACACCACAGGCTTTCTGAAATTGCCAATTCCTGTTGCAATTAGAATTTTAATGCCGTTTGTATTTCTTCTACATCCCTGAATGCACGAGTGGGATGGACCCCATTCAGCATGTTTCTTCCCACAGATTCCATGCCTTGTCTGCCATAAATCAGATTATTCCTACCTGCGCTTCCCATCGGCACCTACGTGCGTGTACATCACATACTTGGGCTTTTGTGATGCCAGCAGCGACGTGCCCAATCCTGGGGTACTTTGTCAAGGATGATAAGTGAAGTTAGCAGCGATTATCAAACAGATGGAAAAGAGCCGGGGTGGAAGCAGAGAGAGGGCTAGAATTTTTTCTAGTGAATTTTAATGGACTTTAATCAGCCACTCCATGTTGATTACCATAAACCTTTTGAGTCTACGTTTCCTATGCAAGTATGCATGACGATGATTGATACGGGTTTTTAACTCACCTAATTTAATTCCTGTACAGTAATCAACAGTCTCCAAAGCAATCAGACTGGCCCATGCAGGGACATGACAAGAGCTCGGCAGGGCTTGAGGCTCTTCCTCCCCTGCTCCTGCCCCTGCTCCCGGGACTGGCACTGCTCCTTTCCCGGACCCTGCCATGGCAGAGCCCTGCTTGTCCTTGGCCACGGCCAGAAACAACATTAGTGACAAATATCACATAGAGAGGGACTATCAGAAAAGCAAGATGCAGGCTGCCAGAGGAGTCATTATTCTTCAGTACATGGATCATGATCATCTTTACCCCACAGAACCCCAGAGAGATCTGTAGGAAGTTCGTAGAGAGAACAATTCACCACTGCTACAGAAAAAATGCACTAAAATAACAATAGTGGTGCAGTAAGATTAGCAAGTATCTGTCGCCAGTCACAGAGGTACCTGCCCCAAATCAGATGCATTTCTACTGGCTTGGTAGCCAGCCAGGCTACGTGCAGCAATCAAAAAGCTGCGCCCAGCAGTTACACATGACAATTACTATGAGTTTAAAAAATGGAAAACCCACATCAAATATGTTAACGTAATTGTAATTTTGCCAGGTCCTGAATGGATCCCTTTTCTGTTACAAATGATATAATAGAATACCCATTTGATTTGTTGGCTGAAAAACATGCTCTGGATAAATAAGAAGGCTGTGTTACTTGTGAGAAAAACAGTATTTAAAAGCATGTTGATAAAAAACAGGCACATATTCCATAAGTTCAGGGAATAATGGCAATTTCAAAGAGTCTTTGACAGAAGTTTCACTTGGGAAAAAACAAAGGGTAATTTTTCAATAAAATTGGAATCATGAAAATATTTTGATTATCTCTAATCATCAGTGTAACTATTCGCTAAGGGATTACCCAGCTACCCTAAATGAAAACACCATTTCAATACGGCAGAAACGAGCACAGCACAAATAGGCAAGACTCAGCTCTTCCCTCAGTTCCTAAGACCCTGCTCTTGAAAGATTTATGCCGGCATTTCTCTGCCTGTGTCATTATGTCCAGCATGAATCAAGCAGACGCAAACCTAAGCACAAATTTCAATCATCTCAGCAAGCTGAGAGCAAGACCCGAAGTCTGGCTCAGGATAGCTGGCACCCATCCTCTTCCTGTAAGGCTGCTTTGGGATGATAGTTTGGACCAGTCCAGCCCTGTCCACACAAGTTTGCTTGTTCCCTACTCACCTCTATTCTGAGGCACGCGCAGCACTGAACTGGTGCTTTGTTCTCTAAATCAAGTGCTTAAATGGGACTAAACTGAGCCCTGTCCTACGTAGGAGGAAACATCCAGCCAAGCAAACCTACAGAAGAGGGAGAAGGTGGCAAAGCCTCAGCTGGCTCTGGACACATCGGGAGCAGAGCTGAAGTCCTCTCCACCTGGCCTGGACATACACTGGTCATAGTGGTTTCTTCTTGTTCTCTTAATCATTTTACATAGTTAACAAAGCAACTAAAATCTCAGGGAAGAATTTTTCTCTTTCTGCAGCACTCCAGTGCACACCTTGCCTGAGCTGAACCAGCAGTTCCTGCAGGGCTTCATCATGATTTGATTCTACAATTATAATATATTCCACTTTCGCTCTGAAACTGCCCTTGGGAACAAGCACTTTTGAATGTCAGTAGTAAAAAGAGATACAGTCTACTGAAGGCTATTTGAATAACTCCAGGAGCGTTTCTGAGCTGGGAGTTCAGCAGAGTTTTCATGCCAGTCTGTAATAGAGACGTGGCATTAGAAAAATGCAAGGAGGCGGATGAGATGCAGCAAGAAGCAGCTAGTACTGGAGAAAGGATCTATTTTAACCTAACATACTGGCTAATTTAGTGAAAACACGTGCCTGCGTACCACCTAGCCATAAAATAAATACCAGTATTAGCTCAGTTGTCTTGTAATACAAAGGACACAAGTGCTGGAAGCTGAGGTTCACGGGTTTATCTTCACAGGAGATCGCAGCTCCTGAAAGCCCTGAAACCTGGCACCTAGGTACAGCCTGTCTGCCTTTCTGACAGCTCTTTTCAGATTCTGCTCCCCTAAAAAGCATCAGTTTATTTCATTTGTCTTTTCATTGCTCTGTCACTTCCACAAGTTCAAAGGAATTGGAGCTTCATGTGCACATGAGGAGCTGACGGATGACAGCGATGTCTTGTATTAATAATCCCCTGAGCAAACCAGCCTCCGGGGGAAAAACATCCAAACTAACATACTCAGCAAGAGCAAAGAGATTAAAAACATGCAAATCATTGTTGTCTGGTTACATGGTTGCTTTTTTACCCCATCTCTGCTCCAGGGGAAGGCAACAGTCTCCTACGCTCTGCTCCAAAACTGGGGCATGTCCACGAACTCCACCTGTGGACCTTGCTGGGTTGTCTCCTGGGGTTTGTGTCTCTGCTCGTTGTAGGAAAATTGGACATCAGAGTACATCTCTGGAGAGAACTCCAATCATCCTGGCTCATCTTGAAAAGAGTTCATTCCTTTACACGCTAGATCTGCTTATTTCCATGAAAACGGGTTCCAAATCAGTTTTGAAGACTTTGCACCAAGCTCACACATAGCTCTGGACTCCTGCGATAAGCAATTGCACCCTGACCTGTTTTCTTAATTGTGGGTAAATGTACTGGGTTACATAATTATTTATTTTAATTACCACTTTATGGTGTTGTGTGTCACTCAACAGCAAAAATAAAAAATAATTTCTCTGTGTACTACAGACTGTATCAGGACTACCAGCTCTGGAGACTGCATACATCTCCAAGTGTGAGATTTCTTTGCCAGTACAGAAATATACTTGAACCTCCACAGATAGTCAAGTGACGGTGCAGAAAACACACAGACAAAGGAACAGTTTCTCAACGAAGCGGCAAATTTGTTTAAAAAAAGACCTTAAGGAATTTCTCCTGAAGATCAGCATCTTCCCATCCACTTGGTAAAATTACATTATGCCTCTGCTTTAATAAAGTCAGACCTTGGGGCAGGGGCTACCAGAAGGACCAGGGAAGGGGCTAGTTGCCTCAGCCAGTGTGTTTGCAGTGAGAGGTGACATTCACAGCACCGGGAACACACTCTCAGTACCTGCACATCACCATCAGGCCATGAAATTCCTGTCAAACAGTAAAATAAAAAAACAATCCGAAGCGCAGCAGGGCTGTTGGCAGCACTTGTGGCACAAGCACCTGGAGAAACCAAGGCAAGAGCTTGAGCAGACCCCAGGGGAAGGAGCGGGAGCTGCTGCTGGCCCCGACTGTCACACGTCAGGCAGGGGTAAAAAAGCCCCAATGACACATAGAGCCGCAGTTTATATATATATAAGTTTATAGATATACATAAGTTTATATACAAGCTGGCATAGAAAAAATAACCTCTGTACTGTAAGAGCTGGCTGGAGTATGTGTACGTGAGTGCTCCAATGTGTGCACGAAGCTGAACCATCACCTGCCAGGACAGTCGTACACTGTCATCCAGCAGGCAGGATGAGTCTTGATGTAAACTGTCTGCACTAAACAGACTTTGAACCAAAGCTGCAGTGCGTATCTGAAGGCTAAATGTGTAAGTAAGCTGGTTGAAGCTAAAAACCACAGTCAGACAACGAAGTCTTGCTTTTCTCTTGCTACAGGTACAGTTCTGCTTTCAAATGTCTCCAGTTTTGAGCTATAAATTTCATGCTGGTGACTTGAGAGAACCGATTTTGTTACAGGGAAATATATGTACTAGTGAAAACAAGGTCCCTTTGTAGAAACAGGTAAAAATGAGGCCCTTATTGCTCACTCCTGTCTGATGGCGAATTCATACACTGCAAAGGGGTTACAGGGATGTGACAGTCTCGCTGTCCAAGGACAGCCTTACCACCACAGTCCAGGCCACGAACCTCTCCAGCGTTCACCAGCAGCTGTGACAGCGTTTCTGTGCTGGATGCACAGACTATGAACCAAGAGAAGCCTCTTGTTGATGGATTCATCACCTGCAAGCGTTCAGCTTTCATTGTGTTGCAACAACAACCGTTGAGTGCAACGTGCTCAGTGGGAATGTCTTTGTCAACAAAAGAAGATTTAATAAAGCAACCAGAACTGTTCTCCTTGCACTGACAACAGCCTCAGCACCGGCAGAGCTGGTTTCCAGAACATAAATCAAAAAGGCACTTGAAACCCTTGCTGGGACTTGTCAGACAGCGTTTAGCTGTCCCTAGTGCACACATCCGTCTGAGTCCCTTTTCTAGACCTTCTTTATAATAAATGGAGAAAAATTGGCACTTTTGAAGCATGACACATCTCTTCCCGAGGTTGATGCCTAAAGCAGATCCCTTGAATTGCACCCTAGAAGTGGGTATTTCTCCCTGTTAACTCTAAAGGAGTCTAAGCAGCATCCCAGGTTAGCTGAGATGAACTGCACAATACCCACCCCAGCTCCATGGCCAGAGCCCCCTGCTCCTCACCGCAGCACAGCCATCCGCATCCTTGCAATGAAAAATCTCACGACGTGGTCTGCAGTGGTGAGGGGCGGTTGGATCTGTTACCATGTGCACTTGCACACGGAGACACACACACTTTCTCCACAACCCCGGCAAAGCTAATTTGCCATCATCAAATTAACTCCTCTGCAGGGACTTATACAGGGAGTATGGTTTATCTACTGGACTTCATAAAGAAAAATACCTCTCTAAGCAAAATCATCTCAGTGGAGAGCCGAGTGCTGCTGGAGGCAGTGCAGCTCTGACACAGCCCCCTCGTCCCCTGCCTTCCCTCCCGCACCATCGCTTGCCACCACTTCTCCGTTCCCTGCCCTGTGCCACAGAGGTTCCCACACATTTTCTCCCTCATTTCACTCTATTAAAGCACTAATTGATTGTCCAGATCACGAGAGCCCAGATCTCTCTCCCAGGACGCTGTTGCGTGTACAGTCTCAACTGCAAACAAGACCACGGATGGGCAGCTCTGCACAGCAAAGCATTAAAGCATCAGCAGCCGTGCTGGGAGGATGAAACCGCCGTGTCCCATCGCTGCCACGTCCCTGCGCTCTCCCATGTGCACAGCCGGCTCTGAGTCCCCATCACCTCCCTGAGCCTCCTCTCCAGCCAGCGCCAGATGTAATACTGCACAGCTGGATGTGGCTCTCGCTCTATTTTTCCTGCATCCAGGGAACAAATTGCCCTTTGGCGCGTGCTGCAGAGCTTGCTGGCTCAGGAGCACAGGGGTTTCCGCTGTCTCTGGCCTGTCTCTGGCTACCCCTCCTTCCTTGCACAGGGGTGCTGCGGGATCTAGCATTGGCTATAGCCACTCATCCACCAAAGATCGTAAACCCCAACGTATTCCTCCTCTTTGCAAAGGTATGTGGAAGCCTGGAGAGAGGAAGAGGTTTTCCCAAGCCCAGAAAACATGAGCTGCTCCATTTGCAGGACCTGCCTCCTCAGTCCTCCAAAACTGCAGAGACGTCTCTACGGTGCAAAAACGAGATCTCTGAGCAGCATCTCCCCAGACAAAAGCACCGCGTTGGTATTCTGGTCTTCCCGCTCCTGCAGAGCAGCCTTATTTATCCCAAACCAACCAGCCTTCTCCTGAACACCAGTGAATTATACTGGGTGATACCTAATGCGACAAATGGGCACCGTGTCTGAGAGATGATACAGTGCTGTCCCCTCATGCAGGACAAAGCTTCTAGATATCTTTGCACAGGCAATGCCTTAGTGCCGGCTGAAATGATGTTCCCTGCAGCTTCCATGTGCACACAGTAGTGAAAGAAGGAAAAAACCAGCACGCAGCATTTTGCCTCTCCAAGGATCACCATACAAAGTATTGACTTTTCAAACTAATCTCATCGGTGCTGCCGGGTGCAGAATTTATTCTGCATCCGATGCAGGTGCTGCTGTGTTTAACCATTCAAACTTGTTCTGATTTCAAAAAGCATTTTAGCCAAGACAGAGAGGTTTATTTTAATTAAAAGCCTATAATCCAAGATTATTATTGCTGCTGTTCCTGTTGCTTTCCTCCAGGGACTGGAGATTCTCCACACGATGTCCTGTGCAAACTATTTAACGCTTGTGCCTGCAGGTCTTTGCACTTAGAAGGAATCTGGGCAAAAACCTGTAAATGAATATGAAATCCCAGATTCTCTCCTCTCTTTTCATCCCTCTCTGGCTCAGAATGGCAGGGCACAGTGGACAGATTTCGAGTCTGCTTGCCAAAAAAGGGAGCTAATATTTACCGGTAGTGATGTTTGTTTTTTTCTGTAACGCTCCTGATGTAAATCTCTTTACAGCCCCGAATGCATTGGAAATGCCTCAAAAGTCACTTGTACAAAACACTGTCCTCAGCACATAACTGCAACCAGGCTCATATTCCCTGAGCTTGGGAAAAACAAATTTTCATGCCTGAAAATTGATCACATATAGCATCTCTCTGACCGTGAAACAGCTACTGCAAAACCACTGCCGGACACATCAAGAAAACCAGCTCCAGGGCAGGAAGCAGGAGCACCAGCAGGAGCAGCTCAGAGGAGGTGGGTAGAGGAAGATGAGAGATGGGTGGCCACTCTTTAAAAATAGAGGGAAAAAGGTGGAGAGGGATGGGGGCAGACACCCTGTGAGAGACCACGGCGGGTCCAACACCCCTGCGCAGGGCCAGGCTCATCTCTTCCCACTGGCTTCCAAAACAGGGCTCAACAGGTACTCCCCAAATCTCTGTTACACTCTTTTTTCTTCACATTTTGTTTTGAATAAATGCAGACCCTGTGGAAGCGGCCAAAGGGGATGTTTGCATTGTTGCTACAAGCTTGCCATGGCAGGTCTGCCCCAAGCTGGGGAGAACAGGGTTCACCAGGTGCTTCGAACTCCTCCTGACTGTGATCCTGTGTGCGGAGCACTGGCTAATGGTTGCCAGGCAGCTGTGTATTTAAAACTATCTCAAGCATTTAAGGTGGCTGTGCACAGGTACGTTTGCACACAGTTGGCATGGGGATGAGAAAACCGTTTGGAAACAGAGCAGGAGGCACCCAGGGATGTTCTCTGCAAAACAGTGCTTGGTGCAAGCTGCAGCTCCCTTGGGAAAGACAGACTTCCTGAGATGGGAGGAGAGTCCACGTTGCCTCAGCTCTTCTGATATCATTGGTCTATATGGACTCAGCCTGAAATAGTATTTGCAGGGGTGATTTTTCCCTCCCCCTAATACCTCCTGACTCAGCTGAGGGACCAGAGAGCCATTCTAACTGGGGCAGAACTGATCGCTGCTACCTGGGAAAGCAAGAGTCAGCGGCTTTACACACCAATACAACTCAACTTAAAGCCCACATGGGAAATCAAGGAGGGAAAATATGTCCGAGGGACCCTCCATGTTTCTATTCCCTGACGACGCTCGGGTCTCGGCCAAATCCTGCTTCTTTCAGGCTGACCATTGCTCTTTAGGCAACACGTGCCATGACAGGGATGCACCCTCCCAGTATTATTTCAAGTCTGCCTCTTCCATGCATGATCCCTCTCTCTCCTTCCTATTTTTCCACTTTTTCTAACCCCCTCCCCATCTCCTGCAGCCCCACTGCTGTTGTTGTAAAATTCTTCCCCTCTGCAGCTTCTGCCATCTGGAGCTGCCTTCCTGTATGACACCAACACACTCCCAGCTTCATCTGCAAATGCATCTCCAGGCCCTCTCCTGTTCCTTTGAATTTCTCTCTCCTGCTGTTCGTTATTTAACTCCATCATTGCATTATTTAAAGCATTATTAAGGCGTACTTGGAACAGAAGTGCCACAGTATAGAAAGCCAGACCCTCAGCAAAAATACCCCAGGAGCCAAAACTGTGACAGTTGGAGGGAAACTGTTTGGATGGAAGAGGGGAAGTCTCTTTCTGGACGATAACATGGATTTTCTCTCCCCTTGGGACTGATATAAGAGCCTCTTCAAGATGCCTTTTGTTGCCTGCAGCTTTGGGGTGAAGTTTCACGGTAGCACTGCCCGGCCAGTGACACCAAGGCAGAGCTGTCCCTTCTTGTCCCATCCTCGCTGCCCTTGTCACCTTGCACCGGTCAGAACCATAGGCTCGTGGCTCTATCCCCTCCTTAAAATCTTTCCCTGAGGGTGATTCTTTTCCCTTGGGTGAAGTGCTCTATCAGCAAACCAAACTCACTGCCCTCTCCCTGCCCCCTTTGCAGCAAATGTGGAAATTGGAGATATGGGAAACCCAGCCAAGCCCCAATTCCAAAAAGAGTTTTGTTTCAAATCAGACATAATCCCACTGGAGATAATGCAGGTGCATAAATGCTTTCCTTAAAGATGAGGTGACTTATGGCCCTGCAGACAGTTTGGGTAAAGCCAGGTAGGAATAGGCAAAGGGAACCTCTTCCCTGAATGACACTTCCTTTTGTGTTTCTTTTCCTTGATTTTTCTTTGGGAATAAGCAGTAAAATTATTGTATTCTTCATGAACTCTCCTACCCCAGGAGAAACAAAATGTGAGATGAAGCCTTCTCTCCAAGGGCTTTGAAATCCAGGCAAGCGCTATATAAAGGGATGTATTTTTACCCTTACAAGTAAAAGACCATAAACATATTTTTCTGAGGCCCTGGAGCACTTGTGCAATTCAGTCAAAGCTTCACTGCCTGCAGACAACCCTCAGGGCTGTTCCTTCCCACTGTGGAGCCGGTTACCTGGAGTCTGTGCGCTCTTTTCACTTGCAGCCTGGGGAGCACAAGGGCCATGGCCCCCGCTGCGTGAAAGAGCAAAGTGCAAGCTGAGTCCAGGGGTCCTGCTGCTCTAAAACCAGAGCACACCTCCTCCCTTCCTTGCTTCCTCTGAGCAAAGCCACTGCGGACTGTTACATAGGCTGAAGGGTCACTACATGGCACCAGGTTAATCTGTCAGCTGAATTTTAGGAAGGGCTCTAGAATTCTCTGCTTCTCTGTGCAGGAGCTGAACTCACAAACTTGATTTTCCCAATGGGAATTTTTGCTTCTTGAAAGGCTCCGGTGAGGCCAGTCTCGCCGGGGGGTCTGGAAGGCACCAATGGCTCAGTGGGACGGGCTGGTGCTTCCTCCTCTCCCCATTGCTCACGTGCTGCACGGCACTGCGCAAGGCTTGCACGGTGCAATGGAGGCAATAAACCACCCGTGACTCTCAGAGGGCTGCCCTTCCTGGTGTGCATTAAGCTCTCGCGTCCTCCCAGATACGTTACAAACCACTGCGGCTTCCCCAACGCCAAATTCTTGCTTTGACAACCAAATACTGGAATCCAGACCAGGATCTCCAGGGTTATTTCTATCACATGTCATGAGGCCAGGAACAAGTTTTTTAAAGACTTTCAGAAGGCTTTTGCAAAGCTCCACCCAATTCAGTCTGGACAGTGCTGGAGGGCAGTAAAAGAAGACTGAAATGCTTATATCCAGGTTTGACTCTTTTGATTCATATAAACTTGGTAACAGCTAAAGTTTATGAGCAAGCAAAGGCTGTTGGATGATCAACGAAATGAGAAGTAATCTCACAGAAAGCCAAACATTAAATCCATTGGCAAGAAATGTGCAGCACTGTGGTTTGGGAGATTTTTAATCCTCGCCATAGCAGTCCGGAGTGACCTTGCTTTTCCAGGAAGGTCTAGTGCTGTTTAAAGTCTCACTGCATGACAGATGTAAGGCAGCTCCCGCTGCCAGACCTGCCTCCTCTCTGATACCTGAAACCAGCAGGACCAAACCACCCCAGGGCAGCACCATGGGTAAAACTTGCACTAACACAACATGGTTATCCTCAGCCTCAGACCCCAATTAACTGCAGAAGCACCGATCAGATGTGACCTGCACTCCACACCTCGCTCTGCTTGGAGCACCCCTCCACCACAGCCAAAGGATGTTGAACAGTGAGACGTTCCTGAGAGCAGCTGGACAGATTCAAGGTTTCTAACTCAAAAGACTCATAAAGGAAAATGTTTTTCTCTTCCAAAAATGAATTCCAAAATGATCCCAAACATGTTGCACAAATAACTGGGTGCTTTTTTGTGTACAACCACAGTTCATCCACAGAAAGTGTTTTCCGTTCCTCCCACACAGGGCTTAGCTAAGAGCAGGTCCCTCCAGCAACATGGGATGGTCTTACAGAGCACACGGCAACACGGACCCCAATAGTCTTTACACAAGCATTCACACTTAGCAAAACATCTTGTGCTCCTCAACAAATCAATTCTGGAAGCTATTGATGGTTGGCTAAAGTTGGATTTTAAAAAATGACCACTTACCTGCCAGAATATGCTGTCTATTGTATTTCCCAGAAAGCCATCTCTGCCTTCTGATGATACCAGCTTAGGTCCCAGAATAGTCATAAATTCATCAAAATCAACCTGGCCATCCCCTGGAATGAAAGAAAAAGAGTAATGTTTTCACTGAAGTACCACTTTTAGTGCCAGTGTCCAACACGCTGCTCTGGATCTGCTGCATATCATGGACCCATACCTGCACTGTGGCACCTCCTACACCAACTTCATGGTAGCTACAGACCCAAACTTGTTGACATCCTAACGAATGGCCCATGCTGTGGCATATGAACACCTGAAAACAGGACCAGGTGATGCACAAATAGAGATGAACAGGTCGTTCCCCAGCCCTGAAGAGTTTATAGGCAAGTCACTCCTCAAAAAACACCAGTTTGGGCAGGACGGCAGCCATTAGCACGGCCAGGGCTCTTCCTCTCTACAGAGCTGCCAAACCGCCAGATCTCCGCAACGCTTTTACAAGGCCAACCCCATCCTCCAGAGAAAGGGAGTACATGCAGAGGGAAGAGCCAGACTACTGCGAATCCATAAGGCATTTCATTTGAGCTTTCCATCAGCATCCGTCTCACAAAAGCCCTGCGTGCTCGGCATGCAGAGCAGGCAGTGGAGACACCGCTTCAGTGCCATTAGCAGGAAGAGGAGACTGCTCCTGCCATTAATGAAGTGAGCCTATGCAGTCCCGAGCCTCTGCAGTATATTGCACATACTGGAAATGAGGCACGGCACTGTTCGACGTGTATCTGAGCATTGTATCAAATGTTATTTTTCCCTCAGAGAACTTCCGTGGTGCTTAAGGAAAATGGCAGAAAAGGGAAATTCATGCCTGTTAAAGGATCTTGAAAACACCTGCATCTCTGAACAGGGCAGCTCAATGTCTATATGCTTCTCCTTCATCTGTGAGTCCATAGACATACCCTCCTACATACTGTTAGGCTAATTAGTACGGATGGACGTATTAGCCCTCCATCAAGTCTGGAAACAGAATCAGCATCTGTAAGATTTTTTGGTTGTTTTTTATTCAAATTCAGCTGGAACTGGCTGCATCCACCTCTCCATGTAGTTGCTGTTGCTAAATTATTAGGCGTAAGAAGTGTCTAAAACCATCAGACTAAAGCAGATCGATTCAAGGGCTGCTATGAAAATGTGGCTATTGACAGCAGTACCTGCAGCAGCCCCGCGTGACGGCTTTACCATGTGCACTGCATGCTGCCGCTGTCTGCGCTTTTATTATATTTCATACGCTTGATCTGAGCATATGCACCACTGATTGAAATCTCTCCATGTCCTTATCTTCGCAGAAACACAATGTGAAAATAAGCAGAGTCAAAACGCTCATTTGCCAGAACAGGGATCTCTATTCACCAGGCTCTGCCCGTAATTTCTTGAAGACGAATGAATATCCTCGGGGCTGAAAGGAAACCCAGCAGGGATTCATAATAGCTTTGATCCCGTAACGTGCAAGAAGACCCCATCCAACTGCTAAATTTGCTCACACCTCCAGGGCTCGGCACACGCCGAAGGGCTTCATGGGGCTGGAGCGGGCTGAGTGCTTGCAGGATGGAGCTCATTTCTGGGACAGGTTATTAAGCAGAAAAGGAAAAGGCTGGGCATCCCATCACTCGGAAAGCCATTCTTTGAAACATTTATGGGCTACGAGAAAACCTGTTCCTTCTGCTTCCCCATGGGAGGCATCAGCTTATGACACACCAAGTCGGATTGTATCAGTCACATCAGGTTGGATCATGTCGGGGAAGGTAATGCAAGGTGACAGCGGATTCGGGGTGATTTACATTGCAGTACATCACTTCAGGGGAAAGGCAGTAACAAAACCATACACTATGATGCAAATTGGGTTAAAGAATTTAGCCAGATTAGCAAGAAAACAATTTGCATTTTAAAGAGATGCTAGTACCTGCCTGTGCATTTATTTGGTCTATCCATACCGAGACCCCAAAATACTGAGTGATTCAATTAGCGGTTTCTACAATGTCATTTCGTCCACAGAGGAGAGTCAAGACTTAGCCCCACACGTGACTCAAGAGAAAGCGGGTGACGGGGCTTCTGGACTCTGTGTCTGACTCAGAACAAGACTGTGGGCAAACCCTTGCTCATGACTTCCCAGTGCCTTTGCCAGAGATCATAACTAACTTCACAGGGTTTAATTATCAGATTGATTATAGCATTTTCCACGACCTCGGAAGAAAGATGCCATTACAAAATGCATTATCTCCTTATTGACTGCTTTTTCAATTAAAACTGTTAACTAGCAAAGAAACTAGACCCCAAAACAATTTGTCTTGTGGAAATACTCCTTTAACATTTGTTTTAAGCTGCAGAAAACAAACCTTCCTGTCATCAGGATATCAGGAGGCTGCAGCATTGTAATATCAAGCAAGAGAAGTTACAATTTTGGCTGAAAATTCCTTTTACAGAATGTAACCGCCAGGAGAGAAATATTATAAAAAACCAAAACATAGGCTCCAAAATGCACCCAGTGGTCTCCACCACCATGGCATAACCAGGTAATGCCCAATACCCACATTGCCTGGAGGTTCTACAAGCATTCAGGCTCCCAGATCCTGGGAGCACTCGGCTTGAAATTTGTGTTGGGTACAGTCAAAAGTTCTCCTCCTCCTCACCACGGGCAAGTACACTGTGCTACAAGCTGATGTGCGATGCTCATACTGAGCATCTGTTCGAGAATCTGCATTGGAGGCAAATCAAACACCACACACATCCCCGCGTTTGGCTTTGCTGTGCCTACAGATGTGCTCCTCACCCGGGAGTGGTTGATATTCACAGCGAGCGACGTGCAGCTTATTCAGAAATGAACTTTTAGTTGGGTTTAAGGGATGAGAAGAAGGGGAGGAAAATGCCAGGCGGGAGCCTGCTTGCTGTCTATGCCACTATCACCTTCCCTTGCTCCTTTCCAGGAGCCATGCAGCAAGTCCTGAACAACACTGCTGTCAGCGGCGATCACCCAGCCCCAGTCCCTCGCTGTCCCCCTGGGCCAATTTATAATGTGTGAGGTGTTCACATCCTCTCCCCACCTTCTGCCTCCAAGCTCACATTAACTCCTTTAGCGGGAACTCAGCACACTGAAGGAAAACAGCCTTGTATGGAGGGATGGGTCACAAGCGGGCAAAAAGCTACAGCCAGGATGAAGCAGGATGTGCTCCCCATCCACTGACAGTCACAGCTATTCTCCTCTCCCTGCTCCCACCAGTTACGAATGCAGACGAGGGTTATTAAACCCGAGCCACGCTGAAGTCCCTGATTGATGAAGGCACTCACACGTTGCAATAACTTATTGACAAACTGGGAGGGTAGGGAAACCTCAAGGCACGGTGGCGTGGGTCAGCTGGGGCAGGGGAAGACCGTCGGGTAGGTGAGGACCAGAGGGGTTCTGGGCAGGATGCGATCCAGTTACCATCCATCAGCCAAGGGACAGTCACTGCTTGTGTGGATGATCTTAGCAAAACACCAGAGTTGAGCTTAACCCCTGCTTTTAAACCAGCTGCAGCATTTTTTTATTCACCTACAGTCATACCTTAACATCTTTCTCCCTGATGATGCTTCCCCTTAATCCTGGCATTAATGTCAGAGTCAGAGAGGGGTTAGTAATCATGTGGCTGAACCTCGCATGACTAAAACTATGATTCAGAACATCGCTGGCCACATCATCTGAGAGAAGTCAGCTCTGCTTATCATTACGAGTCCTTTACCATCAGCTGGGCACTAAGTGCTTCCAGATACCCACAGAGGTTTGCTCCCTGCCAGACACTGTCGCAGTTCTGACAGAAAACAGGCAAATGTGATAATAAAAAGGAATCGCAACCCAATGCACTGTCAACAGCCCCAGGAGCAATCATCTGAGTCTGGCTAATTGCTCCATGGTGGAAAGTGGATGCTGAGGGCACCCAGCGACGTCTTTGGGTCCTCTGGGAACCTTTTCAGTGTCCAAAGATCACACGTGGCCAGGAATGGGTCCTGGAGCTGCTGAAGTCACAACACACACTGGGTGCAGAAAGCCCTTGGGGATGGGGCTGAGCTGGGACAGCCAATTCCCACGTCCCAGGTAGCGGCAGCCTGTTCACGGGCTCTTGCAAACTCTCTTGCCAGAGCTCTTACTGCTTTGAAGAAATAATTAAATGCTCAGAGGAGCAGCAGCGTGAACCCATCTCGCCCTTCACCCCGTGGGAGAGACCCGACCCTCAGCCTCCGGTCGACTGCTGTCTGTCCAAAAGTCTCCCATCGGTACGGCTCCCTTGGAGGACATAATTAATCATTCATTGGCCTGGAGAAAGACAGAGCAGGAGAGAGAAAGAAAAAGAGGGGGAAAACGTGCATGGATTTCATCGCCTATACTCAAGGGCAGAACAGAGAATTACACCTGGTTCTCAGAACCTTGAGCATTAAACTGGGAGCCTGGATTATCTGGTCTGACTGCTTCATAAATAAGTCTTTTCCTGGCCAATCTCAGGATAATTGGGTTCTCCCTCCTCTTTAAAAGTTTCTTGTCATGGCACTAAAATGAGCACACATTTAAACAGGGACGAGGATCTGCTGTGCGTAGTCTCATAAGTATTCACACCTTTTTTTTTTCTTTCCTGGAGTTTGACCTCCAGAGTGCAGCTAGGTGATATATTTAAAGCTAATGAGCTAGTCTTTTGCAGCTCGGGTCCCAGGCGCACACAACACTCCTGTTTATTTTTATTCTCTTAATAGCTAGCTGCTGTGACTCTCTGTCCCAGCCTGTGTCATTGCTTGTGCCCACAAAGTAACCCGTGCGGTAATAACACAGGCTGGGGCGGGCTCTTGCTGCTGTGCCTTCAAATGATGCGGAGGATGTGCATAGAAAAACTCCAGCCACAGGATATTTCCCAGACAAGTATTTTGGTGTCAGAGATTTTAAGGTCAGAGGAGAACAGCCTGCTTGCCAGCCTGGCCCATTCCTCAGCAAGACCCACTTGCTACCTAATTACAGCCTCGATCCATAACTTCAATGAGAACTAGGGACAGTCTTTCATAAGACTTTCAACTTTGAAAACAGTTTTAATTACAGACATCCATGAAATTGGCTGAAATGAAGAGATAAAGCTCCACTACAATGCGGACACCGCTGTTTTGCAGTGGGGAAACTGAGGCACAGAGCATCACCTTCCCAAGCGTTACCAGAAAGGACGTCCCAGCATAGCCATGTGCTAAACCTCCCCTGCCTGCCTGCATGGTGATCCACAGGCATGGGATGGGCAACCAGTCCCCAGGGTGGAGAAAGACAACAATGAGCATCGCCTATTTCCGAAGAGAAACTCCTGGGGAGTTCCTGCTCCAGAGCCGTCTGCGGAGGGGCTCTGATATTCCCTAACAAGGCACACAGGTAAAAAATACAATTTTGTGTTTCTCTTGCTCCTTGGGAACAGTGGGGGCATATCCATCAGCTGCTCTTTTACTGCTCACCAGCTCTGCCACACATCCCACAGCTTTAGCGACTGTTTGGAGGAAAAACTTCACTGGAGCTGAAGGAAGGGGTGAAACATCTTCACTGGAGCCCACCCTGTCCCTTAAGGGCACCTCCATGTACTGCAGTTTTAGGAATGGATCTGGCCACTCTGCTTCAATGACAACTACACATAAAAGATTAGCAAATTGTACAGACACGTGTTCCTGGAGGAGGAAACTTCCATGGGGTCTGAAAGGCTCAAACAGAGTCCAGAAAGACAGAGCCGGGAGTACATCCATCCGGCACTGAGAAAAGGACCTTGAGAGTTACTCATTTTGACAGCCAACTGTTGGTTCATCTTGCAAGGAAGAGGAAACAGCTGCAGAGGACTTGTTTGCTTCCCCATTAAAAAAAAAAAATAATCTATTAACTCCCCATGTTTGCCCAAGGGGAGCCTGTCTGGGAGCTGACCTGTGAGACAGTGATTGAGGAGGACTGGGGGCTCTGCCTCTGCGGTGCCAGGGGTGGCGTGGCCTGTGCTCCACCACAAGCACTACACCAAGCAGATGCTGCTAGTGCTTGGCCAGAAGAGAAGTTCAGCAAAAACGGTGACTGCAGGAAAAAGAAAAAAACAAACTCCCTCAGACACCTGCCAAGCCATGTGCCAGCTTCAGGCCAGCCCTGGGAAGCCACAGAACGCCCCAATTACTGTCCCCGTGAGCCACCGTCATGCAGGGAAAGGCTCTGCAGAGCCTGTGGAGGGGTGGCAACCTCCAGCACAGCCCCTGCGAGCCCCCGCTGTCCCCTCCGACCTGCGTCCCCAGATCCCTGCGCAGGCGCCTGGCATGGAAAACCAGAAGGGCTCATTCTGCGGGTCTTTGCAGAGCTCCTGTATCTTGCAAGTTTTTTCCAGTTGATCCTTTGTCAAATGGCTCAAGAAGAGCAAAATCACATCCTGACTACCCAGGACTTTAATTAAATTTTGCTTCCCAGGCACTGGGAATAACAGGAGAGCTCTGTGTGCATTGCAGCAGCTACCAGACAGCGCGGCACAACTTTGAGAGGACCAGCAAGTCACGGGCTCATTAAAACAGGGGAGTATGAGTCTTCCCTGTGGCACATCATTCTGTGAAGCCAAAATCGTAATACTGCATTTTAAGGAATAAATAAAGTTAAACAAAGACGCAAACAAATTACAAGGCACGTCTGCAAGAGACAGGTCACCGATTCCAGGGTGGGCTTTGCCGAGGACTCTGCCCACCGGAGCACAGGGCGGACAGGTTTCAGGAGGGAATTGCCATCCAGCGTTTCCTCTTGCCCTGGCTACTCAACGCGGCGGCACTCAGCCACCCAGGCACGGCTTCGGAGACAGAATCTGATATTACTTATGAACCTCTTCCCGGTACTGAGCTACAAACATGACTAGCTTCACCAGCAACGGTAATTCCTGGTCATTCTTTGAGGTGAGAACACAGAATATGATAATCTCCATTTTACAGAGCACTGCAGACATGAAGGAATTGGCCTCTATAAATACAGACAAGTCTCATCCCATCCATCTCACCGACCGAGTGTCTGAGCTCAGCAGCACACTTTAAAGATCATTTCTCACATATAAAAATCAGAGACCTGTGAGGACAGAGGACAAACCCAGAGTCTGCAATGACCTGTCCATGCTTTTCCTATTAATTCTGCATTTTAAACACAAAAACTGTTTCTGGTCTCCCTCCAGCAGCCTCGGCTATTTCACACAGTTTCTTGTTGAAGTGTTGAAACAGAAGGAATTATCCATGGCAGTGAAGTGGGGAGAAAAAAATTAAAAAGAAAAAGAGGGGGAAAGACAAAAGAAAGAGTTAAAATGTTTTCAGCTTGTGAATGTCACCGCTGTCCCACACAGGGCAGCACAAGCTGATCTTCGGGACAGAAGCAAAGATTTGGCCGTGCCACGTCTGAGAGCAAGGAACTCGCCTTCGGCAGGCCACGGGGACAGCTCAGCGCTTAATTTTTGAAGGAGACATTGATCCTCTCTCCACGACACAGTGTACACGCTCCAGCCAGTCGAGAACCCAAATTTGATGTCCCTTCCCTCGCGTGGGGAAGCAAGCGCAAGCAAACCAAAGCCACGTCTCTATGTACAAACCCCGCTCCAACAGCAGCCCAACAGCAGCCCAACAGCCTGGAGGACTGACTTACAGGGCGACAGTGTACCGACACCGTCCCGCGGTGCCATGCAGTCCAGCCACTGTCGTTTATTCCCTTTCCAAAGGCGACCACAGCAAGTGTGTGTATGCCTGGCCCTACGGGGCAGCACAGCTTCTGCACGCAAAGCACAAGGAGACACCAAACCTGCAGAACCCCGTCGCAGCCATGGGGCTGCCCAAGGCTGGATGAACCTCAGGAGTGCCACCTGGGAGAGCTGCGTAGCTTCAATATCTTTTTTTTGCTGGGGTCGCTGTGAGTAGCTTACTGGTTTTTGACCCCCTCTTCAATTCCCTGCTCCACAAAGAGCCATTGTAAAGCAGTTGGGAATATGCAGAACTTTAAATTGCCATTTCTTTCCCCTGTTGTTTACTCCTCATAAGGATGTCACAGCTGTACTTTCGATACTGCTGCTGCCGCATCACATAATGTGATAAAAGGTAACAGGTAGCTCGCTTGTACGCTGATGAAACCAGCTCATCTTTTGCTTGATCAAAGTATTTCCTATTTGTACGGTAATAAATAATTTGACACACTGGGGGGGGTTTTTTCCCCTCTTGTGTTATCCCGAAGTTACCTTTCCAGGGTACCGAAAACCAGCTGCTCCTCTAATTAGTACACTGAGTGCTTATTTTATTCCTCAGATAAAAGTGTCTTATGTTGTAACGAAACAGTTTGACACTTAAGTCACACATTCATCTATTTTATAGCAAAATACCGCTTAAAGAGTAGGCATCCCAGATAAGGCAACACATTTAGCGTGCCATTTCTCTGCATTTTTATTAGCGTTACTGCCAATTGGAAGAATTTACAAATGATTTCTTTTCCAGGACATAAATATATAAAATATTTTACTTTCTGCATGCTGGCAGAACGTTTCAGGTCATTCTCCAGATTGCAGACAGAAACGTATGCACCGCTCATCGTCTGCAGTGTTTACGTTCACGCAATACCTAATTATGTGTAAGAATAAAGCAAATCAAGGGTATAAACTAAGGCAAGATTTGACCGCTATTTCCAGACCAAAAGCAAACAATATGTCCCTATAAGGCACAGCACACTGGATAGATGCCCAGCTATACCAAACAGCCTTCTGCTGGCATACAGTCACGCACCACTTCTATCAAGATGTAAGCAAAGCGTTGGCCTAATGTGATTCTCATGCTCCAACATGTGATGGAACCACCATTCCTCACCTCCCCTCCTGAAAAGAGGCATTTTTGCACAGAAAATCTCTTTTCCTTCTGTTCTGTTTCGGTACTTTCATCTCCCCCATCACAGCAATGCCATAGCATCTTCCAGTAGTTCATAAAAGGGTGTTTCTGGTGATTTTTAAGATTTTTCTTGAGACCTTGAAATGTGCCAAGTAAATTCTCACTTTTCTCCCTAATTCAGATTTTTTATGCCAACTAATGCTTCTCAATAGAGGACTGGTTGAGTTTGCATTTGCCTGAAATGCACAGGGAAATATATCTTGCTCTGTTTGCCAGCCCCAAGCCATCCTGAGGTCCCAAATTACTGTTTCTTGGCTAAACTTCTCTCCCTTTTCCCCAGCCCTGCAGCAGCTTTCCTGTGCCACAGCACCAAAGCCCAGTAGATAAGTAACCCAGTCCTCTCCATGTGCCATGGGCTTCATGGCATGGGACTACCTTCATCCTTCTGATCCCGACAGGCAGCAGTGCCCTCCTGCTGCTCTGGGCCCTGGAGGACATTCAGAAGCTCTTGAGCATCCTCAGCATCACCCCATGACACTGCCTGTGGGCAAACCCACTCAGTGCACTCACTTCCACCCTGTCAATGCCAGGGCTGCTGGCACATCACCTGGGAAGGACGGCTGATGGTAGCACTCAAGAGCCATGGAGGCATTAAAGCGATACGACACCTGTGAAGGGCTCCTGGGGAAAATCCAAGCTGTGCAGTTGCCATTTTCATTGAAGTCCAAGCAGCATTTTTCTAATGAACTACATTTTGCTTTCAAATGCAATGAATTATGAAACGCACCTTCATTTCTGCTCTGATTTGGAGGCTCACTCTGTGTTACTGAAGAGCTGCACGCTACAGCCCCAGAAGCAACTGTCCTTGGGCGTCTCTGGAGTGGATCCCTGCATTATTCACTGAGCTCGGTGAGATCCTTTGCAGCAGAAGGTGACATACAGGTGCGGAATGCTCTTGTCATATCAGTTTATGCTCAGCCACAAACCCACTCCAGCATACATTGCATATGCTCCTCTTAGGACATGTTTTGTCCAACCGAGTAATCCTGCTCGTGCAGCGCCAATGTCTCCTCAGCCTGACCTAGACAGGGCTGAGCCTCCCTCCGTATCCCTACAGAAAACAGGGTTTGCAATGAAACCCAAATTCAAACCAGCTCCGGTTGTTCATTCTTTGAAGCCCATTGATTAAATAAGCCATGGCAGATACAGCCACGCTGCCATCCTGCAATGCGAGTGCACTCCCAAGGTAATTTCTGATGAAAACCGTATGTTTGCACTAGGTCTGTTCAGGCTGGTTCAGATTAACTATAAACCAGTGCCAATTGTATTACCTCATTATTAGCAGACACTGGCAGCAGCCCTGTGTGGAGAAAAGGATGTCTGGCTACACTACCTGCCGTCACATTGTAACTCAAGTCAGGTGCCAGGAGATGCTCAGGAGGATTATCGCCTCCTCCATGGCTTCTCTGATCACAGGGGACTCCTCTTTGAATGCGATCTTTTATCCAGCTGAGTTTCCCACCCACCTGATGTTGAGTCAAAGCTTTGGAAAAATTCGGCAACCCTCATCAGGAGTATATGGGAAGGAGGGTAAGGCTGTCCCTGGGAGCACAGGACACAACTGACATCCCCGGGAGCTCACTGGGTTCAAGCCCTGCTACCAAATGATGCTCAGGCACAGTGGGAGGGGAAGGAGGAAGCTCTTGCTGGTTCTCACTACATATTTCAAGTTAAATCTGAGGAAAAAACAAAGACAATCCATCAGAGAAAAAGTAGCCATAAGCCATATAATATTAATTCAAGCCATACAGCATTAATTCAATGTGCAGGCAAGGTAAGTCTCTCAGATAATATTCCCCTATTTGCTCAGTGTCTAAGGAATTTCCCCTTGCCCTGTCTTTTTTTAACATATGGCCCATTTGACCTTTTCATAGTACAGACTCGTGTCCAGCCCCCAAACCGTCTGCTCAAAATACTGCGATAACAGGCACCTGAGACACAAGAACAGTAACAACACCCAGTACAACCCGACTGTATCTTCAGAGCTGTTGGAACTGTTGAGATAGAAGAGATGGAGGATCACCTCCCATCTCTGCAGAAAACCCATCGAGCTTTCTGAAAAGTCGCAAACAGGAATTTAACACCTTCCATCTGCAGCCCATTACTCTACATTTTGACTCCACCTCTTCAGTTACAGGTCCCTGCACACTAGGAGTGTATGCGAAAGAGTGCCAAAGTCTCAAGTCTGTAAGACCGAGAGTCAAGGAATAACTGGAGACGAATCAAAATCGGAAGCCAAGTCCCCAGCACTCTTTTTCCAAAAAAGTGCAGAGTTTCGGTAAAAGATCCCAAGAACTGACACCATGCTGAGTTTGGCCTTTGCAAAACCTAAACAGAAATCACCCAGGCTGCTAGGAAAGGCCAGCAGAACACAACAAGGTGCAAACAATAATTTTTGGAGAAAATGCTTGTAAAAGTGATGTTTTATTTTTCCTTTTCTTTTAGGAATGAGATCACTTCAACAACTGAGCTTCTTTATCCGCCAGGTTTTGCTTTACTTCCTCTGCCTGTCTAGGGGAGATGCTGAACACCCTCAAGCAGGCTGCCAACCTCTTCCCCGCTTGCTCTGACCTGATGAATATAGTTGTACTGTACATCTCCTGGGGACATTCGACTCACGTGTCCCCAGGGGGGTGAGGAGAGCTTTGCTCCTGCTGCCACCATCTCCCATGGCCTCTGCTCGCAGCAATCTCCCCGAGGATGCTGGTGTCACCTTGGCGTCACCTTGGCTTGCCAAGCATTCCCCCTCAGACCAGGGCTGCCTCCAGCCCTCTGGTTTGGCGTAACTTCGTCTAACTTTGCACAGTGTTTCCACCCTGCCGTGGCTGCCAGCAGAAGGGTGGGAGGAGGTCGGATCCAGACACCAGCTTCCCTGCAGATTTTGGGAATCAGGAAATTCTCCTTTCCTGCTCTGACAAAGGACATTTGAAAGACAGCCTACTCACTGCGATCAGCTCTGATTGTATCTTTGAGCAGTTAAAAAGTCCCCCCTGGCTCCAGCATCCTGATGTTGCATTTTCTCTCTTCCCATTAATGGTGGGTTCTGTTTCTTTTATTACCTTCTAGTAATTGTTTGATGAGCTCTCACAGCAGGACTTTGCTCAAAATTATTCCACCCTTCTAAACTTCTCCTTCAAAAACCATCAACACTTCATTAAAACACAGCACAGCTCCCATCCACAGCATCTTTTACTTGCAAGGAGCGGTGAGGCCACAGGAGTGGGCAGCTCTGCCTGGTTCAGCACTCAGGCCATCTCCCACTAAGCATCACTGGGCCAGATGCTGCCCAGGAATGCAGTGAGAAAAGTTACAACAGCCTTGCAAAAGACCATTTGCAGGGAAAGGTTGCAAGAGCTGGTCTGTCTTCACTCAGCTGTATCAGCTCAGCAAATAAAAGATGCTCCGTCTCCCTTGACGGGTTGCCTGAGAGGCACGTTTTCTACAGGAGGTTGATGGCTCATGGTTGTCTGCCCTTTCCTTGCTGTAGTGAAGGCAAAGTTTCACAGCTTCCTCTCCAGACCTTCCTGGGTGACCGCAAACTATGTGAGCCAAAAACATGAGCTGCAATGCACTGCGAAAGTCCCCCTCCACCAGTAACAGAGAAAAACCAACAGCAAGGACTTACCATCCATGTCGAGGCGTTGCATGATAATCGCCAGCTCCACCTCACTGGGCATGTATCCCAGGGAACGCATAGCCATGCCCAGCTCCTGCTTGGATATAAAGCCATTCCCATCCCTGTCCAGCACCCGGAAAGCTTCACGGATTTCTGTAAAGGAGAAGGAAGAAGAGAGGGGTTGTTAAGGTGGAGGACTCTCTGCTCGAGGCATCTGCACACGTGGGACGCAGAAGCAGCATATACTGCCTTTTCTGATGTTAATGGTGAATACTTGATCATTTAGAGTCAGTGTAATCATGTCACGTTCATACACACAGATATTCTTGTGTATGTGCAGCCACCCATGGACTCCTCTACGCAGACAGATAAATACGACAGCATCCACACTCGCACTGC
Organism: Bucorvus abyssinicus; assembly: GCA_009769605.1. Lineage (NCBI taxonomy): Eukaryota > Metazoa > Chordata > Aves > Bucerotiformes > Bucorvidae > Bucorvus > Bucorvus abyssinicus. The sequence continues at coordinate 6,626,931 of CM020050.1, forward strand.
CTATTTTCTGTGCTAAATATCACTGCAAAATTATTTCTTCATTACAGATTGAACTCTCTTTCTTTCTGCAGCATCTGCCCTGGACTGCTGTGGGTGAACTGATCTATGGTAAAGCCTCCCTGCATATGGCTGCACAGCAAATCCCAGCCCCAGAGGCTTCTCCAGAAGCCCTTCTCCAAGCCCCTCAGCACGTCTGCAAGGCAGATTTACTTTATGTCACACAGACAGACCAAGCTCTAACTTTCCTCAACAGAACGACGTGACCAGGAGCAGCTGGGTTCTGTCTGTCTCCTCTGCAGGGCATCGAGCTCTGCAGCCAAAGCCTGGATGTGCACGATCTCCCCAGTCCCATAAATGCAGATGCGCATCTTTTAGACCATATCCGGGCAATTTCCCTCTCACTCCTCTCCACGGCTTTCCTCTAATTTATAACTGTTTTACAGCAATGAACTGCCTCAGAACAATAAAAGTGCTGACAGCATCAAAGGAATCACTTCCATCATTCCTCCTCAGGCTGGCTCAGCTTCTGACATCTGACTTTGTTTTGCTTTTTAATTCTGGCATTTCCCCCTCCAACGTTTAACAGCTACTCTCCACTCGTGTAGGACACCAAAGGACCCCCGTGCATCCAACACCCCAACGGCTCGACAGGTTTCCTGCTCCTCATGGACCTCTCAACTCGAAGCCCCACCACCAAGCTCCCCAGATCTGACTGTTGCAAATACCAAGCAGAAAAATGTTAATATTTCATCTGGCTGGGAGCCTTGAAAGGGCTTGGCTGGAGGTGGGGAGAGAAAGAGGTGCTGGTTTCCTAGTTCTGGTTAAAGTCTTTGCACCTTGCTGTGGAGAGCAATGTTTTATCATATCTCTTTTGGGAATGAGGAGATATGAAAAAACCAGCATGATGGGGCCCACTGCAACTTTGCTCGGAGGAGTTTAATCTTCACGTGAAAGCATTTCATTGGAGAAGCAGGAAAGAAAACTCAGAAAGGCTTTTTTGGGTGGGGAAAAAAACCCCAAACTAATTAAAAAATACTCTGTTCTCTATCATGAAACAGATTGGATGGAAAAAGTTTGGCTAGCCCTGGGTAGTTCAGGCATTAAGCCTCTAACAAGAAAATATCCTCAGTCCTGCATGGACTGCCAGCATGTCACCCCCTCTGCCCTCTGTTCCCAGGTGTAAGGGAGGCACCAGCCCCTGCAGCGGGGTCAACGGATGGTCCTCGATCCTCCCAGGAAAAAGCCAGAAGCATCATAACCCATCAGGAAACGGTTTCAGTGACATCTTTGATAACCGGTTGTTTAAAGCTTTACAATTCAAACGCTGCTTCTAAATCCCCTTGCATCAAAGTTCACCAGCTCCCTTGACAATACCAGTGTGTTAGCAAAGTCTGCTCCAATTGCCGTGTGCTGCTTTCTGCCGTGTGGACTCTGGTGATGTGCCAGGGCACCTCTGCGACCTCCTGCTTAATCCTCGCCACAGCTCTGGTTATCATAATGAGATACGATCAATTTTTAATCCAGCCAAAGAGCCCACTGATGCAAAAAAGGGAAGATCCTATTAATCCCAAGGAATATTGGGCCAGAGCTGTACTGTCTACACTTTGGGTTCAGGTATGCATCAACCGTGGCTGCTTTATACTTAAACGCTTCACCTTGTCTCCCTGCCAGCCCAAGTTGGTGTAAGCTCGGTGATATGAAGAGATGGCGAGGCTGTTCAAAGCAAGCTCGGCTGGAAGTATCGGTACATAATGCAAAGAGCCTTTGGAGTAGGAACGAATCCCATTAGACGCTGCCAGCTGTAGTGAAATCTATTTTCATAAGCTGGGCTGAAAGCTAAAGTGCAGTAAATATTACATCGGAATCAATTAATTTTAAGATAAACTTTTGACAGCTAAAGACAAAAGACCTGAAAATATTGCAGGGAGCTGAACAATTATTTGAGAAAATAAAATAAAAAGCTACCTTCAGAAAAGTTTACGTACAAGCTAGACTGATCCAAATTACACGAATAACTGACATCTGTACAGGGGCTCCACAGGAGGACATCTGAATGCCAACATCTTGTGAGCATCCTCTCCAGATACACTGATTTCAGAGGGCACATTTAACGGCACTCAGTCAGAGGAGAAAACCCCACGCATTTGGGTCCAGCTCTGTTCCACACCTCTCAGAAACCTGAACTTTTGACCAAGCCTGAAACACCCTTCTCGCATCAACTCCTGACACCAAAGGGAGCCTTTTTCACTCATCGCTCTATAAATACCAGAGGTACATTGAAGAACAGAGGTCTATTTGAAGAGCTATTTATAGACTGAACACACTGTACACCAAGCTGCTACGACCTCAGTCAGTGCCTCCTCTTTATCTTCACATGTAACACCACTTCCTTATCAGCTTTTTGTTATAGTGATTCTTTCTCCTCTGACGCACTCGCGGGCGCTGTCCCACACAGCACCCGGAGTGTGAACCACAGGCCTGAGCACCCTTCCCGAATGCACGAGCTGTCCCCACCAGCGCAGCCAAGGTGCTGGTCCCAAACAGCGGTCCATGAACCTACGGCACCCTGGCTGGCCCTCACCTTTATTTCCAGCTGTTAAAATCTCATTATCCAAAGCTAAAAATATACCAGCACTTTCCCCATATGACTTTCCCAAAGAAGTCGCCATGGCAACTGATGCTCCTGGCTCAGAACTGGGAGTGGATGTGGTCCACGAAGTAAATCTCTCAACAAAGACATTGCCGGGGCTTGGCAGAAACTTTGAGACCTCTTCCATTTCAGCTGGAAGCTGCTCTGAATAGGGATGCTTCACCCTGATCAAGAAAAGCAGAGCCCTCTTTTGTCTTTAAAAGGAAGAGTAAAAATAAGCGGGGGAGTGGGTGTCAAAGCAATCCTGCCCCAGCAGCTGCCTCTCCCCTTGCCCAGCCTCGAGGGCAGCAGAGCCTCTACACCCAGCCAAGCACATATACCCAGATTACACCTCCCTGGGCTGTTAGCAAATATTAATATTTATTATGATTTCCACTATATAGTCCCTTCTTTTACTCCCGAAAGTGGGCAGTTTGACACAGAACTGTATTAGACAATAAAAGGGAAAACAGAAGAGAAAACAGAAAGATTCAGAGAATTCTGCTAGTGATGGCACTGGCCTGAGCCTCAGGAAACATCGCTTCTTCTCAGGGAGACCAGGCTAAGACCCGAGTGCTCTTCTCCATGTCTCAGTTTCTCCAGGCCCTGGGAACAGCGATACTGCTCCTCTAGACAAGGTGATTTCAATTTAAAAGTGCTCACTCGACAGCCAGTGACTATTAGCAGCACCAAACCAGCTCACTCCCAGAATTAATTCAAACAAAACCAGCCAGCAATGCTGCTGCAGGGAGACGGACTTCATCAGAGGGACCGTACACAGCGCGTAACACTGAACATCGTTCAAGTGAACGAGGGGAGAAAAGGGATCAACATCTGGCCCCATCCGAACTAACATCTTTGTTAATGATCTCAAAGAGGGAGTGGCCACAACATCAATTAAATTCCTAAATGATACAAGGCTGGAAAAAAATCGCTGGGACAAAAAGTCCAGCAAGGAGGAAGGACGCTTTGTGAATTGTCCAAGATTTCGGAGCAGAAGGGCCAAGGCAGGTGTGCTGAGCTGGGTTTGAAGGCATGTCTCCCAGAGAAGTTTAGCCCAATGTTTTTCCCCAGGTGAGGATTTGTGTTCCACGGGAGCCCAGAGCCCAGCGCTCACTTCTCAGAGTTCTTTCAGCATTAAAAAGCTGTATATGGGTGGTGAGGGGTTCTTGCTTTTAATTCATTCCCCCTCTTCCCTCACATTTAACAGCTGTACCTTCCACCTTCCCTATTGCGGCGCACATAACCATCCAATTACCCGCACTCCTCTGGGAGGAAAGAAAGGAAGAATCAGGGAAAAGGACAACTTTTTTCATTACCTTTCTGAAGGGCACCAACACGACCACTGTCAGAGTTGGACCTGACACCCAGTCTAGCAAGTCATTAACTCTCTCCATCTGCATCCAGAAACAACATCCACACCCACCCACTCACCCCGCACCCACTCACCCCGCACCCACTCACCCCGCACCCACTCACCCCGCACCCACTCACCTCGCACCCACTCACCCCGCACCCACTCACCTCGCACCCACTCACCTCACACCCACTCACCCCACACCCACTCACCTCACACCCACTCACCCCACACCCACTCACCTCGCACCCCTCCGGCCCTTCCCTTCAGAACACCCCTCCACACTCCCAGCTGCCTGGGCTAGAGGAGCCTGACCTTGCGCTCCCTTCCCCGGCTCATCCCTTAGCTGCGTTCAGTAGCAGGTTTATTTACAGATGATTTCCTTCTAACCGGTAACTAGAGGCAACCATCAGTATTCTTGTTTTGCTTCCTGAATAAGAGCAAATCACGATTCTCTGGGAAATAAACTCAGCCTGAGCCGTCGGTGTCCACCAGCTACCCTCGCAGATGCTTTCAGGTTATTTCCCTGCGTATAAATATCACCACAATACATTTTGTAATTACGCTGTAACTACCACTCACTAAGTGCGCAGTTATTACTGAGTCCTGTATGGTTTTATTTATTAGTATAAGAGAAAGAAGAAATAACACCACCCAGAATCTTGCAATCTCATTCACTTAATTGCAGGTTTGGGCACCAAAGTACAAACTGCATGTTCTAAAAGCTACAAGTAGCACGTCCTTGAGTGAACTCTTTAGTGAGTCTCGTAACGACTATGTCTGTTTAAAAAAAATGAAAATTTCCATCCCTCCATCTGCTATTCTTACACTTGTTTTTTTTTCCTGCAAATTGCAATGAAGTGTCAAAATAATAATGGAAACGCCCTGCTCCAACATATTCCAATTGAACGTGTCAAAATATTTCACTTGGTTATTCTCAATATCTCAGCAAAACAGTTCAGCATCCCCAGATCAAACTCTCTCTGTAACCTGGAGCCACATCTACCTGAACGGCTGCAGCGTCTTGCCAAGGCTCAGGCACCGAGTCCTGCCAGCATCACCAAAACCACGCGAGGGCCAAGGCTGCAGCTGGAAACGGGGCATAAACAGCCGGTTTAACAGCGGCCTCAGCGCTGCTGCAGCTCGGATAGACACACTTGTGTCAGACGGGCAAAGCAAACCAGAGCGAGTCGGCTTGACAACGTATCTCAGCTCAGAAAGGTCTGCTTCAGATCTAAGTGCCTCGTTTTGTTTTTCCTTAGAGGGACTTTTTCATACATAATTTGGCAGATTTTTATTTATTTTTATTAACTTCCCCAGGAAAAAATGATCTGTGGAAATGACATTTCCTGCGGTTATGTTCCCAAACACATTTAACACTTGCCAAGTAACCTGCGGGAACCCCCCATTACCATATAAATGCACAGCAGAAAGGCTATCTGCTGCTACTAGATACTCTCTTAAGCGGAAGCTTTTAGTGTGCTGCACTGGGAGGACCAGAGGAGATTTACTCCGCGGGCAGACTGGCTGGACAGCAGCGCTCAAACTCCTTCGCACAAGGCTGCTCCATAACTGTGGCTGCGTCCCTTCTGTGGGCAGCGGGTGCTGAGCAGCGGGTGCTTGCGCGAGCCCTGCAGCATCGCACGGAGCCAGCGGGGAAGCGCGGTGCCGAGAGCAGCTGTCAGAAGAATTTGGCAAAATTCGAACTTCCACTTTTCCCGATACATTTCCCTACCGTGGCCAGAATTTCATCCAGGAGGGCTTCCCTTCAGCTCTTCCCGATGCCAACGGAAGGATGCATGGGGTTGGAGGTGCTGTTGCTGCGGCCCTCACCATTAGATAATGCGGAATAAAGAGAAAAAAAGAAAAAAGAAAGATAAAAAAAAGAAAAATAAAAAAATAAAAGAAAAAGAAAAAAGGAAAAAGAAAAGAAAAAAAGAAAAAAGAGAAAAAAGAAAAAAAGAAAAAAGAAAAAAGAAAAAAAGACAAAGCAGCAGCAGCAGCTCCTAACAATGAAAGAAGATTGCTGCTATGAAAGCAGGCAAATTTAAGATCATGCTACAACTTTTGTTCACAACTTAAGAATCTGCTACTAACACGGTGAATAAGGAGAGAACAGATTTCCACTGTTTTCCAAAGACAACTCAGTCTCCTCTTTCCCTAGTTCTTTTCATGAGGAAACAATCTTTATCCTTCCCTCATCCTTCACATACAGCAGGCACACAACTTCATCCCTCCCGTGACACTACACCACTTCCAAGAGCCTCGTGCACAGGACGTATCCTCCTGGGAACAGCTGAGCCACGTAGGGAATTGTTTAACTTCACTGCATTTTTTTAAGCTGCCTAGACATAAACCTGTAATTTCTGGGAGCTGCTGATGTAGTTTATTGCCATCAATACTCAATTCATCACCAGAAGTGAAACATTTGCTGGACATAAATAGGTAATGAGCTTAGGACCTTACCCTGGAGCGTCTCAGAGAAGGAGCGGTTTGATTCAAGATTGCCTAGGGACGACTCACGTTAATGCTGAAGAGATAATGGCTGCCCATCTTTCTTTTTGTTTTTAAGAGATATAATTTGCATCCGGTACTGAGTTACTGCTAGAGCAGCCTTCATACATCTCTCACCAAGATGAGGGTTTCAGTCTGCAGTCTGGCCTGGCAATAACTGCGTAGGGAGTATAACCTCTCCCATCATTTGTAGCTCTTTCCCTAGACTTTGCAAAGGTGGCTTCGCCAGACTCGGAGCATTCTCTGTTGGAAATTTACTGCCCAATATTCAAACGTAGGTACCTGCCATTTAGAATAATGTCCTCGAAACAGCTATGCAGAGACCCATTTGTTATGAGTGTCTCAAATACCCAGAGAGTTGGCTCTGACAAAGATGATAAGTTGGCATCCTTCCTCCCACCGCAAAATGACCCTCCAGTCAGGACAGGCAGTACCTGCGGCAAGTTTTACTGAGTTGATTGCTTTCCCCGTCCCTCCGCCTTTAATTAACTTCCACATGGCTACCCAGTGGCACATTAAACCCAACTTAATATGTCCTTTCCACAGTTATACTAAGGACCAGAGAAGCTTCTCAGTCCCTGGCAGTGGCTGCTCAGGACTTATGAGATGAGCCCACACGCCTCTAAGTCCACGGTGAGATATTGCTCACTGCTCTTCCACCAACTCCTCCAGGTGGGATGGGAGCAGCACCTTCAACATCCCACTCAGCAGATTTATGCCCTGGCCCTTGCATTTATTCCCACTACTTGTTTCTCTGGTATCACCATCCAAGGTGAGAGTCTACCCCTTGGAAGGACCACGCTGTACTTATGATTTAATGCTTTTCATATCGAAGTTGCCTGTTCCTATGCATTTGCTGTTCTCCAAGTTGCAGAATGTTCTCCATCCTGGAAAAAGACAGTTTTTCTTCTTAAAAGCCAAAATGATTATAATGCATAAATTGCTTCACTGAGAGCCTACCTTGTGAACAGGAGCTCAGCAAAGCAAATCTGACTTCAACGCACCCTCTCCAGTTCTGCCTCTTCACCATTTTGAGGCTCAGGAATATGAGCTTCATCCTACAAACAACAACCCTGGCTTGAAAAGAGGGAAAATGCAGAACTAGCTCCATTTTGAAATGAAACTTTCTGGGAAGCACTCAACAATGCCACAAATGCTGTCTGGGTCTGAGTGCCAGAGACTAACGGTAGTTTCTGCAATAAACTCTAATGCAGTGAATTAAATTCTTATCTTTCTTCCTTGCTTTGCTCCAGATTTTCCCCCTTATTTTCATTTTCAGTTGCACAGTAAAAATGGGTTCCCCTTCATCTTCTCCGGCTGACAATCACCATAGTCTCTGAACTTCGCTGAGCACTTCTACCTCAAAGTGATCTCCATATGTGATCTCCATATGCCCACAAATCCCTGAGAAACCAGTAACAGTCTGACAGAAGAGATAGGCTGTGCACGTTGCTCTTCTTTACCTGAACGCTGCAGCACCAGTGCTCCACCCCCTGCACTGACACCTATTAATTACTGGAAATTCCCTTAGTTACCCAGACAGACTCAGAATCACCACTGGATAACCAAGACTGCTTTGAAGACCAGATAAAACCAAAGGTTACAAACTCTTGGTAACGCAGATGGTTGCGAGAGCTCACTGCAGAAGGGAAAAGAGTGGGAATGGAGCAACTCCGGCTGCAGGCAGGAGGGATGCAGGCAGGAGGGATGCCCCAAACGTGAGCTCTGCCAGGTGGTAATTACAATCCTATGCTCGGTTGAGGTTTGGGCAGCTTGGCTGCCTCTTCCTCAGCCTTACCACAGCGGTAAGGCCATGATGGGTCAAAAGGGTTAATTTCAAATATTCTGGCAGAAAGAGAGATAAGGAAACCACTGAAATAATCTGCCCTTTGGTTTGCTTTTCTTTCGGTGGCTTTGCAGTATAACAAAACCAAAGCTCATCTATCACTCCTGTTGAGGAATGGTTTCCAAAAAAGGCTTCACCACAGTGAAGTCCCAATATTTCATGGTCGTATTATTTAATATTTTAAAAAGTGAAATCATAAATTCAAATCGAAATATTGCAGCATTACTGAAATGAGGCTCTTCTATTATTTTCAGTTGAAAGGACCATTGTCAACAGGGAATGTAATCAAATCTGCATTTTTCTGATGGAAACTGTTTCCACCGGAAGAATTACAATCAGCTCGAGCTCCCCAGCTCCCTCCACATACTTTTTGGTCTAAGTTTATTGCTTTACAATGTATAAAGCAATTTTCCCACCCTGACTGCAAAGCATCATTGGAACATTCTCGTTTAAGGACAGGAAGGGCTGAAATGCACCACAGCAACACCGTCAGCCCGTATGAAAAGCTGATATAGCTTCAGCATTTTTTTCAGCAATTTCGAAGTATTTCCTTATACAGATCGCAGAAAATCCATTGCAAATCACTAAAAAATCAGAATTTTGCCCTGGAGCTACATTATCTGAGATTTTTGTTCTCTCTGCCTGAAGGTACTTCTATAACACCCAAAGTTATTCTGATACAGTGTTGGAGGGGAATGGAATTGCTGCGGTCTTTATCTCTGGGCAGCATCCAGCCACATGTCCTGGCATACGGGACACATTCTATTATTCTGCATTTTCTAGCCTCCACCTGGTGTCTCGCTGGGACGGTGAGTCCAGGGCTCCAGGGCTGCCATGCACAAACCATAAAGAGAGGTCTGCCTACTCAGGCTACCCAAAGACACTCATCAATACAGCTGAAAATTCGCTTCTGAGCAGGTCTGCAACCCTGTGCAACATCAACAAATCTCAAACAAACCTCTTTCCTAAATCCTGTTCAAAATTCCAGAGGCACTCCTTGAGCTCATGCTCTGCTGGAGTGGCTTATGGCCCAAGAGGCTGCAACTGGGAGGGAAATGAAAGGGATTTTCAGGATCTTTATTGCTAAGTTAACCTCAAAAAGTCTGGTGCACATCCACACAAGCCTCTCCTGGGATGTGTTGGCTTAAGACAAGGTCACCAACCAGCTCCAGGGTTTTCCTGATCCAAGCTACGCCCAGCCTGATTTCCAGCCAGAAAAAACAGACAGAGATGTTGTTATAGCCAGTTTAAAACATCCACCACTGGAAATGTAAATGGATGATTGAAAGCCTCTCACTGATACGAACAAATTTACTCCAGTGGTCTGGAGACTTAAATTTCTGAAGGAGGTTAAGTGAAGCATGTCAGGTCACTGAGATATGGAGAGACCTGCTCAGGACCTTCACGATGTGAAAGGTTTTGCCTGCAAATCCAGAGAGAGCTTTTACTTATATAAAGTGCTTAATAGCAGGTGTAGGAGAAACTTTTCCAGTTTTCCTTTCATTGTATTTATACCTTTTGCAGAAAACAGGAAAAATGCTGCATTAAAAACCCTGCATCTTCCAAACATTCCAAGGCAGTGATTGAAATATTTGCATTTCTTTCCTGTTTGGTTATTTGAATGAACCTGCAATTTCTATATATATATCAAAGGCACATAAAAACTACAGCAGGATCTCATGGATCATGGAAAATCTGAATGGAGATAAGCCACCCAAAATGAGTGACAGCAGATGCACACAGGATACGGGACAGCATATGGCCCTTCCCTTCCTTCCACCACCTTTGATGGAATCGAACCTGGTTTACACCAGTCAAACAAGATGAGGATTTGATCATAGCTCCCATTTGCCATGTGTTGGTTCCCATCCAAACTAATGCCAACGTGAGCGCTGAACACGAGAGCTGCCTTCAGAGATTTTTTTTTGTTCTTTAGAACAAAACAGCAAAAGCTGAAAGTACAGTAAGTCCCTTCAGAGAGGATGGTTTAATTAGCTGGCGTGATACCAAACCTGAATGACTTCTGACATACAATTACAGTTCATTGTCTAAGCTTGAAAAACCATGTAGCCTGCCTTTATCATCGTTTAACTATGTTCACTTGATCCTTTAAAAATATATCACGTGTTGACATTTCAGTGGCCATTTCTGTGTCTTCTGGTCCCTGGAACAAATGAACATTTCTAAAAATAACATAAAATCTCATAACCTGAACACATACTCAAGTGCACAGCCTGCAATTGCCTTTCAGAGTTGATATTAAAATTCAAATGTGTTCCTTCCAACTATGAAGAAGTCCAGCTTAAGCTCTACTTGAGAGGAAATAATTTATGCCCGGCCATCCATCTCTGTCTGGGAAGCAGAACAACACCTGAAGTGAGGCAACAGCCTTCCCCAGCATTGCAAGTCAGAGTGCAAAGATGACAAAGGCAGCTACGCCTTATCTATGTGACTTCAGGAGCTGGCACCCTGCTGAATCCCTAGGAAAGATGCCACAAGAATACAGGTTATGGCTTGGAATTCCTTCAGCAGATGTTTGAGTCTCTTGCTCACCCTCCCTAGATCACTCTCCTCACTTGCACCCCGGCTGCATTCCCGGAGTGCCCTTCCTTCTCCAGGCTGCACTGCTCCCCTCCTCTCCTGCCCCTCGCACCCACTACGCAAGTGTAATCCTATCCCCCAGCAACCTGGTGCCACCTCCTCCCACCCTCCGGCTTTGAGTCATTTCTAATTTATTTCCTTTCTCTCACGTCAGCCTCGTGCCACCTGTTTCGGCAACTTCTCCAGTTCCCTCATTTCTTCTCCACTGCCTCTTACATGTGGCATGAGAGTCCCGAGCTGATTTCCAGCTGTCATTCAAAGCCTCCTCACCATTCAGGAGCACTCCTCGAGACCGAAATGCATTAGGGATGACAAGGCATCATTAAACCCAGACACACCTTCTCCTTTTCTCTGCACCCACCAATTCAGGGTGGGAATTAGGATGAGAGATGAAGCCCGTTAGCAAGGTGGTAATAAAGTCTGCAGCTACACTACTCTGACCATGCACCACCAGGGTCCAGACATGGATGAGGGAGCAGATTTACCAGGAAGCGGCTGTCCTCCCCGTGTCACTGCGGAGCCTGATGGGTGTTTCTGGGCACTACAAGATCCTGCTTCGCACAGAGGCACAAAGCTGATATTCTCCAAGATACACAGGGCAGACAGGTTACTATCCATTGCAAACATAAAGCTAATTTAATTAAAGTATACCTGGCTAAATATCTTCAACATAAAGGGAATTTATTAATAAACCAGACTCAAATGCAGCCTAAGTAGAACCTCACGCTGGGCGCAGAGTGATTTATACACATAAGCAAAATAGATCAGTCTCACATTTCTAGAAAAGGACACCAGATGTCTTTGACGTCATCTAAATTATCTCTATTTTTAAAAAGTTACTCTTTTCCATTTGCTGCCAACTCAGAAAGTCCAATTTGCCAAGATAATATATCTAGCGTGGATGAAGATTTCCAAACTTGAAGTATCAGTCTCTTAGCAACTGTAGTACTCTTTGTATTAAAACTGAGCAGTGAAACTGTCATCTTCTGTAGCCTTTTATGCTCCTAATCAGTGAATTCCCATTAAAGACACAATATTGGGAAAATGGCATTTAGGATTCCAGATACGTACATAATATATATACACACATCTACTCCATATTCTCTCTCCACAGAAGGACAGAGTATTTATAGTAGGTAGACATGTCAGAGAAATATGTGGCATATCTTATTCATGCAAGGAACTAGATAAGAAATGAGAAACTGAATGTAACAAAAGGTGCAGCAAGAGCTGATAAGGAAAAAAAATCATGGAAAGAACTTTTTCTTCCATCTGGGTTTGATTCAAGTGGTGGCCTTTAGGCAGTGGGCAGGGGTGAGATGAATGAAAGCCTCCCTTTTCTCGCCTGCTATGTTTTCAGCCCAGAGCTGGAGGAGCCATTTGATGCCTCCCTTTCTCCAAACCGACAAGAGTTCTGGAAAGGGCTTTCGACTCCCACATTCACATCTGCTTCCGCCAGCCCGGCACAGAAGCTCACGCTCCTGGTGAACTTTCCTTGGGTAAATAACGCTTCAAGGTCCTCTGCAGGAAGATATGGTGTTGCAGAAGTACGTGAAACCATTTGGAAAATGGAAGGGATCACACAATGCAACTTCTTTTTCTGGGTCTCCTGTCCCTGTGGAGCTCGTGTGTAGCCTACCCAGCAATTCTGGGCATTTTCTTTCACAATCATAGAGAACACTTCAGAAAACAAAAAGGAGACCCGTCTCCCAGCACAGTAGTTCACTGTAGATAGTCTGAAATTGGTTCCTTATTGCCCTGCATACCTGTAGGGCTTTGGTCCTCTCTGAAGACCATGCCATACTTTCTCCCTCTGTCCCGCAGGACTCAGCTTGTGGTCGGCTTGACTTGGCTGAAATCTCCATCCTCCCTGACCACAGTGTGAGCAGGACCAGAGCCATGGGATCTGCACATACAAGGACCAGGTGACAGGACCAGGTTGGGAGTTTAAGCACTGGGTACATTCCTCTGCCATGTGCTCTTGAGATGAGGATGCCAGTGGCTAAATTCCACGAGCTGATCCCTCATCCTGCTGCAGGGGTGGCTGAGAGCCCATCCTGGGTTCTCCTACACGGTATCGCAGGTCATCCAGACCTCCAGACCAGTAGCTTATCGGTCACCAAACACCGCAGGTGCCTTGGGAGGGGACGGAAGCAAAAGCTTCAGGAGAAGCCCACAGGCAGTCGCCTGCTGCTCCGCCATGCTGCAAATGGGCACAGAGAAATCCTTGAAGCTCTTACAGACACAGTGGGACCTGTTTTCTTTTCCTTCTCTCCTGACAGACAAAAAGAAAAGGAAATCAATTCAACCTCTCCTCTCTCTCAGCTCTGATATCGGCTCCTCCAAGTATTGCCAGACTTACTTCTACAGCCCTCACAACAGCAGCCCTCATATAATTCCATTATATCGCTGCAGTTGTTATTTATGTCATGATGATTGCATCGCGCTCAAGGACAGAGTGAAGAGATGGTGAGGCCCGTTTAGATTTACAAGACGGAGTAGCTTCCCCATTTTCAACCGGCTGTATTATTCACTGTGGTTTTACTTACTGGCACATGAAAAATGATTGTGAAATGATCTAGAGCTGACTGTACAGCACTTTATTTCAAATGCACTTCAAGTAATCCATCTGACAGCAGGCTTCGAGGACTGCCACGCAGGTCCCTACGTGCACACTTCACTTGCTGTCTCAGGCTGCTGAGGGGGGAGCAACAACCTGCCACAATAAACACTCCTGCTAAAGTTTTAATGAGGGAGGGGCTGACATAGCTGCAGTTCTTATGTAGCTCATCCTCATTGGCTGCTGTCATTGTATCGCTCACCTGCATACACTGCTTGTCTCACTTTTAACACAGCCAAGAGAGCGTTTTATTCATTACCATCAACTATTAACTGCAAAAAAAAAAGACATCAGCATAGACACTTAGGCAGCATGTGCAGAATGACAGCAGCAGGTTCAATATATCATCATAATAGACACGTACAATACACACCACAGACGTGATACTCACACAGTGCCTACCTCTAAAACTCATAATCTAGCTAGACTGCAAAGTGGAACTGGTCCCAGATTAAAATTGCATTGAATTTCCCATGGCAATACTGAAGTTGTTTGATAAAATTACTCTGGAAGTATTTCTTGCAAATATTAATCTATTTAGATTCACAAGAAATATAATAAAGAAAAAAACCACCTCGCTGCTCTTGGCAGCTTTGCCATTAAGTACATAATTAAATTCAAAGTAAACGCAGTCCCTAGTCTAGATTCCCAGCACGAAGAAACCAACTGCTGCAGAAAAATGCTCCAGCATCTAATCCCTTTCCTAACGCAACTGCCACGCAACTCCCCAAACCGAGCAAGGGCACAGGTTCAGGACCATGTCCCGCTGGCACCCGCTCTGGGCTCTCCCAGAGCGGGGACAGCTCAAGGACCAGGGAAGCATCTTGCTAAGAAACCAGTAACAAACCAGCAATGTTTCTAAGTCAGATTAGAGAAAACGAATTTTTTAAGAGGTAGGGGAGAGAAATACAAGTTTCTGTGGTATTCCCACCCCTCTCCCATGAGAGCAGATTCTCTCTCAAACCAGAAAACACTCTGCTGGTTTGTGTCCCAAGCTGTGATGCAGCTTCCACTTGCAGAGACTCCCCGGATCCTTCTCCAGCCGAGACCGCTGCGCTGGACAAATCTCTCTGTTATCTGGGAGACGGTACTACGCTAAAATGACATCACCAGAGCTATTAGAAAAGCTGCTGCAAGTTATATAGGTTGCCAAAAGTTCCAGGGGATTTCACAGTGGCCAAGAAAAACAAGGAGGAGGGAAATCCCAGCTGTGCATCTTCCACAGGCTGTATCCCGTGTGCCAGCTGCCTGCGGAGGGGACTGCGCCCCAGCACGAGCTCACTGGAGGATCCTGGACACAGACACTGCTTCACAACCATGCAATGTGAGCCAGGAGGTGGGGGAAGGATAAAGACATCTACGTGTTCTTCATCTCCATCTGAGATTCCCTTCTAGTGTAGAAGAGAAGAAAAGGAGGAAAAATCCCAAGAGGGCAGCTAGTTTATCGCTGCAGCGCGTCAGGTGCTTTCCCTCTTCTATTCCCTCCTTTGTGGTCCATCACATACACAGTCCTACACACTACACAAATCACAGCAAGGGACTGGAAGGGCTCTCAAGAGGTCACGTATCCTCTGTGCTCACCCAAAGCCTGGGTAAAGCTCACCCAGGGCAGTGCTTGTCAAGCTGAGTTCATACCTTCCCAAGGAGGGGTACTGAGGAGGACCTGAAACGCTCAAATTGGCCAAGGTACAGCTGTGTATGTCCAACTACCAGCAGCACTTGTATGTCCGTGCCTATGAACGGTGCTAACAGGCCAGAGCAGGTCTGATCCTCAGCCAAGGGTCCATCATCAAACAGTTCCAAGAATTCAACAAATTTTTCCCGTTCGTTTTATGATCACATTTACTTTTCTTTGTTCCGCAGCAAGGAGATCCATGGTTTAACCATGCTCGAATGGGCTGATAATGGCCAGACTGGCCATTTGCAGAACGGCCCCATTACAGAACGAGGACAGGATGGAGAGAGCCAGTAATTGTCAGGGTCTGCCTCTTTCCTGTCTCGCTTTCCCTGTTTTAATGGGAAAGCTGCAGAAACATTCACACTTAATCATATAAAATGCTGTACATGGGCCCAGCTGCGGGGCCGAGCCAACGTATATCACTTCAGAACGACACGACTGCCTAATTTCTGTCAAGTAATTAGCGTGCTCCACAGCACGCCGAGCTGAGAGCTTCACTAGCACTAAACAAGGCTAGCAGATTTGTAAACAGCTTGCGATGGAGTAATATTTTTCTGCTCATATTGTCTAAAAATATCTTGGGAGAATTTGCTCCAGTACAAATGGCTCTGCTTGAAAGGGTTTAAAACAACAAAAAAGCTTATGATAATTCAGAGCAGGTTTTCGCTTTGTTTGCCTGCCTGTCGCCTGCTCTTTGGTTCCTAACCTCAAACGGTTACACAGCCCAGAGCCTGGCTTTACTAAAACACCCAGTTTCACCAGAAATTAAATAAAAACTATGCTAACACCTAGCTCCACCCCTTCCCCACTTCCTACGTGACCTTATGCATAGTCAAATTCTAGTTCTGCGTTTGTTTTACTGCAGGTCCAAGAGGGCTGGGGTCCCATGTGGGAGCTGCTGTACCTATGGGTGGGAAGGCAGAGTCTTTGCCCCAAGGAGCTGTGCGAGAAGATGACACTTGGGACCAGACTAAAGCTCACAGAGCATTCCATGGCTTCCTAAGACCTTCATGAAAGATTTAACTCTTCCTGAGACCTTGTGGAATCCACACCCTGGCGAATGGCATCTTTCTGCTGAAGGGAGCAGACTGCCCAGATGACTCTCCAGGAATTGAGATTTGCTATTTCCCAAAAGCTTGTAGATGACCTGCACTCAGTTTAGAAGCAAAAAGGTGTTTCACTACATCTGTTAATGCTTGGGTTCCCCATGGGAGTCCTCAGGTCCTCTCATCTTCCATTCTGGTGGTGAGAAAAAGCTTGTTTTACGCACTCTCATGCTAGGTGAGCTCACCACTGTCTGCAGTGCAGATGGAAGATGCTAGCAGGTTCAAATAACCAGTGCTATATCACCAGAAGCAGATCCCGACTCCTTGGACAGGCTGGATCCTCAGCTCCTGAGTAGGGTTGTAAAGGATGCATGTCCCCAGGGTCAGCAGCTACACCACCAAACACTCCAGGTGGGCAAAGCTGCTGGAAAGACGGCGCAGAGAAACGCACAGTGCCATACCTCAGTCCGTCTTGTAAAATCAGAGTGATAACATTGAACCTCAACAGGTCTTGAATAGGAGCTCCTTGGGGCAGCCACGGTCTGGTAGGACAGTGCTGTCCATGTCAGGACCCCAGACTTCACCGGACAAGGGTCAAATGAACAAAACACGTTTGAGCACTTGGAAGCGCTTGGAAGAGTATCTCTTTTCCCTATTGCTTGTGCCAGGGTTGGCCATTTTAGCAGTTAACTCTGTTGGTTTATTTGGGAAAAAGCAAGCCATCGGGAGGTCTGGTGTTCCGTCCACACTTATTATTAGGAGGCTGCTAATGAAACCACAGAGCCCTCCTGATGCCCGGGAAAGGCAGGAAGAGGAGTACAAAGTGGCACACTTTACACTTCATTGGGTAGCTTTCTAAACTAATTGGAGTACAAAGTCGGGTCTAATTGATGTTTGTATTGATTGAACTGCTCCAAGTCTTAATTTTGGTTGTAAAACTCACTTTAAAATAGAGCCATTTATAATTAAGACAGGATCTGTAATTAATGGAGTTTTATACTCATAAAACTGCCTCTCTCATCAGTCTAAATTAAACTCCACATGAAAGTTTGTGCAAATTAAATACAGTAGATGCCAAACTCTTTGCTATTCTTATTAATGTCAAAACGTGAGTGATTTGGAGATGGGAAAAAGTGATGACAATTTGTATTAGAAGATGTGACAGCAGGGAAGGGCACCGCGTGGGTGCAGGGAGCCCTGTGACAGTGGGGGACACCCGTGTTCACCCCGTGCACAAAGACACCACAGTCATGTTCAACACATGACAGGAGCAAAGCCACGAGCCATTTCCCACATCTCAGTTAGAAAATTAATATATCATCCCTCTTGCACAACTGTGTCAAGTTGTAACACAAACCTGCTTTTAAAAATGTTTTGTTCCAACAGAGTCATGCCAAGCCACCAAGCAGAGGGGGAGCTTATGGGGTGGGGAGGTCCCTCGCCTTCACATGCCAGTGGTTATTTAGGGCTGCAATGTGCCTGGCCATGCCCTCAGAACCTCCTCCGCTGCTGGAGCCGTTAATGAAATTCTCCGATCCTGGTAACTGTGGTTGACCATATGACTCTTTCCAACTCAATCTCATTGGAAATCTTTACAGCCATCAACCACAATATTTACAAAGCACAGAACAATTCTGGGCTTGTGGCAAGAAAATAAATCATCTTGGACATATGTATATAGATAAAAGATCCCCAATAAATCTGCTTTCCATGCGTGAGAGTCTGCCTCATCCTTATCTAGGTAATTAGCTATCCGGTTCTTTAAAGGCTCCCATTTAATTGGGGTTGCTGTTCTTAGTGGAATATCATTTCCTCTTCCCAAAAGGGCTACTACTATTTTTGTATCTTTTTTTTTTTTTCTGGCTGCCACATTCTGGTTTTCCCACTAAAATTAAAAAGTCACTTCAACACTCTCCAAGTATTTATGGCTTGAAGATTCCTACACATGTCCCTGAGCTGACATCCATAAAAGCTTGTCACAGTTGTCCAGCATTTTCCCACATAACTTCAAACTCAAGTTGAGGCTCAGGGTCCTCAATAGCTATTGTAAAGAGCTGCACAGGCTGACTCACTTTGTGGTAGCTCCCAAGGGTCATCCTTCGGAAACGCTTCTCTGTCCCCATGGACAACAGAGGGTCAGGGGTTAGAGAAGTCTCAACGAGCTCTCCAGGTGAGGGAATGAACCGTGGTCTGTGCCCAGAGCTGTGAACCACACCAAGGTTCTCCCTCCCTTTTGGATAAGGTCTGTGTTAGTCCTCTGGATGGCCAGAGCCAGTCCTGCTCCCACCAAGGTCTCGGAGATTCTTAAACCACCATCAGCCAAAGCAGAGCTGAGGCCACAGTGAAGACGTAGAAAGTACCTCTCCACGTGGATGGGAAGAAAATGTCAAAGCTGGCATCAAACCAATTTGTTTAATACCTCTTTGAGCTAAAACTGGCAGTTCATAGCCCTCCTGCCTCAGAGTTTCTCTTTTTAGTCCAATCTTTTAATTTGCTTTGTTCTCATTCTCTCAAAGCCTCAGAGGCCTCATGAACAAGTGCTGAAAGAGGTAAGTGGGAATGAACAAAGTTGATTACTAATGAACCACATAAATTATCATACTGGTAATTACCCAAAGGACTAAGGTTCAAAAGAGCCTCTTTCTTTTCCATCATAAATTCTCTAAACGCCCACAGCGGCCTTGGGCCAGCCCATTCACACAGGCGGGTTTGCTCCGGTGCATTGCAAACTGGGATGGGACTGGGTTTGTGCCATCAAGAACTGACATATCCTTACCAGCCAGTAGATAAGAGGTGTCAATATTACCTGTGCTCTTGTGGACAGATGGACACGGGCAGTGCCATCCCAGAAAGCACCCCATGATGAGGTGTGATGTCCATTCTTTTAGCAGTAAGTTAGGGAAGCTGAAACTCGGGCTGTGAGGATGGAACTTTCTCTAGGAGTCAGAACTAAAAAGCTTTCCATTAGAAAGAGAAATAGACACTGAGGGGATTAGCCAGTTATCCGATTTGTTCAGCTACTGAGAGTGAAAGCCCGGCTCTGCTGACGGGAATTCTGCTCCTCTATCAATGAGATCAGGATTTCACGTTTTCAAAATAAGCACGTTTTACTTTGAAGACAACAAGTCCCTTTCCAAGCTGAAAGCAGCTCTTCCGTTGGCTAGGCAAGGAAGAGGACATCAACATTTCCGCCTCTCGAGAAACACTTCATGGGCAGCTTCTCCACTCAGCCAAGCAGTTAGAAAATTCAGGGAGGTGCAATGTTTGGTTTTAAACATTGTTCTGATGGAGAAACACATGCTGCCAAGGTCAACAAGTTATCAGAAGAGCTTTTCGTTCGCTGGGACTTAACACGGTTGTTCCGACTCTGAATTTGGTGTGTGCTGCAAAGCTCCCTGGAAAGTGTTAGAAGGCACAATAACTGCACAAAATACCTGAAAGCAGCAGCTTTGGGCCCCTGTTATTGCAAATAAACGCCACCAGAGACATCACCCAGTGCATTATGGAGTCAGCACTTTCCCACAGCAGAACTCCTTTCGTGCCATAGCAACACGAGCAAGGTGTCCATCAGGCTCGTGTAATCCAGCCAAAAGCCTTGACTTGCTGCACCATTACACAGAAGACAACAGACTAACCTGCAGAAAAATTCCTCCAATCACTGGCTCAAAAAACCCCCTCAAATCCCTGAGTAGATAATTACAAACAGCTTTTTAAGTGAGAGGCTGTTTGTCTAATCCAAAATCCTCCTGCATTTTTATTATGTGACCTTCTCCCCCTAGAAGGACACATAAGCCTTACCCTTATCGATAGGAGTTACAGAAACCAAAGCACGTCTCCCGTTGGCTATTATCAGAGCAAAAAAATAAAGGCAGGCAGAAAATGCTGGACCTTAGTGCAGGACAGCAGGAAAGCCTGAGGCCAGCCAGAACCTCCCTCCAGAGCCCTGTGTTTAACCAGCCCCTTTATTTGCTTTGCTTCCATTTCCTTGGCTCATATATTCCACCCTTTATTGTGAAAAATGAGAGCGAGAGAAATAAGAAGATGGGGAATATAGCGCAATAAAGCTATTGAGAACCACGCCTGGAAGGCAACTGGAACGAACTCTGAAGAAGTCGTTAGCTATCTAACCCCTTAAACAGCCCCAAAACGGGGTGTGGGGGGAAGCGTGCTTTCGTTTTGCATCTCAATCCAAACTAAACCTTGTATATTTTTACTGCTCAGAAGCACCACTGGGCTGAACCACTGGTTCCTCATGGGCTCGCCAGCAGACCAGGCTCAGCTCACAGCTCAGCAATGAAGCAATTAAAGTGCTTGAGAGACCATTTGACGCGTGGCTGTACTGAAGGAGCAAGACCCCAAGGACACAAAGTCTCGAGGTAACTCAGTCATGATGCCACCAGCTTTGGGGATCCTCTGCAACCTGGCCGGGATGGGAGGAACCGCTGCGTGCCCCTGCCCACACCTCCTCCTCACCCCACCGCAGCACCGTGCCATTGCCTTGGCTGGAGAGGAAACATCACAAGACAATCTGTCTCCTGAAGTGCTTTCACTGAAAACACAGATTCAGCCTCTCTGAAACACTTCATCAGCTCACAGCAGCTGCAGGAGCTGCCTGTCCAGGCTCCCGCTGAAATAAAATGTTTTGACTCTTTTAATGTAAGCACGTGACTTGGAGAGCTAAAATCTACAAGTTTGCCACACTTTCGGAACAGAAATAAGTTTAAAAGCTCAAACTCTAAATGAAACACTTTGTTTTGAAATAGATGAGATTTTTTTTTTTTCCCAGCTTCTGATTCACGGGGTAAAAAAAATGCAAAAATGAAAATGTCCTGATTTGGCTCAAACCGAAGGGGATCCCCCGATTTTTTTCTCCTTTTTTTTTTTTTTTTTCTTTTAGCTGCTGGTGAACCGAGAAATCCCCTATTGCACAGGTGAGTTTGGGAGGCAGCGCCTGTCCTAGGGCTGTTCACTCTGCTTGCCAGCCCCAGGGGTGCAGACACAGTTCCTACAGCCCGTACAACCAGGGACAGTGTTACCTCTGGTGCTTCAGAGAGGGAAACTTAAGCCCCTCACCCGTCCACCTCCCCGAGGAGCAAAGCAGGAGAGAACGTTGTTTCGGCGATATCCTCCAACTCTGTTTTCCCATTTTCCCTTCTGCGACACCGAAATCAAACTTACGATGCGGTGACAAGCTACATTCAAGTACTCGTGATGGACATTTCATCCGTCAGACACTTTGGCAAACACAGTTTCGCATTTCAAAGGCAGAAATTACCGTGTCCCTGCAAAGCACAATTTACTCCTTATGTGCAAACATGAAGAACTGCAGAACAAAAAATGCTTCACATCTTTTTTTACCTTTGGGAAATAATAGCAATTACAATCAGTTACATGGCCATATTTCTTCCCCCTCCCCATCCAAACCCACTCACCAAATCTCATGCCCTGGGTTAGATTGAGCTGAAAGGAAAGTAATGAGATTTGTGTTTCCTAGCAAATGAAATAGAAATTGCCCAAAAGAATAATCCTAAAGTACAAAATACTGCCTCGTGTTGCTAATAGGCTTGTGTCTAATGGCTTATTTATAAAGAGGGACTTTTCTTAAATGACATCCTAATTATGTGCATTCAAGAACATAAGAGACATAAACATCTTTCACTAGCAAGACTTTTGATTTTTCTGGTTTTTTTTTTAACAGAATTCTTAACAAAATAAAGAAAACACATTATGAAAAACTTTGTGCTGTTCTGCAATAATGAAGATTGAAAATTCCAAATGCTCACATTTCTGAAAGTTGCTTTTCGTGCTCTTTCTTGTCTCACGGTTGTTGCTGCAAAGGGCTGCAGCGCTGCAACACCTCAGCTCCAGGCAGGATGTGGTGTGGGACTGACCAGCTCACTCCCTGTCAAACCCATTCAAACTCCAGAAGGATGTTTGGCCGTATCTACTTTTCCCTCTGTGGAATGCTGCCAGGACTTTGCGTACTGGGTCCCGAGGACACCGAGGTCTGCGATCTCATGTCACGACTCATTTTGAGTGTTGCTTCATGTGATGCTCACACAGGTCCCGAGCTAGACCCAAGAGCACCACTGCAGTCCCTCTCTTTCGGCCCTCTCAGCTGGAGCCAGGGTACAACAGTCGTTCAATGTGGAGATGAATTACAGACTAAGGCAGACACCAGGATCCTGGCTCAGCTCATCCCCCACAAACCCTCACGGTGCAAGGACCAGAGTGCCCTTAGAGAGCCCCTGGCTGAACTCTCTCTGCTGCACTGGGAGCACAGCCCTGCACAAGAGCAGCATCACCCAGCAATGCAGGAGATGCAGCACCTTGGGCTGACCTTAGCACAAAAAACCAGCAGAGTTTTAACTAATTTCATTTGGAGAGTGAATAATCTGAGCCAGATTGGCATCAGTCTCAGGAACTGCAGTGATTTCAGCCCATGGGCCCTCCACTGCAGTGGCTACTCTGGTACCGAGGGTTCGCAAAGCATTTTATGAACCACCACTCTCTGCCTGGCTCCAGTGAGCTTTGCTGCATGCCTTGTGCTCCTCGACACTTCCCTGACATCAAGTGTCAGAGTGGAGAACCAAAGGTGGTTGAGCTTTCGCTATGCCTCACCAGCATGCCCAGGAGCATCACAGTACCTGCACAGCCCTCACTAGCAAAGCACCCACCTCCTCAGAGCATCACCATCACCCTGGGAGATTTGCACCCCTTTGTTTTCACAGGCAGGCAGGAGCTAAGTCTGACTTCAAAGGGTTTCTACTGATCCTCTTTGATGGTGCCAAAGCCAGCCAAGATGAAAAAGCAGCATTTCCCTGCTGGGCTCCTGCTCTGTCCCCCTGTACCCATCTGGCTGGTGGCTGCAGCCACCAGGACCTGTGAAAGCTGACAACTGCTGCACACGGCTCTGGCTGCCAGCTCATTCAGCTCCGGCAACAGCAAATCCAACACTGGATGCAGCTGCCCATCCTCTCACCATCCTCTGGCTCCAAACTCTGCCCTCTGTCCCCTCCACTCCCTCCCGCCCAGCAGCCATCCTGCCCCATCCCGCTGTGGTACAGCTGGACCCGCATTCCTCCCCTGCTGCCTCTCCTCATCTCCTGCCTTCCCCAGCACTGACTTTTTGGGAAACCGCTCAGTGTAAATCATGGCAGGGAGCATCCTTGCACAGCTCATTTAATAAGCCCAGCCTTTGCACCTATTTCTCATCTCAGTTAGGGCTGAGATGGTCTCAGGACCCACGACTGGGTAAGGAAAACAAAGTTTTCCAGCCAGAGGGAGAAGACAGCCAGGTCTATTGGTTTAATTCCCAGCGTTACTGTTGTCTGCCACCCTCATGTGGTCTCGCACTCTGCTAAGTGACTTCCTGCTCTGCCAAGCCACTGGCCTTGTCCTCAGGAAGATAAATGCACTTTCTCGTAAGCAGGAGCAAGAGGACAGGGACCACAAACACTGTCACAGAGCATAGCAGGGCAGGCACACGAAGAGCAGCTGCAGGAGATGGCTGCTGCCCAGCAGCCCAGCAGGACCAGGATGCTGTCTGGTACTGCTGAGCAGGTGCCTCGACAGCCAAAGCAAGGCCAGGAGCACTAACCTTGACATTGCATCACTTTGAATGGCATTAGAAAAAATAGGTTCAAAAGAACCAGGTGAAACCCTCTCCAGATCACTGAGTTTTTCTCCCTGTCATTGTTGCAGCAGCACTGTGCCAAGACAGCATCCTTCTGGGCCGGTCCCCTCCCCTGTCACCAACAGCTCGCTTGTGACCACGGCACAATGGCCTGGGGACTGGGAAGTCCCTGCAAAGCCATGACTTATGGGGAGTGAGAGTCATAGATGATGCTTGACTCAGAGGTCTTGCAACACCCCAAGCACTGGCGGATGTATCGCTTTCCTCCCCCTTCACAGGTATTGCTGCTGCTAGGTAAACTGAGGCACACAAAGATCCCAGTGCAGAACTACAAACGGGTATGTAGACTCCTGCTTCTCTGTATGTACAGCTAAGCCCTAAACCTCACTAACTCAGGAGGCAAACCCACTTCTGACCCTTCCTCTACAAAGAGCGCGCAGATGCAGCGCAGAACAGGCTTTTTGCAGTTGTTTGCACTCTGGTGAGGTGGCTGCTCTGATGAAGACAAGGGAATTGATTTAGGCTTGTTTCTGGTTTCCTATGACTCGATTAAAGTTGATGTGCTGAAAGACACAGCGAACGAACACAGCCTGGCTAAAATATCTGCTTGTGTCCTCGGAGGGACACCTGACAGTCCACAAAAAGGGCACATGCGCAGCATGCAGAGCATCACAATAACCTCCAAATCCTTAAGTATTTAAAAACACGGTGATTAAAGGAGGGACCTGCAAAGCCTAATGCTGACTAACTGTAAGACACTGTCTGTGAGAGACCTGGTAGCACTCATGAGACCCTCATGTCCATCCTGCTCCTGCGCTTTGCGACTGGCCACGCCAGCGCTCAGGTCCTCTTGCTCAGAATTCACGGGCACACTGAGGCATCCATCTTCTGACTCCCTCTAATGGCAGCTTGTCTGGGCCTTTTTCAAGCCATGCATCAGCCTCCGAGCCCAGCGCCAAGAAGGAGGCCCTGGGAAATGAAACGAAGAGCGAGCCATTTGCTTGGCGCTCAGCACCACGGAGGGGATGTCTAAGGCCAGAGTCCGGGTTCGTGCCTCTGTGCAGTTAACTGAGAAGAAATGGCTTATCAGAGTAATTTTCAGCTGGGGTCCAAGTGCTTGACTCTCCAGAGCTGCTGTGGCTTCTGCAGAGCCGAGGTTTCCCCAGTGCCCCAGCTCTGCGGCTTGGGAAGGAGCCAGACAGCTGAGATGCTCCCCACCCGATTCAAAAAAGGAGCTCCATCTCCTCCACTTCTGGTGTGGGGAAGATGTTCCCAAGAGGCTTCAGCCAAAAAATCTCTGTTCCCATGGCACTGGCAGCCCTGCTCAACCCCAAAAGCCACAGACAGAAAGTGATGTGTCCCTTTGCCAGGGAAAGATGCTCTGGACAGATTGACTGCATCCCAAACGAGCTCACTGGGAGCTGGACCAGCACAAGAAGGTGCGCTTGGAGGTGGCCACCTGGCCGGATGGGCAGCCGACAACACATGAACACCCCACTGTATCCCCAGTTCTGTGCCTTCAGCTGGAAAATGGGGACACAAAGGCATTTAGTCTCCTTTGCTCCCAACCCCGGGGTGTGTGACACATCTTTATGCAGTCACCCTACCCTCGCCCCCCATTCCTCCATGCAGTGCTAAAAGCCACTGTCTAGGGAATACATTTGCAGAGCAGTAAGGATGAGACCCCTGAGTCCGCACAGAAGCACTTACTAGAATAGGAGCGACTTGCTAAAGCCAGGGTTTTAAGGCAAGGGACTGAAGGAACTTGTAAAATTAATGATCCAGCCTACAAGCTTGCATGAAAAATTAAAAATCCATATTAAAATTTGTATAAATGTGTCACAGCAAGATTTAAATGCCTTTTAAAGCATATTTAGCTCTTGATCTGAATTTGCTTCTTTCCCGTGGCCTGAGGCGACGCAGGCAGGGAGTTATTAGCCTGCTCCACCGAGAGCCCAGCTTGAGGAGCATCGGCCCCACACGATTCATGGCATGTCAGGGGGAATCGAAGACTCGGCAGAATCTCTGCAGGGAGAGAGACAAAACCAGCAGATCTGGAAGGAGTTGGATGAAGATGTAGTCTGCACCTTCTCCCAAAACCCACCTTTTTCCAGACTGAAGAGGATCCTTCTCCACCATAAAAAGCCAGAAACCCTCAAGCCTCTGACCAAGGATATCTGAATACCCACCACTGGTAACTCTCCTGCTCACCAGCCAGTTCCTATAACTATGTCAGTACAGCTGGAGTACAAACACTCTCTTTAATTGTTGTCCAGATGGTGTCCCTGTAATTCTAATTTGTTGGCAGCCAATCTCATTTTATTTATACTGTTTTGCTGTAAGGACGCTTTCCTCAGAGATGATGCTGGTGCCTGTGCTTGTATTTTGGGGGCAGGGAGTCCAGGCGATGCGTTCCCTCCTTGGCAGAGGAGGTGTGGAACAGGGGGAACAGAGTCTCTGCAAGCCCTTCTCGAGGCTGCACCCAAAAAAAGTTTGTAGTCCTCATGGCTAACCAACCCGCCAAAGTACTGGTTCCTTGTGTAAGGCTTGGTCAGTAACGTGCTGGAGGATGGAAATACTGTTCCAGAGTTTTCCCTCCATCCGTAGCTTTCTGCCACCTTCCTGCTGAGGATCTCTAGTGCTAGAGAAAACCCAGTGCTGGTCTTCAAGCCCCAATGGTCCCTAAGGCAATGCAGCAGCTATAACCCTCAAGCCATGGCCTTCCTCTCCGGCGAAACCCGGAGGAGCCAGACCTCCCTGTGCTCAGCCACTTTGGGTGTCCAAATGTTATTGTTGCCTCTTTGAGGTGGGAAGTGCTACTAATTTCAGAAAAAAAAAAAAGCTTTCCTGGAGCCAAGAGTGAAAGGTTGGTGATGCTGGGGCTGGATGGACGGAGGTCTGTTTGTCTGCAGCACATCACTGCCGCTCTGTGCAAGGTGGGGCAAAGCTTCCCAAAGCCAGCACAGGGAACCAAGCCCTTCCAGATGCGCTGCAGTGGGCATCTGACCGCTGATGAGGCTGGGGCCAAGTGAATTATAACTATAGATCTCTTCCTTGGCGAATCCCCTGGAACCGCGTCAGGGCTGAGCCGGCAGGCAGCCTGGGATGGGGAGCCACAAATTCTCCATCAGCAGCTCCACTCCTCCACTGGACACAGACTGTCTGGAACAAATGTTGACCTTGCAATAAAAGCACACTCTGTGGAATATTAACACTGCGTCCCTTTTTACGATTTTTAAATGGAGGCTGCTTTATACCTGCAACTACCGAGTCCCAAGGAAACCCACACTGTAGTTAAAATAGGTAACTGGAAAATTAGCAGAAGGAGCTCAGCAGAAGTGAGAGATACAGCTGCTTCTGTCCACGGAAGAATCTGCATAGTGATGCCACGGTTTTATATTCAGAGACACAAAACACTATTAAAGCAGGATAAAAGACATAAATGATCCCATTTCCAGCCATGATCACTCACAGCGGAGACACTGTGGATAAAGACCTCTTTCAAAAGAGCTCTGCAAAAGAGAAAACAAGCTTTATACAGTTCCATCCTCTTAATTAACAGGCTGTTTGCAGTGCTTACGCCGAAGCACGGATTCGGAGGCCCACGCACAAACCCAGGTGCAGAGCATCCCGATGTGGCCATACCCCAGCACATGCTCCCCCTTGCCTCGTCTCCTGTCCCAGGAGGATACCCTTGCGCCTCCTCCCCTGCCAGCAGGATGCTCGCTCTTCTTTCCCTAGTGTTTTTTTCTTCCCATGGACAAAAAGTCGAGCGGAGCAGATGCAGCCTGTTGCTGCTGCGTGAGTCAGTCAAGTGACTAATGCCTCTCCCCCTGGGTTTCCTTCCTCGAGCACACTGTTTCTCCAAAACACCGCTTGGTCTCACCTGGGACACCACAGGTAATCCATCTCAGCCGCCGCCATGGAGCAGCTGTTGAGGCTGGAGGGAGTCTGTCTGCCCCCTTTACCTTCTGTGCCCATCGGCAGAACTAAAATCTCGGCTAGCAAACAAGCAGAGCTCGGGAAAAATCAACACCTGGAGAGAGAGGAGGAGTTGCACAGCAGCCCCGACTCTCCAGCAAGCAAGGGACTGTTTATCAAGCCCTTCTGATAACACGAGCGTGAACTAGGATCTGGATCAGCCACAGTTCTCATGGCTCACGGGGTTGAAGCAACCTTAAGGACTGCATCAAGCCAGCCAGATTGATGTCCACAATCACCAAAAAAACAACAACAACAAAAAACCCCTCCCAGACTAGAAAAAGCCTTGTAGATCCCAGACCCCACTCAGGGCAGGGGCTACGTGGTCTATAGCACCAGATGCCATTAGCTGTCCCGCTGCCATGCAGCAACATTTCCTCCTGCACGGGCACTGCTGATTTCTAAGGAATCTGGGTCAGGTAAGGATTTATCGTGATGTCTTTCTGGACAAATAGCTGCTGCTGAGGTTCACATTTGGGTTTTCTCTGCAAGGCACTGACTAGCATGCATTTCACCGGCACTTTTTGCAAAGCCTGCTTATGATGCATGTGCCTCCCTTCAGGTGATATTTGTCAGATTCCTACTATGGAAATGTTTTTACCTCCTGATAATACCCTTTAGATAGTGTCTATGGAGGTGGATGACTCAAGCCTGACATGATGATTTCCATCCACCATTTTTTATTAAAAATACTGCTAGCAGTTCATAATTTGAAGGCAGAAGCTGGTTTTAAAAGGGATGTGGAAACCACAGGCTATGCACAAACTGCCACAATTTCATGTTAACCAACAATAGCCAGAAAAATCTATACGTGAAACAGTTCCTCCTAGCCTCAATTTATAGTCCCATGCAACAAAATCACTAAGCATATGGCAACAACATCCATCCGAGACCCCACTGTAATTCGCATCCCTGAGAGGCAGGTTGTGGATGACCCGCCACTTCCAACTTCGTCATTTACTTGATGTTACAAAGTTAAATATCGCCTAATATAGCTTTAGTTCCCTTTGTGACGGCGACAGCTTCTAAAAACCCTCACGCTACTACAGCACCGCAAATAGCAAACACCGCTGCTAGGAATAGCCGAGCCATCAGCAGTGACCTGCTATCTCTCCAGCCTCTTTCCTTGCTGCCAGCATAGTATTTAAAGCAGGATGGAAAAAAACAGAGCGGAGTTAAAGTCGACAGATGGCTGATGCAAGTCGGAAAAGTTTTCATAGGAGAAAAGCAGCCGGTCGGAGAAGAGGCAGAGCAGCACCCTACGCACACCGCTCCGAACGGTTCGTCCAAAAACCTGGACCTTCCCCTTTACGTTACTTGCAGTCAGAACTGTTCTTCGTTTCCTGATCTCCATATTATCCTTCATCCCCTGCCCGCAGGCTGCCAACACAGAGTATTGGAGGGCGCCTGCTGCAGGGATGCACAGGGGGAGGGAGACACGCTGTCTCCCAGCCAGGCTGCGCAGCGCCTTTGCCCCACAGCATCCTAGAGCCCACACTTGCAGGAATCCTTCCCGGAGTGAAGGGCATTGAGACATGCAATGCTAGACGTGAAAAAAGAAAAAAAAATCTGCTGGAAAAAGCCCGACAGATTAGGCACTTGTTGGAGCTTTGAGCGCAGAGGAGCATTATAGAAAATTCCCACTGACTTCCCCAGCTTCAAAGCTTTAATAATTTAATATGTGTGACTGGAATTTCTCAATAGGCTGGAACTCCCTCGGGAGTTTTTTCTCATTGAAAAAGAAACCAAGGAGAATTTGGCACCTCTTTCCCAGCCTGTAAGATTAAATGCAAATATGTTATTGGCATCGAGCTATCACAGCTTGATATATCCACAAAGCTCCCATACACTGACATTAACTTCTCAAGAAAGAACATTTTGTTACTCGCCCTGAGATAGTTTATGCTTAAAGGCAGAAAGACTATTTCTGCTTTGCGTTTAGCCAGTGAGCAGTGGTACCTTCACCAATTACCAGCACAACTGGGCACTGATCTAGTATTAGCGACAAAACACAGCGAGACATGACTGCTGACCTAACATTACATTTCAATTCCAGTGGCCAGGCTGTACTCTGATAGCTGGCACACAGAAAAGTATCTGCAGCTTCTTATGCTGCTCTGGCTTTAGCAGACATAAATCAATTCAGTACCACTTCTGTGTCTGGAGGTGGAAAAAAATGTCCCCGGGTTGAGCTCTTCTCCACCAGGCTGGGAACTGGGGCATATCTTCATGGCAAAGACACAAAGCCCTCGAAAATAGGTGTTTGTAAAGCAAAAGGCTGGCAGAAAAAATATAACTAAATTCTGAGAAGAAGCCTGTGCTTAACAGTCAGGGAATAAATGGATGATTAGTTAAAGAGCTCTAACCATTCTCTTGAAGAACGAGGAGGATACTCTTTGTGAACAGAGACGAATGAACTCTGCTGCTCTCCAATTCAATAGCACAGTTATAATGGGGCCCCGACCACATTAAATGGATGCAGCGCTCGCATTAACAGCGACTTGGCTGCTGCCTTCTTAAAAGACGGCTCCTCTACACCTCATTCGCCTAATTTGCCGTTAATTAGCGGAGATGATCCGCAGCCTCTCAAGTGCTGGTTTCTCCCTGGGGAAGGCAGGTCTGGCCGTGGGGCTGTGCTCCTCTGTGTCTCGCAGCCGCTGTTCCCGCCCCGGAGCCGCTGCTGGGAACATGATGCCGAGGGGGCTTGTGAAGCTTGCAGACCACCCAGTGTGGCCCAGGCTAACAGCAGGGAGACGCGGGAAGGATGGAAATGAGACTGGGCTTCCTTCCCACGTCCAGCCACAGACCATTTTGCTACAAACAGCAGGAGAACAAATCAAGGATAAGTTTCCCTTGTACAATGGGATGGCCCTGACAGTGGGTTGCAGCCTCGATGCCACTTGAATCAGCTCTTGACAATTGTCTGCAAATCTCAAAGGCAATTACAGCAGATGTGCTCTAATCAGGGTAGGCATAGCAGAAAGACCCTTATTCTCTGTATTTGAAATAAACTGCAAGACCTCATCCAACGTCCTCCTGCCTGCTCGGCCAACCCCTGTCATCCTAAATAGGGACAACAGCTAAGCTTTGTCTTGCAACATCATTTGTCACCTATAGGATGCACAGAAGTTAAGCCAGTTCAGTTCTGCTCACCAACTCGAATCTTCAAGCAAAGCTCCCTGAACTCACGAGAAGAGCCCAAAAGATGACCCCGCGGTCCTTCCCGGGGTCTTAGCTAAGCTGCACTACTGAAAGTGGTTTCTCACATTGCATCTCTCACCTGAACTGCATTCAGCACGTACTCATTAGGAAGAAGAGAAGCAGTTACAAATACTCAGAAAACACTGTTTGTGCTTAAGGTAAGTTAATATAAATCTTGCAAAACCAAATCCAAAGGCTCCGAGTTGAAAAGGCTTGAAAACTAAAGTCTGATTTACCAAAGCACACAAGAAAAGGGGGGGGGGGGGGGGGGGGGGGGGGGGGCGGGGCAGAAATGTTGACTTTCTGTTTTTACAAAATGCTCCCAACCTGTCTTGGAATGACCATTTCCACCTGCTCATTTCCTCATCAAGTTCCCCATCGAGACCATTAAGATCATGGCTTGTACTAAATGCCCACTGGGAAGCAAATCAAGAGCTTCAATTTGTTCCACAGTCCTCAAAGACCGACTGTCAACAACATCAACTTTCACTTAGAAATGACCCTGATGAACCACAATCTGCTTACGAAGAAGACCTTTCCACCATGAACCAGACTGAAAGTCTACCTGGCCTTACATCCCGTGTGCAGGGCAGAAGGGATTAGCAGCACCCAGCTTCTAGGAAGGAAATTAGGGGATCCTACAGACAGCAGATGTGGACAACCTTCCTGATCGGCTTTGCCAGCCTGAGGCCAGTCTGTGCTCCCAATCGCTGATCTGGAAAAGGGAATTTTAAATCTCTTCCCAGCTCCTTAAGCCACAAGCCACCTCCGTGCATCTTGTTATAGAGTCACAGAGAGAAACCTCACTTTTGAAAGGCCACAAAGCAAGTAAGAAGACTTGCTAGGAAGAGAGATTGAGCTCTGCAGGTTCCCAGGGAAGGCTAAAGACATCTTTATAAAAACATATTAGCCTAACTTTTCCTCTTGCAGAGTTCTGCCCGTAAAAAGCAGCCTCTCTCTTTCAAAAAGCTGCCTTACTCCTAGGCAGAAGAACAAAATCTGAGGCTAAAATCAATCCGCAGCTCTCAACATAGCTTTGGTCAGAGACCTCTCCTTTGTCCTTGATCTGCTGAGCCATCTCACTTCTGACCTGCCTTCTGCTCCTTGCTTCACGGGGAGAACACCTCCGGTTATTGCATGACAACGCCACAGAGAAGGTGAAATGAGCCTTTCTCCATTCCCAGCCCCCTTGGAAAACCACAGGCTGTTGCTCACCATCCAGTTCCTCCACGGAGATATTCGCTAGCTGTTCGCTGTCGCTGCCAGCGGAGAGTGAGCGGTTCAGGTAGTTGCCTTTGTACAACAAGCCAGCTGTTACATGGTGGAATGGCATCTTCTCCCTGGGCACAAGGGAAAAGGGAAGAGAAAGGCTTCTTTTAATTATTTGTCTTTGGTTTTTTTGCACAGTACAATAGCCTGTCTTGAAAGAGGAGCCGGACCAAAGCATCCTACACCAGGGAATGCGCACTGAAGTTGGCTGCGTGACTGATGGATTGCAGATTTTATTTACTGCCTAAGACATGAGCTAAACAAACAAACAAAAACGCAGCAGCTTCTTCATGCTGAACAAGAGTTAGCAGAGAGAGAACAGCGGTGCCTTAGGAAAACAGGAGTCTCCAGCCCTCATACTGCAGCTTTCAGCCTAGAGATTTGCTATTTGATAATAATTATAGAGAGCATAGGGGTCTACATTGACAGCAATTAAAAAGTCATAGGACCCAGCAGCATGACTTTCAGAGCTGTGCAAGAGTCTGGACACCAGCAGACCCTGCTCCAGAGCATCCAGACCCCTAAGATGGTTCAACAGCCCTGCACAGAGGATCTGTGCTGAGCAAGACAAATGTCACACCAGTGCCCCTGCTCCAGACTTCGGCGGCCCTCGGTTGAAAGAAGAAAATTCACATGCGAGCAGGGCCCAGCAAAGAACATTTTCATCTCACAAATATGACAGCTAAGGAAAAATACTGCTCCATAGGAGGCTGTGGCAGAAAAGTGTTTGCAAACTTAGCAGGTATAAACACCGCAGCCTGGTGAAGGGCAGCCATCTGCACAGCCAAAAGTGGAAATCACTGTCAGCAGCACTTACACATTGATTTAGGATACACAACAAAGAGGCAAGTTTGCCAAAGTCAATTGAAATATTAAGAGGAAGATTTGTCATACCCTTGGCTGGTTTCAATCAGTGCAGCCCCATCATGGGCCTATTGCATTTCATATTGTACATCTCCGGCAGACATAAATCAGCAGAGTCAACCGAGCCCCCCAGCCATCAGCTGAGGATCTGGCCCAGGGTCTCTACAGGGGCTGGAAGGTGGCCAGGACATGCTGGGCAGTATGGTTTGGAACAGACCATTAATATACGTTTATATGGCAACTTTGGCAGATCTCATTCACACCAGTGGGGTCACAGCCCCTTGGAAACAAACTCCAAGGGCGTTTCTAACTACAGCCGCGCCAGGACATCAGCTTGCTTTGCCATGACGAGATAAGTGCCACCTACTGAATCGTTCTCCAGCCAACACTACAATTACAAGGATGATCTGGCTCTTACTCAGCCATATGTTCTTACAGTCAATTAAACAAATATATATATACACACACATATATATGCATTAATTTTGTAACAAATGCCGCCTTGCCTCATTGAGTTAGTAAAAGCTTTAATAGACTCACCAAGACCAAACTAACCTCGAGACACAGGAAAGCAAAGCAGAAAAACCATGAAGTTTCTCTTGCTCTGCTTAGCACGTACCTAGAACTTCTCTTGCAGTAATTATGTAAATAAATCCTAATCGTAATTTTAAGTATTTTTATTTGGGAGCCAGTTTCTTCAGCAGCACATTAGAAACCGTAAACAAGCTTTTCTTTTTCATTAAGCCTATCTGTAATTTCCCAGCACTTGCCAATTAATGTATTTCATTCTGATATATTGCTTACTCTGACATATTGCTCTTCACTAAGATAGGAATTTCATCTACCCACAGGGAGACACAACAGCAGTGCCAGTTTTGGGAGCGTGCCAGGTCCCAACAAGCAGGGCTGGAGAGACACTCCAGCCCTTTGCACCATCTTCATTAGCTTCCAGTCCCACCACAAGGTATTCAGGCAGCAATCGATCCACGGTCTCTCTCGATAATCACATGCCCAACGTAAAAGCAATTACACTGATTTTCCAAACCCTATCAAATTAAAGAGATATAAATCTAACACCTGCAACGGCCCAGGCGATGCTGCGGGGTGAGTTTGCTCTGCAAACGCAGCGTCCGAGGAGCCCATGGGGCTGGGGACTGATGCCAGCACAGCCCTGCCCTGGCCTCTGGGCACTGCCACAGCCCCTCGCACTGCCCGAGCTCACCCACAGTCACAGTGGCTGCAAGCCATGGATTTAGGTGCGCTAAAGCATTTCTGAAATCACTTTCTGTACCTTTGCCTCTACAACCATTAAACAAAATGACAATGCATCTCCCCTGAGGGCTAAAGTGCTTAAAATCAGCTCCCACCTGGGATCCTGTAAAGGGTTTTAGTACTGGAGGGACCCATGATACGCTAGAGTGAGAAATTCTGGATTAAAGTCTACCGCCTAAGTATTTTATTTTGTTAAAAGCTGCAATATTATCCAACAGAAACCCTGCAGAGCTTCTGGAATTCAGCAGCCCTCAGCCTGCCTTCAGTTTTATCAAGAGATGCTCAAAACCAGACCAGCAGCTCCAGCGCCAGATGTCCAAAGAAGGATCCACAGCCGCGCCTCAGGAGCACTCAGCATCCTGCAGCCGGGAGCCTGCTGTCAAAACTGAGCCTGCACAGGGGGAGAGAATGGCAAAAAGGGGCACTGGGTTGTGGGAGAGTTCATAAAGCAAAGCAACACCTTTTGCAAAGCACCCTGTGTTGAAACATGTAAAAAGCTCAATGGAAATACGTAGGTGTCCAGTGCCTGTCTGGGAACAAGAGGTCTGTCCCAGTACAGCCAGATGGGTCCAGGCTCATTTTGAATTTAGCCAAAATAACCGTGTTAGAAATATGGTAACCTTACACTTCCCTATGGCTGCTCCTTCCAGCGCCAGCTGAGACCCTGGGTAAACCCAAACCGTAAGTGTACCGGTGCTGATGGGATCCATCCCACCCCATGGTGATGCCCTCCTTGGGTGCTCAGACAGCAGCAGATGCTGGTGCCGGTGCTCAGAGTGCTGACCATTTCTATCTATCTCCCCAACATGTTAAATTTGCAGCAATGTGCACTCACCTCCTCTGGATGGGAACAGGGAAGATGCTCCAGCTCCTGCCCCAGTTTACAGAGCTGTACAATAAGCCCCCGAGCAGGCAGCTAACGAGTGAGCTTTGCTCTCCATCTCTGAGCAGTCGAGACAGACACATTTTCCACTGAGCAACTTGAAAACTGAAAGCAGTTTTCAAAGGCATAGTGGGATTTTGGAGCGATGCAATCTCCTTGAATAATATCATGAAAACATTGACATTTAACCAAAAAGCCCTCAAAGAACCCATAAACGTGCGTATGGAAACGTTACTATGGTACCTTGCCAAGGTTTCAGTCTCTCGCCAAGCGCACCAGCAGGTTATATCCCCCGCAACGCCCAGTAGCAGCACTGCCAGCCTCGCTCTTTCCTTTCAGAACAACCACATTTGTGAAATTTATAAGATGTTCATAAGCAATTTGCCATCAGGAAAAAAAGGCAGTTACACGATGCTCACATGTCTACGCTCACTCCGGTTTGCATTCTTCACCAGCTCCTGTGATATGTTTTTTAAAAAGGCTTCTAGACCCCATTGAAAATCCACACAACTATTAAACTGGATGGTTTAGCTTATGTTTCAGTCAATGAGATAGAATCAGGATCAATTTGTATTGATCCTGGATCTCCCTTGGTAGTTACCAATTTGTAAAAAAGATTTCTTGCTAGCCTCTCTCCGTACGTGCAGCACAAAATGACACCCAGAAGTTGATCCTGGGTTTACAGCCTCAGGCACATAACACACAGCATCATTTGCAGGGTGTTATGCCTG
This sequence comes from Bucorvus abyssinicus, assembly GCA_009769605.1. Classification (NCBI taxonomy): domain Eukaryota; kingdom Metazoa; phylum Chordata; class Aves; order Bucerotiformes; family Bucorvidae; genus Bucorvus; species Bucorvus abyssinicus. Next base: position 6,663,059 of record CM020050.1, read on the forward strand.
GCCAGTGCCGTTATTTGCCTTCTCCGTTCAGCTGCAGTTTGGTGGATCCCAGCTGCTGCCCAGCAGGTTGTATGTGACCTGGGCTAACAGGTCCCTGTCCTGGACACCGACCAGTCCCACAGCTACTGCCCCATGGGCATCAAACAGACCAGGCAGAAACGATGCTGGAGTGGAAACATGGGAAGATGGTACAGCTGAGATCTCCATCTCTCCCACAAATACGGCTGAGGTTGAGCAGACGGTTCAACGCACACATGTGACAGGAAAGCACACATACATAGGTGGACGAGCACACATGTGCGGTACAAAGGTGTAAGCTTCATTTTCTTAGGAAACTGGGCTAAAAAAACCACAGGAATACACAGAAAATCCATGCAGCTACAAGATGGCAGGGAAACTGGAACAGTGGCTGTAAAGTCCCCCATCTCACCCCAAAAGCCTTTAAAAATTCATCAAATGAAGTAAGAGTGTTAACGATGCTTCTCCCTGGGCAGAGCAACATAACATCTGAGGCAAATACGAGCAGCAACTTAGGAAAAAACCACCTCGTTTTCCCCAGAGCTGCATGATTGCCATTATCTTTTCAGGTAGGATGTGTCACACCTAGCTGGAACCAAAGGGAAGAACAGAGCAAACAGACCCCTGAGCATCACCTGCAGATTTCTAGGCTGTTTGATCCTCCATGCTCAGGGCACCCAACCAAGTTTCCAAAGAGTCTTCTGGTACATTTTCCTTCCATTGCTGACCATGCACTAGCCTCTTCCCTCTCTCCCAAGGAGGCAATAACAGCTGAGGGTCGTGGTTAGCTCGTGTTCTCTGGCATGGGATTGACCGAGCTGGACTAACCCCCCACGTCTGAAACTGTGGCCAATATAGTTCAGGGAAGACAAGTCAAGTGTTTTGTTGCAGACATGCGGCTTGAGCAAAACCCTTCTGCTAGGAAGAGCACCAAGTCACTTTGTCCCTTATCACTTACATTCAGCTTTGCTAACAATAGCTGTAAAGATTATTTATTTATTTTGTGCAAAAACCTGGCACCTCCAATGCAATATGAACCCAAGCTACCAAGGGAAAGTCTGAAGGGCCCAAAGAATCTCATTTTGGCACTGGAAGGAGCTCTGAGGACGCAGAGGGGGGAGCACATCGAGAGCCCTGTAATGAGGTGTGAGGATTTAAGCTGCTGCAATAAAATGCAGAAGTCTTGTTTAATCAGTCTCAACTCAGGAGAGTAAAGAGACACAGGAATGAAAGCTCAGGCAGATGGCTTTGGCTGTAGCTACAAAATCAATATAAGTGGGTCTTGGAAGGGTGCCTTGGGATTGAGAAAAATAAGGTCTGGTGCATAGGGAGCCTTAAAAGAAAGCCCTAAGATAGATCCTCCCAGGGAGGAAAATCTTTGAGGAAGTTTGTATTTTCTGACTATTGATACCAATAAAGCCAAATCCCCTAAAACACATGGAAAGGCACATTTGAGCTATATATAAACAGATCTATTGCTGGAAGAGAAAGACAAGATCCTCCCTGCTCCCAGTCCACCGCTGCAGCCTGCACAGAGCAGTAAACACACCGGACCATTTTCGGAAGCCAAATTTCCTCAGACTGTAATGCAAAGTCATTGGGCTGTGAGTGCAAGCGAGCCCTAAAGCTTCCTCTGAAAGAGTTTTCCATTTACTTCTGGAAAACGGAAGTGCTGCCACTTTCCGGGAGCAGGGCTGCTTATCAGAAGCTCGACCCAGCATGTACACCCATTATATATTTGGCAAATTAATCCATCCCGATTAATTTCATACCTTTTGCAAGGATGCACGGACCACAAACGTGAGCCCTTTATCCACGGCACCTGCACACACACATGAGATTCACTACGCATTTGCTGGTGGTGATACAGGTACAGACTAAAACTGGCTCCCGGGGACCACTTTCAGCTCTGACCCTCCATACCCACATGTGAGCTTGTCCTTATCACACTGTTCATGGCTTTCATGCTCTATGTGACTACGTATTGACATAAGTCTAAGAAAATATTCCCCTATTTCAGACAATGACCAAGAAAATGGAGATCTCCTTGCTGGTGGATACTGGCTTGGGATACCACCAATAAAGTTCCCCACGTTGACCAATGAGTAAAAGGAATTTACAAACCTCAGACCATTTTCAGCACTCAAGGATGTAACTGGGAAAACAGTCCTCTGAAATGCAGAGAACAAGGTCTGAGTGACAAGCCTAATAGATGTAGTGCCACAGAGGCACTTCATGAGCGACAAACTTCCAGGTTTCAGGACTACAAAGCTTCAGATGGGTTTGTGTTGCTTTTTCCCCTCCTTCTCCAGAAAATTTGAAATTAAAAAGAAGCGGAAGGTCACTTTAAAAGGTATCACATTGCTAAACAACTGATGCTTCACGGCTGCCTTTGAATTCTGCATGGCAGAAAGGAAGAGCTGCAGGTGCCAGGTCAAGTATAAAATATACACATTGCTTTCTGAAAGCTGAACATGTGAGAACACAGTGGGACAGCTTTAAACCATAGTTGTTGTTTGTTATTTTTTAACTATGGCCTGGGCTGATCCTCAGCTTAAACTGTCGGGAGGAAAGGAGTGCAGTGACTTCATAGCTCTCTATCTCCAGGGCACGCACATCACACACAACGGGGATAAAGACCCCTTTCCATTCCCAATCAGGCTTAAACCTGCGTAATTAAAGGACCACCATGACCAACTCACCAGCATTTCACCCATTCAACCAACTTCCTCTTAGCCCCCAGGCTCACCCTCACCTTTTGCAGCCACCAATCCCAAGCTTTTTTCCGCCCTCTCCCACTTTCTGCCACTGAGCCACTTCCTGCTACCGCTGTCCCCAGGCTCTGGCTGCAGGTGATGAATTAGCCAGGGTTAGTTAAAAAATGTCCAGCTTCATATAAACCACAGCTGCTTTTGAAAGTTTCTGAGCTGATATTAAACTGTAAAAGAGAAGCCAACAAGACCACAAAAATCTCCGAACCGTCCTCCCTTCCACCCTCTTATAATTCACCTGGAAACATGAAAAAATCAGTTTGCAAACAGAGCTTTTACCCCTGGGGAGGCTGCAGCGTACGTGCGCGTTCCCTCCTATGGCTCCAGCTCCTCTACAAGACAACAGCACCCGCAGAGCGGGGCTGCCAGCAGAAGACTGTTTGAGGACAAGGTAAGAGTTTATGGAAAACAATGCAGGCTACTAAAAAGCCCTAAAATCTCAAGGCCAAGGGCTTCTGTGTGGGAAGCTGAAGGCTATAAACATGTAGATTGGAAAACAAGCAAGAATTTTAATGGCGAAGGTGATTAACTGTTGGAACAAACTAGCAGAACAACCAACACATTGCTGTCTCCCAGACAAGACCAGATGCCTTGCTGGAAGACACGCTTTAGCCAAGCGCAAGCTACCGAGCTCCGCATTGGAGTTAACGGGGCGAAATCTAATGGCTCCTGATACAGGGTTTTCCAGATTAAAGGATTTGCCACGCCTCCTGGGCCGCAAAAACCAGGAGTCTGTGAAGACACCCTGAGGGGCTGAGCAGCTTCGGTGCCGAGGTGAGAACGCATGCAGCTGATAGACCTGCCAGCTCCCTCGGCACTGTCCCAGGTGCCTTCCACCTCACCTCCATTTCATTGTACCTTGCCAAAACTGTCCAGTTAGTCCTGCCAAGGGAAGCAATCCCTGGGGAGTCCCTGCCGGCATGCAGGAGATGGGGCTATGGACAAAGTCAACACCAAGCTCGTTCAGCTGAAGCACACATCTCAGGTCAGTGGTGCAAGAGAGGCTTTGTACCATCATCCCCATCTGCTCAGATCGTTACACCAGCCCCCTCAACAGTCCTTGCTGCTCAGATACAGAAATATCAGATTTCTCTTTTTCTGGAATGCTTAAGCCCATTTTTTTCCCAGTGGAAGAACACAAGAAGATAATACAGAACTAACTGATGGCATAGGATAAAGAGGTCCTTGTTGGTAGCCAGAAAAAAAGTATCGCAGAGCTTTTAGCTGAGAGGAAGAGAATGTCAAAGCAGTGAGGAAATGTCACTTGTGCATCTTTAGCCCCCCATAATGCAGTTCTAACTTGTCTCCCTGCTCTGTTGAACCGTTCTCTCCTCCACTCACAACTGTTGAGTGTTTGCTGATTGAGGACAGTTTTCTGAGCATGCTTCTGTTCATTTATTCATGTCCAGTTGCCTTCACTTCACAGGCATAAATCAGACACGAAGACACTATTAGCAGCGATTCCTGGCACCCCTAGCACACTGAGCAAACATCCTATTCAGGAAAACAATATACAATGGATTATTCATAACAGACTGTGTGTGTCACAGATGAGTAATTATAAACATGAAATATATCAATAATGACAATTTTTACAGCAGATTTAACAAAGTAACACACTACAAATAGCCCATTGGTTGATTATGTATTATTAATGAAATGCCAAAACATTTACGTTTAACAGGACAATTAATTACTCCCAATAAATATGCCTTCTGCCAGGCCTCTTCTTTAAAGGAGGTTTTTGGACATCTGGTGAGGGTTATTTTATTAAGAGCAATAGCCGATGGTTCCTACAGGAAGTTCCCTAGGAGCTACCAGGACTGGAGCCATCAACATATATAAAATGAGCCAGAAGGTAATTAAAGAGGCGAGGGTAACCATAACACTGGAATAATTTTCATATAAATTGAGGTGGATGGTAGTGTAAGATTCAAACTAAGATACATTCCGAGCATTTCCCCACTACAAACATTCAGGGCTATTAGTTTCCTCGGGAAAGCGTCTTCATACACATACTGTGGCCCAGCTTTAAGAGAGCATCCAGCTTTAAAAACAGCATCCCAGTTTGCTTCCTGGGAGAGGGTCAACTGACCCAAATGAAGACCTGCCCCAACGAGGAGTTTCCAGAACCATCAGGCTGGTTATTATTACCTACTGTTAAGCCAGGAAGAGGCTATGGTGAGAAAGGGTTCAGAGACTGCTGCGTTCACAGCGCTGCATCATGCAGCAATCTGGAAGCATCAGCCCCCTTTGGACGCACGAGACTGGCAGCACTGCTGCAGAAGGTGGCCAGGGCATCCACCAAACGGTGCGTTGTCAACCCAGAGCAGCTGATGAACATCAATCACCCCACTCTTTAGCTGCTTATGGGAAAAATATACAGGCAGATCCCAAACCTGTGATGAGCTCTATACTTGCGCAGCGGTCCTTCGGCAGGAACCGAACTCCTCCCAGGGGTGAGCCCTGGAGCCCCAAGGCTGCAAAGCACTGAAGCCCTCCCTAGACTCAACAGGATGTGAGCACATGCTGGAGCACCTTGTTGTCCAAGACCTTAATTCACAAGAAACCAGATCCTTTCAGAGCGAGCTTAGCTGCCTTGAGAAAGTCTGAGCTTCTTTCTTTGCAAGCTACCGGTCTTTGGAAGATTATCGTAAAGCTGTTCCAAGAAACCAAAATGATCATTTGTTGCTGGAGCGCAGTATTCAGCTCTTGGGGTGGCACAAATTACAGCATGCTTATTTTTACTTCAGTATGTATTTGAAGGAAATGTGCAACAGAAATCTGATGCTGGCTGTATTTTAAACCCACGAGCACTCTGTAAACAAGCTAGACCCAGAGAGATTCGCATGGTTCTTCTTGAAATGTAAGAACCAGTGAGACTGAATAATTGAAAACAGTTATGGAGAGTTCATTTTCTTGTTTTTTCCTGGGATTTGCTCTTGGGCTGGCTGCTCCCAACCTTAATACCTGGCAGGGATGATCGACTATTTGGAATCTCATTTGCATAACAGTTGATGTGCCAACAGCTCTCCATGGGGGGAAATCACCGCCCTTGCAGAGGTCAACGATACGCAGGAAAAAAAAAAAAACATAGTAGAGGGCATTTTTCTTGAAGTGCAGTTTAAAAGGGGTCAGAGGACAGTATCTGAGATCAAGGCTGAATACATAGATGTGTCTTAAAGAACACATTACCGTGACATCCTTGGCAGCCTCTAGATACGTCCTCAGACACTTTGCGAAGCTCTGCCAATCACCAGCACAAACCCGTCTGGGTCTTCAAATGCACGTCCATGGGGCACAGCCACCATGGGAGGCAATGGCAAAACTCCAGTTACCTGCCCTGGGACAGGCTGCAAGCACCAGCGCTGCTCACCCAAGCCAACGGGCTGTGGACGAAGCTGTTTGCCTACGGCTTTGCAGGATTGAGTAACCCTTCCAAACGATCGGGCTATCTATGCAAACAGCTGTGGTCCTGCAAATAGAGGAGGAGGAAGAAGACCTCATTAAGGGCACCAATCCCAGGGTGGAGGCACAAGCTCGCTGCACCTCGTTAGCTTCAGGGTGGCTCTGCCCCACTGACCTCTTTGCAGAATGAGGCCCTCGGCAGGAAGCGAGTACAAACACAAAGAGAATTTGAGTTAGGAAGGAATTAAGCCGAACTGAAATTTGTGCAGGATATCAGTGGCGGCTGGTCCCTCCACTGAACAGGCTTCCACCTTCTCCGGCTTGCTCACGTTATTGTTCAACATGCCGGCATGAAGGATAAAACGAGCCCAAGGAAACTATTTGCTTGCAGACACTCTCTGTGCGCCCACCGTGCTGTCACCTGTGACATCCCATGCCAGCATCCTCCAGGACACCAAGTGACCACAGGCAGATCCAGTATCTGCTTATCTATCTGCCCGATCTAAAAGGTGAAGTAGCCAGATTTCGATCCTTGCCGCATTTATCCAAACCCCTTCTGTGCGTATCTCGGGGAAGAACTTCAATATACACACCTGATGATGATGGAAATACAGGAGGGTAAGGAAAAGGGATAGCTCAGAGAGACCCAGACCAGCACCTCCAGCAAGCTCTCCCCATGCTGCTGGGCATCTGTTCACTGCCGGGGGTTCAGAGCCAAACACGGCAGCTGCCGTGCCTCAGCACCCCACTTTGCAACGCCTGCACCCACCTTCGGAGGTATCCGCCGAAGGTGCTGAGATGCCAGCAAAGCCAGGTATGGCTACAGGCAACAAACAGCGTGGATATGAAACCTCCATCCGGATTAAATGGCTCGATAACGTGTGATATAGGGAGGTATATGCTGCCTGGAAGCTTCAGCTACAAACAGACCTAATGAGAGCATGCAGCACAGATGTTTAAGGTTTTCTTTTATCATGCTGTAAAAATGTATATACAATTATGCCCAGTAAGGCTTCACAAGCAGATACTAAGTTGGAGGAATGAGAGAGCAGTTTTAGAACCACCCCCTGAATTTCTATAGGTTTTCCATGTCCTGCCGTGGACTTCAGGTTCAACCAACTAAACCTGCACGGTGGCTTTAATTACCACAGCTTAATGTCTTTATTCTGAGAAACATTTTCACATTTTAGTGCTTTTATCAAAGTAGACTGCATTTAATTGAAAGCAGAGCTGTAAAACAGTTTGTTTCTCTCGCCCTCTTTGAATGATAGCCCAAGTACTATTGCATAATACCCAGCATTTACCTTAGTTTCTCGCTCACACTTCTAACACTAAGAACATTCAGAGGTTAAAAATACAATTAAAGCCTGCCCTGTCTTGCAAAGCTTCTCCACACGATCTGTTCCCCCAGTTAACAGCTGAGCTACCTAATATGTCTTCAGCTGTGGACTGTATAAAACTGAACAAAACTGATTTGATATTGTTTACAAGACTCATAAAAAAATCATTTCAGTTTACCTTAGCAAGTCACCTGGCTAAAACAAATGCTCTCAGACCATTTGACATTCTCAACATATGCTGAAAAGGCTCTGCCTGTTTCATTTTACATCTCCTGATAGTTTGCCTGCCATATTTCACGCCGAATCAATAAAGTTATATGTGCACAAATCGACTAAAATGAGGTTTGCTGGTATTTCTAATACAAATAGTTTCTCGATGAGTATTTTGATCAGTTTACGATAACTCTGGGAGATAAAACATGCATAGTACTATCATCTCGCTACTGGTCAAGCAATGATTTTTCTTAGAAATTAGGTCATTTAAAGAAATATAAAATGAGAAGACTCGCCTTGCATTGGAACTTACAGGGGAAGGTTTTCTGGAGGCTGTGTGAGATGCTTGGGACCAGCCATTTAAATGTACCGAGACTGGGCTGGGATTTAGTCTGTTGAAGGAAAGCTTGGACAAGTGGCCACAAAAATGTTGTTTATATATCCATCTATATTTATATATACCCATATATCATGACATGGTAGGAATAAGCTGCATCAGCATAATCCTCAAGCACATTATGATTGGACAAAAACTGCATGAGAATGAAGTCAGAGAGAGTGTGAGTACGGAGAGAGGAGGTATGACCCTGTCTCCTCATGCAGCTGAGGCAGGAGAGGAAGGAGATTCGGTTTAAATCAGCATTTGTACAAACTACTTCTCTTCAAGTAGTTGGTTTGTTTTTTTTTCTTTTTGCAAGACAAGTTTTGCCCTGGGATTCCACAGCAGGAAGATGCTTGCAAAGTGGTTTCGTTCACTGATGAAACCCATCAGTTTGCAGGAAGGGGCCTGGGCTGATTCTGCCCCACCAAAAAGTTAACGGAAGGTGCTGTGAGAACAGGGTGAGCTCTACACACTACCCAGGCGCACAGCAGCAGACAGCAGCTCCCGCGGGATGGAGCCCGCCCCACGGCAGACCCCTGCACAGGGTCCTTACCCTACCTGGACGTTTCAGGGTTCAGCCCAGGTCCACCACCCTCCCTGCCCCAGCGGGACTCTGCCCGGAGAGACACGAACTGCCTCAGCGGAGCCAGGGCAGAGGGTTCATCTACAGGTGCAGCGCAGAGGGGGTTTATCCACAGGTACAGGGTGTACTTGGAGGAAACAGCTCAGCATCCACAGTGACTCCAAAAACTGAGAGGATGAAGCTTTCCCTATCAAACCTTCCCCAGAAATAAATAGTGCCACATATGCATGCTGCTGGGGGAAGGATGCATGCACAGACCCTCTCCCTCCCCAAAAGATGCAAGCCGGAATATTCCTTGTTAAAAATTGGCATTGGGAGCTCTTACCTGGTACAATCTGTGTTCCCAGCTACCAGCACACAGCTACAGCACCAGGCTCTCAGGGGGCATCGCGCAAGGGTGCAACAGCAGCTTGGTGCAGGTCATGGAAGTTTACAGCCAGAAGCGAAAACCAAAAACCCGAACGAACCAAACAAAAATCCCCTAAAAGCCACAACATGACCCAAATGATATCCCTGCAACGGCTCTCTCCTTACAAACAAGACGAGATGAAGGAGGGGTTTTTACTTGCTCTGAGGCATCATATGGAGCTTAATCACAGGCAGTTACGTATATGGTTCTTTTGGCCTTCAATCAAGTGTGTCATTTCGGTGGCGGCTGCCTACGTGATGCAAGAAATCTGGGTGATCCAGTCCTTTGCCAATCACAGCCTCGTACAGCTATTTTACAGCTGAACAATGGGGAAATTTGCTTTCCCAGGCAATGAGGAGATGCTCTCGTAGTCCATCGAGCCCATGGAGCCAGGCAGGATCACACACACCTCTCCTCCGGTGGAGTTACAGGCAGCCACAGCCCAGCCAGACCTCAGCAAGCCGCTCCCACCGCCGATCTCGTCCCGCTATCGTTTCCCGGAGCCCGTCTGTCTGCCGTCGACTTCCAACACACTCCAAAAGCCCCCGAGAGCCCAGCCGAGCTTGCACAGGCGCCCGGTGAATGAGTGCGGCACGGCGCGGCGTGCGCTAAGGGGGATGCAGCTGCTCCACGGGAAACAGCAAAACTTGGTGGGTGGGAAAGGTCTGAGCTGCTGGGGAGGAACAGGAGAAACGGCTCACGCTCCGGACACCGGCAAAGCCCGGCAGCTCTGCCCTCCTTCAGGCATCCCTTCTGCTGTTCGCGTGGGCAAATCAGGAGGCACTCACTGCACGCCAGGTATTAAATCTGGTGATTGAAATTACAGCTGAAATAAAGCGAGGCTGGGCTGAATACAGTAAAGCTATCAGGAGGCATCTGGGCGGCAGGCAGCACTCTCTTTGGGAGTCTTTGGGTTGCCGACAGCGGCATCGGGAGGCGTTTGGGGCCAAATCCCTCCGTCAGGTACCTTTGCTGATTCGGACACATTCGTTAAGACCCATCCATTCAAACAGATGGCGGATGCTCCCTCTGCTCGGGGATCTTCATTCCTATCTAACTCCACAGGAGCAGGACACCGCATAGATACCGGGCGCTTATTACATCATCCACGGTATGGACGAGGAGAGGGCCCAGAAATTGAGAAAAAGGTTTTCTGGGCAGCGAAAGTGATGTTACGCTGCTCCATGGCAACTTGCGCGCCCCTGTCCACAAACACGCGTGGAGCCAAACCGCACACAGCCAAAGAAGGGGAGATAAAACACCACCCCACCCGTGAACAAACCGCACACACGGGAGGGCGGGGGTACCAAGTGATGGGGATGAGCATCCACCCCCCCGGACAGCCCCCCCCCCCCCTCCGCCCTGCCATGCCCGGACCCCGCGGGGGACCGCTCCGCCTAAGCAAGGCGGCAGGGCTGGACGAGCCCTCCCGCTCCGGTCAACAGGTCGGTTCCCCGTGGAGCACCGGCTGCCTCCCACCCGGGGAGGCGGGGAGCGGGGTTGCAAGAAGCCGGCTCCCTGCAAACCACCCCTCCCCGGGTGAGGGGCAGCCGGTGCTCCCCATCCTTCGCCGGGGTCTCACCCCCTCCTTCCTCACTCACCTCTCCACCAGCCGGCTCCTCCGCCACAGGTTTGCTCGGCTCCTCTTCCCCCCCCCCCCTCCCTGCCCCCCTCCCTCCTCCGGATCGCTCCTGGCCGCGTTATTCAAAGGAGGATGGAGGGAGGAGGCAGAGAGAGATCTGGGCGGTGAGGATGGCGGAGCAAAAAAAAAAAAAAAAAAAAAAAAGGCAATTAAAAATAAAAGCTAGCGCTGAAGAACAATGCCGAGTGCGGGGCTCAGCGCCCCATGGCCCCGTGCAGCTCCGCCGAGCCACCCCCCCCCCCCCCCCTCCCCGCCCCGGCAGCCCCCGGCCAGGGCGGCGGCGCAGCGCCCGCCCGGGGAACACCCCCCGCCGCGGCCCACCTTGCGGCAGGCCCCCGCTAACCCCTTCCTCGCCGGCACCTCGGTGTCAGCCACCCGCCCCGTTCCACCCACCCCAGCCCCGAGGGATGCTGCGCGCCGGGGAGAGGGGCCAGTCTCCGGCTGCTCCATGCTCCGCCGGCTCCCACCGGCCCCGGCTGTTCCGCCCTCCCGGAGGCGGCCGGCAAAGAGCATCACCCCAAATAGGTCCGCGACCCGAAAGGAATCACAAACGTGGGGCTAAGCCCCTTAGAAAGTTGTCCCTCCCAACGCTCCCCAGGTCTCCTTTTGGCACGGAGGGGGTAAAGCTGCCGGTTCTTTTTTTAGAAACAGCAATGGAGGCGAAGGAAGCACATCTCCACGTGTCTGCTGCGTGCACGAAGGTGTGCGTCTCCCTGCACGCAGTGTCCCAGCCCAGGCAGCCTGCCTCACCCTCTGATGCTGAGCAGGGCAGAGGAGCAGAGCAGGTAGCCACAAATCCCTAACGCTGGCAGCTCCAGAGGGGTCCTGTCTCCTCCAGAGCAAAAGAGGATACGCTTGAAGGAATGCACTTCTCCCGGCTTGCCCAGCATCTCCTTAGGCTTCTCTGCTGAGCTAAAACTACCACCACAGATCAGCCAGGAGATACCTTTCCTTACTGCAGTCATCTTCGGCGGGTTGCCAGAGCTTGGTGGAGTTTGCTTGTCTTTCGAGTTCCCTTTCTGAATGCACCAAGGGCACGTGCCCTTTGGATCACCGGCCAGCATCAGCAAACCCGCTGAAAAAGTCATACCAGGAGAAAGCTGGACCAGGGTGCTCCCCGTGGGGTGGAATTTAGCTAAAGACAATTTAGGCTAAATACATGGAGAGTTGTTCTGATGGTGAAAGCTGTTGACTGCAGAAGAGTCTCTAACGGGAACCCAGCACTCAACTAAAATTGCCTCAGCCGGGTCCAGAAGACAGCCTGGAGAACCACCCAGCAACACTCCCACAACCACATAAGCATGGAACAAAGCCTTCAGAGTAAGTGTCGATTTTATGGCTCCAAGGTATTTCATTCACATCTTGCCTGTGTTGTTCTCTTCTGATGTAAAATCCTTCCCGCCTCCCTCTTTCAGCCTCGTGGGTCATGCTGGGATTTCACCATCAGAAGGAACATGATCACCAGCTTGGCAACCATGGCCAGAGGCATTTTTGCTTTCTCTGCTCCCTATGCGAACTAGAAATCCCATCTCCATTGACATTAAACTATTTTTGCTTCCCCAGCTCAGCTGTCCTGCCCAGGGGTGGGATTTCTGCACCCCGCTGCCCCTCACCCAGTGCCTGCACGCTGCCTGCTCACCAGCTCCTGGGCCTGGCTGGAGGTGCAGGAATGTAACCATGGTCCAAAGCCCTTATAAGCCATCAGGGCTGTGCAGGCCCACCTACGTCCTGCAATGTTACTGGTTTTATTAAGTCATTGGTATTCCTGTGGCCAGTGAGAAGACAATTCTGGCTCCAGCAACATGGTCCTCAGCACCTTCAGTGGAAGGTGGATGATGGGACCGAGCCGCTGTTTCATCAGGGTGATACTGAGATCGATCTCTTCACATCCTTTTACTTTTCATTTCTTTTTCTCTTAATCCATACAGAAGCTTTCACCTGTGACACCTCAGCTTCATCTGGGCTGCTTATGTGAGTAAAGCGGGGGCAAAGCCCCTCATTTACAGAAGGTTATTCCCTGCCTTTAGCTAATTTCCTTTCCTTCAGCTCTGGAAGACATTAGCCAAAAAGGTTCCAACCTTCACAGCTGAAAACAGTAGCTGGAAAATCCATTAAGCTTATATATTTATTATTAAAAATTGTGAGAGGACCAAGTTCTCATTAATCTCTAAATATATCCAGAATATCTCCAAACTTGTGTCTGCACAAATAAGACCAGCCAGGGGCCCTCTTCTCTTTTTCTGTGTTAAAACACAGAGCTGATCGTGTCAAATCCTCTGTTTTTAAGAAGACGTCCTCAGTAGTTCAGCAGCTCCCGCGGCCGGCAGCTCCCAGGGCCAGCAGCGGGGTGGCGGTGGGAGGGTGGGCTCTCTGGAACAAGAAGGCTACACCGAGACATTCGCATTCTGCTCCTGAAAATGATACGGCGAGAGACAATATAATACTAACGTGACAAAGCAACGCGCTGAAAAATTGCACAAGGCAGGGAAGGTTGTTGTCAGAGACCTGCCTGGGTGCCTGGTGGGGACTGGTGATAGTTGTCACTGTCAGCGCGGAGCTGTCACTCTAATAACAAGTGGATTATCGCTTGAGGTAATTTGCTATCAAGCTGCTGTACACCACTCAGACAGATCACATTTGGGTACCACCCAGCTCGCAGGGAGATGCTCAGCAAGCCCACGGCTGCGTAGGCGCGGTGAGGTCTCTGGTTCATTTCGGGTGCCTGTTTTGAGACCAAGGAAAGCGGTGGCCAAAGCATCGTGATAAATACGGCAGTAATAAATGCAGCATCCAAGGGGAGGCAGGGCAAGCCAGTGCATCGTAGAAGAGGCTGGTGTCTTCAAAATATCCTTGGTAATATCTAGATGCAAGGTCTGGAGGGTCAAACTTAGAGGTCCCTCAGATAAGAAAGTCCTTTATTGAAACCTAATTTTGCTTGGTTAGGGGTGACTCACTCAAATTAAAACTCAGATCTGGAAGGCCCATCGAAGTGAGGTCTGTCATTATTCCCCACAGTGTTGGGGAGGGGGGGTCTGCCCAGTCCGATTTTAAATGTCCTGAGAAACACCCATTCAACCACTCCCAGGGGGAGAGGTCGGTAACATTATGTGATCTAATGGGTCTCACGAGCGGGATAAGTTTTTCAACTTTCAGCCTACATTTTTGTATTGCTTAATTTCATCCCATAATTTCTGATGAAACACTTTGTGGAAGGCGAACAATTGCTCCCTAGCCTGAATTTTCATGTTTTAATGATAGTTAATTATTCCAGGAAAAACTTCTCTTTTTATTTTTTAATTCACCTAGCTTTTGCACTGGATGCTTTATTCTGAAGTTTAATTAGCGCATTTCAGAAGTAAATATCTCGATTAAGTCATTGCCGAGCGAGATCCACTGCAGGATTTATGATCGTGGCGCACAGCCTTTATTGTACCTGCCAACTCAGGCAGCTGATCTATTGATCGATGGGTTATTTGGGACGGGAGTGAGCCAGCCAGGTGCCACAATGAGCTTGGGGAAGGGCTTTTGCACAGCCTGGCCTGGTGCTGCCGCCCGTCCTCCCCCTGCCACAGCAAGGAAGAGGATGGATGAAGGTGCTGCTGCTGATGGGTAGAAAGGGACAGCCTCCAGCTCCTTCAAACCCTGGTGAGGGTATCGCACACCCTAACAGCAGGTCAGGGATGCAGCAGCACTGGCAGATTCTCATCTCCAGCCCTACCATCTGCTTCGATCCAAGGTTCCATTTCAGCCTATTAGAGAGATTGGGGCTGGCTGCAAACATCAGATGTAGGCATAGGTTTGGCACCAGTCCACCCCCCTTCCTGCTGCCTCAGATGCCAAGATTTTGATTCAAGCTCATCTGCAAATGCGAAAAAAGCTTCGGTTTTGCAACAGAGTCCACCCTAGTGGAGCCCATCACGAAAAGGGACCTTCAGGGAGGAAAAAAAAAAAAGCACCAAACACCAAACCGAGAATTCCCGTTAATTACATTATCTCAACAAACTAAAGCTATAGACAAACGCGGTTACACCCACAGAAATCTGCTTGCTCCCAAGCGGGAGTCCAAACGCTTGTAGCTTAGCCAGGGCCAGAAGAACACGCTGGCGAGACGAAGGTCCACGTACACTCTTCCCCTCAAGAAAGCTCAACATCCAGCGAGCTCATGCGAGGGGGTTTATCTCCAAAATAATCAACAGCAATGCCCATGTGCGAGAGAAAAGCACCTCCTGTTCGTGCCGCTGAGCAGAGCGATTTTACTCTCATTATTTACCCGGAGCAGCTCTGGCACGCTGTGTTATAAAATGGGTAAGGTTTCAGCCCGTCGCCAGCCCACAAAAATAAGATGACTGTCTGCACAGGCACCGCGGGGCAAACAGCCCCAAACCAAACCCAGAGAATTCACAATGAATTTCAGCGGGGAGGCTTTGGGGGTGTGGGGGGGGTTGTTTTGTTTTGCTCTTAGAAAGATAGCCCTGTAATTTAGTGACTCACACGTTCTACATCCTTTGTTGCTTTTCATTTTCAACATCTTTAAGCTGTTTGTGGAGAACACGCTTATTTTTAGACTTCCCATCAGTGAGAGACATTTTAGTTGGGTTGGAGGGGAAAAGCTCCATTGAGACTTTTGTGTCTGGGGTGTTAATAGGCAAATTTCCTGACAGGAAGATGTTTTCTTCCTTTTTCCTACTTGACATCTCACTTGGGATCTGGACAGGGATTTTCAGGCACGCTGAGAAGGGCTGTGCCCTGTGCCACAAGTGGGGTCTCTCAGGGATGCACCGAGGTCTGACCTGACAGAAGGAGGAGGAGGAGGGTGGCTGCAAGAAAAGGCAGACACATGTTGGGGCATGAAGAACAAACTGAGGCCCCAGGATCGCTAATCATCCTCCTCCCTCCTCATCAAATCTGCAAGTCTCAAGCCATGCCCCAGAAAGTCTCTGTACCATGGAGCAGGCATCAGCAGGTAGGACGAAGGGGGAGAGCATCCCACAGCCAAGCACCAACCCACATTTCTCCATGCTGGGGCAAAAAATATGAGGGCTGTTTTAGGTACATTGGTGAATTCTGTTCATTTTTAAAAAGCAATGGTTTGGTTTGGAAAATAAATTATCCCCCACCCCAGAAAATCGACTTTGCAAAACGGAAGTCAGTTGATGGATTTGGGGTTGGATTTGGTTTGGTTTACAGAGTCTAACACCTCCTTTCAGTTTGCAGCTGAAGTTTTTTGGGGAACTTTAAACATAAAATTAAAGGAAATTTCAAAATGCAAATTGGCTCTGTAGCTCTCAAAGCCAGGCATTTCATTAAGAAAAGCAAAGCGCCCGATCCTGCCTGCTTCTCATTTTAAAAAAAATTTTAATTAAGTCAATCAGCAATGGAAAGGCCTCCAAATGAAAACCACACCAGCACCGAACGTCCCTGAGCCTCCAGATGTGCATTCCTCCACCTTCCGCTGGCGAGCTTGCAGCAGGCACCGCGGAGCGCTGGCTGCCCCAGATGTGATTCAGGGCACACGCCTGGTGCAGAAATGAGAGCAAGAGACGCAGCGGTGGGACACACCGTCCTCCTCCACAGACAAAGGACAAGAGGAGGGCCCAGGCCGTACCCAAAAATGCACGTGGGAGCATACAGACCTGATGCCGAGCTCTCGGGGCACGTCCTACGGACTCTTTGCTTTGCACTATAGAGATATTTGGGGTTTACCACCCTGAAGCAGGCAGCAGGACAGGAGGAGCCACTGTCCCCACAGCGTCCCTCAGTGCCAGCTCCCTCCGCAGTGACACACGCTGAGTTTAGCCGCGGCATGGCCCCGCTCCGGCTGCCAAGTGCAGAACCAGCTCCCACGCCCAGAAACGATAACGGCTCTTTGGCCAGCTTGAAGGAGCATTTTCCAGGACACATTTGTAATTTTGCTGAAAGCCGCAGTCCTAATGGGTGGTTGGATATACTCCAGGGCTCTCTGGCTGTCACTTCATGCAGGTGTCACAGGCAGGTCTAAGTTTCTGTTCTGCAGTCTCCCACCATCATAAGGCTCAAGAGTGGGTTCAGAAGTTTGTGGCTCATGTTTTATGTCCTGTCCACAGCTCTTCCTTTCAGGGATGCATGACCCTGACCAGCACAACCATTAGCCCAGAGCAGAACTCTCTGCTCTGCCCAATAACAGGCCACAGCTTCATGTTTGCACAAAGCCAAGACCCAGCACCCTTTGGAGGAGCTGCCACCATTTCCACTTCACATGTTTTCATGCAAGATACTGCACCCTCCCTCGTGCGACCAGCCTTTGCCATTTCCCAGCACCCCTTAAACACAAGCAAGTTTTTTCACTGTATCTAAAACCCTTCACAAGCAACAGGTAAACCTCCGGCGAGGCTCTTGGGCAAAATGCACCATGACGCGCCATCGCAAGCACCAGCTGAACAAACTAATGAAGCAGATGAGGAGCAAACCCATGGCGTACACCTGCCCACCACGCTGAGCTGGTTTCAAAAAAAGCGCTATGACACTTTGCTCAAACATTGATGAGCCAAACTTGTCGGTCAGTGGCTCAGGAGCAGCATCTCTGAGAGGAGCTGGCTCGGGGAACGGCTGTCGCATGGTGAGAGCAAGGCACAAGGATAAATGTGCACAGGCTGGAGGGTGGACAGTGTCAATAGGATTAGTTTGTTCTATTATTTATCATGCCATATGCCCCGGCACTCGATCCACAGATCTGAGCCATCAGCTGTGAACACCTGTCAAGGAGTTGAGTAATTTCCCATTTCTGGGTAGAATAACCGGAGACAATAAGGCTGATTTAATCAGTAAGTACTTTGCTGCAGGAACGCAGTGCCTTAAAAGAAAACCTCACTACATTTTTTAAATGAAAGCCCTCCTGCATTAGAGTTAACCCAGAAAAAAACTCCTTAGGAGAGGTATCATGGTACAGTAGCAGTGCAGGTATTAGCCAAATGCATTGTGGAAAGGAGATAATATAGCATGTCCTCCTGCTTGTCCACAGGAGACAATTCAGAAAGCCCAACAAAAATGTAATTCTTTTATAACAATGGCGTCCACTGTGTATTTATTCTCTGAGAAAAAAAAATGTAAGTGACATTGAAGTCGTCCAATGGCATCAAGAACATATTTTTTCCCAAAGTACCTCAAAAGTAGCAAAAAATATGAAAAAAATTAATGACTGCTAACAGCTGAAACAGATGGTCTGCTGTGAATCCCCACAGCCTCATGCAACTGTGAGTCAAGCCATTTTTCAAAATGGTGAAGAAAAAAATAATTTAAAAAATTGATTTCCAAGACGACCAGGCTTCCAAAAATCCATTCGGACTTCTCAGCTGACAGCCAACAAAAAAAGGAGGGTTCGGCTGGTTTAGACCCACGGCATCTCAAACCCAGAGTGCCCCTTGCCCTCACATCATGTGTGCAAAGATGGTCTGGATGCATTTACACTCAGCGCAGTCCCACAGGATGTTTCCCTGGGATGAGGTTTTACTCCACGATTGTAACTAAGGATCCTTTACACTATAAGATTCCCAATGCACGCACTCGCTGCTGGTCCCCAGCACTTCCCCGCTGCCCACCCTTGGGAGCTGGCAGCATCCTCCCACCCCACCAACTGCTCTTTGCAAGCAGCCCCCCGTGCCAACTCGCCCCTCGCAAGGAACGGTTTGAGATGAGAAAAGCACTTGCCAGGAGGGAAACTCTGGTTGCCTGCTTCCGTGCTGCGGCTCCTTCTTCTCCCCAGGAGACTCGTCCCCTTGGCCACCTTCATGCTTGGGCTGCCCCTCTCCACGCTCTTCGATCAGCCCCATCAGGCAGATGAGACGGCAGGTTCTGGGAGATGTGCGAGCTCATCATGGGGACATCAAAGCCGGGAGTGTGACTCTGTAAGGAGGGGACAGAAACTTAACTGCACGCCTAGTGCCAGTTTATCATTTATTAAAGCTCAATCTTTCAATAATTCATGCCAGCCTTTCACTGTGTAGCAGGACAACAATGGCAGGAGCGCAGCAACACAGGCAGTGAATAACCACATCTGGAACAGATGTTCAGTTCTAAATAAAAGCGGGGCTTGCAGAGAATGTTGAATGCCATGGGAATAGCGTACTCTCGGACTCAGCCCTGCTCCTTCCAGGGGGCAATGGCGATTTGCTCATATGTTTTGCAATGCAGAGTTGGCACAGATGAAATGAAACACCCAGCGCTGGCTTCGGCTGCAGCCCAGTAGTCACGAGAGAGCAGACCTGCAGCATCTGCAGGCGTCTCCTCGGAAGCACTGGGAAGATGCCGGCACAGCACCTCTGAGCATGAACACACCATGCCATGATTCCTCTCCATGGGGAGCTGGGCTCTGTGTCTACTCCCACCAGTGCCAGCCTGGAGCACATTAGCAAGGGGGCCCTGCACACAGTCAAGAGTGTGCCCACTTCTCTCCCATGGAGATATTGTTGCTGTTCCTAGGAGTGAGCTGAGTCCAGACAGGGCTCACACATTACAGTGATGCGGGTGCAAGCACCCTTGCATAAGAGGAGCAGCCAGGGCTGCCCATGCACTTGTCAAGAGCTGTGCAGGTATCTCTACAGGGCACCCACCACTGGTACACCCAACCTCCAAGTCCCCAGGCAGGATATCCCCTTCAGCAAGCATCTCCTGTTATATCACACGAGACCTCTAAGTCTGTCCAACACCTCCCTCATCATGTCACCAGGCTCCTGATCATCACCACATGACACTTGCTACAGCATTACCGTTTGAAAGATGCCTGCAAAACTCATTCCCCACCACCATGGACATACATCTCCACATTCCCCCTTCTCTTCTGCACCCAAGACAAGCCAGTGTCTCCACTGCTAGGACCTTCCATGGCTTGTACCTGGTCGGCCCACCATCTCAGTTCTCATTGGGACATCAACCCATGCCCTCAGCCATCCCACAACATCAGCCACTCTCAGGCTGTCATTACACTTTGAACAAGCACTTTATTCCTTCCCCTCTGCTGGCCCTTGCCACTGGGCTAGTGCCCCCAAATGATCCACGTATGTACCTTGTTATCCTTCCTGAAACCACTTCCGTAACAGCCGTGAGCCTGCTGGTGCCCTGAGCCGTACACTCCCCATGCCAGCCGCCGTTACCTCTCTCTTCTCCCCTGCCCATCTGTCACGAGCCGTTTGGCCTCGCTCTCCTTCTACATGGTTTTTAAGTGCTTTGAAGCAAGAACCTCTTCGCCATTCCGCCTGCAGTTGCACAGCACCCAGCGCACTTGAGGCCTGACCCAGGACCAGGCTCCCAAGGTGTGTTATTATTATTACTACTGCCACTGTTATTAACGACTCTCTGAGGCTCTGCTTGGGCTCTTGATAGAGTCCTTACATTATTGGGCTACCTCACTTATCTCTGTGCTTCGCAACACCTCCTCTAATAGCTGGTCTTCACTCTTTGTTTGGATAATGCAAATTTACAGATGACTTTTCACTGCAATTTTTCTTGCTAATAGTGTCTTGCTCTCATTCTTAAATGTGAACTTTGCACTTTGCCCTGCTAGCCAACCACTTAATACCAGCAAGAAATTGTCCTTTTTTTCCTAGATAATGGCTGATCTTACAGATTAGTTGGATAATGAAATAAGCAATGACATTAGAAGTCCATTAATCAGTAGCAAGCCGTCAAGAACAGAGAGTGCAAGACTGTCAGCTGCTCCTGAAGGAGAAGCTAAGGGCGGCTGTGAGGAAATAGTGAAACCGCTCAAAATCTGGTCCTCTGTTCTCCAGTTCTTTCTTTCTTACTACCTTAAACTGGCTAGCAATCAATTCTTTACGTGGGGGACCCGGCCTTGTGGCAGGTAGTCTGCTGTCCAGATTAGACCTCAGTACTCAAGAGATCCCCAAGACACTGAGCTCCTGCTAAGCGTGATATTCAGTGGGATTGTGACTTTCTGCAATTTCTTCCACTCCCTGGTCCATGGACATGAAATAAGAGGGAGGAACCCAGGAGGACCCCTTTCTACAAATGCATTAATGGTGGTGGTAGAACACAGCTCACACCTCCAACAGGACTTCCCCCTCATGAGCTCGTTCTGACTTGAGCTGTTTCCCCAGAAGCATCCTCAGGAGGAAAGGGCACGTTGTGTTGGAACAAGCACTTGCAGTTGTCATGCCAGCGGGTGTGTAACAGGAGATGCTAAAGCAGATCTCAGAAATAAATGTCTGAGCAAAGTCACCCCTCAGAGAGAGCAGCCAGCAGGGTCACAGTCAAGAGCGCAGGCATCTCTATTAGCGCAGAGGCTGATTTATTAGTCTCGCTGTGTATCTACACCCACAGAAAATGTGGTACCCTTGGGGCCCAGTGCCTTCAATCCACATTTATAAACATCTCTCCCAAGGGACTGCTCAGCCGTGTTACACAGAGCTGATGACAGCTTCCCTCCATCTTTATGCAAGGTACCAAGAGGCATAAGGCAGGGATCCCAGGAAGAGAGCCACCCTGGTTAGATGTCATCCTGGGCTGCTGTGAGGACCTTTCCCCACGTGGAGCCACAAGTGCATGCTCTGGGACAGAGGAGGATCAGGAAGAAGACGATTTCAGAAAAAAAAAAGGTTGTCAAAAAGAAGACAGAGGTGCCCTGTCCTCTGTACTCGCCTTCAGCCCATCTCCCCCTACCCCAATGCAGCTGTGAACACATCTTCACCTTGGTGGCAGCTGTGTCACTGAAATGGTTAAGCAGAAAGCATTTGCAACCCACCCCCCTTGGCTGGCCAAGCACTGCAGCGCTCCTGGCCCCAAGTTTACTTTCCTCTTTTGCTTCTCGCTCTCTCGTGCCAAGCGTAAGGATCTGGCCCGCTCTGCAGCCCGCTTTGCCAGCACGAGCACAGTGACTCATTCAACGGCTCTTCATCACAACACATTCTTTCAATGGGACTTCGTTTTGCATGGCACTTGTCTTCAAAACCTGATGCCAGAGAAAGGCAAGAAATGCATAAACACGGGTGCAAAGTGAAGAGAGGGGAAATAGTGGGGCTGGGTTGAATTGGTGGGGTGATGATACTAATTTTCTTTTTACCTCCACCAGTAGATAACCAATTTTGCTAGTAACAGGAGAAACCCAGCCCAGAGGAAAAAGAAAGGTCCTCACATCACTTCTTCCATCAGGCTGACACCTCTTCATCTTGGGGAATTTAACATCTGTTACATAATTCAGAGAACATGTGGTTGTTTTCCAGGTTTATTAATAGTTCAAACTCTAAGACTTAAAATGAAAATCAGCAGCTGCTCCAGACTTCACCTCTCAGAGAAGTAGGTGAGAGCAGGTACAATGGCTGGCTGAGGGTCAGGGCTTCCAGTCACTCCAGTGTTCCTCAGTACAAGCCATAAAGGACCCAGCTTGGACTGATACTGAGACATCTGGATTTCCAGACTTTCCTCAATACTTTGTTCCTTTCGCATCTCATTTTTCTTTCCACTGGAGGCAGAGGAGAGGGGAGACGATCACAGACATGAGAGTGGGCTGGAAGAGTGCAGACTGGAGGGGAGGGAGATAGTGCGTCACCATCCCCTTCATACACAAAGCACTTTCATTCATAGGGTGCTCCGTAACATCCAGGATGACTAACGCAGCTTACACGCACTTTGATGTAAGGATTTTTCCTTAGTGCATATGTTGCCCACTAAGTTGGGGAGCAGGCTGAAGAAATGTGCTTGGCACCTGGAGTAGTGATAAGGCTGTTTGTAGCTTGGGCTGCTCTGTTCCTGGTGGGGATGGAATCACACCACCCTGGGCATGCCTCTCCGCTCAGTAATAAATGCCTTAAATGCTCTCTGACAGTATTTTCAGGTTGGATTCAGGCTGGGTGACAGCCTTGGTAATGGTGAGGCTGTGGCTGAGACAAATACGTGTACATGGCTGTTCCTGAAACACACAACCTGCAGCTCATATCAGGCAATGGCAAAGGCAAAGCCCCCCATCCTTGACATCTCCAGCCCACCTAAGCATCAATGACTATACAGCATCATGCAAAAGATCTTATTCTCTTGATCTTCTCAAGCAGAACCCGAAGTCCGACTTGATCCAGCCCCATATTCATGTGTGGCTTTAAGCCAATGAAGAAAAGGCAAGCCTGACAAAAGATGGTGACTAATGCAAAACACTTCATTTTCTGGCACTTAATAAAGGCCAAAAACATTTGACAAGAAAAGCCAAGTGCACCAGACACCACGGGTCACTGCAGGGAGGAGGTGGCTGCGATGTTCTCTTAAGCTCTGAGAACCGCTGTTTTCAGACACTTGAGTGAGAAGCAGGTGACCCATGGCCAAGAGCTCGGTTGGAAGGATTGGGAACAGTAAAGTGCATGGCTTAAATTTCAGGCTATCAGAAATCACAAACTGGTTTGTTTCCAGTTAATAGAAATGCTGAAATACTCACTAGGACAGAGAGCAGAACTCATACATCTCATCCTACCAGATGAGATTTACAGACAACAAATTGTTATTTCTTCATGTCCAGTGACTATTCAATTGTTTATACAGTGCGAAGCAGCAGCAGGGGGACATAAGGGAAATCCACCCAAAGGCACGATGCAATCTTGGAGGCAGCTCCTCTAGGAGGCAAGAGTCTTTGGCTCAAGACCTTCTCTCAAACTGAGTAGAGAGATGCCTTCAGCCAACACATCCCACCTTCTGACTCACTGCTGAATCAAAGACTGATGCGCCTCCCTGACCCTGGAGACTTGAAATCACAATTTTCATGTGGTAAAGAACCACGGGACATCTACTATGCCCCAGGGAAGGGCATCATAGACAGAACCCACATTGCAGCCTGAAGCTGGTTTGGGTTTGTGGCCGATTCAAGCATCTCCAGCAGACCTTGTTGTCTTGTTTGCTCCCAGCCCAGAGATGTGGGTTACTCAGCTCTCCACTCCACCCCCTGGAGAACTTCCCATGCAAACTACAATGATCTGCTGCAAAAATCTACCATTCCTCTAAATCTGAATACACCAAATTCAAAAACTGGTTTAGTTGACCCAAAACTACGCTTTCAGAACAAAACCAGAAGGTACCATTCTGGCAGAGGAAAAGCTCTGTTAGCTTCATCATAATATGACTGAGATTTTTTTTTTTCCTCCCTGTAGCTGCCTTCTTCATTCCCACCCAGCTGAATGTTCACTTATTTTTACTTTCACAGGCAACACTTCATGTTTCTCCTGCCCACCAAACCATGCTTATCTGATCACATGGATCTACAACAATCATCTCTTATCCCTTCCTCTGTACCTGGGCTGATCCTGTAAGATTTTCTGGGAGAAATTTCAAAAATATTATTTCTTTATACATCCAGACATCATGGGGTTCTTGTACGGGATCTTCCATTCCAGCTGTTCCTTTTTTGCCTTCATATATTATTGTCCAGACCTTCACAGCAGCAGTTCTGGGGTCAGTTGGACTCCTATTTATTAGCATAAATATGGAGCCACAGGATAGCAGGGAAGAAGTGTGCCAAGTACTCAAAAGCTCTTGGAAATTTAGAAAGCTTCTAATTATGACTGTTACCCAACAAGGACTTCGCACATTGTTCGCTGTCATCAGGAAAAGCAACTGGCAATGTCAGAAAAATTATAAATCGAGGATTTGGAGTAAATGACCTCCTGTTCCTATTGTGCATTTGCCATGTAATGAATGAAAAACAGGAAAAAGTCTTGCCAAGGTATGAGGAGGAAAAAAACAACAACAAAAATGAAAGGGATTTTGTTGGCAGAACTTGTAAATCATTACTGCACCCAACTTCCGTGACATAATTGCTGTGTGCTGCAGCTAATTTGCCAGAGATGCTTCTGCTCCCAAGGTGCAACTGCCAGTTTGTCACCTTGCACAGTGCAAGAGGCTCGTGTCCTCACATCCCCAACCACGAGTGCAGGTAGGAGCAAGGGAACCAAAGAGAACCAGGGTTTAGGTCAAAATTAGGCAGGTCTGGATCTAAGCTAAGCTTCAGCAGGTATTCATAAGGAAGGCTAGACGGGAAGGTCAATGAAATAAATGTAGAACAGTAAATAGTTATTTTGAACTCAGAGCTGCAGCCTCTGTCAACCAAGGGTTGCACAAATCAAGACCTTGACATATAAAAGATGTCCGGGCTTAATCGGATGGTGCTCAGTAGTTATTTGAGCACACAAATGTGCTCATCTACCCAGCTAAGGATATCAACCACATTTTCACATCCTACTCCTGACCTCCATAGCATTAGTTCTCAGTTATACAGGCTACGAAGCCAGAGTCAACTCTAACCCACACCACTACTACTTATGCTGGCATCTACTCAGCAGGAAAGATTGAAGAATGAAATGTCTGGTCAAGAACAGGGTTGTCAGAGAAAAGCAGGACCAGGAGCCAAGAGTGGCCCTAGGGCAGGCAGCACCCTCACCAAAAGAGGTCCTACAGGATCTGAACTTCGTGAGCAGAGCTGAGTGCTGGTAACAGGGTACAGCAACAGTCCCAGATAAGGTGAGAAATTAGATCCAAGGTCCACCCAAGAAGCTCAGTCTGGAGCAGATGGGGCTGGAAAAAAAGGTACAATGTAGGTCCATCCAGAAGACAGGGTGGGAGAAAACCTACGTAAAACAAAGCTCTAAGATCCTTTGAGAAGACAAAGACCAGCTGATCATAGGCACAACTATAGCACAAACTGGGTCTAAAGGCCCAGGGCTGAGCATAAATGGGCTCCTGGATCATGGGTTTGGGTGGGATCCATGTGATGCTGATCAGGGCAATTAGTGCCCTCAGGGCCCTGAGAGTGTTAAGGCTTGATCCCAGCATTCAGAAACAGGGTGAGACTGAGGCTCAGATGTTGAATACAAAACCCTTGACAGCAGTCCTGGCTCCTTAAAGAGGGCTCCTCCAAAAGTTGCTCTGTGCCGCGGCGAGAGAAAGGTGCTGCATGTTACAGCACGAAGCAATTGGTGTTTCTGCTGGAATCAGTTGCAAAACCCAGCAGTCCTGCTCTGCGAGACCTGTGCATACAGCTTTGTTTGGGTGCAAGAGAGCAAACGTGAGGGTGTATAAAAACACCGATGCACTTGTTGAACCTCAGCATGTGCTCACGTGCTGTTGATTTAAGTTACTGCGCTTGAAGTCACGTGTTTTTCTAAAACAGGGCTTTGCTAGCAGCTCCTGAGTGCTGTAAAACAACCTTTTCTATGCTTACGTTGTTTTTCAGCAGCACTTTGAGACATCAGTTATCAAAATGTGCTTTATTTCCCCAACTTATATATGATAAATAAATACTCCATAAAGCATGGGATGTATTTTACAGTCAAATGTGCTTTCAAACATTCTTGGGTTCTTGGTAAACAAAACATGTTCTGCGTTTAAAGTCTGAAGTTTTACCTCATCTAATATCCCTGTGCAAGAGTTTTCATTTGATTATACATCTTATTAACTGTGCTCTTATTTGTCCTCCCCCTCTTTTTCCTGTTCTACTTTTTCACTTCGAAATAAAAGCCGGTCATCTCTCACACAGCACTGCAAATGTCAACATTTTTCTGCAAGACGTTAGCAAACCATAGTTAGGGCTGACCCTGACAGCCATACTTATTTTCCTTCAAACAGTTCAATTACTATTTAATTTAGGCCCGCTAGAATAGTCCTGCCACCTCTAATATGACCATTGCCTCAACAATGCAGCAGTGTCTTCAAAATGAAAGGTTTTTTTAATTGTCCGTAGAAGCGTTGATGTTAACACTATGACTTCATTCCATACGGTGGATTTTACCTACAAATAGTTTTATTGGTTTCTGGAGATGTGGCTTAGACAAGAAAATAACAGGGCTTGTCTAGGGTCAAAATGGTATTCAGGGATGGTGCAAAAGGCTGGAATCCAGGTTCTCCCCCATGGCCCTGACCTCTGCTGGCCCATGGCTGAAGAGGCACTGTTGGCAATCTCCAGCTGGCATTGCTGCATACTGAGAAGTGGAAACCAGCTACGTGTATTGCTGATTTATCAGTACCATCCAAAGCAGGCAGGAGTGTAGAGCACAGCTCAGAGTAGTTGCCTTCATTACTTTTGCCGCCGCTGGAAGTCAAAGCATGGGGATACCAGGGTGGGTGGGGATATCAATACAGTTGTCACTCAGCTTTTGTAGGAGAGAGGCTGAGTGGTGGGGCTCTGCGATGCCAGGACACATGCTGGGTAGACTACATCTAGTGTACCTCATCTGGGACACGACCTCTAAAATCATTATTTGGCATATTAAATAACTATTGAAGCTAAAACTCTAGAAGCAGAAAAGCAACTCTTGGTTTGGTTCTGAGATGCCCGGATGTAGGCATTGCTCATATGACCTTAAATATATATATATATTCACTATATATAAAGTATATTAGAAATCGAGAAACTGCTTGAAAAGAAATAAAAAAGGAGAAGTTAAAAGAGTAAAGTAACTGTTTTAAAACTCTGTATTGCAAGCCAAACCACACAGAGCTAAAAGGAAACAAGTTTGTGCAGCTACCCAGTGGAGTAGAAGAGTTAAAAGGCATTTCTCAAAAAGCACAAGTCATGTTCAAGGAGGAAACAGATCCCTGAATGTGACAAATTGCACGGAGAAGAATAATATGGCAGGCAAAAAGGGTTTTGAACAACAAATTGCTAGAGACATAAGAGGTAACAATAAAACCCCTTCAGAAACATATGGGGAAGGAAATTTGCCAGGGCGGTGGTGAGGCTGATAGATGATCACCGCATAAAATGCGCACTCAGGAGAGACAGGTCGTAGCAGAAAGGTTAAGCGAATTGTTTGCATTGTTTTTCATTATGAAAGAGATGGGAAAAGAAGGCAGGAAACAAAGATAAACAACCTGTTCTCATAATGAGAGCAACTTCTCCTACTGTAATCCCAGAGAGACCTGTAAAATAGATCTACTCATTTATTATGAAATTATCCGGGGGTGGAAGTGAGGAGTGAGACGACAACATCTATTAACGATACAAAATTAATCAGGATAATCAAAACCTGGTTTGGTTGCAATGGTTGCAAAAAAAATCTCACAAAATCCAGCGTCTGAAGAATAAAGTAAGAACTGAATTTCAGTGCCAATCAGCGCAAAATAATGCATGTGAGAAAAACAGCCTGCGGTCTCCCTGCCAAACAGAAAGCTCTGAACCAGCCGTTACCAATCAGGAACGAGTTACTGGGAGGAATCTGGGCACCTCTTTGAAAACATTCGCTCCGAGTTCAGCATAGCCACGGGTAAATGAGAGATTTGTGATACTGTGCGAGATTTCTGGCAAAGAAATAGAGAGCAAAATTGAAACCGTGCTGTTGTCTGAATCCACTGTGCACCTTCACGATGAATACATTTCTGCTCGGGGTATTCGAGAAAGGAGGAAACGGAACAGGGAAGGGTGAGAGGAAGGCAGTGAGCTTGGACAGAGCCAGAGAGAGGCTCCTGCACAAAAATAGACTAACACAAGGGTCTTTCAGTCTGGCAAAGGGGTGGTTGAAAGGGATGTAGGAGACACCTATTAAAGCGGAGTTTTATCATATTCTCAACAACACTGAGAAAGTGAATAGAGATCAAATACCTGCTGTTTCTCACAGCACCAGACCTAAGAGGTAGCCAACAGAATTACCTAGGGAAGATTTGAAAACAGAGCCAGAGGAAGTCATTGGCAATTAGTGCACCATTACGTTGTTGAATTTTTCCTGGAAGACATCATGGTGCTCAAAATCAGAAATAGGTTTAAGGAGAAATAAAATAATGCATTGAAACAGAGACAGATACAGCCTTCAGCTCGGGAGGTTTTCAGGAGTGATTGAGAGAAGTTGGGAAGGTATGTGCTGTCCTTGCCCTCCTCCAGGATATTGGATCAGAGGGGAATTTGTCCTCACCATTTATAGAGGCTATGTCAAGGCATAGAGTTCCCATACCATTGCCCTGAGTCTATGTGGCTTTTTTCCTGCTGACAGAGAAGAAAATGCTACCTCCTGTAGCTGCTGGTCACTGAGAGCTGGAAGACATTCTCCATCAGACTGCAGCAATTTCATGTGGATCACATTTTTGACATAAAGTGTTCAACTAATGGTCAAAAAAAAAGCCTAGTGCATCATCAAATGTGATCCTATGCTTTGCACAGAGCAGGTTCTTTTCATAACTCGCACTATTAAACTCAGCTAATCTGTTCTTTAAAATCCTCTATGGCGACTCTGACTTAGGCACATTATCACAAAAAAGTAAGTACCTTTTTTCCAGGGACTTTAATGGGCTTGTCTTCAAGAAACTGCACAGCAAGGATGGCCGTTCCACCTTCTCAGGTACTTTGATCGCATCCTCCTTTTTGATTCATATTCCCAATATAACCAGGTGCCCCTGGCAGGCCCCAGAGACTGTAGAGGGCCTCGAGGACCCAGAGAATGCCTTTGTCCCATCAGCTGTCCTCACCAAGCCCTGGTTGCTCCAGTCACTCCTGTCTCCTCTGACCTGCTGCAGCCGCAGCTACATGCGGTAGTGGTTGCAGGATGTGGCAGGAAAGAGAAGAGGGAAGCCACCATGGTAGATTCTGGTTTCTCCAGGTCCCAGAAGAAGTCCTGGTGTCCTACTGTTAGACCAAGAGCCTGCTGAGCTGTACAAACATGTGGTTTACATCACAGTACTCTGTTCTCCACCCCAGCTTGCAGACATGTCTCAGCATCAGAGGAATACCAGCATGTGCCTCCAGGTTTTTATTTCCTTCACAGCTTCCTCTCACACACCCTGCCCTTATTTTTATAAAGAAACCCCATTTTCTTCAAGTTTTTTTTTGTAGCAACACATGAGGCCACATGACGGGGATACCTACTGGGGGTGGTCCATAAGACAAGGAAAGGACCATAGACAACGTTATCCTTTACAAAAAGCCCACAGCAAAGTTCTGTTCTCTGAAATGGGGTTTGGTTTCATTTCACAACCACGTACTTTTGAAAAGCACAGAGCAACCTCCCCAGCCTTCCCCTCTTCTTCCATTCCTGTACCTTCTGACGTCAGCACCCATGAATCACTACACTATCTGCTTCTCTCTCCTAAAAAGCAAAAACATTGATCAAAAAAAATAAAAAAATTAAATCTGGCTTTTGGACATCCAAGTGTTCCTCATGTCAGCGAGGCCCAGCTAGAGGGGTACGGAGAAGATCCTCTGACCAAGCTAGAGGTGCTCAAGAAGATGACCATGGGTCCTATGCCAACATGACAGCAGACTGAAGCACAGGGAGACCAAGGCCTCACGCCTGCTCCCAGGGTCCCAGGCACTCCTATGCCATCTTGCTCATGGATGTGCATGGACACATAGTGGTCGATCTCATGCCATCCTACCTGGGACACTCTCATCTGGACACTCATCATATGATAGACAAGGCTTGTCCACACCACTGATTTTGACAATTTGCAGCTGACCCTGGACCACCCTCAAGCGGTTCGGGAGCTCCATCTCTGACCCGGAACAACCTCTGCTGGGTTTTTAATAGCTGACGTGGGGTCAATGTTACCAAAGGGATCAACAGGACTGTTTGAGGTTTCTTGATGCCTCTGGCTGCCCTCAGCCTGTCTAGAGCTGTAATTGTTTTCTCAAGCATTATTTAAGACCCAAGGTGGAGCCCCAGTTGTCTTTTGTGCCACAGATGATATAAGTCCCTATCACTTCATCATAAAACCTCTTGTTGAAGGTGCACAGTTCAGTCAGGTCGTAAAGAGCAGTGACGGTATCCATCTTCTTCTTGTACTGCAGAGAAAGCCCATATCTCTCATCAATGACATTTCAGGAGGGAATAAAACATTTATCAAACTTCCTGATGACAGCACTGTACGACTTCATTTCTTCAATCAGCAGGTCACAGGACAACATTGCACCTTCAGTCCATGGTCCAATCTGATGGATAAAAGAATCCGTCTACTCTTCCAGCTTGTTTTTCCTGGATGAGGATTATCTAGAGTGCCTGAATCTTCTTTCCCACTCCATACAGTCATCAGAAACTCAGAAAGCAAGCGGCTGTGGGGCTGGGCTCCATCGGGTGGGAGCAGTGGGTCTCCTGGCTGTGTCTTACCCTCCAGCGGCCTCACCACATCCCAGGTGCTCTGCCGCGGTTGGAGCTGTGTGCCCCAGCTGTGCGGGGTCCTGCCCCATCAGGCTTTTCTCTGGATTTTTCTGAGGCCAGTATGGGTTAGGGCAACTGGTCTTATTAACTTTGCAACAGATTCTGGATCTGCAGGTTTTGTTCCAGAATAAGGGGTTTTGCATGCAAGTTCATTGAAAGGAACTTACAACATAGCAGTTTTTCATGGACTGCACGTGTACGGGGCAATGCCACCCTCAAGGCTTCTCAGCACTGTCACAACTCACACGTTACAGCATGTTAACATGTGTAACACTCACATGTTATAACAACATCATCTCCATCACCAGTCCATCAGCCGCAGCAGAACTTCCGTCCTCCCCAGGAGCCAGCAGCCAGCAATGGGACCCTCCCTGTGCCAACACGCTCCTGCTTTCTCCTCCAGGGAGTGGCTGCAGATCTGGAGTCGTTCCGTGGTGCTGCACATTGTTATGAACAGCAAACTCCCGTGAGGCAACCGGGCTCGGTATCTCCTCCATGGCAGTGCCTGTCCCATGGCACAGCAGCTTTCTTGCTCTTAAACCCTGGGAGACTGTTACTCTTCTCAAGTTAATCCTTTCCCAGCTTCATAGGCTGTTTCACCACAGTGTGTTTATGAGGGAGCAAATGGGAAAACACATTTTAAAAAGATTCCTGTTTCGTTCACAGGTCTGTGTATGTCAGACCGTTCCTGTCTTTAATCTTGCAATAGAACCTCCAAGAGAAACCTTGGCAGAATCACCTGCACGCATCCCACCAGCTTCCAGTAAAGCACCTGCACTTCCCAAGGGCTTATGAATCCACTTTGAAAGAGTGCCTCGGGTTCCCAAAGCGATTGGGCGGTTCTCAAACTGGAGTCAATGCTTTGGTTAGAGCCAGAAGTAATTCAGAGTAATTTCGTCCCTGAGCAGACCAGCTCATCACATGAAAGGATTTAAAGGGTGAAACTACATCAAACTGGGTAACATCTATATAGGACTTTCTTGAAAACCTGCTTTTAAGGATCCCCTCAGCTTCTGATACAATTTGGCTTAACTTTATTTAAAAGCCAGCCTCTAGCAGACAATTGATTTTTGGCAGTCTCTGGGTGGTCGTGGAAAACAAGGTTTACATTGTCTGTGCAGCCTTTTACCTTCTTCCATTAAAATGTAGGTTTTAAATAATACACTGAAAGTAGCTTATGATCAAAGGGGAAAAACCTGTCCTGAAGGAAGAGAAAAAAAAAAAGATAAAAAAATCAAAGAAGAAAACACCACAGCAGATGGTGGATTAGCCTGATCTGAAAGGCTACCTGAATCCAGCTAAACCACCCAGATGATCAGCAAAGATGATCAGACGATCAGCGTGATCCACATCTACATCGCGCCAAGTCCCCTGGACGTGACTGCTCTCATCCTTCTAGACGTGCCATGCTAATGTTTATAGCTCAAACATTGCGCTTAATAACGGCACGATTTCATTCATATGATGCATTTTTACGATTTAAGACTTCTGCAGAATTGTATGACTGTGTTTAATTTATCATACTAATTCAAACTGTAATACCCTGCCAGAGATGTGGAACGGGGTTGACATACGTCTCTTGCTCTGAATAGAAGAATATATTAGACTCTAGCAGCTAGAAAGAGTAAATTCAGGTTTTATCTCAGTCGGATCCGTTTTGGTCCCTTCTTGCTCCAGATATCCCGCTGGTTTTCTTTTGTTTAAAGGTGGCTGGCAAAGAAAAGGGAAAAGGAGAGCTATGCCTTTTGTGTTTGTGCTCTTTCCACTGTATGGAGTAAAGAAAGAGGGAAAGGTTATTACCTACAATAAAAAAAAAAAAAAAAAGAATTATTCTTCTGCTTGTTCTTCAGAAATTCAGGTCTTGTTTGTACTAGGAAAATCTTGGATGGCTGGAGATCGACAAGCAGGGCAAGACGGAGGAAATTGCCTTTGGGGACTTTGACAAAGCTCTGATCTTTGTGCCCACTTGGGAACTTGTCTCATAGTGTTATCAAGAAGCCTGCAGGGGAGGAAAGGGCTCTGGGATTATGGAAACACGTCACCTGGATAACATTTGCAGGATGTTGGTGACAATCTGCCAGCCTCGCTGAGGGCTGGCTGCTCGATCGGGTTTCACATTCACCCGTTCCACCTGCAACAACCTCAGTGGCCATCTCAGCCTTCCAGCACATCTGCCCAGATGGGGAGAGACAAGCTCGATACGACTCATCATTCGTAAGTGAAAAAAAGAAAAAAAAAGGAAAAAGAGGCCTTTTCATCACCACAAAGCCACAAAGAGGAGTCCGAACCCAATTTTCTCAATTTAGAAAAGAAAACCTTTTGCAGGTCACCTTTAATTTGAGAGATGCCAGGTAAGCGATTCTCTGCCTGCGCCTGCCTGCCAATCCCTCTAATTCCTCTTGTCATCATGGTTCAAGAGCGTTTTGAAATGCAGAAAGCCGAGCTTAATTATGGATGACAAAGCACTGAATTACCCTAACTGCTCATCTCGAAATGGCTTCCTTTTTCAATCTCAATGTTCATAGAATTAGAGTGGAAAAGCCCAACCTGGCCACCCATCCCTCCCTGCTGCAGAGCGCTGTTCCCCTCAAAGTCCAGGGATCCACCAGGAGATAAATCCAGGCTTGGGCATCAGCGGTGGCTCAGGGTGGAAGTCATAGCTGACATTAATCCAAGCAGCTTCAGCCCCTCGACGCTGCCCGTCCGTTGTCGGCGAGGTCCCAGCCCGGTGAGGCTTTGCTGGATCTCCAGGCTGCACACTCAGAGGCACTGGAGATGCAAAGAGCTGGGCCTGGGAAATACCAATCCGTGCCAGGACACATTCTCTAATAGTCAGCAAAACTTTTCAGCCTTTCATTTCATTCTATTATTTTTGCTGATGGCACTATAAATAATTACTCCCCACCCTCCATATGCTTGCGAAGCTTGAGTCACTTTGCTGAACCGAGATGTACATTTTGTTCATTTTTTCTCACTCCGCTTGTATTTGTTGGTGGTTTTCAAATCCTACTCTGGGTTTTCCAGCTCCGCAGGGTGAAGGAAACAGTTTCAGGGGCTTCACCCAAGAAGAGGTTGTCCGCAGCCCCACTCAGACCGCAGGAACAGGTTTTTTTACTTTCAGGCACTTTCAGGTTTCCTTGCCAGGTCATTTGTTCTCCCGCTGCAAACTGGAAACAAGGGAGCTATTATCCTGCACCTCAGTCGCCAGGGCCAAGCTCCTTCCTAATGTCACCGAAAGTCACAAATGGTTAAATCTCCGCCAAGGAGATGGGAGCCACTGATGAAAGCAACCCCAACCAGGAAAAGCGATAAATGCAAAACCCCAGGGCACACAACATTTCTTTTCCTCCACAGCCCCGCACCCCTGTGAATTAACCACAGAGCCTGTGCTGCAGATTTCACTCTGCCCTGGCATCTCTGCTTTTGCTTGCAGGCTCTCTGCCTCCTCCTCTCTAGGATTCATTCCTTCGGCTGCTCAAGTTGAAATGTCTCGCTGCCCACAAACCACCTGATACCTCCAGGTGCTCTTGCTCAGCTGCTCATACACCGATCTACGACTCCTCTTCTCTTGCTCACTTGCAAGTTCGCTGTCCCATCACTCTCTCACTGCCGGCAAAAGCCCATTTCCCCAACGTGATCGGGCAGCCCCGCGGTCCCAAGCGCTTTGGGCCATGCTGAGCTCACAATATTCTCTACATTTCGCTGCCCTGTGAAATGGCAGCAAGGCAGAGCTTTTGCCGATGGATTAACAGAAGGATTTTTTTTTTTTTTTTTTGCTATGCTAATGTCTCAACACACCATACATAAACAGCTTGTCTCCTGATTTACTGAGAGCGGTGGCCACCATCTAACACTTCTCAAGGAGATTAGTGGCTGCTTTTTCAACCCTATTTCAAGCCTTGAGGAGGGCTGCTATTTGTCAAAAATATTATTGACCTCAGAGAGGCACCAGGATAAATGTTTTCCTGGCAGAGCCTCTGTTCCCCTCCCGGGATCCACGCAGGAGAGGCTCCTTGGGAGCTCACCTGGGACCTGGCTGCAAAGAGAAAAACAGGCTCTTATTGAGGTCAGGGCATCCTAACAATGCACCAACCCAAGCTGGCGGCAGAGGAACGGCAATACATAATTTAAAGAAATAGCTGTGTTGCGTGGAAATACAAATGAAGAGATCACTCAGTTAGGAGCAGAGGGGGAGAGAAAAATCAATCGGTGAATGGGATAGTTAGCAGTTAAATGTTCTCCATGCACAATGTTCCCGATGAAGGGCAATTTATAAGCCCAGCAAAAGCTGCTATAGGTTATACTGCTAAAGAAATGAGACTCCAGTGTGAATACATCGTCTTTCCTAATAACCCCAAGATTCGGTCCGTGAGGCTCTTAAGAAATGCTCTGCATTGAGAGTGCAATGCGCATGAAAGGATATGGCAAAACTCTCTTAACCTGGTGCACTTACAAGGGGGAGGCAGAGGGGAGAGGAGCCGCGAGCGGAGCTGGCGGGGGCAACTGGCGACAAGAGCATGACAGGCACCAACTTCTCTGGTGATTTATGAAACAGGCATCCCAACTTATCTTCTGCTGAATGGCAGCTCTTTGATTTAAGGAGTGAGAAAAAACCCGCAACTCCAGGTCATGCACTTAGTTATTTAAAAGGGAGGGAGAGAGGAGGGAAGAGAGTGGCGGTGGCAGGACGGGGAGCCCCTTGCCCCCAGGTGCGCTACGGGAGGATGCCTCCTGCTGCCATCCCCGTGAGCCTGAGGCAACACATTAGACTTGCTCTCTGGCAAAGGAGAAGACATGAAAAAAAGGGGGTTGCTTCCAGCTGACAGCAAGGAGAGGCTGAGAAGCCATGCAAGCAGCCCCATCCCTCCGCACATACCTACAGCCGCCGGTCCCAGGTGAGCAGCTCCCCCCCGTCCATGCCGCGGTGCCGGTGAGCCCTGAGATGTCCTGAAGAAGAGAGAGTGACTGCCGAGACTTGGGAAGACAGAATATGGTACAAGCTTTAATTAAAAGAGTCTGAAGGCTCTTTCCTGCTTGCTCGCCCTTTTTTTTGCAGTACTGGTTCAGATTTAAAGGGCTAGAACCCCAATTTGGTGTTGCTGCTCCCCCAAGAGCGATGGTCTCCTGTCGTGGCCTGCCAGCTCCAGCAGCGTCTTGCCGCCCGACGGGGGCATCCTGGCGGCCAAGCTACTCCATAGTAAGCAGCAACAGTAGTTACTCAGTGGCAGCAGCAACAAATCATAAATCAATGCTCTGGAGAGCAGGCACGGCGGGTGGCAAGCGAGGATGCTGCTGGCAGTGGGGTGGGCGAGGGGAGCCCAGGCATTCCTGCAGATGCAGGGAGGAAAGTTTGTGCTCCACCAACGCTCCGTTGAGTCAGGAGGAGAATTGTGTCCGCTCTGTCCTGGTGCTCCACCGCTCTGTGACAGTGCCCAATGGTATTGCCCTCCCGCTGCCAGCTCGAGCCTGGCGCCCGTGGGTGCTCTGGGTGGAGGGGGGCTGTGGGGAAGGGTTGCGTCACCCCAGCTATGCTCTGCAAGATGAGGTCCTTGGCCTTCTCCTGCCTGCAGCCAGCAAGCAGGGCAGCATTTCCATTTGGATTTGGTGGCCGCTTGCTCATGCCAAGGCAGGAGGTTAAGGACCTGGTGCTGGCGGGTGTGTAAGAAGCGCTGATCTCTCCTTTGCTTTCAGGTGCCTCCAGCTGTTTTCCAGATCTCCATTAAAACTCTCACCTGCATCCAGGCTCTTGGAGCATCCTGGTCTGCTCAACACGGCAGGGATGGCTGAAACCTTTTGTCAAGCCATGCTGGACTGCTTTCCCATTCCTTCCCCAGCAAAGAGGCACTGAAGATTGGGGGCAGGTTTTCACGGAGCACTACCTGGTCCAGAGTTTGCGTTGAAATGATAAAAACAAGGGGAAGAACCAGGAAAGAAGAAAGCTCATCTCCTCCTCCCTTTTTTCAGTTTGGCCCCAAAATACAATCCACCCTCACTGAGGCTGGCTTCAGAGGATCCTGGCCGCGAGCTGTGGTGCTGGCTGTGTCCTCTCAATCCCTACCTCACACTTCGAGCTGACCCGCATGTTCTGGCTTTCTCTTGTCTTATTAATTACATGAGGTGGTGGATGCCAAAATGAAAAGCTGGTTTTTATTCCACACTGCAACCCAGTTCCAAGCTGCTGAGATAATGAGCAGTTTTTTAATGAATGAGAAGACTACCAACATGGAGGAAGGAAGGATGGGGAGGGAGGAGAAGCACAATTTTGGCCTGGTAAGGAAAGTGCATTCAAGTCAGAGACTCTTTTCTTCAAGCCAATGCTTTGGATCACCTTCAGCGCGCAGTGAGATGCTCCGTCCGCAGGGCTGCCGGCTGGCTTTGCAGAGTGGCACATTGAGAGTCTCCTTGGCTGGGGGCCATGCCGGCATGCAAAACATCTCCATCTCGTTGCCGTAACCTGTTGACATCCATCTGGCTCCAGGGAGTGGAAAGGAGGCCGTTCAGGTTCCGCTTTTTCGCAAGTCAAGTCGCATTGACCTGGGGCTATCAGGTTTGCCAGCGCATCACCACCGCACTGCAAGGGTTTCTGCTGGCAGCTGGAGGGTTTCACCACAAAACACATCTATTCAAATAACTTATAATCTATGTGAACACCTCCTCGTCTTCCTTCAGAATCAACCTGATGACAAGCTTAGATACAATTTCTCAGGCTAACGCTGAGGTTAGCCATCAGCTGCAAATCGCTAGGTAAGACATTCCTTGGCACAGGCTGGTGGGAAAGTGCTTTTCTAAATAATGAGGTAGACCAGGCAGAGGTGAAATGCCAGCAAAAACAGGGTGTCCGCAGAGACTCCAGCCTCCGGCCTGAGCTGTTGCTTTCTTGAGTGTACCTCGGAGACATGTGGTTGTTTCTTTAATTATTAATCCTTGCATTGAGGTATTCAAAAGTGCACAGGCTTCTAAAGGATGTTCTGATGTAAAAAATGAAGATTAAATTTCCTTCTCTCCCTTAAAACTTGTCTCAATCCCACGACAAATTTTATTGCCGTTCCGCTCTAATTTTAAATATAACGAGAAACACTAAGGCTTTTAATTAAAAGATCCCTTCCCTGTGATACTGGAAAGTAGCCTGAAGTACAGACCACGTGTGATATTTTTCATCAGGATGGCATGTGCTATATCTGATTTCCAGATCAAACGCCTCGGCGGTCAGACATGCACTTGTGTGCTGGCTGGCTTTGCCAGGCTTAAGCGGCAGCGCTGAGCCGTTCAGCTTGTGGAAGTTCCTTGGCCTTGTTTGTGTTTTCAGCCACAGACCCATGTTTCTAAAACAAGCCTTATGTTTACTCCATCCATTGTGGTCAACCTGGAAGCCTACGATGAGGGGCAAATAAACCTCAGCACGATGCCTCTCTGGATTCTTGCGCTTTTTGGCTTATCACTGTGAAATATTCATCTCTTCCCTTTATAATGGGCTGAGCCATAGCCACGACACAGGAGGTCTGCCTTCTGCAACGAGCTCAAATTCCTTCATTTGCCACAACTTCAGTGCTGGGTTCATTGGACACTGTTAAATGTGACATTTGGTTCATTAACGGTTTTCTCATGTCGTCTTTTCTTTGGCAACGTACATCTTGCCCTTGACCTCAATTGGTCCTGTCTCGACAGGGCAACAATTCTCCTGGAAAACTTGCAGCTAGGGAGATCTTTAATCTCAGGCGGAAATCGGTGTTTGCAGGTATTTGCATTACCAAGGTGACGGCAGTTCTAGACCCAGCTGAGCTTGCGAGGTTGCAGCGTTGCCCAGTCGGAATTGCAGCAGCTGGCAGCTCGTTCTACTTCTGGTGGGTTGCTGCTTTCTTAATGGAAGCAGCGTCGCTTTGATTTTATTGCCTATGAGGATGTTGGAGGGTTGCTTCTTGTGACACTGAGGAAAACAGCAGGTATCTGGGGATGAGATGAAACAATAGAGCTGGGTATTACAGCAACATGTAAAAAGCACCAAGGCAAAGGCACTTCGGGTGAGAGGAGCTGGGTCAGACCCTAGGTCCATTTACCTCACCCAGAGCACCCAGACTCTGCAGCAAGCAGGGAGACTGCTTGCCCTTGCGTGAGGCATCTGTCTTCTTTACACCAACTCAACAATCCTTCCCCACATCCTTGGGTCTGACAGCAGTTAGGCAGGATGGGAAGGGTGCAGAGGCAGGGAGATCACATGCAGTCCAAGCAGCAGGGTGGCAGAAAACCCATCAGCCAGAGCACAGCTGGGCAGTATCTTGTCCAAAAACCGCATCACGCTGCTGAATTCCTTCTCTGACCCAGTGAGGATGCCTGGAAAGCCAGGGATGGTCGAGCACACAGGCGAGCTGATTCTGCCGCTCTCAAGCCAAATGGCATTACTTTTATCATTATGCATGGTTTTGACGCATCGGGCTGCATCTTGTCTCTCTACATCATGTTTTCTGGAGGGCAAACCATCTTCTCACTTGCACAGCTTTCAAGGCTGGAAGACCCCATTGCTGCTTCTCTCATTCAGAGTTTCCCACCACACAGACTAGAGAGTTTCATTCCAATATTGCTACAGGACAGCCATGCTGGCTGGAGACCCCAAGTCTGATCTAATTAATTCATAATCTAAGGAGGGGTCTATATGATAACCCTTTTTTCTGTTGACAGGGAAGCAGCATTCAGTGTATCCGCTCTGGGCAGACAACGGGCTCTCAAAGTGCAATACGGTGTTAGGCCAAGAAAAGAGCCATATGCATTTGCAATTAATCACGCAAATTGCAGCCTTGTAATAAAGATAAAAAGCAAAGAGAATAAAACATGCCGGAAACCTATAGGCAGATTTTTGCTCTCCTGAATTCAAACGCAAAGCTTTGAAAACCTTGTTTGCTTTCACTAAGAGTCACAAGGGATTATTTAGAACTTCAAAAGGAGTTTATAAACAAACAAACAAACAAACCCCAGTTAAACATGGAGGAGCTGATGCTTAATCCGTTTGTGTGTATCTGCCCCAAATCTCTCTTCTTGCTGCCTTTCCACATCCCTCTCTGACATCAGTGTCCACGCTCAGGCCATGCAGAAAGTTCTCATCCATCTCTCAGAATAAAGAGGTACTTAACCAATTTAATCACAAATTATTCTCTTTAACCAGATTTGCAGATGAAAGTAGCCTCGTGCCATGGGGGCGCGCATGTGTCCATCTGCCTCAATGGCTTCTGCAATTTTGCCATATTTGGCAGGGTCGTGCCCAGCCAACAAAAGGCTTCAGCCCAACCGTGACACTGATAGATGCCAGGGTTTGTTCCAAACTGGAGAAAAATAAAGGAGATTTTTTTGTTTTGTTTTGACAATTAGTTGGTGATATTTTGTGCAAGACATGCTAAGAGCAAGGGCTCAGCAGAACCCAGGGATGGGCTGCTCGTGGGTAAATGATGGGAATCCTGATTTCAACTGGCGAACAGTTTGAAAGAAAAATGTGAAGGAGACCTAAATCATCCTACTTCAGGACATAAATCAGCCTCTAGCTAACAGTGGAAATGGAAGAAACCTTATTGATGGACTGGTTTAAGTTTTCAACATGTAAAAGAAAAATTAGGAAACTGTTTGCTGACAGTTTTAATAACTGCTGCTCATTTTATGGCTGTTCCTAGCTCTAGTCTAAGGAAAAGTCACAGAGCCAGGGCATCCACTCTTTTAACTGTCTCTATCCTTTTCAGTAAAAAAATTTTGCATATATTGGCCAACTCAAACTCAATTTCATACTGGAGCAGAGATCTCAAAGATCTGCTCTTCCATCAGGTTTCATGACAACTGGCTAGATAAAAGAGAAATCAAAAAATAATATCAGGAAGAGGCAAATTCAACTCTGCCATGTACTTATTGTCGAAGCCAACACATCTACTGCCCAGCCCACCAGCAAACACATAGCTCCAAACCAGCAGCAGTCCATGGTGCCACCTGACCTGCCATGCTGGTGGGGGATAGGGAAAGGAGCTGGGAGTACTGGGTAAAGAGTCATAAAACCACAGGAAAGCAGGTCCTGTTATTTGACTGTTATTTTTCCTTTAGACTGACTTAGAGACACAGTCGGAAAATTTCATGTTGCCTTGAATCCAGAAAACAATTCAAACAAAACCCACCAAGGTTTGGTCCACACGATCTGTTCTGCTCCTGAGCGTGACCTCTCTGTGCAGCACCTGCAGGACTGGATGGATTTGCAGGGCTCATCCATCACGGCAATTCCCACCTGCCAGTCTGCACCATGGCTATAATGGGATCACCATCCCTTTATCACTCAAAGCCAGGCTTTGCCTACAGGAGAGGGAAGCCAAAGAGAGCCTCTGCAAAGAGCCC
The DNA here is from genome assembly GCA_009769605.1 of Bucorvus abyssinicus. Taxonomy (NCBI): domain Eukaryota; kingdom Metazoa; phylum Chordata; class Aves; order Bucerotiformes; family Bucorvidae; genus Bucorvus; species Bucorvus abyssinicus. Next base: position 6,704,280 of record CM020050.1, read on the forward strand.
AAAATGTCTTATCCCAGCACATGTTTCATACCACTGTGTAATTTCCTTCTCTTTTGCCCTTTTTCAGGAGGACAGAGAGCAGCCTGCACACACACGTGCAATGGAGCAAGCCAAGATGCTGGTTTTGTCACAAGACCCCAACAGCCATCTCCTTGTTCTTGTGGTTTCACCACGTGCTGTTTCACCAGCTCTCCATCCAGCGTGGCCAAACCCAGCTCTCGAGCAGTTCATTCCGAGCTCCAGGAACCCCGTCCTGGGCCACCAGTCTTGCTGGGTGGCCCTGCTGGTGCCAGATGGACCCAGCCCTGGCACGGACAATATGAACCGTCAGCATTACGGATATCAAGCTCAGTCCTTGGGAGCCCAGACATTGCCATCTCCATCTGAGCTAAAACATCTCCATCAGCTAAATCTTATGAAAAGGACATGGGAAATAGCAGTTTCCATATTTTCAGGGCAGCTCCCTGCTTTCCAGCCCACCAAGAGCCAAGAAAAGAGGCTGATAACACACTGGGATAGGAGATGAGTAGTAAATTGGTGCTTAGACGTTTGCACACAGCAGCAGCACCTGCTCAGGATTTGGGATCCCCCACCAGCACAAGGACCCGGTCTCAGCACCCTACCCTGGTTGTGTGAAAGTGTTCCCTGAGAGGATGAGAAGGTTTGGCTCCCCTCTTCCCAAGAGAAGAGAAACATGTCCTGACAACCAGGGGGTCTTTCAAGCACTTTCCAGCCCCTCCGTGCTTGCTCTCTGCTGTGGTTTTGGGTGGATATTGGTGTGCAGAGGATGCTGTGCCCACAGGCTGCTGCCTGCCCCACAAAACTCCACTCGGTGTTTCAAGAGCCATCGCGCACTCGCAGCTGCTAATTGGGTTTTTATAAGCTCCTGCACTGCTCTCGTGTGAGTGACTAGGAGGGCCCAGCACAAGAGTCGTTAAGCAATTCTTTGAAGTGTAGCTATTATTACCTCAAATGTTAACGGTACCAAATTGTGTAACCCGCATCTGGCCACATGCTACACGACCTGTGCTTGCTTGTTGATATGCAGCTGGCACATGAGAGCATGCAGGAGAAGGAGGAGGGAAGGTTTCAACCTCTCCTTGAAAATTTACATCTCATGCAGAGCCGAGGCATTCGCTTAAAATAAAAACAGCAGTGAACGATCCTGCCAGCGATGCCAAACTGTGTGTTGGGAGCTGGGGGAATGCATCTTTCCCCACTCTCCCCGAGCAGATGCTGCAGGAGTCAGGGTGAGGTCCCCACTCCCGGGATGCTGCCAGGAGCAGCGTGGCTCCTTACCTTGGCTTTCCGTCTCCATGGCAATGGCTCTGCGTCATCCGTTTAGCACAGCAACCTCAACTTATGCAAAATCTGGCCTCGTTTTGGGATCCCAGGGTGGAAGCAAGTGCAGTGAGTTATCTTCACTGTTGCGTGCTGGGTGGAAGGTGCTGTCCCACCGGGATGGCCATCACGTCGGGTGCACGGTCCTGAGCTGCCCATCCATGTCCAGCACTCACGCACAGGAAGGACGGACAAACCCCATTGCTCAAGGTGGTCTGCGGTGCCCAGTGGAGTGCAAAGTCACCTCCAGCATCACCTACTGTCATCCCACAGCAGGGTGAGTCAAGCTGAGGAAGGGTTTTGTCACCCTGACACCTTGTCCCCTGGGAGAGCAGCACGTGGCACTCCCTGCCAGTGGGGTCTGGGCTGGTGTTTCAGTTCTCTGAGCCCTGCAGAGAGGACAGCTCACCAAAAATACCAATTGCAACTGGTCTTGCCTCTACCACATGCAAAGCAGCCCTCAAATGCAAAGGCAAAACACCAGGAGCCTGCCTCACTTGTGCACCAAAGAAAGTCCAGAGGCCATTCGATGGGTTGCGCCCTGCAACAACCTCTGGGCATCCATGCTGCCCTTCCCTGAAACTCTGCTTGGGGCTGCTCTGGGCAGGGTTGGGTCCCCCCTGCTCCAGCACCTACCTGGAGGTGCAGAGGGGCCTCTCCGCACTGCGGGGCAGTGACAGGGATGGGATGACGCTCCCTCCTTTTGTATTTGTTGTGCAGAAAGATATAGCATCCCCGTTTATCTGCCTCAGTTAATATGTTAATGCAGTCCCTAGAGGAGGGGAGATGTCCTGAGTGCCTGCTGGGGGAAAAAACCCAAAAGAAAAAAGCTAAAATCACAGGCTTGGGAGGAAGAGCTTATTGAGGGGTCTTGGAGAGGAGAGGGAAGAGAAACTTGTTGCGTTTATTCGAAGAAGACATCAGTGACTGCCATGGTTGCCCCAGGTCCCATACACCCCATGCCTGTAGCCATTCCTAAATCACGACTCCTCAATCACCCGAGTGATTATTTTTTCATTTAGATTTCATTTTAGATTAAAATTAAAGAGTAAGAGATTCTCCCTCCTAAACCCTTGTTTTGGGTTAATCCTGTATTTATACTAAATGTGAATGAATCAAATAATTGAAGGACTAGGACAAGACAACAATTAATGTCATGGTACAGAGCTTCCCTTAGTAGGTAGGATTACATCAATTCAGTCCTGGAGAGCAAAGATCAACCCTCATGCAGCCTTTACCTCCTCACCAGGTTTGTGGCAAACCTCTCTGCCAAATGCTCCTCACTGGCCATCCCCCATGCTGGAAGACAGACACAAGCAGAGCAGCCCACGGACCCCCCCAGCTCTCCTTTTTGGGGTGGGGAAGGGGCCAAAGGGTGTTGGTGGAGCCTGAATATGAACATATAGGGCGATAGGATGGGAATAATCTTAAGTGACCTGGGGAGAACAGGCAGGTGACAGAGTGCCCCAGTGCCACTCTTTGACCAGCCACTGACCTTCTGGCCACGCTGCAGCCACCCAGAGCTCCTCAGGGATGGAGGGTGTAAGAAGACCTTTTTCTGCAAGAGAAAAGCCTTCAAACACATGCTGATTCATGGTTTTGGTAGAGGAGCTGGTCAGAAGTGCCCATCAAAGCAGGGACAGCCCTTGCTATGGAGCCAAGCAGGTTGGGTGGGCAGAGGATCTGGCAGAAGAGACCTTCACCATGAAGCCCCTCTAGCCTGGTCCCAGACTGTCAGAGGGAGCATCCTTAGCTGGGAGTGGAACCCTGAATAGAGATCTGAAAGGATGCTCAGGTCAAAAGGGATGCTGGAGGCGATGGGGGTGAGAGGGCACAAGGAAACCCACACGATGGGCTCATTCCTGGGTATGTGGTCAGCCACAGCTGTTCCTTTCCAGCCCTCTCCCGAGGCACAGGCTGAGCCAAAATGCTTGAGGTGGGCTCGCCTGATCTGCATCTGCAGGGCCATTGTGCAGGAGCTGGGGGAAGGCTTGGGGGTTTTTTCCAGATAGATTTAGAGGCGCATGCATGAGCATCCCCATTGCATGAGCACATCTTTCCATGCAGGAAATCCCCCAGCTAAGAGAACATTTACAAATAATCCCCTGGCCTCTTCCATGAGCGGAGGTTGGGGGAGGGGGTGTGTGTCCCACTACACTCCCCACTCTGAAGGATTATCCAAGGAGACGTCTGCAAGACAACCCTCACAAACACCTCCTCCCCCAGAAGCATTTTTCCTCCCATGGTTGATCAGTGAGTGACTAAAGGCCTCAGGATTTTGCCCACAAATAATATAAAGCAGGTGCAGGAGTAGGAGCGGGTTGCCAGCTCCATTACTCCTTTATAGCTCCTGGCAGTTCCAGAAGCAGCCTGGCTTTGCACGATGCAGGACTGTGGCATGCTAAAAATGTAATCTCAGTCCTATGGGGTTTATTTGGATTGCATAAATCCTCACGTTCAAAGGAAAAGAGGCAGCACACACCTCTGCCCGGTTCCCTGCCACCAGGCCATCACACCAGCGCAGTCCCGCGCCGCAGAAATGCTAACGTGCGCAGTAACCCCTCGATCTATGGAAAACACATTTCCCAGCCCGAACTGACAGTGGAAATTTCTGGGCAGTGGTCCTGTTCCACTTTCCCATATGTGCTCACTCATAGTCGTGATCACGGTATTATTGTTACAGCCGCACTCTGTATTAATCCGTTGCCGATATCACCGTAACATGATGACATGGTGACATGAGGCACATGCCAGCAGCATCGCAGGGCTTTGCATTACCTGTACAACTTCCATGGCATAATCAAGGGTCGAGAAAGGCTGCTCTGACTCTCCAGCCTTGTCCTCTTGCTGGCACCAGCCAGGAAAGTCCTCTCAGGCACGTCCTCAGCATTACCGCCCCCAGAAACACCTTTGCTCTACCCTCACCTCCACCTGGGATTCACACTGGTAAACAACTAGTAAAGGTGGAGGGCACCGGTTTCTCCAGTTTCAGGGGAAAGGATTGAAGTCATGGCATATTGCACATGAGCTCAGCAGTTAAAAAAAAGAAAACTTTGGAAGAAATGAAGGGGAAACAAATCCCAAACCCAGGGTTGTTGCAGTGACGGGCACCCTGAGCGATGCACAGGCATCTAATGAAACCAGAGTGTGGGCAGCGGACACGGAGAAGGACAGTCCAAACGCCAGCAGTGAGTCCAGGCTGGCAGGAACGGTTCTTGGGGAAAACTGCTGAGGACACCCTGCTTCACCTCTGCCCATCAGTGCTGCCGGCTTTTGCAGCTAATTCAGGGACGTTTCATCACCCCTTTCACACTTTTTTGTGCAGATAAAGCTGAGCACCCGGAGGTGCTCTCGGGGGGGATGTCTCCCATGGACTGTCCCTCTGCAATACCCTTTCTATCAGCATTCTTGCCACAGCTCAGTTTTGGAGCAGAAGTGCCCCTCCTGAAAAGGCAGTGGGCTCAGTGGAGGGGAGGTGGGATGGGACCTCAGAAGCCCTGAGGGATTTGGCTCCCTCAGCCCAGGACAGCACCCATGCCTGCCTGACCTCTGTAAGCTGAGAGGCAGCCAGGGTGTGATCCAAGTGGCAAGATACCTCCCTGCCAGCAAAGAGCTGCTGACACCATGCCATCATCCCCATCACCAGCTGGGTTGGAGAAGGAGTGCTCACGGGCTGGGGGCCACGGTTTGTGCCCTCGTCATGGCACAGAGCCTGTGGTCACACCGGTGCTGGTGGCTGAGCTAAACCTGCTGTGCTGGTCGCATCAGCCTCAGGGGGACGAAGCTCTGTACTGCCTTTCTCCCAAAGGAGAGACACATCTCCAGGTGTGAGCACAAATGCTGCCCACGTGCAAAAAAACCCCAAATCCTGGCTGAGCAGTGGGTTTGGTGGCATTTCCCAGCTCATCGCGCAGTGCCCTCTGGTGCACGCTCAAGCGAGGGAGCTTTCGGGTCTGCAACAATCTCCCACTTACACATTTCAAAGCCAATTCAGCCCTCGCTTCACTTACACTGAAAAAAGAAACCAAATCCTAATCCAACGGGTTGGGTTTTTTTGCAGGAGCTCAATCCATTTAAGACGGGATCTTTTCCAGAATGATAGAAACTATTGGCCATTAAAAAAATATCTATGTCATAATATTTCTCATGTGACTGATGGCATTACAGGCGCTGATAGAGTATTAGACATGACATCACACACTTATATTATTTAAAGGGACAAAGTCAAGTTAAAATTAACTGTCCTGCCTGCTTGTTCAGCGATACGAGACAGGGTAAGGAACCTGGCTCCATAAAATTGCTCACTTCTGTCAAAGTGATGTGATTTTTTCAAATACGTATAATTTTCTTTCCCGTCTTGTTAGGACTGAAGAGAGACACAGTGTCAAAGTCTAGATGGAAATGATCGAGCGTTAACAAAGACAGCAAGGGCTTATCACCCGGGGCTGTCATTCAGCTGATTACGTCCTTCAGGAGCGGAGCTCCGTGGCTCCCCGGGCTCTGCCCCAGCACCCTCAAACCTCCTCGACACCCACATTGCCTGGAAAAGCCTCAGGGGAGTGGGGAAAAACCCACAGCATTTCTTGCCCAACTCTAGAAATAGTCTCTGATTTCTGGAGTTAGTAGCAAGAAGCTCCAGGGACGCTCGGGCTTGGCAGCACGCTGTCAGTTAGAGTCCAGGATATAAAGCGTAATGAGCCAAAGTGAGCACGACTATTTGATGGGATGGAGGTATAAGAGTGAGTGACCAGGCTGCTCCGTCTGCTGAAGCACTTAATACTGTGAGGAAAATAATTAGCACCTAAAAAGGTGAAAAGGGATGAGAATCTGAAGGTGCCAGGAGAGTTAAAAAGAAAACTTGCCATGGAAGGTCCGGGTAAACAGAAATAAAGATGCAAGTAGAGATATTAAGTGACATTTTCAAAAGGGGTTTAGGAAGCCTCAATTCCATTTTATGCAGGTCTTTAATTTCCATGGGCTGCCAAGGAGGTCTGAGATGCAGTGAGCCTGACTTGAAGGATATTCAAACATGTAAAATAAAGTACTGAGCTCGGGGACTGGAAGTTATTCGCTCTGAAGAAGTCCCTCGGTGCAACCAGCATCTTTAAAAGCCTCTGGCCAGACTCACAGAGATCAATTCCACCTCTGTCCCAGGAGCCACAGCCATTTCAGAAACGGGATTTGGGAGAGCCTGAAAACTTTGCCCAAAAATCTCACTTTTACAAGCGAACGTCACTGAGAGTTTGGCTCAAGTGTCATTTTGAAAACCACTCCAAGTGGCTTGGAGCCACTAACAAAAGCCCAGCACAGTCTGGGCAGTGGCTGCACTTACAGCTTGTAAATAGAGTCCAAGAACAACTGACAGAGATCCAGAAAGGACTTAGAGGTAGGAGGTTGCAGACACGGGCTCCTATAACACAAAAAAAGAGACTAAAGCAATGTCAGGGAGGACCCAGGTCCTGTCCAGAGGACACGTGGCTTATCAGGGACATGCATGTGCACTATGGGACGATGCAAGCTCAGAGCCCACCAGCACGTTAACACCAACAGAGAAGACGCTTAGTGAGCGCAAAAGGGAGGGGTGGCTGGAGACAGCCGCTGCGTTACCACGATCCCTAAAATGGGTGCCCAGAGAGTGATCCAAGCACTGCTCCGTGCTTCGGAGACCCATCTGCTATTTCTCCATTGGTAAATCAGCCTCATAGGAGATGCTGCCTGGTAATGCTGCCTAATTCCCAGCAAGGAGGAATGCATAAACCCCTCCTTTTTTTTTTTCTTTTAATATTAGTCCTCCTGCTGTCAGGGAAGCTTATCCTGATCCATTTGATCTCCTCTTAGTCATCAGCCCAGGACACAGGCAGCTCTGGAGGCACAGGCTCTACATTTCACTCAAATTTGCATCTGCTTTTGTCCAGACATTTTCTCCTCCAAATGATTCACTGGCCCATCAGCTAGCAAATGCACAGGGCACCCACGGGGTGTTTTGTCCAGCAACATCCATCAGTGACAGTCCTCCATCACTGATCTCTTCCAAAGCCATCTGCAGCCAGCTCAGCCCAGCTTCAGCATCCCCTGGAGCTCCAGACCAAGGTCCTAACAGGATCCTCCTGGCTCTATCAACTATGTTTCCAAACATCCCCTCTTGAACGTGACACCCTAGCAGGTTACTGAGTCCCCTTCCAAAAATCTACTGGAGATACCAGCATTGTCCTCGGTGAGCGCAGCTGGGAGTGCTGCTGGTAAGTGAAACTGCCTTCAGGCCCCACATTTGGAAGCCCATCAAAGCCCTCAATCATAGATGTCTTCTGGAGTCTCCATCACCCAGAGACAGAAGCAGTGCAACATAAGGAGGGGCACAGAGGGCAAAAATAAGCAGAGATGAAGAGTCAGATATGACTCAGCTCAGGGTCTTTCAGGATTTTGGCTGGCTTTTAGCTGGAGCTGCATCCACCTTGTCCTGGTTCTTGCCAAAGTTTTATCTTCTCATACCAAAACTACAAAATGAACAAAGAAGTTCTAGAGGACTGAGGCACTTACACACACCACAGATGTGCCACTTCATAAATCCTTGTGTGGCTGAGATGTTTAAAGCTGGAGGAAGGGGTTGCAGGATATTTTTTCCCATCCTTACTCAGCTGGTCTCAAAACAACTGTCTCTGCGGCCTTAAGGCCCCATTCCCTTCTCCTTTGTGCCTTTGGGATATCAAGGAGCCAGATTTAGGGAAAAAAAAGAGAAATATGCCTTCTCCTGACATTTCCTCAACCACACACCAACCAAACCATCTCGACACTTGAAGGTTTTATCTTCACACTTTTGCAGGTGTTGCTCTGCTGGGAAATCCGTGGTGTACCTGGGGGGCCTGAGGTGAGGTCTCCATGT